>FR997786.1:1465116-2666359 GCA_905475315.1 Autographa pulchrina | reverse complement strand
GAATTCGGTTAAAAATACCATCCATCCATGATACCATCAAAATTTAGCTTAATCGAATACCGCTAAGTAGTTTACTAAAACTAATTAAAAGTTTGTAAAATATTGTAATAAGGTACCAACTTTATTCTTTACAACATCCCTAAAACGATTCAACGCGTTATCACGTCAAGCGCCTAATCGATTACATTTTAGTCGAGTAATCGATTACGTTACTCGATTCCCCGAATACCGAGTATTATTACCGAGTAGCAATTAAGCTATGGAACTGTTGATCGCGGGAAACCGTAAATTATTTCACATCATAAACCCTTTCGGTGTGGTTCATTCAATTAATGAACATTGAACGAATGAATGTATATAAATGTATTGCAATTGTGATGACGATGAATATTTTTGGGTGTTAATGACATTTACGTGCAGCCAAATTTCTGTATTGTTTTAATTTTTTGCGTTCGTATTACGGTTTTTAAAATATCAATGTTTAATCTGAAGAGTTTTATTGGTGAACCTTATCTGGGGGCACGGCAGTGCCCCAGCCAAGTCTCGAGCAAAACGGGCACGGCGCGCGGCCGTACCATTCTTTTCTCGAAGCGATTCGCGGCTATTTCACCCCCCCTGTATCATCGATAGGGAAAAGGCTAGGGGTTTAGGTTTTCGATGACCTAGAGTAAGTATTAAAACAAGCTCAGCTCAATAGTTTACGAGTTATGAGCGATCAAAGTTACACCATTTTGTCACTCACTGACTCACTCACTGACCGATCATCAAAAATCTAAGGTACTTCTAGCAAACTTAGAACCTTCAAATTTGGCACCAAGATAGGTTTTTAGCTACATGTAAAGGAAAAATTATAAAAACGGTAATAAATTATATACCTTAGTAAATAATATGAAACAAATTTATATTTGCGGTTTTACAAGAACATGGTATATGAATTTTGACTGCATTGTTAACTTTGTTCTTTGTTTATGTATAAAAAGCAAATATGTTTTATAGCAATTTTGTTTATTTATAAAAAGAAAAGAATGAGACCTACAAAAAATAAATGAGATCCCACCAAAAACATTCAATGTAAAAAAAAGCCAAGTCTCTCTATGCAATTCTTCCATCGTAAAAAGTTTTGAGATCGCATAGGAGCCAAGTCCTGTTCAACTTAATTTGTAATAATAAATCAATATTATGTGACTATATCAATAGTTTTGTTTACATTACAATAATAGTGACTTGGCCATGAGCACAATAAGATACAAATATAAAACGGCATATTTGGAGGAGTTGCAAGTAAATAATAAATAATATCAGGACACCTTAACCGACAGTCGGTATCATCCAAGATCAGTGAACTGCACATGCACTATGGCGCGTGTTTAGTCCATAGTGATCTCAAATTCCAATCAGTTACAAAATCATGTCCATAATATATATAATATTTTTGGAAATCAAAAGTAGATGTATTTAAAAAAAAATAAGTTTACTACTTAACCTAAGTTATTATTTATTTCTTAAAAATAATTTTAACAACGAAATCAATTAAACAGAAGGAACAAAATCATAAACTTAATAACTAGATGTACTAATTAAACTACACGACCGGTGTGCACGCTACGAACGATCCAATCTAAGTGAGCGCCCGGCGGTTGGATGCTCCTTTTATAAACATTAGTGCGGGTATCTGTAGAGGTGGTAAGCTGACTGCTTATACGGCCTCTCCTGACATAGTGTCGTCCTCGACACGAGCCTTATTAGCAGCCGTCACTTGGTCCAACGCCATCTCCTTAGACGTCTTCGTCTAACAGAGGCATTGAAAGGCCCACTTCCGGCTGCTGTACCAGGCCACTGGGACCAGCGACACCAACCGCTTCAGAGTCTGGGTCTTCATTTAGGGAAGGCATCGACAGACCTGTCCCCAAAGGTGGTGTTCTTTCCGGTGACTCCTGTTCGCTATTATCCTCATCTGCAAATCAGTTAAGGTTATTAGAAAGCTAGTCTAGCCTATAGGTGACACATTCAACCTTACATACATTCTATGCATCGCCATTCAATCAATTCAAACTTCATCTATCACGCAATCATAGAAATCACACAATCATAGAAATCACACATTCTATCACCCTTTAGATAATAACAGAAACGTCTCTTAAACCACAAACTGAGCTTAGGCATTGTCCTTCACAGCAATAGATACTATTCAAGCCGAATTCCTTGCTCATCACCTGCCGTACCAAAACTAGGACGCCATGGCAATACGCCTGTAGTTCTGCAAACGCCAAGACAGTATGTCTGTAGTTCAACGAACGCCAAGACAATACGTCTGAAGCTCGACGAACGCCAGGGCAAATAGCCCGAAGTTAGACAATAGAACGCCAAGGCCTTACGCCTGAAGTTCGTAAATAGACGCCAAGGCCTTGAGCCTGAAGTCTTAACGGTGAACGCCGAGGCCAAGCAGGCCTGTAGTTCAGAAATAGACGCCGAAGCTTTAAGCCTGAAGTCTTAAGAATGAACGCCAAGGCTAACGAGCCCGTAGTTCTTGCATCAAAAACTCGTACATACCCTCAAAGAAGGCTGCACATGACTCGGGACACCATTCGCCACGCCAAGGCACCATGTACTGTGCCGCCGCTTGTGTCGTCTTCCCATAGCTGCCGCTTAGTAACTTGAGCTCATACCGTCCATTTGGTAGAGCTTTCACAACTCGATAGGGTCCACGCATTCCTGGGTCAAGTTTTCCAGTGGACTGCGAGTACTTGATGACGAACACCAGTTCGTCAAGTTTAAATTGGCGAGGCTGGCGTCTCAATCGGTTAGCATAGTCATCCTGTCGTTGTTGGTTTGTGGCCATCAACTCTCTTGCTCGGTGTCGACGCATCTCGCGCAGCGCTTCTCTATTAGGATTAGTGCCTTCAATAGCTACATCTCGGATGAGATTCTGAATCACCGGAGTGCTTGCGTTCGTCCCAATCATCAGGTTAAGAGGTGAAGCCTGGGTGGTCTTTTGCTTCGTGATGTTGAGCACCAACTGTAATTTCCATAAGGCTTCTGACCAGGAGGAGGCTTTGTGGTTCACCTCAATCCGCAGCATGTTCAGGATAGTGCGAATGTAACGCTCCACCTGACCGTTCGCGTGGTGCATTTCCGGCGTGATATAATGCAAATCGCTACCTAATTCTGTTACCCAGGTTACAAAATCCCCAGACTCAAACATTCGTCCCCTATCAGTGACTATCAATTTCGGTACCCCAAATAGAGAAACTGCCTGCATAAAAGCCCGCTTTAACTCTCCTACGTCTTGTCGGTAAATTGGATATAAGAGGCAAAACTTTGTGGAGGCGTCGACGATTACCAAAACAAACTTATACCCATCAGACATGGGGAGAGGCCCCAAAGCGTCCATGTGAATTGTATGGAAAGGGGTTTCGGGTTTTTCCCAAGACGTCATACTCTGGTTTGGGGATCGCGGAACCCGTTTTTTCGAAACGCAAACTAAACAATGTGCTATGTATTTAATTACAAACTGACGGATCCCCGGGAACCAAAAATGCCTTAGAATTAGGTCAATAGTTTTGTCGGCGCTGATATGCTCGTGCTCGTCATGGAATATTCGTAGTAAGCTAAGTCGATGCCCCTTGGGGATATAACAGAGCAAGCGAGCTTCCTCACCAACCGGCGAGTACCTGTAGTACAGGATATCGTTTTGGGCAACATAACGTGTAGAGTCTAAGACTCCATCCCTCAGCTGTTGCAGCAACCCCTGTGTCTCACTATCCGCGGACTGGGCTATCTGTGCCCAGTTACGTGGCCTTGAAACCTGGTTCACCGCAGACACTGTAGGGTTCCGGCTAAGGTAGTCCGCGTGTGGCATCATTACCCCTTTCCTGTACTCAATCGTAAAGTGGAAATCTTGGAGGTAAATCCACCAACGCGCAACACGTGGCAGCAGATCTTTCTTACGCTCGGTGGCCTTCAAGGCATTGCAGTCGGTAACCACCTTGAACTGCAGACCCACAAGGTAATGCCGAAAGTGTTGCAATGCCTTGACGACCGCCAGCGTTTCTAACTCGTATGAGTGATATTTGCCTTCGGCTCCTTGTGTCGCCTTACTGAAATATGCTACCACGTGCTTGCTACCGTCGCCATGCGTTTGCAACAAGACTGCGCCATACCCAGCGCTACTCGATTTCAGTGGGGAGCTGAGGGTCAAAGACAGACAGGACTGGTTTGTTAGTAAGGATGTCTATGAGTTTCTGGCGAACCTTTTCCTGATCTGGGCCCCAGTTAAACTCAACGTCCTTTTTAGTTAGATGGGCAATGCACGCTGTTAAGGTGGCATAGTTTTTAACATAACGCCTGAAGTACCCAGCAAGCCCTAAGAACTGGCGCACCTGTCGTACACTTTCAGGGATTGGTGAATTTACAAGAGCTTCGACCTTGTGTGGGCTCGGCCTTACCTGACCCTGACTCACAACTCGCCCAAGATATTCAACCTCAGTAGTTAGAAACGAGCACTTCCGGAGGTTTATAGAGAAGCCAGCGGTAGTAAGCGTTTGCAGGACATCTTTTAAAAGGGAAATACCCTCAAGAATTGTGGAGTTCATGATGAGCACGTCATCAACGTATACCAGGACCTGGCCCGCCTCTATAAAGCGTTGGAGGGTTTTATTGATGATACGTTGATAAACAATAGGGGAGTTCGTTAGTCCATAAGGCATTTTGACATATTCATAATGCCCTTCTGGCGTAACGAACCCAGTGAGTGGAATTGACTGTTCATTTATCGGAATCTGGTGAAAACCAGTGGCCATATCAAGGCTGGTGAAGTACTTGTAGTTCCCCAGCCGATCGATATGGTCATCGATCAAGGGTAGCGGATACCGATCTTTGACAGTCAATCGATTCAACGCCCTAAAGTCAACGCATAGGCGGTCCGAACCATCCTTTTTTTTTTACAAGTATGACCGGACTCGCGTACTCTGAATTTGACTCCCTGATAATTCCTTTTTCTAAAAGATCGTCTATAATTTTGCGAACTCGGAGTTTTTCGTCGTAGGAGAGCTTGTAAGGTCGGTAAACGACTGGGGTTGTATCCATTAACTGAATGTTCATTTCACCGGTGTTCACAGTGGTAGTAGCTGTACCAGCGATAAAAAACTCGGAGAACTCGTTTATAACTTTAAGCAATGATTCATAATCGTCTCCCTTAAGGGGTGTGTTTATCTCAAGACACTGTACCGCGTTAATTCGAATTGGGGAATCAGTAGACCTGGTCAAGTATTGATTATCTTTAGTACGAACATACACAATACCATCACGATTAAGTATATCCGTTCCTACGATAATCGGTGCGTTCATACACGAAGAAGGGACTATAAGCAGATCCGCCTCAATTGAAACTTGACTAAACTCGAGAGTAACGGTCACGTAACCTTTGACTAGTATTTCTTGGTCACTTATACCCTTTAAAATACAATGGGTGGACTTTGGTTGGCGGGAAAGGTATCTCAGCACATCCGACGAAATGAGTGACACATTAAAAGCACCACTATCAATAATAGCGTCCATGGGAATACCATCCACCACAACGACAACAATATCACTTGCACCTGCGTTTTTAGAATTATTCTCCGTGCAAAGGTTAACATTCCTCTCGTTTCGCGGTTGCGAACGATTTTTAGCAAAACAGTTATCTTCCTTGTGTCCTGGCTTTTTACAAAAAGTGCAAGTAATACTGCCCGCGTTGGTAGAGGAAGATGTTTTATTATCTGTGCTTGGCTTTGAGCGACAATAACGGCTAATATGTCCTTTACGACCACACGAGAAACACTTTTGTTCGCTACGATTTGGTTGATTAGAACTTTTATTTGTCACTGAAGTGTGGGTACTAGTTTTTGCACGACCTGGCTTAGTATAGATTGACAAAAACGAAACTATTGTTTCCGGATTCAAATTTGCATTAGCAGCAGCAGCTCTTATTTGAGGGTTGTCGATACCGCGGATCACTATTAAAGTCATAAGCTCATCGCTTAAACCGTTAACTATTCGTAAACGCAAAAGAGTGCGTCGTGCGTATTCCGCGTATGTAACATACTTATCGGATGTGGTACTCATAATTTCAAAAAGAATGTTGGCGTAATCTAATTTGCGCGGACACAGTGATTTGAATTCGCGTTTGAAATTTGTCCACGTGCGGTCTATCGTAACCCATTCGTTTAGCCATATTTTTGCGTCACCCTTGAGACACGAACCTATACGCGATAAACACTCAGAATCAGTCCAACCATTAGTCACCTGAGCGCGATCAACTTCTTCGCACCATGTGTCTATGTTGTGAATAGAGGGATCAAAGTTTGAAACAAAATAATTGTGTGACCTAATTGGTTGCAATGATTTAAGAGCGTCTACCAGAGCCCTAGTTGAGTCGGGCGTATTTGACTCTAAATTATTTACTTGTGGTGTAAATGTGTGGGTATTCGATAAACAATTTGTTGTTCGTGTATCGTGGGTACTCGCCCGAGGTTCCGGTGTACAGCGTCTGGACACGTTTGATTGTGATGTGTTCAACTCGCCCTCGGTGGTATTACACGTAGCACTGGGATCACGACGCGCTATTGTTTTATTCGTCACACCTGTTACGCAACTATTTTCTATCGACGTTAAACGATTCATGATCGAATTCAATGTATCCTGAATAGACGCATCCGTGGTTTTCTGCATGCACGGGGACCGCGACCTATCATCACGACGATAACGATGGCATACATGATCACGACGCGACATATTACGAGACCGCGCACGATTTTTACTTCGTATTCTGCTACGGGAACGACACCGTAACTGGTGGTTATGAGTTGAAGCACTAGAAGAGCTACGCGAGCGGTATCGCGATCTACCACTCGTACGACTGCGAGAACGATGTCGCGACCTACGCTCGTTATGGCTGGATCCGCCAGCCATTTCAAGATAAACACAAAACTAAAAATGTACTCAAGACTTTGTTCCTCCTTTTTGTGGGCAAAAAGTTACTTATCCCACTTCTGATTTTGGAAATCAAAAGTAGATGTATTTAAAAAAAAATAAGTTTACTACTTAACCTAAGTTATTATTTATTTCTTAAAAATAATTTTAACAACGAAATCAATTAAACAGAAGGAACAAAATCATAAACTTAATAACTAGATGTACTAATTAAACTACACGACCGGTGTGCACGCTACGAACGATCCAATCTAAGTGAGCGCCCGGCGGTTGGATGCTCCTTTTATAAACATTAGTGCGGGTATCTGTAGAGGTGGTAAGCTGACTGCTTATAATATATAAATTCAACGGTATTTGCACGTAATTACAAGGAGCAAACGATCTTTAACTTGTGCTCATGGCCAAGTCACTGTTATTGTAATGTAAACAAAACTATTGACATAGTAACAAAATATTGATTTATTATTACAAATTAAGTTGAACAGGACTTGGCTCCTATGCGATCTCAAAACTTTTTACGATGGAAGAATTGCATAGAGAGACTTGGCTTTTTTTTACATTGAATGTTTTTGGTGGGATTTTGTATTTCTGGAATGCATAATATAATATATGTATGATTCAAGGCGTTTTGTATTTATATTTAGGTATAGTTTATTATCATGTACCTAAAAGCAAAAGAAGGTTCTTTCTTGAAGAAAATATACATTATTTTTTACACGACTGCCCAAAAAGGAGCGTTATGTTTTCAGGGTTCGTGAGTTTCTTTATTCCACCATAACTTCTAAAAGGCTTGACCGATTTCAATGTTTGTGGTATCATTAGAAGCTTTGAGTTATCCCGAGTGACATAGGCTATGTGGACATTAAAAAATGGTCAAGTGTGAGTCGCAATCGCCTGCAATGGGTAAATATTTGCAGTCGGGGGACGGTTACCGACTGCAAATATTTGACTTGTTTTTAATTTTTTAGTTCACTTTTTTGTCATGGCAGGCGTGTTTTTTAATTTGTTTTAATTATTAGTTTTTTCTTCTTTTGAACCTAGGTACTATTTAAAAGTTTGTAATCATGTTTGTCTGTTTGCTTCCTCTTCAAGCGAAAACGACGAGGACATTTTGGAATAGTATAATTGATTCAATTTGGTACTGTTTGCTAGACATTGTTTAGATTTTTATGCTACGAATAACTGCTATAATTTTATGAATAATTAAATTAAGTTAATAATTAAATATGTATCTGTTTAAAAATGTATGGATATAATCTTTTCGCGTTGTCTTTTTTGTTGTAAAAAATAAAGAAAGAATAATCTGAAAAAAAAATCTAAAAACAGCAGAGTATGAACTTGTATTGAATATTATGAGGTACTTCACTACAAATACTTGCCAGAACAAATAATAAAATATGTGTTTTAGGGTTACCCGAACCTTTACAAGAGGGTGCAAAAAGGGTTATTCGTTTGTTACATGAAATTCGGGATGTTATTATAAGGTCGTATATTTTTCCTATGTAATAGCTCGGTAGGTATCGCAAATATTTTTCCTAGTAGATATGGTGACTATAAGCTGTGTCTGGTAAGTAGACCGCTGCAAATAACATCTACAGTATTAGAAATAATATCTTGGAACAATGACACGGCCATGTGATCTCAAATTAGGTAAATCCTGTACTATGGGAACCACACCACCGATTAACATACTTGTATATTTCTAAATACATACATATCTATCTACACATAAATATAAAACTAGTCCCCGCCTGCATCTGACTGTCTGAAGAACGATTATATAACTGAGTTTCATATGTATTTCACCCAAGGGTAGCTTGATCAAAGAGGAAGGTATGTATAATTAATTAACGTTTTATATACTTGTGTACACAGGATAAAATATATTTTCTTTTTTTTTTTATTTTGCCTGTACTGTCCCACTGCTGGGCAAAAGCCTCCCCCAATTCCTTCCATGTGTCTCTATCTTGTGCCACCTCGAACCAACCCCCGCAGTATGACTGTAGGTAAATATCTTTTAAAATTTAAAAATATCTGTGAACTGTAACTGAAGAAAGAACAACACTGAGGCGTTGGCTAAAATCCTGACTGGCATAATTTCTACGTTATGCCTATTAATTGTTTATTTTATGTTTTATATGAATATTTTATATTTGTAAATGTTTGACATTTTGTTCTTTACATGTTAATTATTACTTTAACTGTACATCGCTTTAGTCTTATCTGTTATGTTGTGCATGTCTTTTGATAATAAATAAATATATAAGATAGTTTCAAACAAATCTTTAACCACCTTGTATCTTTTCTTACCTTAGAAAATTCGTAAGAAACAAAACCGCTTAATAAAGTAATAAACATACAATCCCATACTACCTAAGGGAACGGCCAATAAATTCACCGTAAGCCAAAGAAGGTTAGCGTTAGGTATATAGAAGCTTCGCAATTCGTATGCCCTTATCCTCTCAGATAGCGGTGATATAAGGTAAAGGGAACCACTTTGGGTTGCCAACAAAACCGTTAACGGTATTTATAACTTTATTTTACGTTTTTTGGGAGAAAAAATGTTAAACTTATTTTTTAGGGTGATGGTGGAAGTCTTTGAGTTTCTATCACGAACAATAATGGCCAATATAGAATCTATGTATAGACTTTTTTCGCCTTATCTTTTATTAAGCTATGTGGTCTTGACTTTCGGCCATCTTTTCTGAAAACTATGGTCAACTGCTTGTCTAATTAGTTTCGGCTGACTAACAGTTGTCAAGTACATGGAACGACTGCTTTTGACATCTACCTCTATCTACATCTACCCATACATTGGTTAGTGCAGTATGCCATTCTGTCTTACATAAGTATACCATTTAAATTGGTTTAGTTAGTAGTTAGAATAATTGATTACGCAAACATGTAAAAAGAAGCAACTTCCATAAAATATATATGATATGGAACCACCACTGAGGGATACACTATTGAAACTAAAAATATTTTTAAATCCGTCTATACCTAATGACCATAGATATAGCGTAACAAATATAAAAAAACTTACAGACGACTTGAGAACCTCATAACTTTGAAGTTGTTAATATTATTTAATTTTACTAGTTGTTAATATTATGTGGCAATTGCTCAGGTCGGTCTACCTGTGTCTTGTTTTAGTATGTCAATTAACTTTATATATATTTAGTTCACAATAAAAACATTCTCTATAAGGACTATAATAATATAACAAACAATAATAAACTAAAAACCAAAAAATAACCTACGACGGTAACATGTTTCTCAAAAAAAAATCGCATTGCAAAAAACTTGGTCTAAAAAAGTTCCAAGGTTTTCAAAATATCAGCAAATAAAACCTTTTTTGTAGATGGCAGCCCTATTTACCTGAAGTACAAGTAACAATAGGACACACTAGCCCTTTAAGATTCGTTCGAGCGGAAAAAAGACAGTTTACTCACTCGTGTATTTCTCCCTGATAGAATTTGCATAGGAAATCTATACGTCTTGGGGTCAGTAGTAAATTGTATTGTATTTCATTTGTTTCCTTTTAAATACTTCTTTCTGGATATATATTGTTATATACTGGTTGTATACCAGTCATATTTGCAGTTTA
This sequence comes from Autographa pulchrina, assembly GCA_905475315.1. Taxonomy (NCBI): domain Eukaryota; kingdom Metazoa; phylum Arthropoda; class Insecta; order Lepidoptera; family Noctuidae; genus Autographa; species Autographa pulchrina. The sequence goes on along the minus strand of FR997786.1, from coordinate 2,655,783 downwards.
TTATAAAAACATTGAAAAAAAAAAAAAAAACTGCCTCGTTGTCCTAGTGGTTCTAAGCGCGACTGCTACGCTAGAGGTCTTGGGTTCGATTCCCAAGCCGACCAAGGTGTTATTGGGTTTTTCTATGAAATTCTCAGTAGCAGGTCGGAGTTTGGATTTGTGCCCGGTTAGTGGCAATAGGCTTGCCCCCTATTACATGGGACCTAAACATACCGGCGAACTGTGTGTATACATTGGTACACCTCTGCCTAACCCTTCGGGGATACAGGCGTGATGGTATGTTATGTTATGTTTATTATATAAACACTAAATTTCAATATGACTGATACTAGTATAAATATATATGTAGATTAGTTGAATCATACTTATGTGATAACAGTGTCAGCCTATTACGCTTTTACGATAAACCGCTGAACTGATTTTGATGAAACTTGGTGAGGAGTAAACTTGAATCCCATAAAAGGACGTAGGCTATTTTTTACATCGACGGAGCCTTGCGGCGTCGATGTCGGAAAAAAATAGTTAGAGTTAAAGATTTATAATAATACTAGCCTATGTTTGCACATAGGCTAGTATTATTATAAATGCAAAAGTAACTCTTTTGTCTTGTCTTTTACGCACTAAAATACCGTCGAAATGACAAAAAATTACATAAAAGGTATATTTATTTTACTGAAAAACGAAGTCTTTGTTCCCATCTACATTAAAGTTCAACACAATTTATTAAATCGAGCGAATACAGTAACTGTTTATCTTAATGATTTGTTGCGCAATCCTTTACAGATTAAAGTCAGCTGAATTTAAATCGATTGACCAATTTTATCGAGATGAGCTCGATTTTATTCGACAATTTTGTGTTTCGATAATTTTATTGCGTAATTTTGTGTTTTCCTGTTATGGTTAGTTCATGATTCCTTACTTTTACTTATTATAATAAAAATAATAATAATCCAGCCTATAAACGTCCCACTGCTGGGCACAGGCCTCTTCCCATATAGAGAAGGCACGAGCATTGATCACCACGCTTGCTCTCTGCGGATTGGCGATTTCAGATCCCAATTTTTGGAAACCAGGTTTCCTCACGATAGTTTCTTTCACCGTTTGTCAGAAGTGTCTTTTACTTATTACATCGTTTTAATCAAAAATGCCAATACCTACTACTGTACGTACATTAGAGTAGTAGTTAGTACCGCTGACTGCAAAAACGGAGGTCACCAATTCGATTCCCATCCACGACAATTCTTTGTGCGATGGGAATGTCATTAGTTTAGTCTGGTTTTAATTTAAATAATATATTTCTGTGTTTAGAAATATATCTATAAGTATGTTTTTCAGTTGTCTAGTTAGCCATAAAACAAGTTCTGCCTAGTTTTAAACGACCTGGTGAGTAGTCCCAACTAGTCCCAAGGTATTATTATTAAACAATTTTTTTCATTGAAATGAAGAAATGTCGTAACAAACTCATATACCTTTTTTATACTGGTGAAACTCATTTATGAGCCAGCCTTGCATCTCCATGGGGGGTGGAGATGCAAGAGTCCGGGCTTCCAGAGCCTTGAAAAAGGCTCCGACTACTCCGGCAAAACACCTGGTGCCATCTTTCGCCTTAGTGGCGGCGTTACGGGACCAACCGAAGTCTTTGCACCATAACAAACTCAAATACCTACCTAGGTGCCCTAACATAAATTTATAATATAAAGGTACCGTAACAGTTAATTTTAAAATGCCATCCAGTAAGACAGGTGCAAGGGAAAACGAAGAACAAAACAGTTAAGTAGTCTTTGAAAACCAAAGCACGTAAACTATACAATATAAGTTATTGAAAACTAGAATAATGTTTATAAATTTTTACGTAGTGAGTGTGAAGCTAGGAACACTACATACACACAATTTTAATTCTAGAGTTTTTAATTTTTAAAAGATTTTCTGACACATTTTCTTACTTAGTTTGTTTTGGCAGGACCGTTATCACAAAGGCTTTTCCTCAAAAAAAATCTTTTTTGAACAATTTTTATTTTGTAATAACAAAAGTCAAATACTCAAAGACACTCCTCAACTGCAATCACAGGAAAATTGTAGCAATATTTTAATACCGAAGTCTAGTGACAAGTTGCTAAGCTGTCACTGACAGGCGCTGCACGGACAATCTAATTATAGCACACTTAACTAATGCTGCAGGTTATTGATCTATATTTTACTAATAATTTAACAATAAAATCACATCATAGCATATTTTTTTTGTCTACAATCAATGCAAGCAATGGTGACATTAAAACCGGCCTTGCTTCTGAAAATACCTACAGACCTGGCAATATTTTTTCCATATGTTTAAATTAATTCAAGTCTTTTAATAGAACAAAATATGATAACAATTTCTAATAAGACCAATTAACCTATTACCAAAGATAATTATAGCTATATTTTCTTTCTTAATATATCGCTCTTTAATTCAAGAGTTATGAACACCCCTAATGCAAACATTACTAATTGCATTAGCTCAGCTTTTCCGCTGAGCTAACGTTTTCAGTGTAAGTTGGTACTTAGTTGGTACCTAATAGTGTAAAAGCGCCTGCAGGCCAGACGTAGGTAACGGATGCGGAACTCCTGTAGGTATACTTAGCGCGGATGTGGCCCGGATCTCGAAGCTCACTTCCGCGAATCCAGATGTTGAAAATAGCTATTATTTGTGTTGGTAAATTTGATTTAAAATTGGAAAAGCTAACGTATAGTTAGCGAAATTTTGTTACCGATGGGTGTTATTTACCGACTTCAAGAAGGAGAAGGTACTCAATACGACTGTATTTTTTTTATGTTTGTTACCTCCAAACTTTCGACTGGGTAAATTGATTTTGATGATTATTTTTTTATTTGAAAGGTGGTGCTTCCCGTGCTGTCCCATTTGGTCCAGTTATGACAGTGGGATCCATAAAAAAAACCGTATAAGAATTATTTTGAAGGCGGTTTTTTTTGTAACAATTATTATTCGGGCACAAATATTTCAACAAATTATAGTTGGGAGATAAGTCATATTAGCTTATTGTTAGAATTTACTAATTCAAATACAGCAGTCAGATATAGGAGCATAACTACTTAATCAAAAGTCGCATTTAAATTTAATATCTTACTAGAAATTAATAAAATAAACATTATCATTTAAAGTTGATCAAACTTTAGGTACCATGGTACGACAAAACGATGTTTGCCACATAAGTAGGTGAACCACTAAAGGTGGCCAGTTACGCCTCAGCTTACTCAACATATCATCCTGCACATCAAATATTTATAACTAACTACCAACTATATATAAATTAGTATAACATAACCAACAGCTTTCATTGCTTCCTCTTATCTCAATAATCTAATTTATCAATAGGTAGCTATTCCCTTCTAAGTAATCGTCTAGAGACAAACGTTGAAAGGTGACGTGTTACGTGCATTACCAACACATATATTATGGTCATGTGGGTCAAGTGTGCGCAGCGTCTAAGTGTGCGCATTCAATATATCTCGAAAAATATTTAAAGCTAAGGAACGGCAACCCCCCTCTAAAGTTTTAAAAATTATATAATACTTATGTATTGTTTATGTTCTAAAAATATATAGCTCAATATTTCTTTTTTTTGTTGTTGCGTACACTTACCCTCATCGCTGCGCACACATACCCCTATACTGGGGTAAGTGTGCGCGTATGGAACGGTCTTTGTTTTCTATAGTTTCTTAAAATATAAGCTACTGACAATACTATTGTTGTGTCTAAGTTGATTACAAATGAACAGTCTTACTAATTACCACAGTATTGTTTCATTCTACAAATAATTTTGGAGTTTTTGAAGCGTCAAAGTTTAAATGCGCACACTTGACCCACATGACTCTAATATACATTTCTGGTTACACATTTCCCTGAAGACGTTTACTAGGTATACACCTCCGTTTCTAAGAAGACAGTATTATTTAATGTTAAAGGAGATTTAGCACCTCATAATTTGTTTCAAAAGGATATACCTAGACAAAGAAAACGCACCTAGGTAGTATGACCAATGTGTATAACCAACATTTTGCGATCTACAATGCTTGTTATTGTCTATACATACATACATACATACATAATTATAATCAGGCCAATTTCCCTTGTAGAGGTACGCAGAGACCACTTCTTTCCGCGTGATACGATCCTTACACATTTGTTGCTTCGTCCACTTCATACATGCTCTTCGGATTAGGGTATTCTTGACCTGGTCTTTTTTCATTCACACTCGCCTTACACACTTTTTTCGTCAATGGTTTTTCATTAATTATCTCGACATGGCCATATTGTTTATGATCTAAAATATTTGTATAGGTACCTACATTATTAACAAATAAATGATTTGCTATTTATATTGTTCAAAGTCTATGCGCTCTTTGAGCATGAGATTTATGTGTTTGTGGAAGTTACTTACCCCAATCCAGCAAATTTCGAACGATTGTCATCTCGCCAGCTTCTTCTCGCACTACTTTCTTTGCAAGTAAACAATAACAAATTTTTGTCCTGTACTTTCTTTTCCACATCATATTCACATACACATGTACACTTAGGGTACAACAAGGTCTATTTAATAAGATACCTTGTCACATAAAAATGTTTAATGTCCGTTCGTCTAAAACACAATTATACAAATGGCGTAAAACTTGTAATTTCGACAGTGTTCAAGATTTTATCGATAGGACATGATAAATATTGTCCATACCTATTATTCTAAATTTTAAAATTGCCTGCTATGTTAAGCAAAACATATTGTGTAACATATTTTTCACAAATGTAACACTTTTTATACCATGTTTTTTGCAAATAAATACATTTATTATTATAGAACCCAATTTACCTTTAAAATAATACATAGGTGTCCTATTTAGCACCCTAGATTCACCAGACTAGGTCACTCCCATGTACCTAGATAATTAAAGGGTAGATAGAGACTAGTATTTAAATATTTAACATAGATATCCATAATAAAACAACCTCCTTAAATAATATAATTAACAACTCATTGAGCCATTGATAAGCAGCTATGGGCGTAATTTTTCATCTCACTCAGTTTTAGGTTTTATCAACGACATTGACAAAATTTAACGTATGTAAATCACAAAATTAGTATCACAATCATGAGACATCATTACATCAGTGCTTTTTATATTTCTCGGCCATATTTTCAAAGTTGGATGACATAAAAAGAAATAAAAAAACATTGATTGTTTCTTGTGAATCTTGTTTATCCAGAACTGTGATCCAGAAGGGACCAATATAACTGGCAATAACGGGTATTGCGTGCATTGACCTTGATCCCGACAAACGAGGAATTGTGTCTATCATTGAAAGAGGTTTAGATTCTAGTTATTTACGAAACAATTTGCAGAGTGAGAGAAGACAAGTGTTGGAGACAGATATTATATATTTATAAATGAACCTGCCAACGACCAGTGTACAATACCCATAATTATATTTACATGCAAGTTTTCATATCTACTTCCTTAAAGTCAGCACTGTCGTAAATCAAAGTCAAGTACTAAGCGAGAGAGTCATTCAATCTTAAAATTTTAATGAATCTTTTTATCTGATAAGAAGATATATTATCTTTCAGAGATATATTTTCTTATCAACAAAATTGAAATTTGCCTTGAAGGACACAGTTTATACTTGCGCGAAGTACTTTTTGGTTGCAGTTTTTTAATTCTTAGTGTAATTTACATTTGTGTGCTGCTTTATTACTTTAATATTATTAAAGCTTAACTTGACGCAGCACACATTTTTGATTATATAAGCGAACGCAGAATTTATTTCCTTAAAACGAAACGCAGATTTTTTGTGAGCAATGTGATTGGTTTGGGCATGAAAATTTCAACCAATCAAAGTACATCAGCCATTTTCCCTCATCTGTCAAAAGCAAATGTCAAACAATTCCGAAACAAATCCCAAGATATTCGCGATAATTCCAACAAAAGTGGAAAAAATATAAATCTAATTTCACTTTACAATGTCGGAAAATGGGCACGATGCGTAAGAAAACTCAAGTGTCTTTCGTGATTAGGGACGAGGAGGAAAGGCGGCATAAAAATGGTGTTAGTTCGCTGCAACTGGATCCAATACAGGGACGATTATATTCGGCCGGTAGGGATGGAATTATACGAGTTTGGAGCACCGCTACCGGTGTGCAGGACCGGTACATCCAGAGTATGGAGCACCACACCGACTGGGTAAACGATATCGTGTTATGTTGCGGCGGTAAAAACTTAATTAGCGCATCTTCCGATACTACTGTGAAAGTATGGAACGCGCCGAAAGGATTCTGTATGTCGACATTACGAACTCATAAAGACTATGTACGTACTCTAGCGTATGCTAAGGATAAAGAGCAAGTTGCTAGTGCTGGCCTGGATAGAGCAATCTTTCTTTGGGATGTCAATACTCTGACTGCTTTGACAGCCAGCAATAACACTGTTACTACATCGAGTCTAGTTGGTAATAAAGAGTCTATATACAGTCTTGCTATGAACCCACCTGGTACAATCCTTGTGAGTGGTTCCACCGAAAAAGTCCTACGAGTTTGGGATCCTAGAAACTGTTCACGGCTAATGAAATTAAAAGGACATGCGGATAATGTTAAGGCTTTAGTTGTAAGCAGAGATGGAACGCAGTGTGTGTCAGGCAGCTCAGACGGAACTATTAAACTATGGTCACTATCACAGCAGCGATGTGTCTCAACAATAAGAGTCCATTCTGAAGCAGTTTGGGCACTCTTAGCTACTGAAAACTTTAGTCACATTATTTCTGGTGGACGAGATAGGCTAGTCATTATTACAGAACTACGTAACCCAGATAACTTTATAGTAGTATGTGAAGAAACAGCACCAATACTTAAACTATGCTTTACCGCAGACCAAACGGGAGTTTGGGTGTCTACATCTGAATCCGATATCCGTTGCTGGAAACTGCCCCCTCTTAATTCCTTAGAAATGTATAACCAAAACAATTATAATACGAATAATGTGTTCCAAACTCAACCCCTACACAACATTCCCGGTGGCCCTGCAATCAAACATTATACGGTACTGAATGATAAAAGACATGTAGTAACAAAAGATACTGCAAACAATGTAGCTTTATATGACGTGTTAAAAGCTTGTAAACTAGAAGATTTAGGTGAAGTTGATTACGAAGAAGAAGTAAAGAAAAGATTCAAGATGGTCTACGTACCAAATTGGTTCAATGTAGATTTAAAGACTGGAATGCTGACAATACATTTGGGGCAAGACGAAACTGACTGTTTAAGTGCTTGGGTGAGCGCTAAAGACGCCGGTTTGACTACAGAGAATGATCAGAAAGTGAACTTCGGTGCGTTGTTGTTACAAGCACTGTTGGATCATTGGAATCATCCGAATAGAGTGAATGAAGCAGGACAGAGAGTGATTGGGAACAATTACTTTAGTGTTCCGTTACATACCCCTCTTATTTTCAGCGAAGTAGGGGGAAGGACTCTTTATAGATTACAGGTAAGAGAAACCAATAATGTGTGATAATGTATTTGTTACATTGTAGTCAGTCAATTTATTTAATTGGCTTTAGAATATGAAAATAGTTTCAATTTCAATTGGTAAAAAAGTAATATCAAAAACAATGTGAAATGTAGGTATCTAAACACCTTGCCATACAATACACAGATACACACCAAAAAATATTACAATAGTAAACAAAAATAAATACTTAAATATTTCCTTAGATTAATTGCATAGCTTAAAACACAAATAAATTGCTATATACGGTTGGTCCAGTGGTTAATGACCCTGACTGCTATACCGGAGGTCGTGGGTTCGATTCCCACCCAGGACAAATCTATGTGTGATGAGCACGATCATTTGTTCTGTGTCTGGGTGTAATTTATCTATAATATGTATGTATTTAGAAATATATATATAAGTATGTTTATCAGTTGTCTGGTTACCATAACACAAGCTCTGCTTAGCTTGGGATCAGATAACCGTGTGTGAGTTGTCCCGGAATATTATTATTATTATATTATTACTTTTTGACTGTAAAATTCAAGTACATTGGTCTTTATAGCCTTCGTGCCATTACATTGGTAGGGTACAATAGTTCAAATAGACAACAAACGCGCTCCTGCTGCTCGTATGCTTAGATATTTTATCTATGCAACTAATTTTAACGCAGTTTTCAGCTATAGATAGAGTGATTCAAGAAGAAGGCTTATACATATAATACTAATTGTAGATTATAATGCATTGCACCCGTGCAGAGCCGAGACGGATCGTTAGTATGCCATACCATTACCAACACATTTCCCATTTCAGGTAGGAGACGCCGGCGGCGAAACTGAAGGGAACCTCCTAGTTGAGACGGTTCCCTCCTGGGTGGTGGACGTGGCTATAGAGATGGCTGCCCCGAAGCTTAATAAGCTGCCGTTCTATCTACTGCCACACTCCACCTGCCAGAGTAAACAGGATCGGCAGAAGAAGGTAGGATTATGTTTTGGTATGGTATTTATTTGATTGCAGTGTTGCCAAAAAAGGAGGGGTTATGTGTTTGTTAGTTAAATGAATGAACATACAGCCTTAAGCCAGGGTTATATTATTGTGTCGGGACGTGTTGTATCGCAGTACAAAGATATCGAACATTTTGACTGCCGCGACACAACACTCGGCTTTGTAGGTAACAATGTTGTTCTGGACATACTCTAATCCCTAAGTTTATATTCATATACACAGGTAGTCTGATCTACCTTCATAATAATATGTATTTCTATATTTTTTTTAAGTTTTTCATCCCAATATTTCCACAATCCCTCAGGACCGCCTCGTAGCCAACGACTTCATCCAATGCCGTAAAGTAGCAGAGCACGTGGTAGAGAAGATAGTAGGAGGAGGCGACGTGAACGGCGCGAGCGCAGGCAGCGGGAGGGCCAGCGCTAACGAGGATAGCGGGAACGATGCGCCGGAAGAGAGGGTCGAGCTACTGTGCTGCGATCAGGTATGTGTTGTAAACGAACATCAACCTTACGCTAGTGTAAATAGAGTGCGTTTTAAACTGTCTAGTCTAGCAATATTAAGTTGCAGCACAGAATGAACCATATGTGGAAGCATTACAGTAGTTTTTCCTAAAAATCGTGTTTTTTTATACTTTTTGAACTGATCCTGTCGTTACTGATTTTCGTAATAGCATTGTCTGAGAGGGTAGAAAAAAAGGATTGTTTCAATTAGGTAAATCTCTTAACTGTCATAAATACTTACTATACAATTATCTTTACTACTCATCTCATCTCTAATATACCAATATTCTATTCCCCAGGTGCTAGACCCCAACATGGACCTCAGAACGGTCCGCCACTTCATTTGGAAATCCAACGTAGAGTTCACATTACACTATAGAGTTCTTAAACAATGAAACAAACCTAACCTCTACCGGACACAGTTCAGGAAGTACTGTACTTTCCATTGCCTGTATAGATTGTGAAAAAAAAACAGTGTTCAAAATTTAAAAGTGACAGTTCGAAAATGAAGAAAGAAATTTTAAGATTGGATTTTTTGGGTAAATATTGCTTCGCTTTGTGGAATTCAATTTAATTGATAAGGTGACCAATTTTGCTGGTTATTGACGTTTAATTACTTGTTATACTTGATACTTGGGCATAGTATTGAAAATGTGACCACAACACTATTTATTCAAATGTGAAACAAAACATTAACAAAAACTACCTATATCTCGAAAATTTGTACTGTAAGTTATACAGACATTTTTTAAAACAAAAATAATCATTTTTATGTTGACATAACAAAAATATCGTAACAGGATATCCGAAAGGTAGTAGTGGTCACATGGTCTATTAATATTTGTCTAATGTTTTCGGCAAATATCTTGACTTATGTCTTTGATTGTACAGAAGTCGTAAGGATAGTCCACACGATTATAATGACGACTTGGACATTAGAGATTAAGACGCGGGTTTATCACAAACACAAATAACACCCAGTCTTGAAGCAAACATTTGTAAATCACACCAATGTTTGGCCCAAACGGGGATCGTACTCTCGCCACCACTATCACACGGCGATCCGTGCAGATTTTCCAATATGGCGGATTTCATTCAAAATATTTGCCGATAACTATTAAAATGTATAGTTGATACTTGTCTATCTTGTAGCATGATGATTGAAATAGAATGGGATATAAGCTAAAATACATTTTGACTCTGGATTTGTATAATAATTAATATCTAAAACAATGTTATAACTGTATTGTACACTAAGACATAAATTTGAAACCAGTATACTCAGTCCTACTCAGTCATAGGATAAAATTTGCATAAAAATATTCATACTATCTATCCTATTTATACAGACTACGGATGTTAAAATAAATAGGTAATGAAAAGTATACTTGACCTACATAAGCTTTAATGTTAAAATCTAAATAACTAATTTCAAAGCTTAGACACAATTTAATATCTTAAATAAAAAAAAGGAATCAGAATTAGATATAAATATAACTCCCGGCACGTAAGTTGGCAAGATTTTGACGTAGTGGGGGTAAAAACGCGCATATTCGACCTAACTCACCAATCTCTAATCGACTCGGTCAACTAACGCACCAATCGCGCGCTTGGATCAGCGACTCGGTCGACTAACGCACCAATCGCGCGCTCGGATCGGCGCTACCGCATACCCCGCGTCCCACTTGACCACCAAATAGACCTCATAAACGATTTCTGCGCATCTAACGACTCTTGCCAACTTACGTGCCGGGAGTTAATAATAATTTATAGAAAGTTAATGGCAAATTACTCAATGCAAGTCGATTTTAAATGGCCGTTAAATGTCATGCTGTCTCTGTCAGTTTAAGGCGTTAAAGGGTAAACTTTAAGGTAGCGCGCGAAATTCAAATTTTTGTACATTTTTTGCAATTTGCCGGTCATTGTCAGGCTGTACATTGAACCAAATATGATTTGCGGTTGTAATAGGTTTATTAGGTAATTTACAGAATTATAATAATTAATATCATCATTACAACCCTCACAGTGCATATAACTCGATCGATTGTCTATTTCATGAAAAAGTAATTCAATAGAGTTGTTGGCAAATTGCAAAAAACATACAAAGATTTGAATTTCGCGCGCTACCGTAAAGGTTCCCCCTTGGCCCTTAGTAGCGACAGAAAGACATTCAAGAAGGTCTTAAATATAAGGAGTTTTTGAGTGTTTGAATTGAACCAAGAAGAATATAACCTATTAGTTAACACAGTTTTATTCTCAAATGAGGATTTGCGTTAGTTTTAATCACATAATTGTATGGAGTTGTACTTCTATTTGTTTAGTGTTAGTTCACAAAAATGTGTCTGTCTGTGATTTCTATTCAAATTTTTTAATATTCTGTTTTTTGGAGTAGGTATGGCAAAATCAAAAAATGTTTAGCCCAAATAAAATTTTAACCAGAAACTAGAAAAACCTATTCCTAAATGTATGCCCTAAATAATTGAATATTAAAATTGTATTTATGTAAAAATTGGACGTCTATAGGTACATGTATAATAAGATTTTAATCCAAAACAATTTAGAACACAAAAAAATATTCATAGACTGGACTAAGGAGTTCTTGACGAAAATAGCACTTATAAAAAAAACAACTGCTATAAAATTGTATCAATTAATTTAAGGGTGCTTGAAAGCTGTTTGTAAATTAAATATATTATGACCTCTAAATACAAACTCTTGTATTCACAGAATAGTAAACCAATGGAGTGCAGTACCACATTTTCAACACATAATGTAACTCAAAAATAAAACTATACAATCCTATGACTTTTTAAATGAAGACATTACATAACATTTAACTGTTCAATAAAAAAGTACACTACAATTCCTTTCTTGTCGGGATCACTCTTTACAGCTTGGTAGTGGTCATCACTTCAGAGGCCCGAGTCCGCTATTTTAAGTCAGTGAATGGCAGGTTAATGAACGTTCCAGTGTACTTGTTTTTGTGCCTAATTTTCGTATTCAGATAATTTTAGTTTAATGACAAATGTACACCTACTTGCCACTGTTGTCATTGTAGGATTGCAAGGGACTGTTCTTATCTGAATACGAAAATTAGGCACAATAACAAGTACACTGGAACGTTTATTAATTGCCACTCACTGACTTAAAATAGCGGAGTCGGACCCCAGGTGTTGGCGGCTTCACAACACGCCGCCACTCTTCTCTGTTGGCCGCCTTCCTCGTACAATACAATTGCGACACTCTATTTGTTTATTAACTTTTTTCTGTAACTACAGGAATGCTTAAAATTGACTGTTTATAAAAAAATATTGGACATCGAATTAAGACGACAAGCAAACTTAAACTTATCTTATTTTCTGTAACATTATTAATATAATATTGTATAGATAACAACACGTTTAGAAAAATATATTATTCTAATAAAATAGTTCTTGAAAATACGTTTACTGATCAATGCTTTGGAGTAAGGGCCCTTTTCCTGTCACGCGTATTTTAGCCCGCACGCGGGTCTCGCCTGCATGCGGACTACCCGCATCCTATCATTTGATACATGTTTTTCCTAACATGCGGGTAGCACGCGCGCGGAACGCGGATTGGCTGCGGGCGCGCCGCCCGTGTGCGCGCTATTCGGGTGCGGGCGGTGATCTTCTGCCTTCAGTGTTGTTTTTACTGTGAAACGGGTTGCACGCAAGCTCATAGTCCGCATATAATCGCAAACAAAAATGAAAATTACAGCCAACTTATGTCCAATTCTTCCCAGCAACTCATCAAAAGACCGCGGGGACATTCGGAAGTAGTTCTTAAACTTGCAATGGTTATCTCGGAGATTTTGAAAATTTACAGTAAACATTCCAGTGAGTGATCTAGTTTCAAGATATGGATCTACTCTGAATTGTTTTTTATATTTTTTATTTTTGAAAATGATATAATCGATAATTATTTTTTTAACGTTCATGTTTGTGCAGGAGTTTACCCACTGGCGACACGCACAACACTGCAGCAGCAATCGAAATCTTTGTCCCGCGTGTGGCCCGGAGCGTGCTATCACCCGCATGCGGACGAGACCCGCGTGCGGACTAAAATACGCGTGACAGGAAAAGGGCCCTTATGTATTGTAAAATTATACACTGCTATGTTAGATGAATGTGAACTTTTGATTTTCATTGAGTGTATAATATTCCTAACATATAATACCGTGAGCATATTATAATTCGGATCCAATTTCATTTAGTGTAGTTTTAACTATTGACTGTTTTTATTATTGATTTCGAGAATTTACTGATAGCCAGTTTGTTATTGCCATCTTTTCTACTGTTTTCTTACTTTCCTTACAATCTTAGATAGTGTAAACATTACAACAGTTAAAAGAACAAGAATAAGTATGTAATATTGATATAGGGAAATTGTTAAAAGGGATATAAGTTATGCCAGTATAGTTGTATACGATTTTTAGTTGTTTAAACTAGTAAAAAAACTGAACATACCTAATGTTTGTTTTGATGTATTTAGAGGACCATACTGTTTAAATGTGTCATTTATTATTTCAACGAAGTTCAACTTAGTTATACCTCTTAATATCAATCGCTGGCATGACTTATCGTCTCACCCACAATTAAGTTTTAACATTGTGTTTTTATAAAGCCCTTAATACACTAGGGGATTGAACAATAGTTGTAGAACATGTCCCATAGCAACTACGTGGAATGTCCCGAATTCTCGAGATATGCGCTCGCTATAGGAGTGGAAGTAAGCAACATGACCCACGTGAAGTAAAAAGTTGCGAGGCATGTTGTGGGTTTTGGCAACACGTAGGTCCTCTAGTGTATATTTGGCCTTAAACTCGGTAGTAGTTCTAAGTCACAAATCAATAGATAGTCAAACTTAAGTTTCTTTTCTATCTCTTTTCCAGTCATCTAGTATATTAGTTTAGCGACTTAAAACGATTGTTCTAAGACATTTTTAATTTCTGACTGTAATCCTTTGGACACTTCAGTGGTTAGTATTCCGTGTCACTTAAAAACATTTTAATGGTCGTTTGTAGATCCTGAAGTCTACTGTAATGTGACATGCTTGTAATTATATTATTTGAAATAAAGTTGTTAATTTGATTAGCATGTTTAGATGTTTGTGTTTTTATTTAATTTAGTTTTATTAAATGCATTCAGAAACCTTGATGGTAAGTGTAGTTTCATACAATATCCGCCAATGTTTAGGTCGAGGTACCGAATAGTAATTTGATGCAAGATATATTTCTTATTTCATAATGTCACCTAGAAGTAGACCGAGAAGGTTAAAACACCAACTTGACTCTTGTCGAAAGGCATAAGGAGAGGGCCATCTTTGTAAAAAGTATTGAGTTAAAGTGGGCCTTTGATCTGCAGTGCAATAAAATCTTATTAGAATACACTTAACGCAATATTATGTCGATATTACCTATTTGTTTAATCAGGTTCCTCAACGGGTAATGAAAATTATGCATGTTTAGAGAATGTAAATCGATTTTTGTTATTCAACTTTATTTCATGAATTTCTGAACGACAACTAACATTTCAGTTATCAGCTGTGGATCTAATCTGTCAGTTGTCAAATAAATAACCTACAAAAGTTAGACTCGTCTCAATGAAAAACTAAAAATATTTACAAAAATGATGAGTGGGAGACTCGTTTTGCGGTCTTTGTACTGCAGCTTTACATCAAAATCTCCTTTAAAATGTGCCTTTCAGCGTTCAAATAAGTTAACGTTCAGTGTCATACAAGTTTTTCGCAACAACTTTAGTAGTAAGGCAGAAGCTGAATTCGTTGAGAAGAAACACTGTAATGTAGGTACTATAGGTCACGTAGACCATGGGAAGACTACTCTAACTGCTGCTATTACGAAGGTGTTGGCTAACGATGGGTTAGCGTCATATGTGTCCTATGATGAGATAGATAGAGCGCCGGAGGAGAAAGCTAGAGGTATGGTTATGTCATGTTTGTTGTGATCGTAAATTAGTGTTATTTACTGTTATTTCTTAGTAAAATTCAGCCTGTTACTGTACCTGGCTGGTCAAAGGCCACCTCTAATACATACAAGTTGTAAGTTATCTAGTTGGTCTTTGGTGAAGCGTCAATGCCTTTTCTCACAAATAGATATTTGTTAAATAATATATAAAATAGATTAGTTATTTTTCCCGCACTTAAGAACATTATTTTTCCTTATTTTTATAAAAAAATAGTAATATAATTGAATTCCTGTTGAAGATTCCGACCGCCATTACCTGTCATAGCAGCGCCCATTGGTTACGTATCGAGTGTTTCCGGGAGACTCACGCGAATGACCAATAGAGGGCGCCTTCAGCTGTGACAGATATATAGTTCGTTCCGCCGCCATTCGCATTGCGTCGAGTGTACATCGCCCCGCTTTAAATATTCCGCATATGTTGAAATTCTCATGATTCTCGTGAATTAAATGGACTTCCTGCCGTGAGACTTGAAGAACTTATAGTGCAGTGTTGATTTTACGAGTTTTCACCTGGCCACCGGTGGATGAATCAAGATTTAGCTCGCCGGCCGGCAGCCCACAACGCAACGACGCACCCTTGAACGAGGCATCTTCTCCGCACCCAGGTTCTAAGTGTGGTCCCTGGATTCATAAGGTACGTGGGCATTTGCTGCAATAATTGTGATCGGTATTGGTGTCTGATTCGGAATCGGTTAACAGGTTTTCAATTTTCAAATTTGTATTCACCGCCATATTGGTAGTTCTTAAAAACACCACCCTATCAGGGGAAGCTATTTACACGCTCCCCCATAATTATTTGGTCCTTTCGAGCCGGATAGGCAACCGCTCCCCGCATAATAGGTACCTACAGGTTATAGTATTTACGTAAACTTTTGGTAAACTAAACCTGCCTAGGTATAAACCGCTCCGCTTTAACATAAACAATATTGACAATAGATTCTACGTAATTCTTTGGTAAATCTGGCAATATTGTTTCATAAAATTGAACGTGTTACGTATTAATTGGTAAAGTTCATTTTATGTAGGTATACTTAATTTATTTTTAACTTTGGTAACTAGTGCAATACGAGGTGGTTATCCATATTGTTTTGTTTCATAAAATTGAACGTGTTACGTATTAATTGGTAAAGTTCATTTTATGTAGGTATACTTAATTTATTTTTCACTTCGGTAACTAGTACAATAGGAGGTAGTTATCTATCGTTTCGGCTTGTGATATTAAAGTAGTTAACAAAATGACTGATCTAAAGCCTGAAGATTTACTGACAATCCTTCACGAGAAAAAAGGATTGTTGTTTAAACGTATTAATCATCTATATGATTCGTCAAAAAATATATCTTCCTTCGATTCGCGTAAGAACGAAAGTTTTATGACTGAGTCCGAGACTATTGACGACATGCGAGACAAATTTGAATCTTATGTCGATCAAATTAACCACATAAATATTAAATTGAAACCTGGTTCGAGCCCCGACTATGCTTGTTTAGAATCCTTTGAAGATTTGTTTATTCATATTAAGCGTATTAGGAATAAAATCAATAGTAGTCAATCTCAGTTATCACAAAATATGTATCAAAAAATTAAATTGCCTCCGATCGCACTGCCATCTTTCGACGGGAAACCCGAGAATTGGCCTGTTTTCTACGAGTCGTTCAAGGCTAATATTCATAATAATGATCAGCTGACTGACTCGCAGCGTGTGCAGTACTTAGTGGGTAGGCTTACACATAACGCGCTAAAAATCACAGCTGGTATTGTGCCTACGGGTGATACTTACCAGTTTTTATGGGACAGCTTAGTTAAGAAATACCAAGATAAGCGCACATTAGGTACACACTATTTGAATAATATATTAGATTTAAAAAGTTGTTCATATAACGCAAATGGTCTCGATTCTTTCATTGAAACATTTAGTTCAAGTAGTTCCGCTTTGAAACAACTTGGGATTCCGGATCTTGCGGACTTTATACTCTTGCATTGCGCCATGAGAAAAATAGATTCGCAGACTGGTCAATCGTTTGAACTTTCCATTCGCGATATTGAAATACCCACAACTAAATTGTTGATAAGTTTCGTTCAGCTTCAGGCAAAGATATTAGCACGCTCGAATTCATCTCATTCGAATGCGAAAAATAATTATAATAAACCTCATGGTTCCGCATCTCGCGATCCTTGCACGCAAACAAAAGCGTTTGTTGTGAGTGAATCGCCTAATTTTTCCGCTCCGCCTGCGAACTCGATCTCGAGTTGCGCGTTTTGTAAAGCTACTGCCCATGTTCATTTGTATAAGTGCCCTAAGTTTCAATCCGCGTTGACTCCTAGAACTAGATTTGAGTTTATTAAATCCGAACATGGTTGCGCTAATTGTCTGAGCATGTCGCATAGTTTGAGTGATTGCAAGTCGACCTCAGTCTGTAACATATGTAAAAAACGTCATCATACGTTATTACATTTTAATAAAAATTATCACTCGCAAACAGCTGATGCCAAACCGACGATTTGCAATGTAGTTGTCGCGTCTTCCCCGGCCGCGCCGCTGTCCGCCGCGCTTCCCGCGCTTTCCCCGCTCCGCGCTGCGTCATCGCATGTTACGTCACCCGCCACTGTGGCGCGCTCTTATTCTCATTGCGATAAGGTCGATATTTCCGCACCGGTGTCCGTGTGTGGTTCGGGCGATGTTATTACAACATCTCCGACCCACAACACGGCCGTGTTATTTGCAGCAGATAATAAGACTAAGGCGATTCTGTTATCAACCGCGCAGGTTTATGCGAGAGCTAATAACAATAGCTCGGGCCATAAAACTATTGTTAGGTGTTTAATTGACAATGGTTCGCAAAATAATTTAATAACTACAGCTTGTTGTAGAAAACTTAATTTAGTAATAATTCCTTTGAGTAATTCTTTTGTCAAAGGCGTTGGTTCTGTATCGCGGCCGATAATAGGTTATGTGAACTTAGATATCGAGTCTCGCGTATACTCGCATCAAAAGTATACCATTCACGCGTTAGTAGTTGAGTGCATTACGGACCAGCTACCTTCGCACCATATTAAGTGGGATTGCCATGTGGACTTCCACTCGCTTCCGCTCGCTGATTTAAGCTGGAATATTCCAGGTGATATTGACATAGTGTTAGGCGCTCAGCTATTTCCGTATATTTATTTGGGGAATAGGGTAGACTTAGGTTCACATGCCCCACCCGCGTTATTGACCACATTCGGGTATGTCTTTATGGGTGATTTTCCGCATAGTAAAGATAATTTAAATTTACCTAGCTCTTCTTTCACAGCATTAGCCCTTAATGATTTATTACAAAGGTTCTGGGAATTGGAAGGAGTTGAAAATAAACGTTTTTTATCTCCCGAAG
This sequence comes from Autographa pulchrina, assembly GCA_905475315.1. Lineage (NCBI taxonomy): Eukaryota > Metazoa > Arthropoda > Insecta > Lepidoptera > Noctuidae > Autographa > Autographa pulchrina. The sequence continues at coordinate 2,637,372 of FR997786.1, read as the reverse complement.
AAACCGAATGTGAGAATATTTTTTCCTCAACTGTGTCACGTGACGATGTGGGACGTTATACTGTCGCGTTGCCCTTTAGTAAGGATCCCGCTGAGTTAGGTAACTCCCGCACCGCCGCGTACCGTCGACTGGTTGCGCTGGAGAGAAAACTCCGCCAATCTCCGACGTTGCGGGAAAATTATAACGCAGTGATCAAAGATTACATAGACAATGGATATTTAAGTAAAGTCGACGAATCGGCCATTTCAGATGACGGGTATTACATCCCTCATCACGCTGTCGTTCGGCCAGACAAACCGATGCCGCGCATTGTGCTGGATGCGAGTGCTAGGACTCATACAGGTTTATCTTTAAATGATGTACTTCATGTTGGTCCAAATTTACAAACAGATTTGTTTATTCTTATAATCAATTTTAGATTATTTCCTGTCGCTATAAATTCTGATATTAAGCAAATGTACCTACGTATTTGCGTACCTGTTGAGCAGCGTAAATACCTACGCATTTTGTTTCGATTCAATGAGAACGATCCTGTGTTGACATTCGCTTTTAACCGTTTACCTTTCGGACTGAAGTCGAGTCCTTACATAGCTATGCGCACTGTGCGACAGCTGGTCTCGGACAGTCCGCATTTTCCCGAAGCTGCTAAAGTAGCAGAGACCAGCCTATATATGGATGACCTGGTCTATTCTGTGAATAACGAGGAGAACGCTATACAGCTATCGCATAATCTAATAAAAATGTTTAAGTCGGGCGATTTTGACCTCGTAAAATGGTGTAGCAATTCACCCGCACTTTTAAATAGCCTTCCTGATTCACATCGTAAATCACTCGATTTTCACGAGGGGAATGATGTGTCCAGGGTTTTAGGGCTTTCCTGGGAACCCTCTCAGGATAAGTTCTTCTTCACGTCCGCTCAAATAGCCGAGAAATGTACTAAAAGAAATATACTTTCAATAGTTGCCCGCTTATTTGACGTTCTCGGTTTAGTCGCTCCCGTGATTTTTTACGCCAAATTGCTCATTAAAGAGTTATGGCTGAGCAATATCGGTTGGGATGATGTCGCTCCTGACGACATCGTTAGACGTTTTTCACTTCTCATGCAGGAGTTTCCCTTGTTGGATTCCTTACGGATACCACGTCATGTGGGTGTTACCGATGATTGTTGTGTTCGTATAGTCGCGTTCGCCGATGCCAGCATGGGTGGGTACGGTTGTGTCATTTATATACACTCTGTCAGTACGTCCGGTGTCGTAGTTCGCTTACTTTGCGCGAAGTCAAAGGTTTCACCTACCAAGGTCACAACGCTTGCACGCCTGGAGCTGTGCGCAGCCGTGCTCATGTCAAAGCTGGTGAAGACTGTTCGCGATACCTACGCTTCTCGTGTTTCTATTGCTGGGATTTACGCTTTTTCAGACTCCACGATAGCCTTATCTTGGATTCATTCTTCTCCGCATCGCTGGTCAGTCTTTGTCAGCAATAGAGTAGCTCAATGTCAGGAGAACTTGGGTTCTCAACATTTCTACCATGTGGCAGGTGTTGAGAATCCAAGTGACTGCCTATCTCGTGGCATGCTCCCTTCACAGTTGGTGTCACATGACCTTTGGTGGAGCGGCCCTTCTTGGCTTCATAGTGCCCCTGAAGATTGGCCTGTTAAATCGTTCTGTCCCACCGGCTGTGGGGAGCTCCCCGAGCATAAGGCAAATGTCTTAACTGTGACCTCGCAAGTAGAACTTCCTCTTCTTTGTCAACTTGCGCAACGTACCTCATCATGGGATAAACTGTTGCGCATCGTTTCTTATATACTTAAATTTGCTAGACCGAAGGTTCATTGTGAACTGTTATATCGGAATAACCATTACTTAAAATATAAATTAAAAATGCTGAGTTTCCCATTGCATTGACGTCAATGCAATAGGAAACCGTTGTTATTTTCATAAGCGAGTCTAATGGTTTTTTCCTCAGTTTGGATTGGACTTCCGTCGGACATAGTAATTTTGTAACACGTGTTTGATAATTAAATATATCTTTCTTTTTAGTGAATAAAATACTTTTTTTTAAAAACCATCCTCCGACCCACTCCGTAACAGTGGTGTCAGAAGTGGGATACCAGTGTTGATATCGTCGTAACCGTTCCACTGGTATTCCCTATCGGGTCGTGGTTATCCTAAAAACTGAAAGTGACCTTCTGTGAACTTCACGTTGCCGACGAAGTAATCCATCTCCGGGGTGTCCCCATTTTCGCAAAGTAAAACCACACCTCGACAAACTCAGTGCCATCTCCCTAAGACGAGTCGCGACAGTAAGCCTTACGAGTTTCTTGCGTAAGCCTGCCGGTCGTCCAGAATCCTCGCTGCTTCTATCTCCCAGGGGCTCAACATACGCGAGCCCTGTTATCGTGATATCGCCGCAAGGAGCGCGTGATTGCCCTTGCCGCCCTGACACGCGGTGCCGCCGCGTGGTGCTGCCACGTGTAAGCGTTGATCACGCTCGGGTGTCGTGCGCCGCCACCCCCGCTGTCCCTGACGTCCCCGCTGCTGCTGGCCGCGACTTATCGCGCCGCTGTACTCCTGGTCCAGTAATCGTGCTAATCCAGTGCCAAGAAATGCGTATCGACTACTTTGTGTTCCTGTGTCTGTGAGTAAAACACATTGATTTACTGTTATCGCTACAACATTCTAAATTATTAGTACGTATTCCTATTACCTAGGGTATCACATATCGTAAACCCCATCCATACCTACATATTTGTGTTACACATTTACCTTTTATAATTTCCTTCAAGTTCATAATGTCTACAGAATCTAATGAAACTACTACTTCTAAGAAAACAGCGAAAATTGCGTTGAGCGAACAGTTTCCTATCAAGGTGCTCTGTGATTTTATTAGCCCTTATAAAGGAGAGCGTGAAACTCTTACCGCTTTTCTCACCAATTGCCAGAACGCCTTAGATCTAGCATCACCAAGCCAAACGGTTTTATTAACAAAATACATTCTATCGCGCCTAGAAGGTAAAGCTCAGATCGCATGCTCTAATAAAATATTTGAGGATTTCAATCAATTGAAATGTTTCCTTAAACAAAACTTCGGTGAGAGAAAACATTATAATCATCTGTTGCTAGATTTACAGTCGTGCAAGCAATCGGCAAATGAAACTGTTGCGCAATTCGCACTTCGTGTAGAAAGTTGCCTTACCGATCTTCAATCAGAAATTTATCATTCTGAATCCCTAAAAAGGGATATACCCGGTCGTATCGCTATGACCGAAGATTTGGCATTATTTACTTTTAGTGTAGGATTAAATCTACGACTTAGTAATAATGTCAGATGCAGAAACCCAAAATCACTTAATGATGCGATTAACGTGGCTCTCGAAGAAGAAAAGATCCAAAACCTCGTATATAAAACCTCTATTAAACCTAAATGTAGGATCTGTGGTAAACCCGGGCACTCGGACTCTGAATGCCGGGAGAGACAAAAGCGCACGGGTCCACCACACGCTCCGTCGGACCCTCAACCATCAACATCGTTTAATAACTCGGGGTCCCAACTTTTCTGTAAATATTGTAAAAATAGGGGTCACGATATTACTCAATGTCGTAAAAGAAAATATAATAATGAACGGCGTAACGCATCTAATTCTGAGAATCGCGATAGACCGGCTGCAATGCATCATATTACATCCGAGTCGCCGACGTCATCGGCCCCGTCACCGACACCGTATTATATCCCTTGTGAAAACGGTGACGATCCCAATAACTGTTTAAACTAACCCCGCGGATTACGAAAACGTGCCGTCGTTTTCCGAATAATTTAGGCACTCGTACCTTTATACATAAATCGCATAAAAATGATATCTCATCTCAACACGCTCTCTCGAGAGTCTCTGAATCGTTGAGTCAAAACCATACTTCATCTCAGCCTGCTCCGAAGAGAGTCCCTGTTTCGCTGAGTCCTCCCTCTGTTTCATCTCGACATACTCCTCCAAGAGTCTCTGTCTCGTCGAGTCCAAATCCTATTGCATCTCAACACACTCTTCCAAGAGCCTCTGAATCGTTGAGTCAAAAGCCCGCTTCATCTCAGCATGCTCCAAAGGGAGTCCCTGTTTCGCTGAGTCAAAATTCTGTCTCATCTCGACACACTTCACAGAGAACCGCTGTTCCGTCGAGTCAAAATACCATTTCACCTCAACGCGATTCTAACAGAGTCCCTGTATCGTTGAGTCCGAACCTTCCCTCTCATAATGAATCCGCTGTGTCGCGCTACCCTAAAGAGGAAATTAAAATTAATCCTGAAATTCCTATCTATGAGATATCTTCATACTCGAAGAAAGTATCTTTGCCACACGTATATATAACTACCTCCCTTTCTGTTCATCCGTTGTGTCTTCTTATCGATACGGGAGCGAGTATTAGTTTGGTCAAACTGTCAAGTTTAACCAAAGTGCCTGAATTATCTCACGAAATAGCTAGGATAAAAGGCTTTAATAACGTTGGCACTCATTCAGAAACTTTAGGTACGTGTCAAATAAATTTTATTTTGAATAATAATTGCCACGAGTATAAATTTCATGTAGTTAACGATAATATTAATTTAGAGTATGACGGTATCATTGGTAGCGACTTTTTAAATTATTTCAAAGCCAATATAGACTACACTTCACAATCGGTTCATATATGCGGACAGAATCTGGACATAAACTATATTCAACCGACTTACGTCATACCCTCTCGTTCCGAAGCGGTCATTGAATGCGCAGTATCTAATTACTCGCGTGAACATTATAAAAACAATGAGGGCCTATTATTAGATCACTCTATCAGCGAAGGTATTTATATCGCAAATTGTCTTGTTACTATAAAACCGAATAAAAGAATTAACGTAACCGTCTTAAATACTACTAACTCTGATATCCAAGTCCGAAACTTTAAGGTCCAGTTAACACCTCTTGAACGTGATATCACCACAGAATCCGTCAACGCTTTATCCTATTCTGAATCTGACAGACCGCAAAGAGTGTTAAATCTAATACGGTGTTCTCATCTAAACTCCGAAGAAAGGGAGACCTTGCTAGAATGTTGTTCTGAGTACACAGATATTTTTCACTTAGAGGGTGAACCATTATCATTCACAAACGCGATCGAGCACACTATAGATTCGGGTGATGCGCCCCCTATTCACGTAAAATCTTACCGTTTCCCTGAGTGCCACAAGGAAGAAGTGGACTCACAAATCCGCAAGATGCTCGATCAAGATATTATACGTCCGTCAACGTCACCTTGGAGCGCGCCTGTTTGGGTAGTCCCTAAGAAGATGGACGCTTCTGGGAAAAAGAAATGGCGTATAGTAATAGACTATCGCCGTCTGAACGACGTCACTGTCTCTGAGAGTTACCCCTTGCCGCTTATCACTGATATCCTAGACCAGTTAGGCCACTCAAAGTATTTTAGCACATTGGACCTGTCAAGTGGCTTCCATCAGATTAGAATGAACCCCCTAGACGCACAAAAAACGGGGTTCTCAATAAACACGAATTCTAGCACTACAGGGCACTACGAATTCCTGCGGATGCCTTTTGGGCTTAAAAACGCCCCATCAACCTTTCAGAAGTTGATGAATACTGTTCTTTCTGGTCTCCAAGGCCTCCACGCATATGTGTATCTTGATGACGTCATAATCTACAGCAGTAATTTGATATCTCATATGGAAAAAATTAGGTTAGTCTTCGACCGCATCCGAAAATTTAATTTAAAACTTCAACCGGACAAGTGCGAGTTCTTGCGACGCGAGGTCGCTTATCTTGGTCATATAATCACAGATAAAGGTGTTTGTCCAAATCCCGAGAAGGTCAAAGCCGTCTCTCAATTCCCTACTCCCAAGAACCCGAAGGACATAAAATCATTTCTAGGGCTAGTCGGCTACTATCGTCGTTTTATTAATAACTTTTCCCAAATCACTAAGCCATTGACTGCCCTTCTGAAAAAGGATGCTATATTTCAATGGTCGCATAGCCAAGAACAAGCGTTCACCACCCTCAAGGATAAATTAACTTCAGCGCCTCTGCTTCAATATCCTGATTTTACACAACCATTCCTTTTAACAACTGATGCCTCTAATTATGCGATAGGAGCCGTACTCTCTCAGGGCGCCATCGGTTCTGACAAACCCGTCTCGTATGCATCGCGTACCCTAAATAAGGCCGAGGGCAACTATTCAACTATTGAAAAGGAGCTCCTAGCAATTTTATTCGGCGTAAAAACATTTCGTCCTTACTTGTTTGGTCGAAAATTCAAAATAATTACAGACCACAAACCTCTAGTATGGCTTTTCAATGTCAAGGACCCAGGATCTAGACTCATTAGATGGCGTTTAAAACTTGAGGAATACGATTACGAAATCGTTTATAAGAAAGGTAAATTAAACGCAAATGCCGACGCTTTATCGCGGTTCCCTGTAAATGTGTTACAAGATAACGAAGGTTCCGATTCGATTATCTGCAACCCGGCACCGACATCTAATAACGAAGAAGACTCATATAATTCACCATCCATATCAGAAACTTACGAGCAGTTTCTTAAAATTATAAAACACTCCGATGTGTCATTCGACACCGTCATCCGAGAACACAACGAGTCATTAATGAAAGCAAAGTGTAAACTTATTGCCTATCCGACCTCGATTGACCTTGACGAATCTGTGCCTTATTGCAAGGATATTATGGATGCCTCCACTAGCGAACCTAATATTTGCGACATAGAACGCGAACTAAACACTTACTACTCCACTTCTAATGACGATCATTTATTCACTCATTTATTTCTAAAAATAAATCATTATGACGAAATGAGTTACAAGGACATATTTAACCTCCTTCGTGACTATAGAGAAATGATAAAGTATTGGTACATGGAAGAAAAGGAATTCGCGATATCAGACTTTACAGATCCTTATACAAAATTATCTTACACAAAAATTTATAATATTTTATCATATCTATTCCACAACACGAACATTAAAGTCAACATCTACCGTAATTCTATACGATACCCGACCCCTGACGAGGTCAAACGTATTCTTAGAGATAATCATGATTCTCCTCTGGCTGGTCACCCGGGTGTATCACGCATGTTTGAAAGAATCAAAACCCAATTCTGGTGGAAAAACATGAGGCAAGATATCGAGGATCATGTGAAAAATTGCCGCTCTTGCCAAATTAATAAACCTCTAAGACAAACAAATAAGGCCCCCATGATTATCACGTCAACGGCATCTCGACCTAATGAAAAACTCTATCTTGATTTAGTCGGTCCGCTCCCTGAAACACATGAACACAAATATAAATTTTTGCTTACCCTGCAAGATGATTTAACTAAATTTTCTCAGGCCTATCCTATGCAATCCTGTTCCGCGGAAGAAACGGCGAAATCTTTAGTCCTATTCATATCCCATATGGGAATTCCTAAACTAATAATATCCGATCAAGGCACCAACTTCTGCTCTGATGTCTTCAAACAACTTGAGAAGCTGTTTAGCATTAAACACGTGTTCGCATCTCCCTATCACCCTCAGACATGCGGTGCCCTTGAACGCAGTCATTCTACCCTAAAAGAGTATCTCAGATCATATATAGGTGAGAATCAACATACTTGGGACCTTTATATCCCCAGTGCTATGATAGCATATAATTCAAATATACATAGCACCACAGGTTACTCACCCCTGGAATTGCTTTTCGGTTTCAAACCCTACTTACCTTCAAGTATTGATACTCTCGATACGAACACCTATACAGATTACATCCGAGCCCTTAATCACCGACTATACTATAGTCGTCAGAAGGCTCTCCAAAATATTCAATCCTCTAAAGAGAAATCTAAAACTTATTATGATTCCCGCGCGAAACCATTATCCTATAAAACAGGGGATATGGTATACGTCCGTTGTCACCATAAGCAGAATAAGGCACTATCTCCAGTATGGAAAGGCCCTTACAAGATAATAAAGTTAAATGGCAACCATTCTGTTACGCTACTTATTAACCGTAAACACGTACGTCACCACTACGACGAAATCAAGCCGGCCGGTGACGTAACAGTATAAAATTAGCGACGTAACGAATGATACATGAGCGCTTCATTGTTATTTCAGATCGACGCTGCCATCGCCGATCACATGCGAATATGTTTCTCCTATCGTCAGCAGTCCCGGCCTCTACTTTGATAAGCTCTTAGATATTAAGTTTACTAATAGTGATTGGAATGTTATAGCATACGTAGATATAAGTCATGTACAACCTAATTTAGATAAAGTCGAATTTTTATTTGAAAAACTTAACGTATTTTGCAACTCATTAACTTCTTTTAAAATACAGTCCGACTGTATTAATTCGTTATCCGCTCTAAAAAATCGTCACATTCTTAACGTAAGCAAATTCTCTTCTATATCGTATTTATTGGCTGATGAAAAACCTAATAGGCGTTTTAAAAGAGGTCTCATGGACCTCGGTGGCTCACTGCTGAAAACTATTTTTGGCACTTTAGATTCTGAGGATGCGGTAAGATTCTCAAAAGCCATAGAAGAAGTACAGACGGATGAAAAACGCCTTGCTCATCTCATGAAAGACAATATTCACGTAATTAAGTCGACTATATCATATTTCAACAACACTATATCTAAGGTGAATGAAAACGAAAATCACATATTACGGAACATAGAAACAATCCATAAAATATTAGAAACGGTTACAAATAGTAACGATAAATTAGAAATTAAATCCGAGTTAAGTTCTTTATTACATTCACTAGAGTCCATCATAATGACCTTGTCTTTCGATATTGAGGATATTAATAATGCAATTCTTTTCGCGAAACTCAACGTTTTGCATCCGACTGTACTCAGCCCGCACCAATTGTATAGTGAATTAGATAAGCATAGGAACAACATTCCTAACCATTATGAACTCCCTATACCTTTAACGTTACAGAATATACACGGCCTAATCGATATTTCGCAACTTGCGTGTTTTTTCCATTTAAATAGAGTTATTATTGTTGTTAAGATCCCTCTAATATTACCACAAGCCTATGACCTGTATAGGATAATTCCCCTACCTGTTCCTTACGATGTGTCGAAACCCGATACCTACATTCTTATCGAGCCAACTAGCTCATATGTAGCGATTACAGCTGATCGAATGTTTTACTCACTTATAACAGACATAGACAAGTGCAAAGTGATAAGTGATAAGTGTTATGTGTGCGTATTAACTAATGTGTTTTCAGCGATTGCCAGTCCTACGTGTGAAACGATTTTCTTAAGTGACGTAATTAACAAACTTCCTGACATATGTGTAACGAAAATTATTCATGGCTCAATCGATCTATTTCATAAGTTAACTCTAAACCGCTGGATTTTTGTACAATCCGAACCTGGCAAGTGTCATGTTACTTGTAATGATAAAGACATAAATTCTGACGTTATTTTGTTTGGTACTGGTATCTTGACCTTGCCCAGGGGCTGTAAGGCTTTTTACAAAACGTTGCAATTCGCCGCTGTAGGCGAAACAGTTATCGGAAATATAACTAATAAAATATCAGACTTCAATATCTTACAAGATGATTGTTGTGAGCGATCTAAGTTGAATAAAACCTTACAGCGATTACCTTACTCAAAATTAAATAACTTAGATAACCTTGATTCTCTGTTACGAGCCAGTATCCACTTGGACTCTTTTGAAGAAGAGATTAATAAGATAGAAAACCCATCTCATTTTCAAACTTATAGCACTCACTATTTGTCTTTAAGCCTATGCATCTCTGTATTAACTTTGTTATACATTCTATACAAGAGCCGTAAGTCCTTTTTTTCAACTAACGCCCCATGCTGCATTCAAATATTTAATCAATGTCATAATACCAAAAATAATTCAGTTCCCGTTTCTCAAACCGTATTTCATGGTGATACAGTAGCAACAAGCAATAAGGACGAGTCAGAGTCTGTAGAAGACATGCGGGTGACGCCAACCCCTATTAAAAGAAACATCCTGTTTGGCAAAACTCACGATAATTAATTTGTAATGAATGCACATGGTTGGTTTTTCTATACTTATTGTTGTCATTGAATCTAGATTTTAATAATTGTTTTCAATTAATAAATAGTATTTTAGTAATTTTTATTGTTAACTCTAATCTCGACTTTAATGAGTCTTGTATCAAATATTGAATAATGATAATCAATTGTAATAATCATAATTTTAGAGTAATTGTTCTATTTGTTTCCTTATTACTAGTTATTTTCATGTCTTCTTATCTTAGGTAAATCTTAAAAGTAGTAATTATCTCGATGTTTTACTTTCATTCTAACCGTTTGTAACTATTATAAGGAGTACATATGTTGTAATGCTTCGACGTAAATCCAATTTATCAATCCTAACATCTCTCATCACTTTCAGATGTGATGATCGATCTTAACGGGGGGGTTGTTATATCGGAATAACCATTACTTAAAATATAAATTAAAAATGCTGAGTTTCCCATTGCATTGACGTCAATGCAATAGGAAACCGTTGTTATTTTCATAAGCGAGTCTAATGGTTTTTTCCTCAGTTTGGATTGGACTTCCGTCGGACATAGTAATTTTGTAACACGTGTTTGATAATTAAATATATCTTTCTTTTTAGTGAATAAAATACTTTTTTTTAAAAACCATCCTCCGACCCACTCCGTAACAGAACCCCGGTCTCCTCAAGGGTTGTCAGCGTCAGAACGAGTTATGATTCGTGCTGTGCAATCTGTCCATTTCGCAGATGATATTAAGCGCATCAAATGTGGTAAATTGTTACCAAATAAACTTAGAAGTTTGTCTGTCTTTTTAGATGAAGATGGCATATTACGCATTGGGGGAAGACTTTCAAAGTCATACCTTCCTTTTGATGCTAAGCATCCTTTTTTACTTCCCAAACATGATCCTGTGGTGGAATTAATAATTCGTCATTATCATGTGATGAATTGTCACACTGGACCAGGGCTACTTATGTCTATTTTACGACAGCGATTTTGGATATTAGATGCCAGGACTGTCATTAGGTCCAAGTTGCGACAATGCAACACATGCTTTAGAGTCAATCCGACGCATCCCACTCCAATGATGGCAGACCTTCCTGAATACCGTGTATCGGAATCAAAGGCATTTGTCCATACTGGAGTGGATTATGCTGGTCCCATACGCATAACTCTCACTCGTCGCAGAGGTCACCACGCTCAGAAGGCTTACATCTGTTTGTTTGTGTGCCTGGTAACCAAGGCTGTCCATGTAGAGTTAGTCTCTGAACTTACTACCGACGCCTTTTTAGCCGCGTTTAAACGTTTTATCTCGCGTCGAGGGCCAGTTTCTTGCCTTTATTCGGATAACGCTACCAATTTCGTTGGTGCTAAAGCTCAACTAGACGAACTTTATAATTTCTTGATGAGGTCAAACCTCAATTCAACTCTTTTAAATGAGTTGTCAACTCGCCGCATTAAGTGGAAAATGATTCCACCTCGCTCCCCACATTTTGGAGCCATGTGGGAAGCAAATATAAAAACGTTAAAAACGCATCTTTATCGCGTGATTGGAAATCAACTTCTCACTTATGAAGAGTTACAAACTGTACTCATCCAAATAGAGTGCATTATGAACTCACGTCCTCTGAGCGTGTTGTCTTCTGATCCGCATCCTGAAGTTATTACCCCCGCTCATTTTTTGATGTCGACTCCATTGCAGTACTTGCCGGCAGCCGGTTTGTCTGGTCAGCGATTAAATCTGTCCCAACGTAAACTTTTGCTAGATAGTATGGTACAATCCTTCTGGAAGAAATGGCATTTAGAGTATCTGCATACGCTGCAAGTTAGGCAGAAATGGGCAACTCCGGACAAGCCTGTAGAAGTGGGAACTGTCGTACTCGTGGGACAGGATAATTCTCCTCCTCTGAGTTGGCCATTAGGAGTTATAACTGAGGTTTTTAAAGGAACTGACAATGTCGCTCGCGTTGCAATGGTGAGGACAAAGTTCGGTAATTTTAAACGCTCTGTCACAAAATTATATCCTATTCCAACGCAATAAAATTTTATTTTAAATATAGTAGTTTTTTAAGGTTTAGGATTAGTTTTTAAATAACTTTTATTTTCCGCATTCAGTCATAAAACTTGGATTTTTCTGGTCGTGTTCGGGATCAGTAAATCTTTTATAACTTTCCACTTTCCCTTTGAAAGCACTTGCGTCCTTCCAAGGCGGGGAGCATGGTGAAGCGTCAATGCCTTTTCTCACAAATAGATATTTGTTAAATAATATATAAAATAGATTAGTTATTTTTCCCGCACTTAAGAACATTATTTTTCCTTATTTTTATAAAAAAATAGTAATATAATTGAATTCCTGTTGAAGATTCCGACCGCCATTACCTGTCATAGCAGCGCCCATTGGTTACGTATCGAGTGTTTCCGGGAGACTCACGCGAATGACCAATAGAGGGCGCCTTCAGCTGTGACAGATATATAGTTCGTTCCGCCGCCATTCGCATTGCGTCGAGTGTACATCGCCCCGCTTTAAATATTCCGCATATGTTGAAATTCTCATGATTCTCGTGAATTAAATGGACTTCCTGCCGTGAGACTTGAAGAACTTATAGTGCAGTGTTGATTTTACGAGTTTTCACCTGGCCACCGGTGGATGAATCAAGATTTAGCTCGCCGGCCGGCAGCCCACAACGCAACGACGCACCCTTGAACGAGGCATCTTCTCCGCACCCAGGTTCTAAGTGTGGTCCCTGGATTCATAAGGTACGTGGGCATTTGCTGCAATAATTGTGATCGGTATTGGTGTCTGATTCGGAATCGGTTAACAGGTTTTCAATTTTCAAATTTGTATTCACCGCCATATTGGTAGTTCTTAAAAACACCACCCTATCAGGGGAAGCTATTTACACGCTCCCCCAGTCTTGTTGTTCAATTCAAGGTCTTAAAACTAATGAACTGCTAATCAATAGTAATTAAAATTACATTCTTATCTAATTTATTATCTAATATTGTCATTTACCATGTATTCATTTAATTTTAGGAGAATAAGACACATTTTAATAATAATTAAAATTTATTGTTGCCATTAAAAATAAAAAAGGTAACATTAACCTTCTCACCCATTGACTCAATCATATACACATATTTACAAAAACAAAACCTGGCCTCATTAAAAAAATATATATTAATTTCAGGAATAACAATAAACGCAGCCCACATTGGCTATAGTACAAAACTCCGTCACTATGCACACACTGACTGCCCGGGCCATGCAGACTATGTAAGAAACATGATATCAGGAGCCTCACAGATGGACGCCGCAGTACTGGTAGTGGCGGCCAATGACGGACCTATGCCACAGACGAGAGAACACTTGCTATTGGCTAAACAAGTTGGCATACAGTATATAATGGTGTTCATTAATAAGGCTGATTTAGTTGATAATGAGGTGAGTAAGAAAATAAGTAACGAAAGGTTTTTTTTTTTAATAAAAGGCAAATGCCAACTCTCCTCAGTGTCTTAGACCAAAGATGGACCTGAAGATTATCAGTATAAGTTTATTCAGTATAAGATGTCTAAAAATGACCCTATTGTTTTTAAAATATAGAAAAATATAATTTCTATTTGAAATTGTGTCTGAGTAAAAAATTATATTAAGGAACTTCACTTTTATATTTTCAGTGCTTGTTAATTAAATTTTGATATAAGGTGCATATTTTATAAAGACAAAATTAATGGATAAATTTTAATTATATTTTCCCTAATCTATTTTGTAACTTATTTTCTTTTATTATTTCAGTTATTGGAGCTAGTTGAGATTGAAATGAGAGAGCTGTTGTCAGACTTTGGCTTTGATGGCAACACAGTGCCTATGATTTGTGGATCTGCATTAAAAGCATTAAATGGGGATGAATCAGAATATGGTAAGTTTTCTTTATATTTCATTGTAGATTTAAAATATTCTGAATTGTAGTACACAAAATAATGCTTCTTTTTTTCGAAATAATTGATTTTATATATTACTTGTTCAATATGTAGCAAATTGAACAGTAGAGTAGCATGGTGTGTCTAACAATTAATGGTATCATAAGTGTCATCTCAGCATACACTGCTTTTGGTCTCATATAAAAAAAAATATAAAAGCAAAAATTTTATTATATGAAAAACAATAATTGTTTACTACTAATTACTGTTTACGGCAGATAAATTATTGCCTAAAATATTTTATAAGCTCACAACCTACTTTATTAAACTTGTAGGAAATATTCACTTACTCTTCTAAACTATGTTATATTCATACCTAGACCTACCTACCTACCTACTTACATACCGAGTACTGACATCATACAATTTCCTTTTTCAGGCGCACCATCAATACGCAAACTCCTTTCCACAATGGATGAATATGTGCCCCCCATAGTCAGAGACTTGAAGTCTCCATTTCTGATGCCTATAGACAACGCATTCACAGTACCCGGCCGAGGTACTGTTGTTGTTGGTACGATAAAACGCGGGATTATGAAGAAAAATGACGAAGCTGAGCTCTTGGGATTCGGGAATAATGTTAAAACTACTATTTCTGATGTACAGATATTTAAGAGCAGTGTGCCTGAGGTTTGTGTGGTGAACATTTATTTCAATTTGAATATTATAAAGCCCACAATTTCTTCAATATATATCCTACATTCTCTTGGATAAATATTATCTAGATTGTACTTACCTACACCTAGATAATATTCATATCAAATTGCATATAAACTACCTATTCACATAGGGCACATGGGGCTAACTAACAATACAGAATGTTTTTTTATCCATTTGATTTTTAAATCATATTAGTTCATAATTAAATTTATTTTAAGTAAACATTGTTCAGGCGCCTTTGAAAATTTCCTATTAACAATGGCTTTAGTCTCTCGCCAAAAGTCCACTTTTTTGGTTGGTTTTTGGCTTGTATACCTTTTTATAGAGGCGTTTCTTTTAGTAGCTACTGACCTAAAATTTTTGTCTCAATTTAATATAATTCCTTGTAATTTTCAGGCGTTAGCCGGCGACAATGTAGGCGTCTTACTACGCGGTATGAAGATGAAAAATGTTGAAACTGGAATGCTGTTAACAGCCGCAAAGAGTTGCTTTCTAAGCAACCATTATAAAGCTAAGATATATTTCTTGACGAGGAACGAGGGTGGGAGAAGAAAGCCTGTGTTCTCAAAGTATTCGCAGCAAATGTTCAGTGGGACTTGGAATATTGCGTGTAGGATCGATTTGGGTAAGTAAATGGAATATTTGAATACATTTGATACAGAAAATTAGCTTTTAGAAAATGTTTGGAATTGATATGATTAGTAAATTAGTATACTTACGAAATCCTGATAAAGAAAAATACTGCCTTTGAAAGAGAAAAAATATGATTTGGTTACATAGTCACTAAAGGAAAAAATGTTGGATGGATTTGGTATTGCAATATCAAATCTTTGCTACTCTACCACAGAAGTAGCAAGAACGTATAAATGCTTCGATTTAATTTGTATGACTTAGGTAAAGGTAAAATAGAAACATATTCTCTATGTAAAAGTATCCAAAGAATAAAGAAATGCGTCATAAGGAAAATATCTAAAGACGCCAAAACATAGCAAGTATACGAATATATTTTTATCCTAAAATAACATATTTATTTATTTCAGACCCATCAATGCACATGATGATGCCAGGCGACCACGGCGAAGTCTACCTAACCCTACTCGAAGACATGGTAATGACACAAGGCCAGCCATTCACAATACGAGAGAACAACGTTACGGTAGCAACGGGCATCATAACAGATATTCTACCCGGTATTACTGTGCCCAAAGGAAAGTTAGGAAAAGTTGTTTTGAAGTTAGAGGATTAAGTTTTAGATATTGTTAATAAATTGTATTATAGTGTAAATTGTTGTTTCATTGCCATGATTACTAGGGCGTTTGAGCCTAAATTGAGATAAACGATCCTATTTTGCAAGTATCACTTATTCACATATTATTTTCATTATACTCAATCTTATCAAGAATATAATATAGTAAAATTGCCACCGTTTGAAGTATTCTTCTCATCCCCTTGGGCTACTCCAGTTCGGAGTTTCTTGTTTGATGGCCCAAGTAGATTCCTTTTAGTCGGTAATAATTACAACATTATATCTCTATATTGACGACCTCCGTTGTCGAGTGGCGTACGCACCGGTTTCAAGGTGTCGCTAGCTCTGAGGTCCCGAGTTCGATCCCCGGACGGGTCAATGTAGAAACCAACTTTTCTACATTGTCCCGGGTCTGGGTGTTTCCGGAGGATACGGACGCGATGTTCCACGCGTTCGTTTTCAGAAGGAATGAGGGGTGGGCACTTTATACCCACCCCTCTAGAAGGAGTCCTTAAAGGACCGTCGCCTGCCGGAGCTGCGCTGAGAATGCTTAGCGATCCCGCGGCTCCAGCAAAGGCGAGAAGGGGACCGGGGTGTTTTTGGTCGGTGCAAGTCCGACATATCCCCACGTCGTGCCCTCGACGTGGGTCGAACTCATTAGATTTTCACCCCGCAAAAAAAAAAAAAAAAAGGGTCTGGGTGTTTGTGGTACCTTCGTTGTTTCTGAATTCCATAACACAAGTGCTTCAGCTACTTACTTTGGGTTCAGAGCAATGTATGTGATGTTGTCCGCATTTATTACTATATTCTCCTCGCTCAAACGATTCGAGACCATTTTTGCGCTCATCAGTTGGCGTCAAGCTGCGTACAGCTGCGTACGGATTGCGCGTACCCTGGTACGCGTATACAGTATACGCGTATCCGGAACGCCTAGTCCGTACCTGCAGCTACGCGTTCACTCTTGGGGTACGCGTACCGCGCGAGCCAACTCGCAGCGCGACTCGCGCGAGCCACCGGTCAGTCGGTTTTTCGTCGCGCGTCAAAGAGGACGCAAATTTGACGGCAAATTTGATTTGAATTTTGAAAAATTGGACGGCAAAATGAATAAGAACGCGTGTTCTTCGAGTTTCAATAATGAAAATATTATCAGATTGATTCAACTTTATGAATTTCAACGAATATTGTGGGATACACTGACACTGTAATCTTTCACTATACAATTTTTTCATCCACCATCTAGGATTCCGTTTGTTTCTCTTTTTTTTTATTTAAAATGTGTTCAATAATGACTAACGCCGCAGCAGTGGTGGTGCACGCAACCGCTAAGTTTGTCGGAGTCATGGCGAATGACTGGGGCTCACGGAGCGCTCTGGATCGATTGAACTCGCGTACAGGTTCGCGGCGGTCCGTTTAGGAGCTGTACGCGTATCCAATGTACGCGTGGACAGTGTTTCCCAGCTACGCGTACCCAGGGTACGCGCAATCCGTACGCAGCTTACGGATTGCGCGTACCCTGGTACGCGTACCCAGTATACGCGTATCCGGAACGCCTAGTCCGTACCTGCAGCTACGCGTTCACTCTTGGGGTACGCGTACCGCGCGAGCCAACTCGCAGCGCGACTCGCGCGAGCCACCGGTCAGTCGGCGGCCGGGTACGCTATATTTGGACGGCAAAATGAATAAACACGCGTGTTCTTCGAGTTTCAATAATGAAACTGGGGCCCGCGGAGCGCTCTGGATCGATTGAACTCGCGCACAGGTTCGCGGCGGTCCGTTTAGGAGCTGTACGCGTATCCAATGTACGCGTGGACAGTGTTTCCCAGCTACGCGTACACAGGAACGCGCAATCCGTACGCAGCTTCACTGGCGTGTCTGCTGTCAAACACAAGAACAAACGAGAGAATTTGACATTTTGAACACGTGCAACTAGCGCAGTTGGCGGCGTGCTAGTGGTACCCCTAATTAGGAAGGATAAAAAATAAAACTGCACAAAACATTTTATTCATTATATATTTTTTGTCAGAAGGTAATTAATACAGTGCCAAAACAGTAACAAAACATTAGTAAGAAAAAATCAAGAATGCATCTAGCATCAACTACTCAATATTCAGATACAGGTAAACAATATCCTATACGGTTTATAGGAGGACAACATTTAACACTTATATTTTCACAACATTTGAACAAGACAGTTGGCATAGTAAGACTATTATTTATTTTTAATAATATATAAATTGTGAACTATTAATAACACCGATACGCCTAATGGATATTTTATTTTCTCTCCATTATTATTATGTGAGTAATCGTGTGCAATTTTAATTATCACTATTTTACTAATTAATGGCTAAACTATAAGTTAGAGCTGTCAATAGTTTAAATAATTAAATACAATTCGATTTATCAATTCATAAGTGCAGTTTTCTTTCAATATGGAATAATTGCCGCCCAACATGGGGCCAAGTAAATTTCTTACTTAGTTTGTGCATTAAATATTGCAAATACATTCGTTATAACTCATCTAACAATATATAACATTGAAGTACAGCTTTAACGCATCATAATACTTTCCAATTCATTCATTCAATCAAACCTCGGATATTTCTATGTAAAGATATGCTTTGGTTAATAATACGAAGACTCATTTCATTCCATTCCCCTGTATTACTTTCGTCTCTTTCCCACTCATAAGTAAACTCGAAGGTCTCTCTCTTCGGTCGTCAACAACACATGTTACACACGACTACCCACATACAATACTGCACAAGAGCAGATCTTGCGACAAACGCCGCGCCTTAAAAACCTGCCCTAAAATCAGTCTGTCGCTTGATCAACATGCCGCGTTTATCTAACATTTAATCACAAAATTACTGTATACACGGTTCTAACATGAAGAAAGACAAGAGGACATCTTCAAAATATTTAAACCATCTATGTAAAATATTAATACCGTCAGCAAGTGATGTGAGCTACACTTATTATATCCTTGGTCCAATGCGAGCTAAACTTGGCATCTTATGTAATACAATAGCTTCGATTACAAACTTTTTGAAAAATTAGTATTACCCGCTTTTCGATAATGCGCGTCTCTACTACACTAGTAATAAGAAGCCGCTATTTTATAAAAAATAAAATTATATTTTTAAGACATTCGTCATTTCAACAATGCTGAATGATTTTCACAAGCGAGTTTATTATAAAAATTAGCCAATCATAAAATAGTTTACAATTTTTCAGGACATTTATTTTAAGATTAGGTATAATAATTGGACATCAAATATATTAATTACGTGAATATAAAATTTACCATGGGAAAAAAATATGCAATTCTTAAGAGTCATACTCGTTTATTCCTGTTTACGTCCTTATATTTTTCCATGATAAATTCTTACAAAATTTCAACGTTAAGTGCATTCTTCTATAAGTCAAAGCTAACATTTGGATAAACATACATTTTCGTTCCCTTAAAAGCTATTTGAGTTACATTCAAATTGTGCTTACAAATACTACTGATTACCTTGAGAAACGGTGGAAGAATCACAATATATATATTTTTAAATTGGACTGTGTCATGCGCGTGTCATTGAGGTTGTTCTCCACGGTAACTCTGGCACTTACAGGTGACGCCCTAAAGGGAGACGTGCATTATCAAAGTATACATTTTTAGCACACCACATAACGACTTCCATCGCATTACCAATACCACGGAATTAAGTTTTAATAAGCTCATAAAATTCGATATTCACCACAGACAGTAATATTTTGTATTCATTTATATATATTAAGTATCTTAAAAAACATCTAGTTTTTCATACGGACAGATCCAAAGTTATACATGAGATAAGGACTAGCGACCATCAATCTATGTTTTTATTATAATAATAGTGTTTGCGCCTACAAAGCTTTCCTAAAAACAACAAAAGTATAACAAGAAACAATGATAATAAAAACAGAATGCAGTTTAATGGGCACGTTCAACTGTGGCAGTGTTTGGAGAAATGCTTATTAAAAATAGTTGCATTGAATATCGGACAAGCTCTCTTTCAACATACGCGAGAGTTGCCGTTAAGCTCCATGTTTTGGTATTACTAACATTTATTGTTATGGCAAATCATTCGACAATCGACAATCACTGTATTCGGACTAAATGTAGTGAGATTTCCAACACTGAACAAATAATTACATATAAACATCCCATTACATTTGTCTTGTTTAACTGAATAAAACACTGTCACTTAAAACTTAAATAATAATAAAATATACTTATTGGTGTCGACAAGTAGTGTTTAGCACCACGATTACAAACTATACTGTTACGTATGCCCTAACAAATCCAAGTGGCGCTTCAATTCCTCAAGAAAAAAGGAAAGAGAAAAAAATAATATATTCTCCCCGTGCTCAAAAACCTGCGTTTAATACTTGTGTACGCACACCAGTTAGGTACCTAAAATATGTAAAAAATTAATTCACCAACACTTATCAACTAGAAAAATATTTTAGAAATTCTCACTTACATTTAAGAGGAACTGGCAAAATAAATCCTGTATTTTCCCGTTTAATATTTTTTTATTATTTTTTATCATTATTCAAATCACAATTGAATACAAAAAAACCAGATTTGGTCCTCAAGTATAAAATTCATGATGCCATTCCTATAAATTGGACAGAACTATTCACGGTACGCGTATTGACGAGTAGCAAAAATATTAGTAGACTATGCACACTAAACAATGGCTCAAAATATCAAATCCACTAAATACCCAATAGAAAAAAAACAATCTGCCTACGTGTTACGGCAAAACCTCGTAGAAGCAATGTTAAAACTTAAGAACCTAGTAGAGTAAGATTAAAATGGTGGTTGACCGCACGCGTCGCTCGTACGACTGGCTCGAACATATCACAATAAACTACCTAATAGGACTAACCACCGTTATTGTCCACACTCATTCAACTATAAAATACTATCATTTGCAACTAATATTAAAAAAGAAATATCCCATATAGCTTCACAAACCACGGAACTACGGATCCACAGTATCAAAAAGTGATTAAAACTCCTTTAATAAGAATTTATAATTAGAGTATTTTGTGCACACGATGCGTTTGCCCTCGGGAGCGGACTGGCGACTATAAACGTCCATACAAACTATCCGTCACCTACGAAGGACCGACACGTCGATTATTATGCTAAATAGTTACACTTTCTTCTAGACGAGGACTCTTTATACGGTTATATTTAAAAACATGTAACTATTAGATTCGTACTATAAGCTTAGGACCGTATCCTCCTATATCTATCTTCACCTAAAGGCAAAGGCTCATATCAATTTCGTTCACTACACAACTAGCATCATTTAAAATAGATAAAAAACCAACTACAATACACAATTTTGCAGGAATAACTATCTAAACAGTGAGTTATGTTTTTACTATCAAGTTTTTCTTGTTCAGTATTTTTTTTATAAATATTCATCCGTAAATTATTATCAAATTCGATAAAGCTCTAAGATTGATCCACATTCACATAAAACTCGGAGACACCGAGAGACACTGAAGCATTAGAACGCCAAACCTTTAAGTCTGACTACAACCAAAAAATCCTCAACCAAATAAATATGTATGAAACCCGTCCGTTCATAAATGCGACAAAAATCAACCATCGCATATGTGACACGGCGTCCAAATTCGAGGAACATTATGTTAAAAACTAAATATAAAACTTGGGAATTATTTAAAGGTAACGACAGAGTCGAAACGTAACCGCGAAGCTATAGAATTAAATAATAAGAGAACCATTATCCAGTCTTGCTAATGGTGCGTTACCATGACTACACATTCCTAACAAAATAAAATATCTAGCTGAATTCACTAGCGTGATGTGTCACGTTTTTGTACATTCAGGATTTTAGGAGCAAACCTTTTTGTGTGAGGGATATCTTTGAGTACCTTAAACTAGAAACACTTAGACTGAGACACAGCTGTGTATACATACATACCTACAGCTTAAAATTTTCTACACAAAACCTTCACAATTTGATACGAGCGAGTTTTTTCATATACACTGCGCATTATACATATACCAAATTCATATTATACAAATATAATGTTCAATGCAGTACGAATGTACGCCCATCGAAATTTCTTCACCTACCTGTCAATTTCTAACTTATAAAATAGGAATCACGGATATGTTTAGGCCATATAAAATGCAGGAAATGTTATAAATGCTAAAAACAATTTCCCCGACATTAAAAGGACTTGAGCAATAAGTTAAAAACCGAGCAACAGACAATCCAAGTGTTTCTATGTAAACATACCGTCTTGCGTATCACATTGTCTTTTAAACCCTACCAAAATGCAATCTAACTTCATAAGATCTTCGCTTATCACTTTTCTTATTTTTCAAAAGGCAATATGTACGCAAAATGTACTGTAAGCCTGTTCGTACAAGGCGACGGAAGACACCGATATCCGACGACTTAAGTCTCCAACGGCGAGTGCCTATGTACGAACCTCTATGGATTGCAAGGCGTTAATTGCATGGATACTAAAATCTTCCAGTATCGGCGATTTGCGTCACCTCTTGTACGAACGGGCTATGGTGCACGATTAATACAACATCGATATAGTACGAAAATATTTGCGAACACGTCTATCCACTAAAATCTCAATTCATCTAAACATTGACTAATAATAAACAAAACAAAATAAAAAATAACAATCGCTATTATGATTATTCGTGCATTAACTTCCTACAAAATCTAGCGTTTGTAAGGTATCTTAGGTTTAATAATGCGTATTGCTAGGCCGTTTTGGGGACAGATGTTTAGACCATCGAAGCCTTAAAACGATGTTTAACAAAACACTGTTTATACCTGTTACCATCAGTCTTACATAATATTTTGCCATACTTTGCCTTTAAACGAGGGTTATTTACGCTGACAATTATTTTCAACAAATGTTCTTAAACTTTCCTTTTGGGATTCTCAGTAATAACGTAGTTAATACTACAATGAAAACACTTTCGAAATTAGACGAGTAGTTACCAAGATTGCCTTCTTCATCCAAACTAACAATGAGAGAAAAGATGGTAACAGATTTAAACCTATGTAAACACCATTTCGTGACAACATTGCAAGTTTTAGAACACTAATATGATTTCAGATCAGTTAAAAGAGGGTATTTCTCGTCAAAATATCGTCACTACTTGAGCACGACTTAAAGCTATTAAAGAAACTTAATTGGACTTAAGACCATAGTAACTGTCCCCAAACAGCCTAACATAATACTCAAAATTACGTATACTTAATTAAAATTATTTCATGCGACAGTTTTGTGTACTGCTTAGATGTAACCCGCTATTTATATTCAGTCATTTTATTTATTCATTCGTCGAGCTTGCATTAGCACCGTTTTGTATACTCCACAGATTAAATATAGCTAGCGGATCACCATTGGCAGTTGCAGGACGAATTACTGATAAAATTTAGGATTTCCACATTTCGGAACCATTTTTGTTTTCCTATCATAATTCCATAAGCGTTCTTTAATGGCTTTAAATTAAGTACTGAAAAGATTTGGTATTTTTTTTTTTTCAAATTTTCTTTTAAGGACTAAGTAAGGACATTATTATTTTTTAATTATAATTAGGTTATATCACACAATAATCTTAAAGATATGCTGTTATAAGCGTTGGTCATTGAAATTCAGAAATCATATTTTATATGTTTATCATTTTTATATAATTAATAGCGTACAACATTTACCCTTAGAGGAGGACTAAAATAAATAGGAAGAGTGGAAACAAAAAAAAATGGATGAAAAGGCATGTATGGGAATTGGTTAAAAAATGCAGTGTAAGCTTATGCTATGAAAATTCCAATATTATGTGGACGGAAGGAAACGTTATTGAGCTAAAACAAATTCGGGCTTTGTTGGCAAGCCAGTCGCGTCGTTGGGGCATTGTGTACTCTCACAGCCATCAAACATTAAAGCTGATATACGAATCATATACCTTGCTTGCAGTAGGCCAATATAAGTAATTTAAAGTTTTCTTAAGGTATATCCAAGTTGAAATGCAAATTGGCTAAAAATATAATGGGCTTCAAAATTTTTCAATACAAAAATAACACTTCAATTCATGTCATAATTACGTTTAAAAAATGCAATTCCATCAAATTTACACAATAGGAATAATTTTCAATGAACAAGCAACCAAGTTTTATAGAACTAATTACGTATACAAGCCAATATTTGGTTGTATTTATTACATTATATAACAATACCCCAAACGAAACGACGTAATTTTAAAAGAAGCTAGTTGTGGCACTTAAAGGTTCCCCATTCTTGAGAATATTCTAGAAGTTAAACTAGAAAGCAAGCAACTCATAGCCTTGTCGTATGGACTACATAAATAATTATAATATGTAAATAAATTCATCTGTGTCCAATGAAACTTAAATAAACAAAGTGTCGGCTACAGTGAATATGCGAGGCGAAGCGATAGATTTACGATTTTAATTCGTATTTTTAGAATATTTGGAAGGCAATATTGCACTTAATAACTTTAATAAATTATATATTTTTTTTTGCATCTCGTACAAACGATAAGCTAACTTCGCTCAGTCTATGAAGGTATATTAAAATTTAAGCAGCCATTGCATTAGTTTCAGGCATTCGCTTCGTAATGCTGCCTCTAAAAATATATATTTAAATATCTATTAATAAATAATAAATTTCTTATCAACAAAGCCAATTTCATTCAATATTATAATTTAACTATATTTTCATAGCGTCGCATATTTTAAGCATCGCATTTCAGTGTAGCCAAGACCTAACGAATTCATCTAACAAATAATAAACTTTTCAAACAGCAATGACACTTAGTACCTTTATTTTGCGCACAAAAAGAGAATAAGTATATAAAATGTTCTACTTTGCAAGACAGTGATTGAGGTAAATAGTTACTATATGGCAACATCGGAAAACAGTGAAGTAAAAAATCTTTCTTTTCTCAGTATTAAATATAGAGTCAGCTCTCATTAGGACGTGAAATAATTTTCTACCTACTAATACACTAAAAAACTAAACATTTTTTTTTAAATATTGTGCTAAATATTTTTTTCTTTAAGAACAAGAATATCTTTGACTACATGCTATACGCTAGGTGCGAATTGATTGTACTAATATCTGTTTAATATATCAATATTGGAAGCATTTATGCATGGGGCTGGTAACACCTATATTTTATCTAAATCACTTGGGTAAAGCATTTCATTAGGTTTTTGTAACCTTGTTGAGGGTAGTTGCGAGTACTACCAAATATTTGTCAATCACAAGGATACGCTAAACAGAGCTCAAATAACCAGAAAACCTCTTGTCTCTGTTTAATTTACTGTAATAAATATTTTTCTAAATAATTTCCTAACTTCCATCCAACCCCATCGCTTTACGAACAGCACTACGAGTGCATTTAACAAATAAATAAAGCTTATTGCACACGGAAATGCATCACGAGTAAGGTATAACTAAAAAAAAACTATGAAAAAATCAACGGTCATTCGAGCAACTTGTCGAATGCTTGTACAAAACTGCATAGGGCTTAAAATGCATGCACATTTTATATAGAAAGGCACTACAATCAACGAATACTAATAAAAAATCTATAGCCATATGTAATTGATTAAATAAATCTTTCAAGTAACTACCGGTTTCTGACAATAGACACGAAGACACAGATGCTTAACAAAACTATTACTGATTTAATAATCATCTTAATCGTAAGTATACTTATCAATTACAAGTATTAAAACACCGAATCTCCCTACTTGAACATTAAACAGGGAACACACATTCACACAGAAACCGGCATTACTAAATAGTTAAACAAATAATAATGTGATAAAGTAATTAACTTATATTTGTTCTTACAAACTAACGAACTAAGATGGAAGATATTTATTATTACCCTATCGTTTTGGTTACGACCTGCCGTTGGCAGTTTGTGCACTGTACGATGTATTACTGGAAATCCCTTACAGCAATGATATTATACACAAGATATGTTACCTCCATAGTTACAGACGTCAAAATGCACTATATATTAATAGCACAAAAAAATAGTATGGACACGCGAGTAAAAGAGACAGATATTGTTTGACAACGCCTAATAAGGATATTTTGTAAAAGCTATTTGCCTCATTTTCATATACAATATCATTGCCTTCGAGCGGGATAATACGTAGTTATTAGTGATTATTTCATGCAAAAAATTACTAATGAAAAATATATACTAACATAATGACTTTTCAAAGTCAATTTTGGCCGAACATTTACTACACACACGTGCATTCTCTAACAACACTGTTCTTGAACCGTAGCAACGACGAAGGGCTACATTGCTACAGTACAAATTAAAGTTTGTAAAGAATTGACGAAAACCTAGCCGACCCAACCTTACATAATAGGGTGGAAACATTTACTAACAAAAATTATAATTTATACCTTTAACAATGTTAAGCAATTATTATAATACCAAGCTGTAAAGGGCACACATTATAATTTTTAAAGTCGATTGTTCACCCTAAATCATTTCAGTACGTTCCATCATTCGAATAAGCACTAACTATCAACTATACAAATTCATTCGAATTTAAATTCATTGTTTTTTCTTTTTTTTTTCTCAATTAAATAAATAAAAAGTGGTACACTTATACTCTAATAGTTCATAACTTCATTTCATATACTTTTTGTTATTCGAACGTGATATATTAAAATAGTGTCAACTAGTAATAACGTAGAAACATCACATTTTTAAAGGGTTTTTTTCGACGTTCGGTGTGAGCGAACATTACTTTCAACATACATAAAAATACTTTGTTTGATGTGTGACTAGAAACTGTTTTAAGTGTATTGTAAAGATTGGAAACATTCAGAACCTATACATCAGCCACTTTAAAGAAATAATGAACGTGCTTTGGGATTATGAACCTTAATTCAATGACTAATAGTTCAGTTTCCATCACATTCAAATTACTTTTAGGCCCTTTTCGGTAATAGTTGTCATTCTAAAATGAACTTAAACACATGTTGTCAAAGTTGATAATTGTGTAATTAGTAATAACGTTTAATTCTCTTTCCATATTGGCTTTAGTATAGTAGGTTTTATATAAACCTTTAAATTGCATTTAATATTGCATTATCTTCCAATCAAATTTGATAACGACGCGAATTTGTTAGTCTTCTCACACACTACATCTATACTAATGCATCTAACATTGAATTCAAAAAGCGATCTACCCTCATATCTAGCTGACTTCACTTTTCAAATTTAACATCAACCGTCACTCATGTTCCGCTCACACCGATATATTTTGGCAAGTAACACCGCAGCTAACCAATAATCCCTTTATAATACTTTAAACATTCAGCTAAGCAATGAATAAATAACACAAATCTTGATACTGGCAATTATCTAACCTACACACAGAGTAATATGTAATTTATTATAATCATATAATATTCGTGGTCTCTGTTATACCTGTGTAAAGTCTTAGTATGAGTGCACTTTTTAAAACTGAGTACGCTAAAGAATACATCTAATGATACATTGACCAAGATTTTTTCACCTTTAACAGCGCGCTATAATATACGTAAGACTTTTTTATTTAATATAGAAATCTTCAAGTCACTATGAAAGTACAAAAGCTTCTAATCAGTATATAGACATTTAAATCTTTATTTTTTATTTCTAAAGGACTCAAAACGAACTTTAAAATCTATGATCAATATACCGTATAATATTCTAGCGTACATAAATGCAGTTTGTATTCAATATTAAAAAGTATCACTCGTTCCCTACAATATTCGTATGTTGATATGATATTTTTATGATTGCAACGATCCCTTGCAACGTATCGCTCACTTGATAATTAAAGTATGAAATATACTGGAGAGGTGAGTAATATCATATATAAATTTCTTCTAAACAGGTCAGTGACCTCAACGTTTCACACCTAGAACTTTAAAACCCAGTAACGTGTATATGGAATCTTATTTCATATTGTACTTTTACTACAAAACGTTAAATGCTATCTGTATCAATTAGCAAGCTTATATTAGACAAATTTTACCATTTAAAGCCACCTTTCATTCCCTGATCTATAAAGAGAGCTAAATTCACGACTATGTCACCTAAAACACCGAACTATTAAAATTTTACACCGAGTAAATATATCTTTAAGTATAAACTTTTATGTATTTCATACTTTAATTATGCAAGAGTTAAAATCATTATTTTGTCATCATGATAAAATGCTTTATGCTGAGGCTACATTGGCTCGAGTTTTGCGTTAAAATAGTATTAAAACCTCATTACAAACGACATTGAAAACGTTTTCGCTTAACTCTTTTGTATGCCTGGACAAAAGTTGAACAAAACACGTCGAAAATTGAGTATGTATGGAAATATTAGCGTACGTGTAGTTGATCCACTGAGAATGAATATTTAAATAGAAAATAGTATCATATACCAGCATTTTTATATAAAGATTTGTATTATTGAGTCGATCTAAGCGTGTATAGGATACACTCAACTCGACATGTATTGATCAACTTTTGTTCAACGATAAAAACGTTACCCCACAGATGTATTTTTAACTCAATTTGTGATGCATTTGACAATACCAAACATGACGTTTATTATTAAGTATTATTATTATGGCAGTTTTACAAGGAGTTTCATCCAAGTAGTTCGAATACTATTATCTAATTAACACGATTATTGCACCTGTAATTTATTAATGAGTATACATCTAGAGGTAAACGTTTCTAATCGTTCAGGCTTTACGTGAAATTATATTGTCTTTATCACACATTGGGCGAATATTTAAAGGATATTGAACCCTATTTGTGGAACTAAGTAGCGTCTATTTAATTTAATACTCAATTTATAAATCATTGTCATAATTAATCACAAAAACAGGGAGTTTTGGGTTTGAAGACCGTTAACTTAATCATTCTACTATCTCTTTTAAACATTTAAAATCCAAGTCAAATCATTATTATATTCGTATACATATCTCACATATTACTAGTAGTTTTTCAAATTATTTGTTGAGAAAAATCTTCACGGTAAATACTATATATTCGACAAACAGCTATAAATACCTTTCACAGGCTATTTAAACAGTATTTCTTTATATTGCTTCATAAAAAATAATCTATCTACCAAAAAGTCCTACAAATAAGGTCCAATATTGACAAAACCATCTTAATTAATAGGTCCTGTAGCGAGATAATGATAGGGGTGGCGGTTATGCATGAACCTGCTATCGTACCTCTGGTTCTTCTGGTAGAAGTCGCTCCGCTGGTTCACTTTCCTATAGTTCTGGGTTCGACGTTGGTTCTTGTCTTTTTCAGTCTGTTTGTTGGCTACCGTTTTCGGTGCTTCGTTTTTGGTTTCGCTCTTTGTTTGGGGTTCAGAGGTCGTTGCGGGTGGGTTTTCCTAGAAAATATATATTGATATAAGCCGTGATTATAAAAATATGCAGATATGTGAATAAGTTCAGACGTTATTCATAACTACGGAAAAACTTGCAAGTGTTTAGATATGTATGCTTGTTACTTTAAATAATACATTTGACACGGGTTTTATTTAACGTGCCATGTATATGCAGGACAGACTTGATTTGAAACCCATATTCTAATTTCTCATTATGATTATTTTACACGGCTTTAGCAAAACAACTGCAATGCTTAAAACCATAAGGTTCAGTTTTAACAAATTAAATTTATATTTTAGTGACATTTTCCAATGTGTTGTGCAGTCTAAAATGAACTTTATTTACACTAGACTAAATGCTAATGTTTCATAGCTCATTCACTCACTTTCATTCACTTCACATTTTATGGCATGCAAAAAAGAAAAAGTATTTGATTAAATTTTGTATTAGCTTGAAAAGCAAAAAGCATTATTATGCTGTACTAGCTGTGCCCGCGGTTTCACCCACATAAGTACCCGTTCCCGATGTTTTTATAGTTATTCTATTTTTCAGGGGGAGACAAATCCATCAAGTTAAAGATCATCAAAATTAGTCCACCCGCTTTTAAGTTGTAAATGATGTATTAGTTACATCATTTACTAATCAACTGCGGTGAATCCAAAAAAGAGGCTTATTGGGTGGAGGTTATGTTAAGGTATGTTGTTTTATTTACAAAGATATGCAAAAGATTATATGCTGAATACACTACATTAATTTCATGATAAGTGGACAAAACCGCAGGTGAAAGCTAGTCAGCTATAAAACCACAAACAAATACCTCTTTAGCGTCATTAGTTTCAGGTTTGACGTCAGCCGGTGGAGTAGCGCTGGCCGTGTTCTGAGGTGAAGGCGGCTTGGGTACTGGCGACGGCGAACTCTGAGAGGCGGTGTCACTCTGTAATAACATATTATTATTATTATAAGTTTTGATTTTCGAGGGTTCTCTAATGGCTAAGTGTAAGCCGTTTGTCTTTACCATTCATTAAGGTTAGGCCCCGCTCGCCGCGGTTGGTATGTGGATTGGTGACAGCATACCAAACCTTTCCGTGACTTGGGAAGCACATTCAGCCATTATTCCCGACTGCCATATTTAAATCTATGATGACAGTTGTTAAGTCATTAAAATCAGTCTTACTACAGAGTACTGTGATATACTATACCAGTAAATAGGATGTGGAAGTTAGATTAGCAGTCGCTTTATGTAAAATACAGCGTCCAGCTGAATCCGGTAAGTTTGGAAGCCGACCCCAACCACAAAACTTAGGATAGGTAGGAAGAAAGCAAATTGGGCGACATATTGGTTGGTTCAATTTGGCAGACTATGTTCCTGGGTGGATTTTGGTTTCCGGACCTGAGTATAAGCTTAGACTTGTTTGTTTAGTTTTTTCTTCTCATTATTTTTGTATATCTTACCACTGCTTCCAGCACAGCAGGTGGTGTTTGCTGTTCCCGTGTGTGTGGTGGAGCGAGTGCCACTGTGAGCGTGAGGTCACACCACATGGCACAGCGAGCACGACGAGCGCTTATGCTGAGTTGTTTTACTGCGTCTGCTAACTGTAGTATGGCTGTGGGCGGGAAGAATTTGTTTAGTGTTTCGTATCAAACAATTTTTAACTTTAAGTTTACATGGGTTTTCCCTAATACTTTTTATGAGTGTGTTTAAGATAATTATGTCATGAATCATGGAATGGCTTTTCGTAACATAAAATTTAATGAAATTAACAATATGTCATAAAAATCCATATTAAAAAGTAGACAACTAATTAGTTAGATGCTGGTACTAGAGATATTAATTTATTATTGTATTAAAAAATCTTTTACATCTCTTAAAAACGTAGTCATAAATTGTATATTAATTCAGTATTCATTTTGACGTGCTTTGTATGTTTTTCTGTTTTATGTGTTGGTTTCAAATTTTTAGTAGTATAATTTTGTATAGGTGATATAATAAGATGTACATAATGTATTTGTATGTTGTTCGTGTATTATATGATCATGTATATACTGACGGTCGGGTCGCAGATGCGCGTGCTGTGCGTGGCGGTTGCGATGCGGCGGCGGGTGCGGGGCCAGCTCCCGGCGCCGGGCGGCCTGCACCCCGCCCACTGCACTGCGCCACGCTAGCATAGCACTCTCCACCTCGCTGTGTGGGGCACTGCGGAGAGAACGTATACATGTTATACTGATAGATACAGTAAGGATAACACGGTAACACCACATAACAAGGAGCTTCGCTTATTTATATGACCCAAGCGACAACGAATCGCTAAGTAACTGATCGTAGCGAACAGACGTTTTGCCTACCACTACTGGCCACACGACAACCGACACAGATAGCTAGTTTTGGTTGTTTTTTTGCCAGTCGCACTGTGACTGCAATCTTACAATAGAAATGGTCATATTTACCTCGGTTTCAAAACAAAACCCACTTTGGGACTCAATAAATACCAAAAAAAATGTACTAAAAACTATGTATACAATAAATTCGCCATATCGAAATCTTTGAAAGTAAAGTTTATGTATAAACACTAAGATTTTCAATCAAATCTGCTTTAGTTTAGAGAGTGACATATTTATTTTACTTAAGCCTAATTTAGTTTTCATACCCATTCACATACCCTATTCGGCGCTAAAAAGCGGCATCAAACTAACTCTCAGTCCCACGCAGGTTAAATACTCTTTCTGCATAACACAACCAAAACACTCACATCTCAGACAAGTTCTTAACATCATCCCTCCATGAGACAGGATCAAAGGTCGCGGGGTCAACGCCCTCCCTCTCCTCCTTAACGTCCTGACCTCGCTTCAGCACTATGATCTTGTTCTCTTCAGGTTTGTTCGGCTTCTTGTTCTGAGCTAAGCACACACTCGCTCGTAGAGTCTCCATTTTACCCATTAGGGTTAATACCTGTTGGTAAATAAATTATATTATTGATGTAGACAGATAGATTGAATTTATTCAGTGTAACACACAAAATACTAGATATAAAACACAGTAAATAAACAGATAAAGGAATAGAATATCCATTTTGAATTGGTTTTTCAAAACAAGATCGTGAATAAAACTTGGTACACAGGGTCAACCATTTAGGCGACAATGTGAACAGCTTATTAAGCATTTAAAAAGTCTCAAAATATCCCATGAATTTTGGGACTAAATGGTAAATCAGTTTTACTCGTCTTTATCCTGAATGTTCCTCTATGTTTTTCTCACCAAATTACTCTTAACAAAAAAAATACAGCTTGTCTGTCAACCCTAGATTTGGACACGGCCCGGCCGGAGTAGGCGAGGCTAGCCTGGCCTGCATATAGCTAGCAGTATGTTATCCTACCTTAGTATGTTCCCGCAGCATATCCACGGTGAGCCTGTCGACTCTAGTGGGGCAGGGCGGCAGTCGCGGCACGGGTATGGAGTTGGACGAGGACACGGCCCGGCCGGGGTAGGCGAGCGCGAGCTTGGCTTCAGTACGTTTACGTTCGCGCTCCAACTGCCGCCATTGCTCGTAGCAGGCGTCGAGGCGGGCGTGGAGAATGCCCGATGATGTTGCCGCACTGGAAATAATGTGCCTATTAGTACTGGTATTTAAGGCAAACGGTCGACATACTTTTCATATATTTGTCTGCTAGAGCAAGTGACGGCCACCGGCTACACATGTACCGAGCCCAATCAAAATATATGAAAGAGAGTTTTAAGTTGCTGTCGTTGGCTACCGGAGGCTGAAGTCAGTGGCTTATTTGCGCGTAGCCTAAGAAGATATCACGTCTGAGGGTATTTAAATTAGTTCCGTCAGATTTAACTACTATAACTATTATTTTTAATGGATACATAACAATAAATTATAGTGTTTGATACATCTGTCAATGATAAGGTATTTACCAAAGATTGTGTTTAATGGAAACACAATCTTTTCAGAAAAAATATAACAATTTAAATACATTACCTCATATTCCGCATCGCGTAAAATGGCGCCAAAAGAGGTAGATCAATCATTGGTGATGGCAACACTGGCGGTGGGACTGGAGGACTGGGGCCCAGCAGTGCACCCAGACCTAAAACATTCATTGGCATATTTTCATGTGGCAAAACATGTTTTTATAACGTTAAAATATCTTATAGCCATTTTTATTATAATGCATCAGAGAAATAGTCATAAATCACCTAGCTATCAGTAATAAGGGGTATATACAGTTAATTATGGAAGCAAAACCTTGAATTTAATTGAATACAGTAAAATTTACAGGATACGACAATATCTACTATATAACAAACCTTTTCGTCATCTATAATTGAATTTACATTACCAAGCACATTATAACGTTCTAAAGATTATTGAATATAAAAATGTTCATCAAGGCCAGTCATTGAATAAGCAATTCTGAGCAAAAACAGTTTATGTAACGCTGTTTATTGCAATAAATTGACTATAAAATGTTTGAAAACACTGTTAACGTTCATAAAGAGTTGAATGAAAATCATGTCGTAGGTGTATTTCCGATGGAAATACAGTTTTTCTGCCAAGAAATCTAGATTTGATAACCAATAATAATGTCTTGTTCTTTGGCAATCTCGTAATATAGTTTAAGTATTCATACTTGGGAACTTACCTAGATTAAAGGGGTTATTTTCGTGTAAGAACGACACGTCCACATTCAACGGGTTAGGTGGCGGTCTATTCCGCATAAGTAGAGTCATCTGCCGAGCCAACTCCTGGTTCTGCCTCAACAAAGCTGCATGCTGCATATTCTCCCTACCGATATTATCAAAATTGGTCCTCTCATTCATATTACCATTCCCCTGAAAGTTGTCTCGCTGCATCATTTGATTTAAATCTCGTCTTTGCATATAATCGTTCTGGTTATACCCGTTTGGTTTGTAATTAATCGAGTTGGCTCCAGAAACGGGCGTCGATTGATTCGAGAAATCGAAATTCTGGTTCATTGGGCTCCGATCATTCATTTGAGCCATCATATCGAAGAAGTTATTCTCTCCGAAGTTTTTATTCGGCGGCATTTGTTGGAAGTTTCTGTTGTAGAAGACCTTGTTCCTCTCATCTTGCATTTTGTTAAAGTCTTCGTTGGGGTAATGACCATTTAAATCCATTGGCATCTTGAAATCTATATTATTAATACCGTTTTCTTCACGATTTCTGTCAGAAGACATATTCAATTGATTCAAATATGTCAATATTTCTGTCTCTTGATTCTCCTTCATGTAGTTTTCGTATTTGTTTGGGAATCTTTGTGCGTTATTAAACTGTGGGTCATAATTTGAATTGTAATTCATGTCAAGATTTAAGCTGTTAGGTCTGTTGAAGTTGTTCACTGAGAACATATTCGCTTCTGGCAACGAATTTCTTTGGTTCGGTTCGAAGAAGTTGTAGTTGAATTTATCGTCGTATTTATTCGGTGTTGAGAATTGAGCACCGCCTATTTCTTGCGCGGCTAGTCTGAGTAGGTTCAACTGTTCTGGCGACACAGTATCATTAGTATCGGGTACTGGATCGATCCCAAGCAACGCATTCACATCATTCTCGTTATAATTGACAAAACCATTGGTGTTACCGAACCCGTTTTGCATGTTATAGTTGAAACCGTTCTGGTCGTTTTGGTTGAAGTTGTAAAGTCCGTTGTTTTGATACGAGTTGTATGACGGTGGCATGAATGAGTTGCTAGAATCATTTTTAGGGTACTGGCTGTGCGCTTGTAAGCTGTTTAAAGTTTTTTCCGGTGGTTGTAAAGAGCTAAAAAAGAAAAATATCAGATTTAGATAAATAAATTAAACTCTGTTACTTTCATTTATATGATAAATACGTTTTATATAATAATAGTATAGCAAAATGTGTAAACTTATTTGTTTAACTCCCTTTTTTACTAGTCATTCAGCAAAAAACTACTACGTCCCTAAACACATTATTGAATTTACGTCGTACGTTATACCTTAATAAAAAAGGCTTTACAATACTTGTACAGTTACTATAATATCAATGGTTGTACATTAATATTATCAAGAGGTCATAAAACAATATGAAGTTGTAGCGTAAACTGAACCCTATGTGAAAGCATTACACTTGTATTTGGCATATTAATTCCAAACGCAGTATAGTTCTGGGGCCCGAGTCTGCTATTTACATTTGCTTGAATCGTCTGAGTGGGTGGGGTTAGTGGGACCATTTTACGATAATTGGCATTCTACTAACTGTCAAAACGTCACAATTGGCCATTGGAACGATTGAGCCGCGAGTTGAGTGAATAT
The DNA here is from genome assembly GCA_905475315.1 of Autographa pulchrina. Lineage (NCBI taxonomy): Eukaryota > Metazoa > Arthropoda > Insecta > Lepidoptera > Noctuidae > Autographa > Autographa pulchrina. The sequence continues at coordinate 2,601,636 of FR997786.1, read as the reverse complement.
GACCGATGGCCGGTACAATTTCGTATTCCGCTATTTTTTGACAGCAGTTGCATCATATCTATGGCTAAACATTTTTTATTTTTCATAGACAATGTGTCAATTTCAACGAAAACTTTCCTTTTTTAAAACATAATTATCCTTATTTACAAGTTTTTAATAGAAATTACATATTGTATGGGCTTTTACAATTAATTAGTATTCAAAAAACAATTAATACAATTTTTTGCAACATAAGAAACGATTATTAGTAATTAGTGCCAATCGGTGTTGCCTATTAATAATTACAAAATGTTTGATACTTTTATTTTTAATTTAAATTGACAACACCGCATCCCACTCATGCCAGTATGCCACTGATTGTTGTTGGCTTAACTGAATACGAAAATTAGGCACATATTGGGTTGACACTATCATCCCACTATGATCATAGTAACACGGAGTGTAAATAGCAGACTCGGGCCCCTGTATAGAGTGACGTAGTCGACTGTACAATTACGTTGCAACAAGTTAACATGTCATGTCAACTAAAAATAAAACAAATAATCGCGACAAACAATCAGCATAACACTTTTATTATGATAAAGCTTAAACACGAACCTATTATACTTTTAATGTGACTTTTTGACGTAATTTGATTAAATAAAGCATTTCCTATGTAATTTGCCATCATTAAAACATGAATTGTTGTTACTAGTAGGTACTTGTGTTTTTGAAGCGAAAACGTCATACTCTGTGACAAGTTTAAAAGCGAAACCCGCCTTCTAATGTTTTAATTAATTTGAAGTTTGACAAAGAAAATGAAAGGTCACGAAGCCCTTTAAATGTTCTCCAACTAAAAAGATCGTTGCGTAAATATTTTGACATTGTATATTGCTGAAACATTTTCTTAAATCACGTGAACGAGACGGATATTAGCATTTTCATTTAAATGTCGGTTGTTAAGTAAATACAAATTATTATTGTTAAATAAAACAACCAATCTATGTAGGTACCCATGTCGCAGTATTTTTACAGGATTACCGAGAAATTGCATATTTTTAACAGCTTCTATTACGAATTAACTATGTATCTAGTCTAATCCCTGTAAGTGTCAAACCTTTGGGAATGTAGAAGAATTATTATATCGCAATAAAAACAATTGAAATATTGTGCAACGTTATTGTAAGCCTCAGAAATATTTAACGAGGTTCTATCAATTCAATCACGCAGCCTTGCCGTCGACCCAATCGATATTTCAACAAAAATACATCTCTATTTAAGGAACCTAAGAACTTGAAGAATCAATGATCGGAGCGAACTGCAGCCGAGGTGAAACGAGACAGTGTAACGTTGCGTCCCGCTGAAACTATCGATCACAGCCTTAGAATAGTTGCATCGAGTTCCCGTAGAGCGCCACCTCTGATGTTACATGAATAGCCACCGAGTTTGAATTATATATCATTTTATTGCTGGTTCTTATAGGCAATCGGCAAATCGCTTTTAATGGTTATTGTAATAATAAAGGTGTGATTTTTGCAAACGGATCATATACGTACACAAATATTGACTACAGTTTGCATGTTTCATCGAAATCGGCCAACTATGCATTTGAAAACATTTTCTATTTCTTATTTACAAATGATAATGTTTAATATGCTATACTTCTTTTGAGAATGCGATCAATAAAGCGATCTTGAAAAAATACAAGTAGCAAAAGGAGAACATTAAGTTTTTTGCAATATGCTGTCGGACGACAAACTACTAAAAACCCTAAGCTAAACCTCATAATTCACTAGTACACAACAAAGTTTTATAAGTAAACACAAAAATACCATATACCTCAAACAACTAAATGAGATTCGACTAAAAATCATACGAATATTCATCTAAAAGCTACCGTACATTCGCTGCAGTTCTGAACACAAATAAGTGGTCCATTTCCCGACCGATTGTTAGGGCATCAAGTTGCATAAACGAATGGACATTGTGTGTTCATTACTGAGCGCAAAATTTGTTCATTATAAATCTCGCAACGCAGTGGGGTTGACTAATGGATGCTTTAAAATATTATGGTAGACTAGCTGTGCCTGCGACTTCGTTCGCGTGGATGACGAAACTTGACAACAATGAGTTTTTAACCGTAAAATTAAGTTTGTTTTTCATTGTTTATCCTTTTCCGGGATAAAAACTACCCAGTGTGGTGCCCAGGATAATAAAGAATAATTATACCAAGTTTCATCGTAATCGAACCGGTAGTTTTTGCGTGATACCTGAACAAACAGACAGACAGACAATTTTTTTATTTTTTCACCCTTTTGGGTTCGTTGTCGGTCTAGTAACACCCCGCCATTTATTTTTTTGATATTTTCAATGTACAGAATTTTCACTTCTACAGATTTGTTATAAGTATATAGAGTAGAATGGCATGTATCTTTAGTCTTATTCGAAATAAATGAAAACTTTAACGCGCACACAGCAAAATTCGAATATAATAGTTGTTTATTGCTATATATCATACGATGTAAGGTAGAGGCAAGGTGTAACTACAAAACGATGCCACAACTTTATAAGAATAGGAGATAAATCTGCTCAGTATTTTCAGATATTTCTACTAGTGCATTTAGTAATCGCCAGCTAGAATTGCAATTGGTAAATCTTTGGTGGTAAAGTATAAATGAGCAAATCCCTATAATAGTGGTAAATAAAATAAAAATTTCAGAGTACCTACGCTTTGATATCATTGGCACATAGCATACGATCACCATACAATTTGTAACATATTATATCTAAGTGTGAACGTGTTCTAAATAAATGTATGGTGAGCGATATTCTAGAGCTATATTATATGTAATCATATTAAAGCGTAGTCTAGATATGACCTCAAATATATTAGTGGGTACTAACCTGCCCCCTTCTGTAGGTCCGGTCTCATCAAGGATTTTTGTGATGAGATCACGGACGATTGAGTTTTCTTCCATAATGCGTTCCGACTGCCAACAAAATAAAAACACCATTAACAATATATAAGACAAAAAATATATTAACTGCTATAAAGTCTTCCAATACACACAATTGCAGACCCCAAAAGGTAAAAAATCACCATATTCTCTTTCTTATTCAAAACATACACAAAATTTTGCATTGAAATTGCATTTTAGTACAAAAGTGCAGGCACTACTAAATTCATCCTTCAATTCACGACAGCAAAACTGAATAATAAAAAATCGATAGTCCGAAGTGCATTCCGTCGCTTCATACATTTAATAACACGGGAACGAGACGCCTCGATCAAACTCCTATACCTATACATATACTTCATAAGGAATTTTCCAATATTGACGTATTTACCTCTTAAGTTATGCGATGAAGCTGAATTTTAAAGCAAAATTGAGTTAACATAATGTCCCTTTCGCCAACCCTACTATCGGAAAACAAGCTTCACTGAATTTTAATCATAAAACAGTGAACTAGACAAAATAATTTATATTCATGATTCAACGGATCATTTAAAACTGTTTGTTTACTTACTCTATCGGTATTCCGAGTCGGGAGGTTAATTAGTTCGCAAACTTTTCAGGTATATTATGATAGGTCAGGAATAGTCGGTTTATTAGTTGGGCAGTCGTACACAAACTGATCGAGCTTTTGACCGCTTGGTTTTTGTTTTGTCAACCGCTCGAAACAGTCCTGCTTCAAGCAGTCGGACTGCACATGTTTTTTATCTAGGTCTCAAGCATTCCTCGGTAAAAAGGAAAATAAGAATCAAATCCTGTGGCTCGTTTTCGCCAGAAGTTCATAAAAGGGTAAAAAATTTAATATTCTACTGAATAATGTACTGATTTATTTCTAGCTTATTCCTCTAAAGGCTAATTTAGACATGGGCTATATTAGATCTTGCATAAAATATTATTTCGTCTAGACGAAGCCAGATTGAATATGTTTCATTCAATATTTTAGAAAATGATCGTGATTGCAAATAGGTATAGGTACATACAAATGACGCAATGGTACATCGATATTTAAAGTTTAGTGGGATTTAGTGGTAGCAAAAAGTCAAATAAAATCAGAACTTAAGATTTTAGTAGAAAACTAATACCTACATATTTAAACGCCCTGGAGAAATCAAATAATCCATCAAAGTCCTTCTATGTTATGCAAATTATTGTATGCTAAACATGTTACAAAATAAACGTAATAAAGCTCGTTCAGTTTTCGCGTTTTTACGTGAAAAACGAGTCGTGTTTTCATATCTTTCGCGTCACTATGAGTTATTTACTACTTCCATGAAACAAAACTGTTGTAGTAACTGCACAGGGGTGCGCCATTAGTTAACTGTATTTTATCATGAAATAATATAAAAAATATAAATTCAGAAAAAAAACATTTTTAAAGGGGTACTTAACCAAACACATTTGTAAGTAATTTTTTAAGTAAGGAGGTATTCGTTATTAGTTGCAGGATGTTTTGATTGAAGTTTTAAACATAAGGTCATACTGGTAGGCTGGTATAATATCCCTCTCCTGGGGAAAAGCGTTTATTTCAATCAATAGTTTTTCGAAAGATTCTTCAATAAATGTTTCATCCAACACAGAAAATTTGTACCTAAGATTTTTTGTTCCGTTTATTATACGCTTTATTTGAATTAGACAACAGGATACAAATCGCACGTCATAAACTCATTATAAGTACAACAAACAAATAAACATTGTCGCAATTACGTCATACAGGTAACATTCTATTATGTGACTTTGTACACAATAAACATTTTATTAAGATTTAATACGTGGGTACTAAATTTACTCTTGTTAGTCATGTGAATCAATGTCAACACCTACTTATAACATGAGGTACAACAATGTGTTAACATTTATAAGAAATAAATAATATATGCTCATGCCTTCTCTATATGGGAAGAGGCCTGTGCCCAGCAGTGGAACGTTTATAGGCTGGATTATTATTACTATTATTAAATAATACCCAAATATTTTTATAAGCTATTTAGGTATAAAATATTGTTAATCCATAAATATGTATAAAACAATACTAAAACAATATTTAAAACATTTAGGTTTGAGGAGTAACACAAAAAAAATACACTAACTTTTAACATAAAAATGTGAAGTGTGAAGTGTAAACAAATCAGTTTATTTTTCTTTACTTTCTTTCACTTGTTGTTATCAAATGATTGGGGGATAATTGTAATCAGTAAATTTAATACCTTTTCCTAAAAAAAAAACTTTGAAATTTAAATCACATCTATTTCTCAGGACAAAAAAATATATTATTATAAACACAGCATTAATGTTCTGCATAACCTTTTCCAAGGCTATGTCGGGTCGGCTTACAGTCTTACCAGATTCAGCTGGATAGAGTAGCTATTTCATATGGAGTGACTTCTCCAAAACCTATTTTACTGAGTAACACAGTATCCCATAGTAAGATGGTTCTTAGAAATATAAGCTCAGCACTATCGTTTAATACAGGAAAAATGAATTTTAACAATTATCTATAGCCATTTAATATAACAGTATAGTCATTTAACATTTAATTAAGTCTGATTTAACGCTTACCACCATAAAAAAGCAAAATTCAGAGTAAAACATATACAACATGGCATACATTCAATCATATTAATAGTAACATTCAGTTATATTTTCGCCAAGCCAAATTAAATTCAAAATAGAAAATGAGTAAGATAGTAATGACATCACACTGCAGTTTTTGTGTGAATAGGTTGTATTGTAAACAAACAAGTACTTAACTATTGCATCATAATATCAGCTTTTGATTTATTTATATGTAATTAATGGTAGTTAATAGGCTTATGGTTTAAATTGCTTAATACATTATGGCTAGAAGACAACATCAAATAGTTTAACTAAGCCATTTGCCAAACCTTTTTCTAAAGTATACTTTGGTTGGTTGTCTAGCATAGATTAGTAAATAATAGGGTGCAGTGTCGCTGCCCAGCTCAATTACTCATTTAATTTAAACTTTGAAGTACTGAATCAATTTTGATGCAATGTATGTGGCACCACTCCTGAGGTAATACTGTGACAGAAATTAGTCAGACATATTTATCTTTGCGTATTTTTAGTACTTGATAAAACTGAAAAATACCAAGGTAATTACTTAATGCACTATTAAATAAATAAATAATAATAATAAATAAATGCGGACAACATCACATACATTGCTCTGAACCCAAAGTAAGTAGCTAAAGCACTTGTGTTATGGAATTCAGAAACAACGAAGGTACCACAAACACCCAGACCCGGGGCAATGTAGAAAAGTTTGTTTCTACATTGACTCGTCCAGGGATTGAACCCGGGAACTAGCGACACCTTGAAACCGGTGCGTACGCCACTCGACCACGGAGGTCGTAAAGTCAATTACACACAAGAAATGGATTTCCCATTAGAAATTGAAGGCTTGATATGTGTTAAGACTATTTATAAAAATAGCAATATCTGCAGTCTAGCCTTTTCTCATTGAATATTGAGGTCAGCTGTCACTCGCTGGATTCAGCTGAAAAATATTTTAGATGGAGCAACTGTCTTTCAGCTTACAACCCATTTACAGAGTTAATAAAAATAGATTCAGTGATTTTAATGAAATTTCATATATGTAAGCTTATTTTTTACCTTAGATTTAATGTAGGCTGAAGGATGACTAATAATATGTTACATTTTTTTCATAAAAATGCAATACTAATAGTTTCACATGATGTATATGCCTTATATCATTCTGTTGGCGATTTTATTTACTAATTCTTCTTCTTCTTCTTCCTGCCCTTTTCCCAAATTAATTGGGGTCGGCGCAACATGTTTTTTCCTTCCATTCCACTCTATTAGCTGTCATACTCTCATTCACTGCTTTTTCATTCATATTACTAATATTCTTGCTTTAATTTGAGCAAATCATATATTACACCATTTTGATAAAAAATCATAATATCCAATTTAATTTTGATAACTAGGTATATAAGTAGAATATGTTCTTTAGTTAATTCATATATTTATTCCTTACTGGTTTACATTTAAAATGTTATTATTGCTAAATAATAACATACATATGTAATAACATTTTGAATTTTAATACATTTCTTTAGTTATATTTCATGTCAATTCTTTAAAATTGAGATATTTAGCCCATATTGGGCTGTAAAAATATGTGATAGTGTTATCAAGAACATTAAAACAATCCAATGTGCATATCACAGTATCATTAAAAGTAAGTTAATCATGAATTCAAAAAGGTCAAAGGACCTTAGATCTTAGAATTTAATGAGATTATTACGAAGACAAATTGTCTTACACATTTTAAATACATAGTTTTAGGATATGTTCCATCAAGGACATTCTTATTGTTTTCTTATTAGAATTTTGATGATTTACTCAAATATTCTGGATAAATTTCAATTGCAAAGTATATTATCAAAAAACAGCAAATGGTTGTTTTATGTAAATATAAAAGAACACAAACATATAGCTGTATTTACATGAAAACTAAGAATTGTAGAAAGTGGGAAGGTGTAAGCATATTGTCCATATAAGTAGCACTCCACACAAAAACCTTTCATAACATTTGGATGTCGTCATTTAAATAGTATATTTATAATATGTTACCTTGTTATTTTGTCCTCTAACGTACAAACTACATAATTCTAAAAATATTATGTGCATTCCCCGATGTCATTACCTACACTTCGTGAAAAAAATATCGTAACACGACACATAAAATATCACCACAAATGTTCACATAAACCATATTTAGCACTTAGAACAGTTCACAATGGAAAAATAATGCACTTTAAACAAATATTTCGTGTAATATCACCCGGATTTCAGGTCAGATTGACAGTCCAAGACATTTACAACACCCATTGAAAAATGGCACTATACGAAAACACTCACTTACCTGATCTGTTTCATTTTCCACGGTTTTGTACGCATTACCTATGTGACATAAATCACTGAAGGCCATTTAAATTATAAAATTATTTCTTGCCACGATACATATGAGCTTACTTCGGTGCTAAGCCATTTTTTCCATTGACCTACATGTGTATAAAATTATACGTGCTTACTCGCAAACGGTGTTGCTGTCACGAAACGACTATTTTGTCGGAAAATAATGATTGATTCGTTAAATATTAAGTTAAAAATCAGTTTTAGTGTAAAACTTACGTGATAAATCGTCAGTTATTAGTTAACAATTAAATTTTCTCAAGTTGGATATGTTTTTATTTTGTGAATTTCCCGCCCTTTCAAATATTTTTGACTTTTTTATTTTTTATACACACACGCTATCAATCTTTACATAAAATTATAAGACACATAACGAAGTGGATAGTTAAATGTACTTATTTACATAAAAATAAAATTTATTAGTAATGTACTTTCCCGTTAAATAAGCTGAGTATAAATATTTTTGTGTAAAATCAATTATTTTAATATCAAAGAGATGGCAACACTGTTTAAATTACAACGCAATCTCAAGGTAAAACAAACAGTAAAAGCTCTTTTTTTTAAACTTCTACCGGGCGAATCAAAGCAAAGAATCGAAAAACTAATCAAGACAAAATTTACAGTTCAATATTTATAATGTCATTTTAAAAAGGAAAAAAGTTCCATTTAATTTGTTTACTACACTACAGGGCCATCTAGCATTTAAAACTGTAACCATCTGATGGAAACGGGAAACGAAGGGGCAGAAAAAATCGTAATTTAAAATAGATGGCGTTGTTGTAAGCTTAACTAACTGATTGTTATCAAGGTAGATGACGCTACGCGTAGAAATGTAGATGAAAAACGTTTTTCTCATAGAGAAAATGGGTAAATTATTAGGTACGGTACTTAATAAAGTAGGGTATGTTAGCCTATTGGCAGTGGAACTTAGTAAATACGATTTCGTAAGGCATATGTTTATATATCTATATATATAAAAGAAAGTCGTGTTAGTTACACTATTTATAACTAAAGAACGGCTGGACCGATATGGCTGAAAATTGGTGGGGAGGTAGCTTAGAGCCAGGAGACGGACATAGGATACTTTTGTACATTAAAAAAAAAAAAAAAAACAATTAGGTAGTAGGTAGGTAGGTAGTAGGTAGGTAGGTAGTAGGTAGGTAGGTAGTAGGTAGGTAGGTAGTAGGTAGGTAGGTAGTAGGTAGGTAGGTAGTAGGTAGGTAGGTAGTAGGTAGGTAGGTAGTAGGTAGGTAGGTAGTAGGTAGGTAGGTAGTAGGTAGGTAGGTAGTAGGTAGGTAGGTAGTAGGTAGGTAGGTAGTAGGTAGGTAGTAGGTAGGTAGTAGGTAGGTAGTAGGTAGGTAGTAGGTAGGTAGTAGGTAGGTAGTAGGTAGGTAGTAGGTAGGTAGTAGGTAGGTAGTAGGTAGGTAGTAGGTAGGTAGTAGGTAGGTAGTAGGTAGGTAGTAGGTAGGTAGTGGGTAGGTGGTAGGTAGTAGGTAGGTAGTAGGTAGGTAGTAGGTAGGTAGTAGGTAGGTAGTAGGTAGGTAGTAGGTAGGTAGTAGGTAGGTAGTAGGTAGGTAGTAGGTAGGTAGTAGGTAGGTAGTAGGTAGGTAGTAGGTAGGTAGTAGGTAGGTAGTAGGTAGGTAGTAGGTAGGTAGTAGGTAGGTAGTAGGTAGGTAGTAGGTAGGTAGTAGGTAGGTAGTAGGTAGGTAGTAGGTAGGTAGTAGGTAGGTAGTAGGTAGGTAGTAGGTAGGTAGTAGGTAGGTAGTAGGTAGGTAGTAGGTAGGTAGTAGGTAGGTAGTAGGTAGGTAGTAGGTAGGTAGTAGGTAGGTAGTAGGTAGGTAGTAGGTAGGTAGTAGGTAGGTAGTAGGTAGGTAGTAGGTAGGTAGTAGGTAGGTAGTAGGTAGGTAGTAGGTAGGTAGTAGGTAGGTAGTAGGTAGGTAGTAGGTAGGTAGTAGGTAGGTAGTAGGTAGGTAGTAGGTAGGTAGTAGGTAGGTAGTAGGTAGGTAGTAGGTAGGTAGTAGGTAGGTAGTAGGTAGGTAGTAGGTAGGTAGTAGGTAGGTAGTAGGTAGGTAGTAGGTAGGTAGTAGGTAGGTAGTAGGTAGGTAGTAGGTAGGTAGGTGGTAGGTAGTAGGTAGGTAGGTGGTAGGTAGTAGGTAGGTAGGTGGTAGGTAGTAGGTAGGTAGTAGGTAGGTAGTAGGTAGGTAGGTGGTAGGTAGTAGGTAGGTAGGTGGTAGGTAGTAGGTAGGTAGTAGGTAGGTAGTAGGTAGGTAGTAGGTAGAAAAAATTGCATTGCAACGCATGCCGGGTACAGCTAGTTTGTTATACAATAACATACCGATAAACAAGCAATTAGTATAGTGACTACTTATAGTCTGAACTATATTCAAATAACTGTATCAAACGAGTAATCACGTAAGTGAATTACATGCGAGTAAGCTGAATCGGAGTGTGACAAATCCCTTTGTGATCAGTGTACGTGCAATTGCATTAGTTCATTTGTCTGTCTATGAACATTGGTCAACGCGATGTAATGCACTTTGTACCTATACGTCTGCTGCATCCAAATTTCGAGAATTCGGAGATTTATAAAGCAGTAAAGGTGTTAATTTAATATGCATAATTTATTAAGGCAAGCAGTGTAGCGTTTGTTTATTTTATTCATTTATTAACTACGATCAGGTTTTAATAAACTTCTTACGCATGTAAAAAATGCAGAAAATAGTCTACAAAAAAATTGTTACAAATCAATTTAGTTTTTAATAATTGCGCCGTAGCCGTAGTACCTACTTACTAAGGTATGTAGATTATAAGCCATAGTCCAGTCAAAATAGACAAAAAAACCTTGCAAGTTTGCATTCATTCGCCAAAATTGGCGAAGGGCTCAAGTACACCATTATAAAAGAAATATCAAAAGTCCCCAAAAATCAGACTTGTGCAAAAAAAAATACGCAAGGTCAATGGTCAAAAATATCACTTTTCGCATTTTTCTCATAAATGGCAAGTATTATAGCAATAATAGGTCTGACAAAAGTTGTAGATCGTGCAATTATCTACAAAATTATCTCAATACTTTTTCCCTACGCATCACCATTCCGGAGATATCGTGATGAGATCTTTAGGGTTACATACCACGTTAAAAAAGAAACCGGCCAAGTGCGACTCGGACTCGCACTCGAAGGGATCCGTACAATTGACTAGGTTTTTTGTTGTTATTAGTATTTGTTGTTAAAGCGGTAAGAAAAATACATAATCTGTGAAAATATTAACTGTCTAAGCATCGCGGTTCTTGAGATACAGCCTGGAGACTGACGGACGAACAGACAGCGAAGTCTATGTCATAGGGTCCCGTTTTTACCCTTTGGGTACGGAACCCTAAAAATGCGCCTCGTACACTACCTCATAGGTAGGTGGTACGGAAATGTTTGCATATGATGTAGAATTAGACTTTTATGCATATTTTCTTCAATCCCTGTTTTATCACGATATCTCCGGAATGGTGATCCTTAGGGAAAAAATATTGAGACAATTTTGTAGATAATTGCATGATCTACAACTTTTGTCGGACCTATTTTTGCGATAATACTTGCCATTTATGAGAAGAATGCGAAAAAGTGATATTTTTGACCTTTGACCTTACATATATTTTTTTGCACAAGTCGGATTTTTGGGGACTTTTGATATTTCTTTTATAATGGTGTTCTTGAGACCTCCACCAATTTTTGGCTCTATGCGATTTTATTAATGCAAACTGAAATGTTTATTTTGACTGGACTACTAACAAGATTTGCTGTTTGTATATTTCGATCAAATATGCAAGCTTCGATCGATCAATATAGTAATATTAATTGCAGCTTCCATACCGACTACCGGCTTACATTTCGACAGCCCTGTTGGTCTAGTGGTTAGTGACCCTGACTAAGTATGTTTATCAGTTATCTGGTTACCATAACACAAGCTCTGCTTAGCTTGGGATCAGATAACCGTGTGTGAGCTGTCCCGGAATATTATTATTATACCATAAATATCATATAAAACAGAGTTAGGTTATTTACATCATTAATAACTCAAGAACGGGTGGATCGATTTTTATGACCTTTGCTTTGTTGGGTTCGTCTCTTCTCTAGGTCCTACCCTAACATCAGAATTACTAAAAACACCGGTAATAGGGCCAAACCACAGCTAATTCTTATATATTTATCTACTGCCATCTATAATTTAAGAATACCAATCTTTTTGTACCATATTCTAGCAAATAAATAATTTTGTTTTTTTTTTTGTATTTTAATAATAAATCTATTGATGATTATGGCTACTTATTTGTTTCATACAGGTACCCAAACACTAAACCACACCTCAAATCCCTAAACAAACAAATCCAACAGTAACCCAACAATAAAGGCGAAACAATACACCATACCTTTCCAATCAACGTCAGTCGCAGTGTTTATTTTAATCATCGCGTTTTGAGCGCAGATAAATTGGATAATGAACGCGACTGTCGTCTCAGTGGGGGGTCGTGTCAGGGACAGATTGCTAGACTGCTGTTTTGACGTTCGTTGATATGGTGGAGGTATTTTCGGGTGTAGCATAAAGATAATTTGGTGGAAAGAATTAGTTTGGATTAATAAAATATTTCCGGAGCTATCTGTCCGATAAAAACCTGTTTGTATTTAAAAGCCCTATTCAGTAGTGCTTTTAATTAAGCGATAAACGTGTGTAAGTAGGTGCTTACATGCAAAATAGGTATAGATTTTTGAAATTATTTTTACCAATAAATTACGGTAAAGACATCGTGCTAGACTGTGCTGATTTGAAGTCCTTTCCTGTTGATATGGTAGAGGTATTTTTGGGTATGGTTTGTAAATAATTTTGAAATGTTTTTAAATGATAAAAATAACGTGAATGAATGTAAAGGGATATATGGAATGATACATTTTTATATATGATAGGTAGTAGTGGTGGTGGTTAGGTATGGTAGGTACCTAAAAGAAATTGAACATTGACAATTGGTCATTTAGATTCTTATGTTTCTTTCAAGTTTAAAGTTTCTTTTTTGCAACCATCTGGTTAAAACAAACACATTACTCTATATTAAAGTGACTGCCGTTTTGACGTGATGTCTTTTGAATAAGCTGGAGGTATTTTTAAGTAAGACATAGAAAATAATTTAATCTCTCACCTCTTGTCCTACGTGTTCTGTGTGAACATAGACCTGTTTGTAAGTATTTATTAGCCCTATTTAGTAGATATGATACTAGATATATAATTTTTGACAATTTTTGTGAATGGATAAATGGGTAGCTACCGTGTTGGCCGCTACTCACGGTGACTAAACGGTTAGGTATGAATTAAAAAAAAATTGTTACAGATATAATACATAAGGGGAAATTATAAGTCTAGCCACAAAATTATTTATTGGAGACGTGATTAAACTTCTAATTTTATAACTAAGCAACGGGCAAATGACATAGCCTCTAATAAAATAATTCGTATGTATTACAACGCCCACTAAATATTCTATAGAAAGCGTCAAGTAAAGATCATGAATTATTGTGACTTGCTTCTTATTTATGCATTGACACCTAATTTACTAACTCGGCCTCGGATTTTACATCTCGTCACCATTTTACGTTTTACAGCTTCAACGCAATTTCCTCAAAAAAATATAATTCAAGCTTCTACAGAAAGCATAATTTATTATAACTTAGCATGTAAAATAATACATCATATTCTTTTATCGTGAAAATAGCCACTGCATGATTTGGCGCGAGTACGCGAGACGACAGCGACAGCGGCCCCGACTCCAAAAAATTGATTGTATTATAGGTTAATCGTAGTTTAGGTTAGGTTTATTCATATAGGTAGGTTATAGAATTATTTTTAACTTTTTAGTGCTTTTATCTATTTTTTGAAGTCGGTTTTTATTTTGCAAAAAAAGATCCCGACTTAATGACTATGGGACCATTTGGGAAGTATACCCTTTCCAACAAAGAAAAAATATTTCAAATCGGTTGGAAAGCAAAGGAGATATGCGCGAAAAAAAACAAAAAAAAAAAAAAACTTACAAACATCCGAATTGAGAAACTCCTCCTTTTTTAAAGTCGGTTAAAAATAAAGTCTTTTATTTTGTCTCTCCTCAATAGCTTCTGATAATATTAGTGGCCAATATACCAACTATTTGATGTCATTTTTAGCAAAATTTTGACGATCAATTAATATGGGATGAGTTACATTTTAAACGTACTGAGTTAAAAAGTTAGAAGCTAAATAAATATATTTTTTGATGTCATTTAATAGTAACTATTTTAGAAGTTTACTGTTAGAATGCATGCTACAAATTTAGATGCTAAAAAATAATCATTATGCTGAGTTGTATTTAAAGTCGTTTACATAGAAGATAACTAGTGGCTAAGATAGTATTATTTAGATGCTCGTTAATTGTGGCTGACTTAGTAATTTAGAAGGCAACATACATTTTTGGGGGCGAATAATGATATTAAAAAGAAGCCTGTTTAATTAGCACCCATACATAAGTAAGTATGGTCTGGTGACTTAGGTAACCATTATATTATTGTTTTACTTTGCCATCGAAGTATTAAAACACGTACAAACGAACGCACGGTGTGGCCCCACGTTGGGCGCCATTTATTCTTCATCTGGTATATCTTCAAATTAGCAACTATAACACCATCTGATATTGTTTTGAGGTCTGTAAAAGGTCTTTTATAGCATTATAGAATGAAAAATTGTAACTTTAAACATTTCATTTTTCTTAAGTAAATATCTTACGACTCAGTTTAAGTAAGTGAGTAAGTATAGTTAATACCATCTTGAAAGGGACCCTTTTTGTGGTCTGTGGATAATAAGAATAAATGTATTTTTTTTTTATTCAATGTCTCTTTCTCTTACTAGTCTAGAAAAACAAAATACCCTCATGACGTCATGCTCAAAGTATATAAATTACTACACACTAGAAGTTATAGAAATAAGTAGGTTATAAAATTAAGGCAGTAATAAATAAACATACAGACATATCAGTATACAATATTATTATTTTTTTACAACAGAAATGTAACTACAATCCTTCATAAATATTTGGGGAAACCGCTAATCTGTACTATACTTACAAATTATTATAAAGGCATAACTAGGTATATATACATATACTATATTATAGGTATATATACATATGAAACAAATAGATACTGAAAACATGCTTGAACACAGATTTTTTGGTTTCAATCTGAGATCGTGAGCTTATATCGATCTATTGTTTTTGCTGGACTTTGCTTTTTCTAGTAATAGTATTTTACTAATAGCATTGCCTTCTCATCATTTCATAAAAATATTTTAAAATAGGATCAATCCTTTAAAATAAAAAATAATACAATCAATTTCTCCTAAATAATCTGGGCTCAGTATCCAAAGCCCCGCACATTTTATTTAAAAGAAATATAACACAAGCAGTTAATATTAACATCGACATGCCTTTTCAACAGAGTGAAAAACAAAAGAAAATTCGTATAAAGAATTCAATCGAAATCGAATCAAGAATCCGTCTACCGTGCGTTAGACAGAGATAGACGTATATAAATGTGCATGAGTTGGAAAAGGATGTGGATAGCGTTAATCCTATTGGCTTATACCGGGCGACGTTTGCCGCGATTGGTCGCTGTGCCTTATTGAACTGTCACTGAAGACTGCGGTTTAGGGGGCGACCGGTAATTCGGGGGCAAACGAAGGGGGTAGGAGGGGGGAGGTAGGGTGGCGGGTCGAACTCGCAGTTTGGCAATTGACTTGTGGGTAGTTTTCGGGGTTCCTTTCGCATGGATTTTCAGTGAATTGAATGTTGAAATTTTATTTTGTTTGAATGTGTATGATTTTGGATTGGAGCCAGGTTTCTATTGTTAGTTTAAATGAGATTTGAGATAGAAGTATTATGCAAAAGGTATACTTGAGCTTTCTATAGGTGTTTTGCAGATTTTCAGCAAAAGAAAAAAAACAAAAAAAAAAAATTGCTAGGTCGATTAAATTAGACAACAAGGGATACCTTAGCCTTTGCCTACCAATTTGGTATACCAAGACTACAGAGAAAGATTATGCAGTATAGGATAAACGAAGTAGAAGAAGGCGACACTTAAGTTTCACCTCCAGAATAAAATTTAGTTCACGCAGTTCTGTTCCATTAATTTATCCATTTATATTATAAAATTATCTGTACAGGACTACCTACGTGTGCAAGCGAGGAGTGGTGTTACACAAATTTAACACAACAAAATAAAAACACCGAGCTTTTTTCGCACAACAAGTCATCACAAAATATTTTTCTCTTCAAATTGATGCGCGACATCTCGGCTTATGGCTTTTAGAACGACTTATATACCAACAAAGGCAACTTCTATCTTATATACGATTCATATAAAGATAGGTATCTTTATATCACACCACGACATCAAAAAGCACCCAATCTTGACAGTTACCTTTCGCGCCAAAATCACCACGCGCCCAATGGCAACGCGGGAATCGTTGACTTTTCGTCTATGACAGTTGTTTTCTGTAGGCAAAGGAAACATGCCACGCCCTGCCAAATGTGCGTATTCTTATTGGGTGATATCAAATGTCATTTCTATGTACGTATGTTATTTGCAAATTGCGTGTGGGTTTCAGCAGCTATGTGAATAGAGAATCAAAATATATGTTCATTAATGTTCTTTTTTTAATGAACCCTGTATGATTTGCAAATATTTTTAGCGTGTTTTCCTCAGAAACAAAAATTTAAAAAATCGGGGATTAGCGCGTACATGCTTAAATACCTTTAGGGTGAATTTCCCAGACGACTTTTTTTTTTGTCTTCTGTGAAATTAGTATTTGAAAATAGGAATATAGTTCTGAATTATTTTTTTTAGTATTCAATAGGTAGTTATTGGGTTGTGGCAAAAATATAATTTTCCTAGGACTATTACAAAGGTAGAAATAAAATACATAAACCTCTATTTTTCTCACATCGGTGCTGTCCCTCTACTTTTTTTACAAACAAAACAGCTTATACACTAATAAAAATAAGTAATATAAGTATATAACTTATTCTATTTCATAGAATATTAGTTTTGTTATTAATATATAGCATATTTTTTTACATAGTTGACGATTATTATTACTGAGAGGCACAAACGTACTTGTCCTGAAAAAAATTCTCATATCGCTGGACAAAAGTAATTTAAACATAACTTTTCATCGACGAGTCGGACAGCGTCCACACCCCAATTGTATATCCCTCCTTGGTGTGTGCTAGTGGGCAATCAGGATGGAAGTGTGTCAAATCGCTGCATATGCCCACCAAAAACGTAAGTACGCCATTTCAGTTGCTCCCGGACAATTATTTTATATTATCGGTGGTTCCATTTTTCTAGTGTAATGAGCAGTTTTATTATAATTGTTTGGTTCTAACAGATGTAGTAAGTGAATTAGCTTCATTGTCTGTTATTAAATTTATCCTAGATATTATGCATTTTTTCTAATTTTCTAAAAAGTGTGTTATTTCTCACGTCGGTGTTCTCATATCGCTGTAATCGGTGGTCTTTATTACCACCGATGTGATAATTTACACCGAAATGATAAGAAAAAATCAATCGGTGTCTTATGTCTAATATCGGTGTTTTGATTCATGATCAACGCACAGTTTTGTCACATCGGTGGATTGCTTTATCATATCGGTGGATCATTTTATCATCTCGGTGAGTCTAAGACTTCTAAGAACTCAGTTCTCTTTGGACGTGATCTACCCACATAAGACCCTAACTTCAGGTCTTCAGTTCTAAGTCACCCTTGTAAAAATTTATAGGTACCTACTATTTGCTTTTTGATGTTCAAAGGTGGATAGATTATCATATCGCTGGATATGTACATCATTTCGGTGGATATACTTATCATATCGGTGTACAGAAAAAATAGTCGGTGCCGGTTTTTCATATCGGTGGAAACCAAAATTCAAACTGAATTTACTCCTTAGTCTTAAATGATACGTTGATGATATTAAATTTGGGGATATTTGATATCCTAAAGATTACATAAAACCAGAAAAATATACAAAAAACTTACAATTGTAAAAGTTCACCGATATGATAAAAAAAACGGCATTTGTTGAAATTCACCCTTTAGGGCTTGACGTTTCGACCGGGTTACACAGGCCGTGGTCGCAAGCAGACTTATAATCATGCAGCGGGATAGTATAAAAGTTTTTAATTTTAAAAATCTTTTCATTATTTCCATTCCTCATAACACATGTTTAAGGACATATTACATCTTTGTCTTTCTCCTTAATACGTCTTCAAAGATATGAATAGAAGAATTGAAATAAAGTTTAATAATGTTGCAAGTTTATTTTGAAGACTATAGCTACCCAAGTGTTTCATGAATTCTAATAGAGTCCGTATACCGCAAACATTTGGCACAAGACGCTGCACCTAACCACTTCTGTGGTCTTAGCAATATTATCAAACAATACGTAGACTTAGGTTGGTACTAGGTAGACAATTGTATCTACCACAATAGGTTGGCAAATAGGCAAGCTTATCTAAGTAAATGGTAGTTGAGGCTGTTTACTTCTCCTACATGTAGACATAGGACGACA
Organism: Autographa pulchrina; assembly: GCA_905475315.1. Classification (NCBI taxonomy): domain Eukaryota; kingdom Metazoa; phylum Arthropoda; class Insecta; order Lepidoptera; family Noctuidae; genus Autographa; species Autographa pulchrina. The sequence goes on along the minus strand of FR997786.1, from coordinate 2,583,057 downwards.
AAGTATAGTTTCTTATTACATTGCAAGTCAAGCACCTAGGTACTTGTTTAAATTAAGTTACGATATCTTTTAAATAAAGCAATGAGAGAAACGATTGCGTCTGAAGGATACAGAAAAAGGTATAAAATAAAACAGTTTGCAGCTTGTAATATTTTAATCCCTTATAATCATGGCAGTCTCTACAAAATTAGCAGTTTAAAAAGATTTTCTTAAACAGTCAGACGTAGAAATTAAAACTCTCTCAATAAAATATCGTCACAAAAAGCCCGGAGACTCTAGACGTCTAAACGAACCCATATCTAATTGTTTCTATTTAAACTCGAACAACCATTCCACGTTGTTATCGGAAAACAGAACGTTCAATCCACGTTAAAATGTACGACGTCATTATTCTAAACGACAGGGCCGACGCAACAGCGGCGTAATGCCACAAATTAAAGCTTAAAACGGACGGTTAACAGCTGACCCAAAATCGAAGTGTCCCCCTGTCTGGGGGACAGAGTCAGACGCGAAAAGCAACGGGGCGGAGCCACGCCACGCCTTCGAGCTCACAGGCTATACCGCGTCAAAAGTTCCCCGGCCGTGGTATAACGCGCGCGGCTCGTGCCCGACGGTCCCCGAAAAAATAGAAACGTCAAAAGTGAAACGTCACGTGCTCTGTCAATTTTTTTGGAGGGAAACAGTTGGGTTTTTTATAGTGATCGTTGTTTAAAATCCTTCGTTAATTTAATACAAACATTCGGCTAAATAATTAAAAAATATATATTTCTTATGGTATTGCAAAAGGACACCTACCTTTATCTTAAGGCTTAGATATTTGTTGAGAAGACTTGGAAAGTCTTCCGTAAATTGGGTAAGCGATATATTAAAACAATTCTTTATGGGCGGTAGTTAATAACACAAAATTTTGAGTATGTACTTATTTAGGGAGACATCTTAAAAATAATTTAGGAACTTCAAGCCACCTATTTATTGCCTGTTTCTCTGTATCTACTTGACTTAATTTCTTTCGATTTCTTCTCTAGAAATGGAAGCATAGGTAACGATAAACATAAAAAGCTTAGTTAGTTACTCCTTCCATTGTAAGTTTTTTAGGTTACTTAAAGCATTAACTCATATTTTTTTAACCTATCTTGCATCATGAAGATTTTCTTTAGTTCAATTAGAAAAGAGTTGTTTTAACTACGGAATTTAAGTATCCATTAAGCTTTCGCATAAAGCGCGCATAACACAAGCCCTTCTCAATTTCTTATAACCATGTTTTAGTTATTGCTCTTAGTTGCAACGATTTTTAAATCAGTTTTTCTTCTTTTGCGGATTCATAGTCAATTTTTAAACATGATCTGCCGAAACATTGAAAAATTATGTCTTTTTCGTTGATCTCCATACAGGATCGACATGGATTTATCTAATTAGGATTGCGGGTTTCAATTGATTTTATCAGCTCTCTTAGAATATTCTTGCAGTTTCGTTAAACGTTTATTTTTAAGCCATTCATACCAGTCATTAAAAACAACTATTTTTTCTATTAACAATTTGTTTAAAAGCAGGCTTCGTAGTACAGGTTCAATTTATCTGTACCTACCTAAGCTATAACCAGGTTAAAAATTTCCTGCTATAATTTTGAAATAATTTCCATTATTATCGTTATTTCAGGCTAAAACAAATATTTATTAATTCATAATCTTTTACGTTTAATGTATATTTATCATACACACCTGTATAAATAAAATTCAATATAAATAGCGGTAAATAAAATTAATTTCATTAGGTATTAATCATTATTACGCATTCTTTACATAATGTGGTTATATTCCAAAATACCTGATTAAAAGAGTCGTTTTCTTCCGTTTAGAATTTTTCGAACTATGTTGGGCTCAGCTTCCAGGCTCACCAAATTTATCTAGATACTGTTTTTACAAAGAGTGACTTTAAAGAAGTCTTCTGTACAATTTAAAAGGATTTTCATATGGTTTTCACCATTAGATAGAGTGATACAGAGAAGGTTTGTGTGTATAATTCGTTAGGGGTTTTCGACCCGAAACGGAGCAGATTGCTAGTTTTATCATTAGGAAAATAAATTCCCTCGTATAATGCACACACAAGTAAATAAGAAAATCATTGAGACACATATTTTTCCGTAATATGTGTCAGTATTTGAACAAGTGATTCTTAATAAGGCTAGAGTCAGGCAGGTCACAACATTGGAACTTTTTAGTAGGAAGACGAAGAAAGTTTAGTAAAAGATTGCGATAATCCAGGTACCTTAAATACCATGGTAGGTACCTACTTATATTCGACGACGGTATTTCCTTGGTTTTAGGTTTTGAACCCCATCTAGGGTCCTACTAAGAATCGGCATTGTGACTTGCTGAATTGCCTTAGAACAAGTATATCAACAAAAGTGAAGGACCAAAATATTAGGAGAAAAATTTGCTGACGGATTGTAGGTAGGTCCTTAAATGACTAACCCTTCTCCAACTTCAGTTATAGAATTATGAAACCGATTGCCTAATTGCAATAGTTCTAAAAAGTGTTACAAAAGTAATTAAAGACTGTACAATGGAAGTGGCGCAAACTCCTTTGCAATTGACTCAAGACCATTCTGATGCACGGATGACAGGTAAGATTTATAATTTTCTTTATTTACGAGTACCTTCATTATACCTTTTTTTGTTTTGTAGTTAGTACCTAGTGTAGTTTTGCCGTCAACGGACCCAGGACAAAGCAAAATTTAAGGCAAAACGCCGAGATTTCTTCTTAATTTAGAAATAGTGATTTTTAAAGCTTTACAAATGATTATAACGCAGTTAGTCACCTTTTATCTTCAAGTTTGCATGTCAAGTCTATCTTTAAGCATGTAATGGCACAAATATAGAGAGATGAAGGCCCTATTGCAGAGTCAAAATGACAATTATCTTTAGTTCAGACAAAGAACAACCTTGACAAATAAAATATACGCCAAAATATTTACTTCATTAGTCAAATATTATTAAAACAACTTACCAAAAGCCCGTTATAAAAATACCCGCCATATTCAGTCCACAGATAATATTTGTAAGGCATTTCCCGCGCGGCGGCCATACTTCTAGTTTTTTAAAGGCAAAGGCATCATTAGTATTCAGTCCTCGCCAGCCAGTAACTCGGGGGTCTATTTGACTGATTTTCAGCCTCTCCATGATTTGCCACTTTACCCGGTCAGAGTGTTGCCTGAATACAAAATAACCAATAGTACGAAGGGGGATTTGAAATTTCATTTTCGCATAATGGCGTCGCGTTTTGAATATTTGGTATTTTATTAACACTGTATGTAGGTAGGGATAATTTTGTTGCTCGATAAATATAATGGACTTAGCGATATTGTTTGTACATTTATTTTATTTGGAGTTGTTAGTATTACTTTTACATGATAGGTAATGACAACATTTTTGTTAAGTATTATTGAGGTGATCATAGTAAAGATACGATTTGTCATTAGTAGAGGACTAAGGATGCTAGTTATATAAAAAGTAAAGAAGATTTTCGAACATAATTCAAAGGTAATTTCTTCAAACTTAAACAAAGATAACCAAAATTATAAATTTCCTAGCTGCTAAGACAAAGGCTGGTATTCAATCGAAGGATTTAGTTAATTGCTGTATAATTTACTTACTTACCGACGGTATGGTGAATATTAGTCAGATTGTAATTATGTACTAACTTGTCTGTGACCTGTACGCTGAATAAAGACTTGGGTCTACATACATGATGAGCGTACTTTATACAATAAAGAAAAATCAATTTACTATAACTGAAACAGCCATGGGCACGTAACACTACGAATACTATCACTTAGTCAAGCAGGTGCATCGTATTATCAACGAAAAGTAGATAAGTATATCAAGGTACAAAAAAATTACTTGAATATAATGTTGTCCTAATCGCAGCTGCAGATTTGAGTCCATTGATCCCAGAGATAATTTCCATCCAATCAACAATACAAATTACGGACAGCTTAAAAAGAAAATGTCATCGCTACCAAGGAAAATGATCTCCTCACACACCCATCACAATTCTATATAACCTCCCGATCATTACAAAATCAAAGGTGTCCCACAAAAAGGCTAAGATCCAAAATCCGATATTCTGTAGGCGCGAGTCCTGAACGAACCCTAGAGGGTAAGGGTGGGGGTGAAATTAATCAGACCGGCTCAAGGGCTGCAGCGTCAAAAGAAAACCAAATAAAACGGCAAGCGACAAAGTTTCTGAACGAAGGCTCTGACAGGAATGGAGACTTCGGATCATGGTTGAAAAGTTGAATGATTTAATGTGAAAAGGTTTTAGTTGTGTTCGGTCAAATAAATTTTGAAGTATAGTACTGGTTACCACATTATAAATAAATATATTTTATAGACTGGTATTACTAATTGGCTGTTGCGTACCTATTGCGTACTTGATTGTAATTATTACTGGATATTTTGACAAGAAATTAATGCAAAATTTTACATCTCGGTAAGTTCTTCGCTCTTGTTTTTGTTAACCTTAATTCAATTATTATTCATCACAAAGAAAAACTAAGGCTCAATATTTACAGAAAGTAATATAATAAAAAGACCTACAAATTCTTTATTACCTACCATTCCAACTTGGAATGGTAGGTAACGACGACTCTTGGAATTTCCAAAAGTCGGAATCTTAAAAACCTCCATCAAAAACGTCGACTCCACATCTTTCCGTATCCCCAGTAAGTGGCGCTCTAACACAAACAAACATTGATTTATCCTGATACCAGGGATTTGGGCGACGCCTACCCATCCCGCTGACTTCCAATTTCAGCCCGAAAACTTTTTATGTGTCTTATAAAATTTTCTTTTATGCCTTCTCTCGCGTTTCGTGTTGGCAAATGTATTGTGACATAAATCGGGGCGTTATTTGTGGGACATTGTTATGTTTCGCTTTGGAAGAACTGCTAGGCAGTCGGAAATGGGTGTGATAGCTAGAATTTTCTAGACTTCTATCTCTGAAGTTCATTTTGCAGAACAAGGATTACTTTTGGGTTTATGTAAATCGGTAGTTAGCAATCTGAGTTACATTATAAACTGGATTGGTAGCTTGAAAACTTCTTCATAAGTTATTTGTCGCGAAATTCCGACACAAGGCAAAGTTGCTTAGGACATGAATTTTGATATTCTGTTATTACCAGATCTGATGTGTTGACTTAGTTTTATCAATTTTCATTAAAAAAATGTATCTCCGTCGGAGTTTCGGATCTTCCTTTGTTGAACCCTTAAACTATAACAGAATAAAGTAAATAAATCAGACAGTGATTCATCTCTGTTCTATCTTTACCGATAGTCAAATGTCAAAAGGTTTTTTGACACAAGTACAGTGACGAACAAAAATATGTATACACTCTCCAAGTTTTCATTGATTTCCTCTTCAATTCTAGATTTGTATTGTAAAACGTGTTATGAAAATAATATAGAAAACAGTTCCTAAATCACATGATTACTGATTACTCAAAAAGAAAATTATGGACATCCATATTTCCAATCCAAAACAAAAATCTCGCAAATTTTATCTAACATTGTCGCTATGCGTATAGGTACATAAATATTTTGGTTAGCTTTACCGTTTAATGTTCGTTAATTATTTCTAGACGTCAAAATGTTAAATATTTTAGTAGATCTCTACATTTATCTGAGTGATGGTTGTTCCGACAATCATAGCGAACAAAGATGATATACCCACACTTATTTCGAACCAAATAGGTACCTACTTCGCTTCCAACAAACTCGCTCACCCAAAAGTCTCCCATCATAATATCACAATACCGTTTTAACCCGCCTAATGTCTGGTCCCATGTGCGTCGATCCTCAAGGGCCCAATCTCCTCTCATATTGATTTTATATTGCTCACATATTGCGGTCGGCCCTAGCTGCGAATTTAAAGGTTAAGGGATGGTTTAATGGAATTGAGTTGGTTGGATTTGGTCCTATGTCTAGATAGAGGGTGTTTTAGAGGCTATGTTTTGAGAATTTTGACCAGTGTTTTTTTAGTACTTTTACATAATTTTGGTGGAGAATTTCGTTAAGTAACTAATTCATAAAATATAAATTTTTAACTTGTTAATAACGATCCCAAAAAAGCAAACAGGTTTTTTTCAGGTTTTAATATTTGCTTACTATATTGACTTTCAGTGTCTCTACAGTGCAGGGGTATTTACAAACTGAAAAATATACTGGCTATGATTAAATGCTGTCACAATGTATATCTCCCTATTCGTTATTCTGCTGAGAGCATTGACATTAGACATGTTATGAAATTTCGAAGAATTGTACTACAAAATAATATTTTTGCAAAAATCGTTTTTTCTTTACAAGTACATAATAATATGTAATTTAAATAACTTCAAATTAAAAAGGATCATCAACATTCATGAGCATACAAACCTTTTTAAAAAAATCCTCTTTGCTAACAAAGTAACAATAAAACTGTCAAATTCGAATTACGAATAAACGAATCAGAGAGTTGATGATTAAAAGAGCATAGACGATATAACGAGAGGCGGGTGCAAATCTAATAAGCACCCGCTAGCAGTCGCTAGCAACCACTAGTGCTCGCTAGTACCCGCTAGTACCCGCTAGTGGTGCTAGTGGTGAATATAGTTACCGTGTGTGAACGTGGCCGTGTTATCTTGTTTGATGTAGAGTTTTGAAGGGATGAAATAGACTAGTGTTGTATTTTTTTTGGAAATTGTAATGAAATATTTCAATTTAATGATTAATTAGGTGTCAAAGCTAAAATTCTTTTTAAATGATAGACGTTTACATATAGATTCTCTTTGGAGGAACAGCTAGTTATTAAACACATGAAACACATATAAATACATTTTAAGTCTCGTCCTTTAAAATATGCTTTGGAATGGTTTTCTACCACTGCTACAAAGAGGTGGTACCCTAGACTATAGATAACTATAGACCGATAGTACCTATCGCTAGTTTTCCTTCGTGCCAAGCGAGAGCACTTTTTGTCTGTATCTCGTATAGTCTAAGATCCCGTTAAGACCGACCTTCACCGAGATGCTTATTTAATGAAACGTATTTTATATTTAATTGAATATGTCAATAAATATAATGCATATGGGTTGCCTAGCAAATTTCAGTCCAGAGTATATTTAAGTAAAAATTAAAAAAAAAAAAAAATTTAAACATTTCACCGGTATGATTATTAAGTAGATAAATTCTATACCAATCGAAAGTATGAAGCCCATAGAATAAGCAAACGTTAGGTTGCCTATTCTTTTCCGGTCACAACTATAGACTCGTAGATACTATGGCAACCCGATAGTTGTGACCTTCTATGGGCTTCATACTTTCGATTGGTATAGAATTTATCTAATAAACACACCGGTGAAATGTTTAAAAAAATATTTTATTTTTTAATTTTTAATTAAATATACTCTGGACTGAAATTTGCTAGGCAACCCATATGCATTATATTTATTGACATATTAAATTAAATATAAAATACGTTTCATTAAATAAGCATCTCGGTGAAGGTCGTTCTTAACGGGATCTTATACTAGTACATTCGTTTACTGATTTAAAGTTATTTTTCGCGCAACGACAGACTTATATGCGAAAATATCGATGGTTTCGACATTGTTAGGATAATATTAGGGTTTTAGATAGTTTTATTAAAACGGTGCGCTCCGTCTTGGTACAAAATTTACGATAAAACTAGTTCATACTAGTGCTCACGGTTCATACACTGATAGGCTCACTCTTTAGTTTGATATCTATACTCTAAGGGTGGTACAAAATAATTAAAAATAGCAATCAACAGGAATGTCTATAATACCGAAAAACGCGACGCCCTATTTAATACCTATTTAGTCACCTAAAAGTCTCATCGACTATTTTTATACAGCAAGAAAATATCGATTTAACAATAACAGCCCTATCTATCCCACCTCTAGCTCTACATTACCTACACATCGACTGTCCCCAACACTACGTAAACACAATGCACTTCAATTGCATTCCACAATTAAATGTAACTACTATTTCTGTTGTCATTGATTGGTTAATTCAATTGTTCTTGGTTTAGTTTAGGGCTGGTTTTTGCGCGAGTTATTTTTTGGCGCCTGTACTAAGGAGTATGTTAGAGTTGTTTTACTTTTTTAGTCAGGCTTTTGTCATACGTAATGAAACTTTTTTATGTTATACGTTAATAACTGCGATTTTTAACCGACGAAAAAAACGGAGGAGGTTCTCAATTCGACGCATATATATCTATATTTTTTTTAATGTTCTTTTTTCTGGAACAGAATCAGTAATTTACGAAAAACGAACCCTTTCTTTTATTTATGTATTTATCTTAAACTTTATGTTTGAAATGGTATACAAATATTACAAATGTAATGAATGCAACTTCCCATTTTACGCCAGTCAACTTTTAGGTCAAACCGAAAAACAACATTGCAGGGTCCAAAGGGTAACCTGAAATAAGAACTATTTTTTCTTGGTATAGATATTTTTATTGATGAAATGAAACTTAAAATATTTACAATATTATAAAAACTAAGCCTACACAAGAAATAAGAAGAATTATAAACTAAATGAAACTAAGAACTAAAACAAGGCATCAAAAAATTCATCCACATTAGAACTATTTTGATCTATTACTTACATAAATTCAACGTTTTAAATTACCTACATGTAAGACTGTTTCATGTTACTTATAATAAACATATAGGTAGTCATTTCAAAGTGCCAAAATCAACATTATTAAGCTTCTGTACATTAAGAAACTACTCCATAAAATCACGCCAAAATTCCTTCAAGTTCTCACCCTGCAATCAATTTGTCCGTCTCTCCAATCACTTAATTGATTCGACACATTTGGTCTTAATCTATCTGATATACCCACAAATCACCATCCTTATGCTCTGGCAATAAGGTTCAAAATTGCTCATAATATTGTTAGATTTAGGGTGTAGCCCTCGTAATAGAAAATCTATTAAAATGAAAGGGTGTGATTTGCAATAGTTATTTTATTAGCTTTATCGAGATTAAATATTTTGAGAGTATTTGAGGGTAGTTTGATACTATTAGAGTATTGTGTGAACACAGTTATTCTGTTATGGACGGAATGGGGTTTCGGTTACAATTTTATTATAGGTTTTCTATGACACTAATTTCAGAAATTTAGCCTTTTAATATTTACAATAATATAAAAACTAAGCCTACACAAGAAATAAGAAAAAATATAAACTAAATAAAACTAAGAACTAAATTAAGGCGTCAAAAAATTCATCCACATCACACACATTTTCTGTGACACTATAAGTAAAAGTATTAATTTATCTGCTGTAACTAATTTTATTTTATTTAATAACAATAGTAGAATTTGTAGCTTAACTATTTAACTTCCTAGAAAGTGCTTTTTTAACTACAACTCTACATTATATTTAAGAAAACCCTAAAATATAATATCTGTAACATAATTATTCAATAAATTATACCTGAAAATTATGCACAAAATATAACTAATCGACTTACGATGAATCAAAACATGAATTGTGTATATGATTTAAAATATTAACGCATCTGACATTTTTTTGTACTTACCTTCGACATTTTATTTTTCACCAAATGTAACTTGGTGAAATCGTTTCTGAAACTGTTTATTTTATCCAAAAGGTGAAGGCAACTCCTCGCCTCTCCGCTGGTCGCCTCCATCGTCAGCTGCGCTGGTAGCCGCGGCGCTCGCCCCGCCAGCACTGCGGCCCTGGCTGCCAGACCCTCCCAGCAAGAAGACCAACCACTTGGGTAAGACAGGTCGGCATCCGACCTTCAATTTTATTATATTTAATAATAATAATAATATTCCGGGACAACTCACACACGGTTATCTGATCCCAAGCTAAGCAGAGCTTGTGTTATGGTAACCAGACAACTGATAAACATACGTATATATTTCTAAATATATATACATATTATAGATAAATTACACCCAGACAACCAGAACAAATGATCGTGCTCATCACACAAACATTTGTCCTGGGTGGGAATCGAACCCACGACCTCCGGTATAGCAGTCAGGGTCACTAACCACTAGACCAACAGGCCCGTCAATGATTATTAGATACAAAGGGGTGAGATGACGAAAAGCCTCTTTAGTTAAAATAACCAGATCACTGAAATAATAATTGCTATAAGTAGGAAAATTGATTATTCATGTTATGTAGACTTACTTTACTCATTGATAGCTTCTTACTAGTCAAAGTTCAAATTCTATTTAGTCCGTCGGTTAAAAATATAACATACTTAAGTATATTGCTTTTGTAATACGTTTTTTTTTTATAATTTATAAATTTGAGAAAAGCTAAGCAAATAAAAGTTGAGAAGTAGAAACTATAGACGTCATGCTTTCCCACAGTATGTACAAAATTTTGACGTTAGCCTACATTTCAAATCAGTTTATAGTCGTGAGTTATTAATTACATAGGAAATACGCTAATGTTTGTCCGAAAATTATCCGAAATAAAAAAGTGTTCATATACAGGGTGTTACGAAACCCCTGTCCGATCCGTTAAGGTGTTGTTAGGTATCGATATCTGATTACGAAAATGTGGAAAAAAAATGGGAAAAAAAAGAAAAAAAAAATATAACAATTTTTTTTTTTTCTCAAATTTCGAGAGAGAGTGTCGGCGTTGTCACAGATGATACCTAATTACCAAACAAAAGGCCCCCAAAAATACCGACGAGATTGGTGTTGTAGTTTTTGTTTTATTCTCAAATTTAGGGAATTTCGGGGCAAAAAATGGTTATTTCAAATTCCATTATTATTGTTTCTGTCATGAATTTTCCAAATTTGATATTTTATTTGGGCATGTGATTGTAAACCCTCTATGACCCTTTCGGGTCGGACAGGGGTTTCGTAACACCCTGTACACCATTCTCAGTAAGATATTCCTAGGTATATTAAAAATCGACATGGCGGTCTTGGTTATTTTCGCACAATTTCACGCAGTTAGAGTAAAAGTATTTTTATGGTTAGTGTTACCCATCACAAGCAACAGCTTAATCCATATTTCTGTTATCATTGATGATCTAATAGTCCACGTGTTTCCAGGTCTGATCTGCGTGGTCTGCGGCGACACCAGTTCTGGGAAGCACTACGGCATCCTCGCGTGTAACGGCTGCAGCGGGTTCTTCAAGAGATCTGTCAGGAGGAAACTTATATACAGGTTCGTTGCATTTCCAAATCATTACATTATTTCTATTATTACCTACTCGTACCTAAAGCACAATAATAATTATACACAAAGGCCTGCTTTTTGTAATCATCATCATCATCGTAATTTCATGTTTAAAAATCTGCAAGACGCCTAGGACTGATTCTATTTCTTTTTGCAAACTTTTTTTACGTTTCCAAAAGGCATATATTTGTAAAAATGCATATATATCAATTCTCAAAGAAAGAATTACTATTATTATTAACAAACCAGAATTTTCAAAATAAATAATTAAACTGCGCAAATTCTTGCGTTTTACCAACATTAATTTATGTCTTCTCTAACGATGATTGCCGGATACAAATTCGGTCATGAGGACAAAGAAGCAATAATGCAACACTTTTCACAAATGAAAAATTTAAGTTCTTCAAAATTAGATCGTGTAAACATTAGCTGTAATATTTGTACAAATGTATAGCCGTACAATCTACCTATCAATGCTAGATTTGTCATTAAAACATCTTTAATACTTGTACAGTAAGGTGGATTTTGGTTATTCATTGATACTTCTTGTATGTGGTTTACTGTACAAATTGCAGTAAAGAGAACAAGTGAAACTTCTATTTCGCCATTTATTTGTTTTATATTTTGTTATTGAACTGCGTGAACTGGTTTTTGGAATGGCTTGATTACTCAAGTGTAGTCTGAGTAATTGTTTGATGTGTCTTCATCTATTAGCGGAATTTTTGTATCTTCTGGGCCAAACATGTTGATGTATTACACCTGAAATAGTTTTTGAATTGTGTCTTCAAAAATACAGGCTAAAGTTTATCATCCTAATTGTATAATTAATTCCTAGTACCTTTTCAAAATCTTAGGTTTCAATATCTTCCAAAGAGGAATATTGAATTGTGTCCACGATAGTATATTTATCAAAGTGAGTCTCGTGTACTTATCGTAAAACACTGTTAGCTACAATTATTATTTTATTGTATTTCCCAATATCCTCAAACCATAATTCTCAATTAATAAATTATTATGATTATTTCAATGATTATGAATCTTCTTCTCAACCCTTTGCTCTGACTTATCATTGCAAAAGGCTATAACTACTTTACCATCTCCACTTGGTTCATTCATTCATAAAATTAAAAACAAACCAATCGATTGCAATCTCACAGAGAAAGTCAATATTTCTTAGGTCACAGATGTGACACAGATCAATATCGGATGTGGACCACTTGAACCAACAACGAATGGTGACATAGTGTTACAGATAAATGAGTCAGGTGTTTGAACTGTTGACTAACCTGAAACTAGTGAATTGGGACGTGTAGGTAATGAGACAATAGATAGAGTTCGGATATTTATGAATGGTACACGTTTCTAAGAATTGGATGTTATATATGATCAAAAGATTATGATTAAATGGTTCATGAAAAACTTTGATTTAGACTACATTTTGAGCCCGACAAATTGTAAGGTAATTTTTAGCGGTGACAAAGATTATGTTTATGCCTTATTATAATAACTTTACAATTTGGTATTATATAAAAAAATATATGTATTTGTCCATGCTACTATAGGTTTTTTTTTATTTTGTGTGGTACACTTGGTAATTCATTCTGTAAATAATAAATTGTTTTACTAGGTATAAATCCTAAATAATGTTTCCTAACATTTGACTGCATCATTTCACATTTCTTATGAATACACACTAGATCCTTAATCCAATATCAACTTACAAAAATCAAAACAAACATCTAATCTTTAAATCCCAACCAAAAATTGCAACATGTTAAAAACATACAATGCTCATCTGTGGCCTCCTACCAAAAATGACAATAGAGAGAGCGGGGGCACTTGAGCGCTTGAACCCACTTAATCCATCGTAGAAGAGAATGCTTCTGTAATTTTTGGTACATCTGTGACCCGAGTTAGATTGTGAATTTAGTGAAGAGCGGAGCGAGTGGAATGTGTTCCAAAATGGGAGTTTTTGGCTTTTGATACATTTTGATGGTGTTTTAGAATGTAGGTACTTATTTTTTCAGAGTTGTTTTTGGAAATGTACTGTTGATTTGAAATTATATTCGTAGCAGCTTTTAAAAGCGTCACCATTTACAACATTAGATGGCAGTAATTCATTCCTCAGTTACATTAATTTAAAATTATAATGTAATAAACTATCCGTTTTGGACGTTTATTTACGCTGTTTTACTACAATTCTCTTCTCTCTCCCATCATTCTTTTTAACTGAATCGCTGTCCTTTGTAATGTGGTCTCTCCATAATTTCGTCAATCGAGGGGCATTTAAATCCGATGTAAATTTTATTTATTTTAAGGTTATTACGACTGAATTTTCTTTGAGTGGTCTCTGATGTGATTTATAAATACTTTGCCTCTATATTTTTTTTATACTCTTATAGCTTTTTGTATATGAAATGATATAGAATGCATATTATTAGGAACTTTAGCAATATGTTCTTAAATGATATCTATGTTTATTCATGAATGCGAAATAATTCCCAAAAATACGTTTTCCAATAAAATATGATACTGTTTTACCTTGGTATACCTACTAAGGACTCTGTTCCCAAAACACATGGCATCACATTCCATTCTTTTTCACACTGATCTAGAAGATCAAAAATATTATATCGAAAAAACATCAACATTATAATTTTTAAAGCACCAACACAAGGGCAGATTGTAGATAGCATTATAAACTGTTTAACATTTGGCCCCCTTCATAAGTGGCGTTTCAATTAATTCGCTACCCGTACTAATGTTATTAATATTACACCCTTATGATAGATGGTCAAGTGTGACATGTGTACCGGCTTTATGATTCTCTAATTGATTTTCTGAAGCGCTTTTGTAGATTCTGAATGACTTTTGTTATCTTTTTTGGATTGTTCGATCGCATGATGATAGATTTTTCGGTAGATACAAAACAATTATGTCAGCAATAACAGATTTATAAACTCTAATACACATACAGGTTGTTTGACTAGGAATTCTTTATTGCGTAGCTAGATATCAGGTACTGCGTAAACAAAAAACGGAATCATTTATTTCTTGAAACTAAACTCTTGTAGCAGTTCTTTCCTATAAAATCATTATCTATAGGTACAGTTTTCCCATGTTACAAACTTATAATTCAGTCATTTCTATGAATATAGTATTAGGAAATAAAGATCATCCGTACATTGCATTGTTAAATTCTGGGCTTTCGTCCACAACTCTCGACACTGTTCCATTCTGGGTCTAAAACTTACTCATATAAATTACTTTAACGTTTAAATACCACACATCCAACAGAATTAAAAAAAACCTGAGATCTACCATCGAAACCACCATTACAATTCAAAAGCTTAAGTGGCGTGAAACAGGGCGCCATACTCGGCCACAAGTTCCCTTTTATATAGAATTGCAACAAATGTCAACGTAGCCGTAAGCCTATTACAGAAGGGATTATCAGTAATGAAATATCTTTAATCTGTATTAGTTTCTGTGGCAGCAGATTTTTGTTGGACATTAAGGTGAAGTTATACAGAAGCAAGAAAGATTTTAGCTTCAAATAGTAATGGGAAATCAAGGATATTTTTAAGGTGTTGTGAGTAGTAATCTTTCTTTTTTTGCCACATGGAATAAAAAAAACTGGCCAAATGCGAGTCGGACTCGCGCACGAAGGGTTCCGTACCACCGTCGTATGAGAGCCCCCCTTAAATATCAATTTTATGTGGTTTTTAGTATTTGTTGTTATAGCGGCAACGGAAATACATCATTTGTGAAAATTTCAGCTTTCTAGCTATTACGGTTTATGAGATACAGCCTGGAGACAGACAGACGGACAGACAGACAGCGGAGTCTTAGTAATAGGGTCCCGTTTTACCCTTTGGGTACGGAACCCTAAAAACAACAAAAACTCATAGACAGAAAAAGTCCATGAATTAGCTCTTGAGAAATAGTTGTTTGTATAAATGTATGATATAAGCTAATGCTTCAAATGCTTAAGTATTTCAAATGACAAAAGAGAATAAGATAAATTCAAAGACCAAAAACTATAAATCGAAAAAAAAAAATAGTTTTATAGTTTTGTTTTACTTCCAGTGAGGCAATTAGACATGTATTTTATTTCTTCGTATATCGTTTAAATTGACTTACAACTAATTTCTAAAACCGTTTATTAAATTTTAATGGCAGCCAGTTTGGCGTCCCCTTAAGTAACATTCCCTCATTTTGATTGAACAGCTTCTGTCGTACGAGTATATGAGGATAATTATTTGATTCGGTTTCTCGTTCTGTTGTAACTATTATTGGGAGAAAAGAGTGGAGTAACTTTTGTATCCTTATTATCTTTCTTTCCATTTTAATTAACATTTAACAAAAATGTAAAATTATTATATTACACACTACTAGCTGTGCCGGGGTTTCACCCATGTAGTACCTAGTCCTCGTTCCCGATATTTTGATAGTTGTTCTGTTATTCGGAGCGGAGATGAATCCAACAAATCAAAGGTCATGATTATCGGTCCACCCGTTCTTGAGTTATAAATAGTGTAACTAACCCGACTTTTTTTATATAAAGAAGATGATTATGTAGTTTGGTGTTATTATAATTCCACTCTACTACATTTAACGTTGTTGACAGATGTCAGGCGGGCACGGGGCGGTGCGTGGTCGATAAGGCTCACAGAAACCAGTGCCAAGCTTGCAGGCTCAAGAAATGCCTCGCCATGGGAATGAACAAAGACGGTAAGTTTATAATGAAGCCTTTTTTATACTGTAGATGGGGTTTGAAAAGCAGTAAAAGCAGAAATATCGGAGCAATGATAAAGGTCGTTTAAAATGATATACCGATGGTAGGTAAGAATATAAACATGAAGAAATCATCGGTACAGAGAATCCTTATCCTGGTCATCACAACAATGATGTGGCTTTAATCATATCATGAAGAAACGTTTAGAATACTAATTGTAATATTTGAGGAAGCAAAAAAAGCGGTCTAATTTAAGATTTTACAAAATATATTCAATTCATTGAATGATTTATCTAATTTTATCTTTAGTTAATTTGTACCTTGGTGATCTAGGAATGTCAGGCAAAATATGGGTTACATTGTAAACAATGTTTTAGCGGATGCTGTTTAAATAATTATGTCTGCTATGTAATGTACACGATTTAGGCTGCACATAGCGCTCATTGGCGCTTCCGCGTCGCGTTTACTCGCCGCTTCGGTGAACATTGATCACTTCGAAGCATTCAATAGTGTTCACACCCATCTGCTGCAAATTACACACGATCTAATTTGAACTTGCTTCCATAGTTTTCGTATCGCCAACGTTCAGAAAACTAGTGATGAATATAAAAAGTAAAATTATATCCACAAAAACATTCTCTTTTTCTTCTTTAATTGTTTCTTATTTGTATGAAATGAGCACAGTATTGATTATATTAAAAATGTTTTCCGTTTTAAATATTTTCCAGCGATTTTATTTACTTTTTTATTTTCGGACGAATATTTGGTAGTTAACGTGATCGAATTACACTTAGGTATAGTTAAAAACAAATCCGAATTCGCTAGACCAGTGCTGATATAGTTACCTAAGTATAATAAATAGCCAACACACCGTAAAGTTAATAATTATAATAAACGAATTAAAGGACCAACAAAATAAAACAGCTTCCCACACAATTCAACAACCATATAAAAAACAATATTTGCCAAAGAAGATTACACGAATACTAGTTCCTTCCCACAGTTATCCAAACATGTCAAAACATTTCATATTGCTATAAAAAGCCAACAAATCTGTTGTACGGGGCCTGTCGCACGCATGCTACAAGTCAATTAGGCATGAACATATTCATATAGACAGGCCCACCCTCTTTACCTAATAACACTTCAAATTAAGCCTTATGTATCAGATGCAGAGTTCATTTTTGAGTGTATAGTTTCTGCGAAGTCCGCTTTAGGTATGGTTAATTTGGAGTAAATGTGCGAGGACTATAATTGTGACATTTGGGAAGGATAATTGAAAGCTCTTGTGCTGATGTTTAATCATATTGAATTAGAGCTAGATAATGAAGTGAAGAGACCAAGATAACTGATATAATCTATCATGATTCGGAATTATATAGTCTTCTAGTCATCTAGACGGCTTATTATTTGGTATTTAGATATTAATTCAATATTTTTAACTAACTATCAAATTATTTAATATCTGAACCATATATTCCTGCTAAGTATAAATTCTCATAAAATATTTATTTACATTTACTTACTGAGATTCAGAAACATGAGGCGTCCTCCCCCATACTTGCCGTCGGCGTCCAAAATATGAAAATCGTCATTTGTGGTGTAGGTGTACTAGTCTGTTAAATAGTAACGTTGTTAATAGTTAAGTCTTACTTAATGGACGTGAAATCAAAGACACCGCCAAAAAAATCAACTAAAACTCTTCTACATGAGCAACAAACAAGAATTAAAAATCCAAATCTGCACCATTACCAGAACAAACTTTTAGCGCTAAAGACGGAAGGGTTGTATAATAGATACAATCTTTAGACACGTGTCGACACGTGCCTGTACCACCCTGTATACAAATGATGGCTTAGGGAACACTAAAAGTTTAGTAAAACTAAGTCGTGCATACGTTTGTTAGTTTAGTATATTACTAGCTGTACCCGCGACGATGTTCGCGTTCATATCAGTCATCTGTGCGAATAAATATAAATTAGACAGTGGTATAGAGGATCACCATCACGAACTACCTAGACACCGGATTCAGAATGTTCTTTTTATATATTTAAAAATTTACAAAACACATGAACACTTCAATATTATCTTGTTTCGCTAGATGAATGTTTCTAAGTAGTCTGCTATACGCAAAATGTATCAGATGTGGAACCTAGAGTTTTGTCACAAATATTGCTTGACACGTGCCAAAAAAAACAATTTACCGCTTTTTTTCTTTTGCAATAGTATTTCGTTGGTACAGCAGTCCCTAGTAAGACTACCGAGATCGGGGTTTTGGTTCGAAACCCCGAAATTCGAAATACTGAACTACGCAGTAAAATTGAAAGTAGATATCAATATTATTTACGCTCCGCTCTTCTCATCTCTGCTTTGGTGAAGTCCGGTTTTAAGACTAAGGTAGTGTTCTCATCTTAGTTAATAGCTACCAGATGTCAGTGCGGTGCCTAAGCCTAGAGTATATGTGGAAATAAGTTAAGGAACTTAGCAGCTAGGAACTATGTGGTCTGGTAATGGTGGCTGCTAATGAAAGGCAAAAGAGTGTGCGAGTGTGTTGTTTTTAAAGGGATGAACGACTGAGATAAGCAGGCTCCATTTTAATAAGGTATTTACCTGAGACCCGTGAAACTGAAAGAAAACGTTGACAATAGAGAGGCGCAGGATCAGAACTACCAAAACTGTGGTTAAAATTATTTATGACTGGAAACTAAGTAATAGACCAAGGAACCGCATTCTACCCTGATCAAAGCCTTGGACTGGGGCTGTATCCTTTACAATAAAGTCGCTTTATGCTGCCCAGACGAAATGACGGCAGGTGGACTAAGACGGTGACAGAATGGTAGCCAAGGCATGGCAAAAGAAGCGTCGGTCGTCCGGGAGCAAGATGGGTCGATGACATAGTTAAAGTCTCGGGTCGAGTCTGAATGAGGCTGGCACAGGACCGTAGAAAATGGCACGAAAAAGGGGAAAACTATGCCCAACAGTGGGAGGAAAAGTTCTGTGGATGATGATGATACTGCCCAGCATAAGGTGCTGAGCTCAAATGATGCAATATTAATTTTAAAATGTAGAGAATGCGATAGAAAGTTTATTTTATTTTAGTTTTTGGGCCAAACTTCCAGTAAATAGGTACACAAACTAAATGAAATTTGTAAACGAAAAAATAGAAGATTTATCTGGATCAACGCATTAAAACCCGTGTAGCAAGCTACCTTAAAATGAATATTAAAGAGTAAGTACTTACTAAAAAATTATATCATAAAAGATCATTGGGTTTTGAGTTAAAACAATAAAAAATTACAAATACAAAAAAAAACTTGTCCTTGGAATTCTACAGATGACCAACAGAAAACATTATTACTTTGATGAAATAATTTAAAAAAGTTACTCCTGAATTGAAAAATAAGATTCCTCATAGATCACAACTATAAAATGATCTATGAGGAATCTTATTTTTCAATTCAGGAGTAAATGTCGGTGCCATAGATTTATATCTATGGTCAGGGCATTTACGCCAGACGTTCTTTACAGCATATGACATGCTTGATCTGCAATGAGCAACACACTTAAAATTTAAAATACAAACATAATAATTTTGAGATTATGCATCGGTCTAGTACAAAATGCACGACATAAAGTTGTTGCTCATTGAGAAAGAAACAACAAAATGATACAAAGATTTAAACTAATAAAAGTTAACCTAATAGAACACAAAAAGTGTTAGCTCGACTGAGACTTGAACTTGAGTAACAAAACATTCAAACGTATGTAACAAAAAGGACTCAAGAACAAAAATACAATCATTAACAACTGGATTTGAACCTGCAGCATGGACATCCATTTCCAATCCTACAACCACCAAGCTGTTTACTACGACAGCTAGTTTTCCAAAAAGTATACTTCAATCACAATGAAGAATGGTCGCTATGGCTACCGTAGCCTGCCATAGTTACCTCTTGTTTATATGTCAATAATGCCAATTTACGTGTGCAGATGAGAAAATGATTTTGGAAATTTAAAGCTCCACCCCGTATTACCTAGATATAGTAGCGTGTTTAAAAATAGCTAACAACCGTCTACGATTTACCAAAAACATTCTCTCAATTTTTTACTGCTATCAATTCAGTAGTTCATAATTGATACTGTAACATGAAATCTGACCCACGGCAAAAGAATGTTGTAATTTACTGTTTTATTAGATGTATAGAAGAAAATGCGCAACTCCATCTATGAATTTTAAAAACAACTATTAACCTCTATTAACCTCGCCAACATGATCAAATTTAAATTATTTATATCCTAAAAGGGCTTACACATATAGTACTAATAGAATTATCTATACTCCGTTAGAGCATTTTCTTTGTACTAAAAGTTGTATTATAAATATTATATTTTCATACCTTTTTACTATTTAATTACATTTTTCCGATGAGTTTTCAGTACTGAATTGATGCCGACGCTTGAACAATAGATGGCGCTGTATGTCCGGAATAAATTTAATTTTTTATTTTATTTTTTGTAATAAAAACTATCCTATGTCCTTTCTCAAGTTCCAAACTATGTCTGTACCAAATTTCACACAAATCGGTTCAGTAGTTTAGGCGTGAAGCAAAGACAGACAGACAGACAGACAGAGTTACTTTCGCATTTATAATATTAGTTTGGATTATGATTGGTTCCGGGAGAATGGATGTGGTGTAAAAATTTAAATGGTTTTTTAGGGGAAGTTGATGGTTAAGGAGTTGACAAGTGTAAAGTTTTTTGGGTTTCAAGTTCATATGTGTGTGGTTTTATAATAGGGTTTAAGATGCGTTTAGGTTGTCTTTTAGCAGACAACTTTTGGAAAGGCAAACCATTTATTCCTTTGAAGAACACATTCCTTGAGGGTGCGTCCAGATCTGACGATCATGCACCAAATGTGCAGCTCGCAAGCTGACAATCTAGACGCATTCACAAACCCTAAGATTAAACAATTCAATATTTGTGAGATATGTGTTCAATATTTCATTTCCGTTGAACAAAAACACAAGCAAAAAACATGACTCGTAAATTGATGCGTTTGCATACCGCAAAAGTGCATCTTATAGACTCATTTTATTTTTTCATAAACCATTATCACGTTAGTTCAAGTACTAAACGTATCTATTTTCTGCGTAACGTACTTAAAGTAAGTAACGTCTAGCAGTATATTATGACAAATTGAAACGAGAAACATCACATTCTTAACCTCCCATTCTCTAAATAAATTAGTTCACACATCATTGTTCGCGCCCTCCGCCCTGCGGCGATCGTTCTATTGTTGCTTCTGCTACTTATTACTGCACAATGGGAACTGTCACAGTTACATGCTGTTTCTAGTTATTAGGGAATAGTATTGACATATTGAAAGTAATGTTAGGATGTAGTAAGATGGCAAGGTTTTCAAATTTTTTGCGGTAAGTTTGTTTAGAGTTGCATTATTTTTCAATTAGCAGAAATTTTATTTTCTTGTAATTAAATTAATGTATAACAAGGTGACAATGTATTTTGCTTAGTTGCTAATGAATTGTCCACTTAATTATCATCATAGAAGTCTGCTAAGACTATACCCTATAACCTAAGTATATAAAAGTTATATACTTAAATTATCTTATCTTTGATAACATGTGTAAAAAGTAAACGGAAACTGAAAATGTAAAATAATAAAAACAATTGTCGTTAAATAAAACCGCAAAAATCAAACAGAATAGTGTGCTGTATTCCCTTCCCTAACAGAAACGTACACAATTATAAATGCAAAAATTCACACAATAACAACCGCAAAACTGCACCACAGAATCAAAACCATTCACAGATCACGTAATGCCCTAAAGCTGGATCTAATAAGGCGAAACTCAGTCACTCCTATATTATAATGAGTGGGAATCCGCAAACAGATAATTAAGGAAAAACTACAAAGCGATGGCCCTCGGGCGGCTCGCTCACATTCAAATGAGCACCCTTCGTTATAAAGTGGGATGTTTAACCGCGTGCAATACCAGATTTAATAATAATTACGATAGTTAGTTCAATTTAAATTGGGGAAAAAGTATCGTTACGTTACTGAAAGTATACATCTCTCTTCTTAATTTACATGCAATATGCACTTTCAAAATGAAATATAATATGTCTGTATCTTTTAAGAATTTACATGCATAGTTCAAGAGACATGTAAAATAAAACAATGCAAAGAGAACATAATTTGTTTCTTTAGATTATCTTCTACAAGAATAATGAGCTACTGATACAAACTATGTTTTTCTTTTATTCCCAGATCTGCATGGAATCTTCTCAAGATACAGTTCGTATAAATACATTATATAAATACGTAGATAATTGTATCCCCATTAAAATTAACTTTGAATAACACAAAAAATTAAAATTAAGCCAAGACTCATTAATTAAATCAGGCCTTAGAACACCGCAAGGCTTTTGACAAGGTGAACCTACCACACCATCCGAAAATAATTAGATTGTCGCGTCGACATCTCAAAGCGTAACCAAATTACACTTTCCTTTGCCGGGGGTCCCAAAGACCAAAATAATACAAAGCTTAAAGTGATAAAGGCGTTCCCGTCTGGCGTGCCGCAGGGCACGACACTGGGCCCTCGTTACTACCTTTATCTTTTTGACACTTTCTTTCCGCGCAAATTGGATCACATTTTCATTGTTCGTTGTTCATGCGTTATGGTAATTCTGTAATGGATGTTTCTCGGTTTTATTAAGTTTATGTACTGGGTTCCGATTGCTTTTGTTTCGTTAATTTTGTTTCGACTTTTTGGGTTTTCATTTGATTTGATTGATCAAGGTTTGTTCGTACGATTTGGGTTATTAACCCATTATTTATGTACAAATAGACAAATTATATTCCTCGAGAAAATTGGGCATTTAGCATTAAAACTAGCAAAATTAGATACGATACTAGAAATTGGACGGCTGTGTAAATACACCACTATTATTCTAGATTCATCTAGATTTACTTCTTAATTATTATTAAAAATAATGGTGTACCTATAGCATGACCATACTTAGAAAATCATCTAAAATGAATAAAGACGTTTTAATACATAAAGTAAAAAAGCTTATTTAGCCATTTCTTCGTCTCCTTGACTATCAAAACAGAAGAGAGTAGAAGGCAGAGAATTAAAGATTCATTTGTAAAATTAAATGCTAATGGCGGTGATTTTGTGTTTTAATCCGCGACTGTACCTACTCCGTGAGATTGTAAGCTCGGTCTTATAGTAACGTCGCCGTCAAGAGTGTTTCGATGTTTTGGAACTTACGTAAATCTTATTTAAGAAACGACGTGACCTGATATTATGTGTTTGATATAATTCCATGAATAAATAAGTATGTTCAAGAGGTCAAATTATTTGCTCCTAAAAAAAGTCTACGTATGTGTTAAAAAGATAAATAAGCTACCGACAAATTCGTGAAAAATTTGATAATTTCTACAAATTAGTTAAGGCATAAATCGAGCTATATAAAATGGAAAGACTAGTCTGTTAACTTTATTTATTCAGAAATCATGATCTTAAATATTTTATGCAGTGCTCGTCAAAGTTAATTCTGCCTAGCCTTTTATCAAACTGTATAATTCCCGTCACTTGATAGACAGACAGAATGATGTAAATTTAGAAACCTTTTCTGTTAAAGTGAGGCTATTTACTTGTTGAGTGAGTATTTTTAGCAAAACTACAACAAAATACAGCTTCTCTATAACTATTTAAATATACCTATATGACGTAAGCACTTATGATTTATATCTGACAGTTAAACATTGGTGCTCGCACCAGTCCCGGCATCCAGTTTACCCTAACACTTAACTGTTTATACCGAGAGTTAAATCTGCAGTAACAGACACTGATTAATGCGATTTTAATCCATCCATAAAACCCTAAATCCAACCCTGTATTAATATTCCACCGAACTCACAAGGTCACAGATCCATTTAATTCTACAAGGGATTTTCAACTGTATTTCATTGGCTTAAAGTACAGTTTGTGTTTGAGGTACGTTTGGTTTGAATTTCTAACTTTTAAAGTGGGAGTCCAAATTCAAAAGGCTCTAGTTGTGGCCTCGAATACAGCGGATTATGTAAGGCGAGGCTTTACTGTAAGCTTGAAGCTGGTGATTATATTGTGATTATGCATGAAAATGATCTTCTGTATTATGACACGCATTTCCTTGACTAGTAGCAGTAAATAGAGGTGTGAATCAGTGAATCTAGAATTGAATTGTAATTATCTCACGAATAAAATGAGGCCTAGATCACCAAGCTTTTTCATTCGCGGGTTGGCAATCGGCAACATATTTCCATTTAACTTTTAAAATTCATATTGCTAATGCGATGCTAGTAACCCTGAACTGCTTACTACCACGGCCGGTAAGAGAAGAGAATGATATAACCGAAATTTGAGCTATGCCTATCTATGGCCATGACAAGAGTGATGATAAAGTAGAAATATAATACAGTAAATAAATAATAAACTCACGTACTGAACATTACCGCTACATATCGGACCACCGCCTTACAAGTCTCTGTCGTATTCGCCATATAAAGAACACTCAAACGAAATTGATCCTACTCCACATAAAAATACAGTTCAAATCCCTGTGCCATTAAATCGAAATCAATAACCATTAAGTCGCCGGTTTGACAGAAGTCGTTTATAAGTGAAATGGTAATATATGACTTTATGCGAGAGGGAGGGAGACAGATATCTTTTTATTAGTTCGTTTCACTTTAGGGTTGCTGCTTGCACCTGATCCACATGATTTTATTTTCAAATTATGATTGTATTGTGTAAATGTGTAGTGGATTATTGCTGAATTTATTTTTCGTGTTTTTGGAATGTTGTAGAACTTTCTACGTTTCGTATTTTTCTTAAATCGGTAAACAGCGGCCAATTAGTATGAAAGTTTATATTGAAAGAAAATGTCGTCTGAACTATTTATGTCTATTTGGCTGTTAAGATTCTTGTCGCATCCATAATGGTATTTAATTGCATTCAGTTAGGTTGAAAGCCGACGCCAACGTAATATCTATCTTCTATGCATATATATAAAAATGAATTGCTGTTCGTTAGTCTCGCTAAAACTCGAGAACGGCTGGACCGATTTGGCTAATTTTGGTATTGAATTATTTGTGGAAGCCCAGGGAAGGTTTAAAAGGTTTGAATAAATATGAAAATTCTCGGAATTAAATTAAAAAAAAAAAACAATTTTGTTTTAAGTAAAAGTTTAGGCTTTTATTTATCGATTGGGGCAGTACGAAGTCTGCCGGGACAGCTAGTAAAAATATAAAAAGAAGAACAAATACTTACTACCAATTTAATCTATACATATAATAAATCTGTAGAAAAGTCATTTTTGTACATTGAAGAAATTGATAAAAAAAATAGCCAGCGTGTTAAAGGATAACTAACAGAACCCATTTCCATAATTTTTGAAATTTTTGTCTGTTTGTCTGTTTGTCTGTTTGTCTGTTTGTCTGTTTATATGTTTGTTTGTGCACGCATCACGTAAAATCTACGAATTGAATGCAGACAATGTTTATATACAAAAATTATACATAACTTGAGGTATAACTTAGTTTTTGTTTCATCGAAATCGGTTCACTCTATCAAAAGATATAATTAATTTAGTGAGTTCAAGAAGTAAAATATTACAACACGCAATTCAGTACAGTACTTGCATTACAACTGTCTTTTGCCGGGGGTCAGATTTCATGTTACAGTATCAAACATAAACTACTTAATCGAATGGTGTAAAAAATTGAGAGGTGGTTTTCAAGAAATCGTAGATGGTTGTTAGCTATGTTGAAACATGCTATTGAATCTAGCTGATAAGGGGAGGAGCTTTAAATTTCCAAAATCATTTTCTCAACTGCACACATAAATTGGCATTATTGACAGATCAAAAGATAAACAAGAGGGTAACCATGGCAGACTGAGGTAGCCATAGCAATCTTCAATTTGATTAGAACCTATATTTTAGTGAACTAGCTATCGAGGTAAACAGCTTGGCGGTTGAACGATTGGAAATGAGTGATCTTGCTGCAAGTTCAAATCCGGTTGTTAATGTTTGTATTTTTTTTCATGCGTCCATTTTCTTATATAAGTTTGAATTTTTTGATACCCAAGTTCAAATCTCAGTAGAGATAACTCTTTTTGTGTTTTACTAACGTATCTTTTTTAAGTAAAAAAATTTTGTAACATTTTGTTGTATTTTTAGTCGCAATAAACGACATCTTTAAGTCGTGAATTTTTTCTCAACCGATATATAAACTTACAATTATTTAGTGTTTGTATTTACTAATCTCCGTAGGTAAGTTTGTTCCTCATTGCTGATCATGGAGGAACAAACGTGCATGGCATGTACCGTAAAGTGATTCAGGCGTAAATGTCCTGGCCATTTGCTTGGAAATTTACGTATTCGCTGACTTGAAAACGTAAGCTTCCCCATAGATCACTTTATAGTTGGTTAAAAACTTTAATCCACTTTTAAACTATTTTTCCAACATAATGTGTAATGTTTTCTATTGGTCATCTATATTATATTCCATGGACAAGATCTTTTTGTATTTGTTATTTATTTTCTTTTACCCAAAAACCCAATGATATTTTTATCACACAATCTTTAGTATGTACTACCTCTTTAATATTCTTTAAAAGGTAGCTTGCTTCTCATGTAGGTTTTTATGCGTACATGATATTTTATTTATGTGTTTAAATTTCATAAAGTTTTTGTACCCTATTACCGGAAGGTTGGGCCAAAACCCTAAATAAAATAAACTTTCTATCGCATTCTGTACATTTTAAAATATATACGTACGGTATTTAAGCCCATCACCTTATGCTGCACCTTACACTTAATAAAGCGAATTGTACAGGATACAGCCTCTGACTTTAATCAGGGTAGAATGAGACTGTCCTTGGACAGCTATTACTTAATCTTTCCAAACAAATAATTTTAAACACAGTTTTGGTAATTCTGCCACTGCGACTCTCAAACCGTACGTCAACTTTTTGTAACTACCTCCTCTTTCAGTTTCATGGGTCTCATGTCAGTCACTGCCTATCTGATATCCACTCTCAATTTAACGGCGTAGTTCAATTTCGAGGTTTCGCACCAAAACCTCGCGTCCTGTAGTCTCACTAGGGACTACGGTACCAACGAGAACTATAGCATAAAAAATGGACTAATTTGTTTTTATGGATTCGGTTTTTGGGTGCCCTTTGCCATTTACTGCCTAGAGCGACAGCTGCTTTCACTTTAACTCAGAGTTGGCGCTGCCAGTAGACTCAATACCAAAACATTGACCTTCAATAATTGTAACCAACTGGGTAAAGCACAAAAGAGAAAACATACTACATATATAAAAGAGTCAGTTCAAAACTGCCCAAGGTAGACATATTTTGGACATTGACATCGAAAGCCACCATGAAAATTATAATTTTTTCTCACGGTTCTGGACTTGGAAGATAAATCTAAAATTTTTAAAAAAAGTAGCATCAAAACCAATCCTTAAAATTTTTAGAGGTAAGCTAATTATATAATTATGACGATGGTACTTTTTTATTTTGAGACTTTATACAAACAGCAACATTTGTGACAAAATTTACTCGGCAGTAGGCAGTTCGTGTTAGTGGCCCTCTATATCACAGTCAAATATTTATTCATAAAGATGAATGATAGGTATATAGGCGAACAACGTCGCGGGTACAGCTAGTTACTAATATACTTACAAAATTACGTCAGTTTCAGGGTCAACTGAAAATTAACTTTTCTTGTTTTCGGTAGTTTTGTAACGTCCTTTATTTTTGTAATATCATTATTTCCACTGAAACATACAGTACCTAATACTCTACGATAAAAATAAATGTTATTCCCAACTACCTATGTCTTTCCAATGTCTACGAAACTGCTACGCAAACTTCTCGAGACGTTTTCATGAGAAAAGGGCAAACTTGTCTAATATTTGTTAACCTTTTCTAAACCATGTTATTTTTTATTTATTTTACAAGTTATTGAATAACGATCATAAATGTCATAATTTCACTAAATTTTCCCCTATTATTGTCTCAATATTACCAATAACAATGCAACTGTTTTTATAATTAAAGTTTTACGTACAAATCCAAGACCGAATCAGTTAACCAGGTTACACTATGTGCCAATAATTTATATTCAGTGGTTCGCTTTAAAAGAATACAGCTCACTGATTCGATTCATTCAACAAGCTCGCCAAAGCTCTCCAAAGGTATTTGAAACTAAATCAAGAATCACAAACATATATCTATCTCACTCACACTTACTGATCAAACTATAGCGGATAGTTCTGTCTCGTTCGCTCAACACCGGAAGTGAGATCTCAAAGATGGCTGCGGCCGGATGTGGGAGGGGCGATTTGATTTATAGTGTAGGAGTAGGGGTAACTATTTGTGTGTGTGTGTTCGTGTGTGCGTGTGTGTGCACATTAATTTGTGTTCAAGTTTCAGTTAGTTGGACAGGCGTCAGAGGCAGCGGTTAGATGTATTTTCAGGCTCACAGATTATGGAAGATAGGTAGAGTGATGTGTGTATCATTGGTTCTAGTAACATGATAAAAATACATTCAATCATAACACTTACCTATTTAAGTTTATGTATTATTATGTATACTAACAAAATATGGGTAAAGAGCCTGAAATAAATGGCCTCCTAAAATTAGTATTTTATTTATAAAACTATCGGTTTGGTTACAACATTTATAACACAAGAGTCAAGGCCAAGTCGACCGATATTTATGATGTTTGATGTGTTGGATAAATCTCCATCCCGATTCCCGAATAACAGAATAACTAACAAAAAAACATTTCAGAAATACAAAAAAAATATCCCTACACAAACACAAGAAACTTACGTGAATCAAACTGTAAAGTCACAACTAGTAAATTCATATTTTTCCAGGTTTCCATATTTTTCCCATTGTTAGATTCCACGTCATGTAGAAAAAAACACACTGTATAATTTGTTTGACTATCTAGTGACATCTACCTTTAGATCGCTACCTATACAGCTATACCTAGGTATGTACCCTCCATCTGTGGGTGAAGTCAGTGGGGGCAATAAAATCAAACGAAGCCACCCCCTAGGGGTCTAGGGTCGGGGGGTGGAAGACGGTATGTGACATTTTTATTGCAGTTCTTTTTGCGATTTATTTGCTTATTGGTGAGGGGAAGTTAAGTGTTTTGAGATGTATGTATGTCTTGGTTTAATAGGTAGGTTGTTTAATACTAGCTTTTGCTCGTGGCTTTGCTAGATGACGGTTATTTCAAAAAAACGGCCTAGTAAAAGTAGCCTAGCTTCTTTCTTGGGATGCAAACTTACCTCTTACCAAGTTTCACCAAAATCGCTTCCGCGGTTGAGCACTTGAGCCTTGAAAGCGTAGCAGACCGAGTTACTTTCTCATTTATAATATTAGTATGGATTCTCTTATTTGAATCTTAATTTTAACCAAAATGACGTGTAATAGTGTACCTTTGTGTACCTACTAGAGTACTTCAATTAAGGGATTTTGAATAAATGAAATGCTGCATGGCATATAAGTAGTCACACCCTTTGTGTTGTCACAACCAGTAATTCTACTAAACAAGTTACCGTGTTGTAGTTTGCAGCACTGGCGTTGGAAAGACTACCATAGGGTTGACTCATTGGATATCCTTTGGCCTTTTAAAAGCAAATGTTCTGGTTTTGTTTTCCAAAGATAATAAATCCACTAATTACTATTATTTTATGTAATAACTAAGGCACCTACATAATTTGAATATTTTGACTGTTTAGATCTCAAGTCGCGAAAGTCGAAACGACGTAGATGATTTTTAAAGTTTACATATTTTCCCACACGGGTTTTTATTTTTATAAAATTGTAATAAGGCATCTTATAGTTGCTCAATCACTTATTAGTGATTAAGCAACTATTAGATGCCTTATTACAATTATCGTAACTAACTTTATTAAGTTACGCAAAACAGAATGGGACTCTTTGACTTTATTATCTTAACATCATCATCATCATCAAAATCCCTCTCACATACTATTAACTTTACCCTTTATTTCTACCTACCCTCACTGTAAATCCATCTAAATAAAGTGGCAACCCTATCCATAGGGGCGAGCGTCGAACACTTTTATTTTGCAGACCGTACGTGTTTGTCTCTGGCTTCAGTACATCCCTATCAATCATAACTTGATGGAGTAGGAAAATATTATTTCAAAGCTGAACGAGTATAGAAAATTCATCATTCACTGTTACTTG
This sequence comes from Autographa pulchrina, assembly GCA_905475315.1. Classification (NCBI taxonomy): domain Eukaryota; kingdom Metazoa; phylum Arthropoda; class Insecta; order Lepidoptera; family Noctuidae; genus Autographa; species Autographa pulchrina. Next base: position 2,552,755 of record FR997786.1, on the reverse strand, counting down.
GTAGAATAGTTGGTAACTTACTGAAAATACAGAAAAAAATCTGTCTTCTTTCTTAAGATCAAATATTTCATAAATATTTTTTCGAAGATACAAGCTAGTTAAAACTTTAAACGCTAAGCTGACTAATTACGAAAAAGTTCAAGTTTATGATATTTTTTAACAAAATGCTTGGTTTGATGATCGGTTTAAATAAAATAAATAATTCAATACTTATAGATGAAGGAATATGTATCTATACAGAAAAAATAAGCTTAATATACTTACTAATAACGTTGTTACCCACACCCGTTAAATACCTATATATATATTTTTAGGTCGATAGGTACTAAACAAAATGTTCTAGAATTTATCATTATCTGTCACAGCTTTAGGACATACTTCATATTGTGTGAGCCAGCTATCAATCTCAATTTATCGTATAATTTTTTATTGCTTAGACTATAATGTGGTTTTTACAATATTTTTATTTACTTTTAAGTAAGCGTGTGTGTGGCTCATGCCAGTCTGGTTACTTGTATTCTATTTTTAATTATAAATCATTATAATATAACTCATTATCATCATAGCAAGAAATACCGCTCAATTTGCTCTGTAAAATATGCAGCATAAATTTTAAATCAAGTTCAAGGCTATAAGCGACTTTTCTTACACCTTCAGATTGGTCATCTCTTGATAATTCTAGTATATATTTCTAAAACTATCTAGTGTAGAGCAAGCCCTTTCTCAAACAGAAACAAAAATCTTGGCGCCTTCGTTATAAGGCGTTCACAGCAATTTTGCTGTCTTGCATTTTGCAAACACTGCTATTACATGACGTCATAATCTCCTTAACAAACACTAACTCTAGCTGCTCTCCACAGCGGTCCAGAACGAGCGCCAGCCGCGCAACACAGCCACCATCAGGCCCGAAGCTCTAAGAGACATGGATCAGGAACGCGCGCTAAGAGAGGCTGCTGTAGCTGTGGGAGTGTTTGGGTGAGTGTAGCTTATATACTGAAAGCAGCAGGTTTATTATACAGCTACCATCAGGCCCGAAGCTCTAAGAGACATAGATCAAGAACGGGCGTTGAGAGAGGCTGCTGTAGCTGTGGGCGTGTTTGGGTGAGTCTAGCTTGTAATGAAGCTGGCAGGTTTTGAATTACTTACCAGGATTATGGACTTTCCCTACCTTGGGGACGATGGATGTAGGACTTCTACTAATTAAAAACATTGGGCCACTTCTCTATTCACTAAACTGGGAACCACTTCAGGTTTGGGGACTACTTTAGGTTTGTAGTATGTAAATAAATATATGTATTTCATGAGCAATCGAAATAAAATTATATAGGTGACTATTTGAGCAATGGAACATCCAAGCAGAAGCGGACACAACATGGGTAGATACTATTTTGACAACAAAGAAATCCTGATATTATATTGTGCTACCCAGTATATTATATGAAGGCATTTGAAGCTCGCAGAAGAAGGATAACACATAAGACACGCACACGGTAAAATTCAATACAGCAAATGATTTCGTGTTCAGTACTATTTCTACAATTATAAATTGTAAACCTCATGAATATACACCCTAACCACTCAGTATAAGCTAAATGAACAATAGAACCAGGCAGTCTAACTCGCCCGACACAGCTATAAAAGTATTTTTTCTAACACAAAGACTTCATCCGCATCGCTGCTTTCCAAACGAAACATTTCCAGCAGAGGAGTCAAAGAATGTCTGTGATGTGCGTTTGTTTCGTGATTGTATTCAGTAGCTCGGTGTTCGCTCAAACTCTTGAAAGGAATTTAAAGCGAAAACAAAAGACGGGTGTTCTAAATGTGAGATGGTTTTAAAGCTAAGTTGAAGGCTGTTTAAAATGAGGGCAAAGATTTTTAGATGTTGTTGGTGCTAGATAGGCCTAACATTGGCTTTATTCAATCATTTATCAATATTTCCCTCAATCACATACAGGCTGGTTCCGAAAGGGTACTTATATCTATCCAAAAGGGCTGAAGAGTACATATGGTATAGAGGCAGTTCAGACGAAAAATTTATTATTTTGAGCTGAAATTTTGTAAACTGACTCTGAACCACATGTACTCTTTACCCGTTTTGGATAGATATACCCTTTCGGTAACACCCTGAAAACTCTGAATTTTCGTATTTTCAATAGATATAAATGTCTCCTTTTTGTAAATGTCACTGATGACGAAATCATGCTATATGCAAGAGATATTATTAGCCATGCATTCAGCAATACCTACTCTGAATTAACTGATGCTACTTGCTTTATTAACTTCATACACCATAAATAGAGGTCTGACGTCAACACTCAGTGTTTGTGTATAAATAGACGACCCATAATAGTAGCTATATATGAAAATAATACAGCTAATTATAGGTGATCTTTAAAGTAGAGGGAAAGAGGCGTTCGATCTTAAAATGATTCCGAATATTATAAATCTGAAAATAAATCTTGTCTGATTAGTGTGATTTTTTAATAGACAGTGTGCATTTCTTAATGAAATTTGGGTGGTAAAGGATCTAGACCTTGAAAGAGAACATTTACTTATTTTAAGAATTGTGTCGTTTGATCGAAATCAAGTTTTAGTAGCAAGGCTTAGGCAACAAAAACTAGGGATTTACGTATGGTTCTGAATTATTTAGAAACCACATTTAAGACTCAAATGCAGGCTCTTTTAAAAAGATGTTAAACATGTAGCTACATTTTTGCTTTTGTAATGTCAAAAGGCACGACAGAAGAAGATTTATCAAAAGTATTAGTTTCTTCAAGTAGATTGGTCAACCTAAATTATATTATTTACTTTCAGTATTTCAAAAAGAGAGAGACAGATCCTGCAGAGATATTTTGTCCAATTTTCAAGAAAAATACCTGTGTTTAAAATTACATGAATGATGATAGTCTCAGCCTGAATTTCCATCTCAATCAATCTATAAATAGGCTGTACCCGCCCAGCTGTGACGATCAAGTCTCATGTTTATGATCAAAGGTTGGTCAGCGTGACTGGCTGGCTCGCTTGATGTGCTCCGTGAGACAAGTTGGTGCTTGATTAACTATACAGTTTAGACTAGTCTTTTAAAGAAGTGTTTGATTTTTGTGAGTGGTTTTCGCTTCACATTCAAAGGAACAATAAAGATAATTAACTAAATACAAATATAAGAACTGACTTTCAAAGTTATAAAGAATCAATGAAAAACTTGAAATGTGATACATGACCATAAAATTGAGCATCTCCGATTTCCTGGGGATCCCCATCATGACATCCTCTAGGGAAAAAGTATTTTCAAACAAAAAATATATATACAAATCAGTCCAGTTATATCCAAAAATATATACAAAACGGGCATATAGTACCTAATCGGGAAAAATACATAAGAAAAAGGATTCAGTCGACGAATTGAAAACCTTGATTTTTTTACGTTGATTTAGCGTATCAAAAATAAGCCGTTCTACTTTTATATTATTTTCGCCATTAAGGACACAATTCGAAGTAGGTATATTCGAAGAAAACACATAACTGTAATCAAAACACTTTCATAAATAAGAACTCACCTTTATTCGTCCCCTTCACCATAAAAACTCCATGAATTTAACATGTAATAAGCTTATATTTGGTACACAGTAATGCACTAAGCGAGATTGTCTGCTCAATGGAGAACCATTGGGTTTTATTCGAATGAATATGAGTTTTGTTATTATCTTAGTTTTTTGATGGGTTATGAATAATATTGGATATTGTGTGCGGGAAATCGATGTGGTATATTATTATGAAGATTTGAAGCAATGAAGAGCGTATTTTTTAATAACGTATTTAAGCTTTACCCTTCGTTCGTAGGATTTTCTTGTTTTCCAACCGGTAGATATAGCGTTTATAAGTTCTAAATACTGATCAATTATCCTGCTGCAGTAGTAAAATTCAGATGGGAAACCCGTGCTGGGTTTCCCTTCTAAATTTTACCTGATGATCAATGACAATGGCTCCCCATTTAGTTAAGTTTATTTTGGACTGTTGTTGAGCCTTCAACTCTTGAGTACTATATACTAAAAAGTAGCATAATAATAATGTTGAAGGTATGCTATAAGTACCTATAGGTCTTTAGTTAATGTAGTTGCATTTCAAGAAATTCTATTGAAGTCAGCCTTGCTATTCTGTAACATTATTTTCATGTCTCGACAGCGGAATCGGCAGTGAGATGTCAAATACGTATTCTCGAATTTGAATTCTAAATCAAGGCCAATTGGGTTCACTTTTGAAGTGAGCTTTATTATCACTTCACTCTCACCTGTCACCGAAATTATTTCTCGAATTTGAATTCTAAATCAAGGTCAATTGGGTTCACTTTTGAAGTGAGCTTTATTATCACTTCACTCTCACCTGTCACCGAAATTTTAACAGAATAGACAGGCTGCTGATTATAGTAAAAACATAGTCTTAAAGGTTTCGAACCTAAAACTGTGGTGGTAACGAACGACTACAATACAACATTCTTCGTCCAACAGGCCACCAGTCTCCCTCGCCATGGCACTATCGCCCGCACGCTACCCGCTGCTGTCCCCGCACTACGCGCCGCTGCCGCCGCCGCAGCCGGCGCAAGCGCAGCCCGACTCCTCGCACGATCATAACGAAGATGGGAACCCACATACTGATAGTGATGGTGAGTTACAATTTTATATCTCCTAAAGTAATACTAAGGTAGACTTTCAGTAACTGGCGAAAAAAATGTATATTAGAAGCATCCTATTCGTCTGAAAATCCATGCGTCCATTCGAGAGTTGTGCAATGCGAGAGAGATGTGCAATGATGATTTAATTGAGGGAACTTTTAATTATTGAAATAGTAAATTGATTACGTTGTAAAAATCCGTTTACAATGTACTTATCACAACCTTTTTTTCTTGTTTGTAGACGACAGCATTGACGTAACAAATGAAGAGGACTCCACATCATACTCGCCGCCAGCCGCCATGAACTACCAACAGAACTGCGCTTCTTACAGGTGAGAGAAAAACTTAACAAACGCATTCTGAACTAATATTTTGTAAACTGACTCTATACCAGATGTACTCTTCACCCCTTTTGGATAGATATACCCTTTCGGTTACATCCTGTATACGTAATGTGATTTGCAAGGTGTTTGCTTTATTTGAGTGAGCATATCCAGTTTCCTCACTCGTTAACTGTTTAAATCCTTATTTCCTTTTCTTGCAGGCCTCTTGGAGTAGAAAGTGCAGCCGAGTCAGCCGCACGTCTGCTCTTCATGGCAGTCAAATGGGCGAAGAACCTGCCTTCTTTTGCTAGCCTTGCTTTTAGAGATCAGGTATGATATCTTGTCCAATTTGATTACTGATACCACTTTATCGGACACTTGCAGTACTTTAGGGTTTTTATCTCTTTATATTTAAACATTATCGTAATATGTACTATGAATGTACACTTAGTTGTAATTAGAGTAGTATATTAGGAACCGCCAAGGGCACTTCCTACTTCAAAAATATAAGATGAACTTGTTTACTGTCCATCACGAATATTCAAAACCGTATGATTGAGGTCTATTAATAAAATATCAAGCAATTGAAAATTTCATATATTTCCAGGTGATATTACTCGAAGAAGCGTGGTCGGAACTCTTCCTACTAAACGCAATACAATGGTGCTTGCCGTTAGACGCAGCTTGTGCCGCGCTCTTCGGAAGCGACCAGATGGATCAAGGTAAATGATGCCCTTATAAACTAAGCAATATCACTTATTATCCCGTTTTGCAATAAAAGCAATTAAGTATGTGACATTTTCAGAATATTATATGATGATAATAAATGTAGTGATTAACCCCTAAAGCAAAAAGATATTTGTTATAAGTTTGACGTGTCGGTCTTTCTGTCTGTGTGTGTCTGTGGCATCGTAGCTCCTTGACGATTTTGTTGGTTCGAGGTGGTTTTAAGCTATAAAATATGAAGATCTAAAATATTAATAATTAGAAAGATCAGAACTTTTCTAAAATTTGTCGGGGGTTTTAAAATGTGCAATTTATTATGCCCTTTTATTTTGTGCTAATTTGAAAATTGTGTTGTAAATCAAAGAAATTATTCTCATAGAATAAACTGTGCATTTTAATAACCTTGTAAGTGTTTTGTTTGTGCACAGAACGAATGCTCCTCAACCTACATTGCATCACAATAAATGGTTTTGCAGAGAGCTGCGACTCCGCGACACTGCGGCGCCTGCGCGAGGTGCTCGCGCGGTATCGCACCGTGATGGTCGATCCCGCCGAGTTCGCCTGCATGAAGGCTATTGTGCTGTTTAAATCTGGTAAGTGATGTGAATGATAGAAATCTAGTCTTAAAAGCATTTCTTCTTGCGTGGAAAAGAGGCCTTGTTACTACAAGGCCTCTTTTCCACTTCTATCCTGAGCTAGGAGATACGCAGCCTCTTTAGCCAAATGACATTTCTGCAAGCGCTAACGCTGATTGAATCGCTCAAAATAGATGGAAGAGGCAATAAAATACGTGACTTATCGAAATGAAGTTTAATTTCATGTCATTTAAAAATCGATTTATATTATCGTTACCTTATACAGGATGTTAAGAAACCCCTGTCCGACCCGAAAGGGTCATAGAGGGTTCACAATCACATGCCCAAATATAATATCAAATTTGGAAAATTCATGACGGAAACAATAATAATGGATTTTGAAATAACCATTTTTTGCCCCGAAATTCCCTAAATTTGAGAATAAAACAAAAACTACAACACCAATTTCGTCGGTATTTTTGGGGGCCTTTTGTTTGGTAATAAGGTAGCATCTGACGACGCCGACACTCTCACTCGACTTATGAGAAAAAAAAAATTTTTAGGTTATAATTTTTTTTTTCATTTTATTTCCACATTTTTGTTATCAGATATTGATACCTAACAACACCTTAACGGATCGGACAGGGGTTTCGTAACACCCTGTATAAATAAATAAAACTAACACGCGTCAAAAAACTCATCGTCATCCTTTGGTACAAAATTTACATATTTTCTTCGTTCTTCACGATTATGGAAACATTTGCCGCTTTTGGAAAAAGTCGATAAAATTATTCGGTCCACGTTAACGTCCATTTTTAACGTAACGTTGGATGACCGAGCTTGGACCCAAGCCACGCTGCCGATCCGATTTGGTGGGCTTGGTGTACGCAAAGTTTCCAGTTTAGGCTTACCAGCATTTTTGTCTTCAGTCCACAGCACTGAAAAGTTAACCAGGCAAATCTTAGGGTCTTCTCTGGTTGATTTTCAGATTCTGTGCATGACTGAGGCAGTAAATAGTTGGGAATTGTCCTGCCCGGGCACAGATCTACCCGAGCAACGTTCTTCTCAGAGGCAGTGGGACGAGCCGCTTTGTAGTTGGATACGGAAAGAATTAATTAATACGTCAATCACACTGCAGAGCGCGCGCGTCTCCTGGCTGTGGGAGAATGGGAATCGGGCCTCTGGTTACAGGCACTCCCGACAACCACTCTTGGTACGATTTTGGATGACAATACTTTCCGGCTCGCCATCAGTTTACGTTTAGGTATACCTTGTGTCGCATGTCATCATTGTCAATGCGGTGAAAAAGTCGATAGCCTCGGTCACCATGGCCTGGACAGGCCGCAGGCTGCAGCAGGAGCGCAGGGCGTATATCCCGTCACGCAAATATTAATGACATTATTCGTCGTGCTCTTGTCACTTCCGGTGTACCAGCTGTTTTGGAACCCAATGGTTTGGTGCGCAGCGATGGTAAGAGACCTGACGGTATGTCATTGTTGCCTTGGAAATTAGGTCGGCCTTTGGTGTGGGACGCAACGTGCGTCGACACCCTTGCGCCATCCCACGTTCTAAGTTCGGCGGACTCTCCCGGCGCTGCTGCTGGAGCTGCGGAGACCCTTAAACGACGAAAGTATAATAACCTAATGGGTAATTATATTTTCGAGCCGTTTGGAGTTGAAACGCTCGGGTCATGGGGTCCGAGTGCACAAAATCTTTTTAAAGAACTGTCAAAACGTTTGGTAGACTCTACTCGTGATCAGAGAGCTGGTTTGTTCCTTGCACAGAGAATCGGCATAGCCATTCAACGTAGCAATGCTGCCAGCCTTCTGGGCACGTTTCCCGCCATTGACAAGGATGACGATGAGTTTTTTGACGCGTGTTACTTTTATTTATTTATATAAGATTTAATTTTAGTTCTTGTATTAGATTTAAGTATTGAATTGTGAATAAATACTAAATGTTTACAGTTATCGTTACCGCTTATAGAAATTTATAAGAAAAAAAAATAACTTCAAACATGTTACGCAGACCTTGATTCAATTGGGAAAAGGACAGGAAGAAGAAGCTTATAGATATTTTATTTCGGTTACAAATGCTGGATTTGCGGTCTCACCCTTAAAGACGATTCACATAAATATATTCTTAAAATTAACCTTTGTAGTTTCGTCGCTTCAGATACTTACTGAAAACAACTAACAACAATTAAATAGATTATTATAGAAATTTACATTTAACATTGAAAAAGTAATATATTCGACTACCCTCCAGAGACCCGCGGGCTGAAGGACCCGCTGCAGATCGAGAACCTGCAGGACCAGGCGCAGCTGATGCTGATGACACACGCGCGCGCCGCGCACGCCGCCATGCCCGCGCGCTTCGGACGCCTGCTGCTGCTGCTGCCGCTGCTCAGGTAACCGAGAACCTGCAGGACCAGGCGCAGCTGATGCTGATGACGCACGCCGCCATGCCCGCGCGCTTCGGACGCCTGCTGCTGCTGCTGCCGCTGCTCAGGTAACCGAGAACCTGCAGGACCAGGCGCAGCTGATGCTGATGACGCACGCCGCCATGCCCGCGCGCTTCGGACGCCTGCTGCTGCTGCTGCCGCTGCTCAGGTAACCGAGAACCTGCAGGACCAGGCGCAGCTGATGCTGATGACGCACGCCGCCATGCCCGCGCGCTTCGGACGCCTGCTGCTGCTGCTGCCGCTGCTCAGGTAACCGAGAACCTGCAGGACCAGGCGCAGCTGATGCTGATGACGCACGCCGCCATGCCCGCGCGCTTCGGACGCCTGCTGCTGCTGCTGCCGCTGCTCAGGTAACCGAGAACCTGCAGGACCAGGCGCAGCTGATGCTGATGACGCACGCCGCCATGCCCGCGCGCTTCGGACGCCTGCTGCTGCTGCTGCCGCTGCTCAGGTAACCGAGAACCTGCAGGACCAGGCGCAGCTGATGCTGATGACGCACGCCGCCATGCCCGCGCGCTTCGGACGCCTGCTGCTGCTGCTGCCGCTGCTCAGGTAACCGAGAACCTGCAGGACCAGGCGCAGCTGATGCTGATGACGCACGCCGCCATGCCCGCGCGCTTCGGACGCCTGCTGCTGCTGCTGCCGCTGCTCAGGTAACCGAGAACCTGCAGGACCAGGCGCAGCTGATGCTGATGACGCACGCCGCCATGCCCGCGCGCTTCGGACGCCTGCTGCTGCTGCTGCCGCTGCTCAGGTAACCGAGAACCTGCAGGACCAGGCGCAGCTGATGCTGATGACGCACGCCGCCATGCCCGCGCGCTTCGGACGCCTGCTGCTGCTGCTGCCGCTGCTCAGGTAACCGAGAACCTGCAGGACCAGGCGCAGCTGATGCTGATGACGCACGCCGCCATGCCCGCGCGCTTCGGACGCCTGCTGCTGCTGCTGCCGCTGCTCAGGTAACCGAGAACCTGCAGGACCAGGCGCAGCTGATGCTGATGACGCACGCCGCCATGCCCGCGCGCTTCGGACGCCTGCTGCTGCTGCTGCCGCTGCTCAGGTAACCGAGAACCTGCAGGACCAGGCGCAGCTGATGCTGATGACGCACGCCGCCATGCCCGCGCGCTTCGGACGCCTGCTGCTGCTGCTGCCGCTGCTCAGGTAACCGAGAACCTGCAGGACCAGGCGCAGCTGATGCTGATGACGCACGCCGCCATGCCCGCGCGCTTCGGACGCCTGCTGCTGCTGCTGCCGCTGCTCAGGTAACCGAGAACCTGCAGGACCAGGCGCAGCTGATGCTGATGACGCACGCCGCCATGCCCGCGCGCTTCGGACGCCTGCTGCTGCTGCTGCCGCTGCTCAGGTAACCGAGAACCTGCAGGACCAGGCGCAGCTGATGCTGATGACGCACGCCGCCATGCCCGCGCGCTTCGGACGCCTGCTGCTGCTGCTGCCGCTGCTCAGGTAACCGAGAACCTGCAGGACCAGGCGCAGCTGATGCTGATGACGCACGCCGCCATGCCCGCGCGCTTCGGACGCCTGCTGCTGCTGCTGCCGCTGCTCAGGTAACCGAGAACCTGCAGGACCAGGCGCAGCTGATGCTGATGACGCACGCCGCCATGCCCGCGCGCTTCGGACGCCTGCTGCTGCTGCTGCCGCTGCTCAGGTAACCGAGAACCTGCAGGACCAGGCGCAGCTGATGCTGATGACGCACGCCGCCATGCCCGCGCGCTTCGGACGCCTGCTGCTGCTGCTGCCGCTGCTCAGGTAACCGAGAACCTGCAGGACCAGGCGCAGCTGATGCTGATGACGCACGCCGCCATGCCCGCGCGCTTCGGACGCCTGCTGCTGCTGCTGCCGCTGCTCAGGTAACCGAGAACCTGCAGGACCAGGCGCAGCTGATGCTGATGACGCACGCCGCCATGCCCGCGCGCTTCGGACGCCTGCTGCTGCTGCTGCCGCTGCTCAGGTAACCGAGAACCTGCAGGACCAGGCGCAGCTGATGCTGATGACGCACGCCGCCATGCCCGCGCGCTTCGGACGCCTGCTGCTGCTGCTGCCGCTGCTCAGGTAACCGAGAACCTGCAGGACCAGGCGCAGCTGATGCTGATGACGCACGCCGCCATGCCCGCGCGCTTCGGACGCCTGCTGCTGCTGCTGCCGCTGCTCAGGTTACACACTTACTTATTATTAGGCTCAACACAACTTCGCTTTACTGCAAAGTCGGTTAGTGAACAGAATACGGCCACGGTCAGTGTAGTGTGTAGGGTACTGCAAGAACAGGGGGTAGATGAAAAATCATCTACTTCGTGCACGGAGCGATGACACCGCATCTCGAGGGCCTCAATTAAGCTATTTTAAATGGATATGAATTATCGGATACGGATTGGATACGGCTCTTTGCCCAATTACGCATTGTGGACAAAGCCAAAGTTTTTATTCGATATTTGGTTAGGTAGGTTTAATATAGAAATGATTTTTATACCGGATACGGATACGGATATGAAATTATTTCGGATTATCCGTTAGTTTCGGATAATTTCGGTTACGGATATTAAATTTTTGAGGAATTTCAGAAGTAAAATATAATCTCACAACACAAGTTAGTTACGTTACGAGTATGATAAGACGACAACAGAAGAAAACAATCAATGCGCGCGTGTGTCGGTCGCTGCCCGGCCGATCAACAAAATAACCTGTCATCACTTGTTGCAATTAGGCTCCGCCCCTATCCTATATTATCCGAAACTTTTATTTCGGATTCGGTTACGGTTATGGATATTATTTTATATCGGATATCCGATAGTTTCGGTTACGGTTACGGAGCTCCCTAACATCCCTGGTTGGTGGTATAAAAATATGAAAATAATTAATATGTGTTTGTAGGTTAGTCAGCCCGCAGATGTTGGAGAGAGAGTTCTTCGCGAAGACTATAGGACAGACGCCCATGGAGAAGGTGCTGGCTGATATGTATAAGAATTGATTTTAATATATAAAAAAATATTATAGTCCAGCCGCTCAGAGAGAGTGTACCTGACAGGTGATCAAAAATAAATTTTACTTTAATGTGGCGAAAAATTAACTAAACTAAATATTACAAATAATTCGAACAAAAAAAAAACCGACTTCAAAATAAGTCCTAAGTATATGGTTTTCTTATGGATTCCGCTGTTAAAACTGGACTAAATTAAATGTAAAGTTCACCTAGTCGAAAGTTCTGAGGTAACAAACATAAAATAAATACAGTTGAATTGAGTACCTCCTCCGTTTTTGAAATCGGTTAATAAATTACTATAACTAATTAGTCTTATAAACAAATAATATCATTCAAAGTATTAATTGTCAGGTTATGTTACAATGAAAAATATAACACGGTTATATATTTCCCCATATAAATCACGATCAATTGACATGTGTCAGGAACGCATTCTCAGCGGCCGGACCATAAATATGTTTAAAAATACCATACCACTTATAATTGGATAATTAAAACTCTGCAGTTTCATTTATGATGTAAATAAGTGAATATGCAGACTTGTGATGTAGTGCTTAGATATTTTTAAGTGTTATGTAAATAGCTTCACTCTGCAATGTAATTTAAAGTGAGAACTGGCTTTTAATATTCCTAGAATTGTTTTTTTTTTTCGTTGAAAATATAATGAGACTAGTTTTATCGTTGTCTTTACGAATAGGAATTATGTAATTTTGATCTTGGAATGAATTAATTCTGTCAATTTTAAACACAAAAAATATTTTAATCCCATATCTCTTCTCCCCTTTTTGTATAAATCTTAAGGTTAGTAGCCGTGTAAATAGACCATAATTATTAATGTATTTCTAGTCTGCAATCCTATGTACAATATTCAGCAATTTACAAATAAACTCTTTACATCCACTTACCAAAATACAACTCCAAAGAATAATGTAACTAGACTATTTAGTAAAGAATAATTTAATATTAATACTATTTAATAAAAAATAATAAGGAATATTAATTCGTGTAATGTAAATATTTGTTTTTATAAATAAATGGAAAGGCCTCGATTTTAATAAATCAGAGATTAAAATAAATAGTCGTTACTATTATTAAGTACCAATTAACTATTGTAAGTAGTAAACAATTTGTATGTATTACGTAATTTTTATTTACAAATGTTGTAGGAAATAATGTGAAACCGGATTTGGTTAAATATCTTTTCCTGTTTTTATTAATTTCAATGAGGTTGTTTATGATTCCGTCGCAAATTAACATTGCAAATTCAATGTAAATTCATATTTATTCACTAAGTCGTAAAGTTGTATTCATAAATTTACAACTCAAATGATTTGACTTAATTAATATTATGCAATAATCAACCTTATGACGAACGTGTTAAAATTGAATTTAGATTGGAATTTACCATGAAGGAATGACGGAAACAAATTTATGCGTAAGTTAGTATTGCACAATCATGAAAATATGAAAACGTCATGACTTATACATCATAACAATGATTTAATAAATATGATGAAAGAAATAATTATTGGGAAAAACGATACCTATGTCACACCGCTTAAGGTAAGTAAGAAACTTGTGAAACTTGTGACATAGGTGCTTTTTATGACGTTAGATGAAGCAAAAACGAAATTTCTAGGTATACGGGTTTTTTTTAAACCACCTAAAGGGAAAGTACCTTGAAAATGGAAATAGCAAACTATACTGTAATGTTTTTTGAAGTGAAAACTTCTTTAGCGGCGTTGTACACTTTTATTGTAATGGGTAAAAAATGTTAAACTCGCGTCAGGACTGGTGAACTGGGGCCTGAGTCTGCTATTTACACTCCGTGTCAGTGTGCTCATAGTTGGCTCATAGTGGGACGATTTTACGATAATGAGGGCTAAAGCGTGTGAATTCGCCGCTAGAGGCGCTAGTGTAGCGTGAGGTCTCCAAAATGTCACTTGTCACTTTAATGGGTGGGCTGCGCGGTTTTATTTATTTCATTTAAGTTTAATTTTGAGGTATTACAAAATATTTAATTTAAAACATCCTTATTATGGCAAATACGAGTTACGGGTCAATGAATGTCAATGCTTTAAAAGTGGAACTAAGAAAAAGAGGTGCAAAGTTAAGCGGACTGAAAGAACAGCTAATTCAGAGGTTTGTTTACTGTTTACAAACAAAATATTTTGTCGAAATTAAGCTTCTTTACCGAGTTTACAGCTATGTTTTTCATTTTTTACAGACTTTAGATCTGTAGATCGGGACCTCACTCGCCAGTGGCGCCAACTGGTGAGCACAAAAACGGTAGCCCTCATTGGCATTCTACTAACTTAGTATGCAAATAGAGCCAACTATGAGCACACTAACACGGAGTGTAAATAGTAGACTCGGGCCCCTGATCGAAAATTCGTAAGACGGATGTCATGTTTGTGTACGATAGCGCAGTAAATAAATATTCTACCACATAAATAACAGTAGCTACTTTTATACTGATAATTAAAGCAATTCGTGCAAAATTATTCCCTAACCATTAAAAAATATCAAAAATGCACAACGTTAATAGGTATTCAAGTTTTCACTTCTGACGGCACTCCCGGAGTGCAACCCGTCGTTTTTTTTTATTATCAAAATCAAACAAAACTGCAATCCATTTACGAAAACTTTCTTGCTTTACTCGGAAAAGTAACCGCAAAATTCGAAAAATGAAATTTTAATGAACTAAATATCTGTCTTACCTATAACTACTTACTGTTTAAAAGTTTATTTTAAAACTAAATTACCTATATTACTTTTTTGTAAATAACTGCCTAGTTTTATCTACGCTTTTCTTGTAAATAATTGTAAGTACATATGTCATTAATGTTAAAGAACGTAGTTAGTTAGCGTACCTACTTAGTACTTAGATATCTAGGAACTGTACTTAATAAAATAATGAACCTACGTATGTATACAGGGTGTTAAGAAAACCCTGTCCACAATAACAAGCCCAAGTAAAATATTAAATTTGTAATATTCATGATGGTTACAATAATAATAAATTAAAAAAAAAACAATATTTGCGCGAAATTCGCTCAATTAGAGATTAAAAAAAAATTACAACACCATTTTCGTCGGTATTATTGGCGGCCTTTTATTTTGATCATTTAGCAGCACATGTGACGACCCCGAACCTGTCTCTCTACTTTTGAGATTTTTTTTATATAGCTATATATATATTTTTAATGTCATCAGTTATCGATACCTAACAATACCTTCAAGGATCGGACAGGGTTTTCTTAACAACCTGTATATTTGATTTTAATGATAATCTGATTATTTCGATGTAAGTTTGTCCTAACGCCACAAATCAGTCCTAAAAACAATTAAATTACTTACTTGCCATTCAATAATATAAAAATAATAATAAATTGATCACTACCCATTGCTCCATGCAGATTGGCGATTTCAGATTCCAAATTTTGGAATCCAGGTTTCCTCACGATGTTTTCCTTCACCGTTTGTCACAAGTGTCTTAGATTAATTAAGAAAGTACATATAACTTTGAAAAAGCCACATTTGTACTTGCCTGGGTTCGAACCTGCAACCTAGTGCATACAATTCCGTTCATTGAACCGCTAGGCCACCACGACATGATTGCCATTCAATGATTGGATAAACTAATTATGATGTCAATCTACACAACAGCTGATTAATTGAATCTCTTAGAATATGGTTGTAAATAAAAACGCTTGTAGAAATTATTTGTTAATAGTGTATAAGTGTGTTCTAATCATAAAACTGCCATTGCCAAATGTAATCGGTGTAGCCAAATGTAATTAAAAATAGGTAAAAATAAATGTGATGTCTGAAATAAATAATTAATTAGTTTCATTTCAAATGATGAATGACAAATGATAAAAGAGAATAAATCTCCCTTATATGTTCATCATTGTTCATTTCCCCCTCGGAGTCAATGCAGCTGCTCAATGATACAACCCACTGATAGCATCCGTTATTTGGGTGTAACCATCGATAAAAGACTGTCATTTAATGAACACATTAACAATTTGTCTAAAAAAGTGCGTAAACTTACTTACATTTTTAAACAACTCAACCAAGTAGCTGACTGTAAAGTATTAAAAATGGTATATGTTGCCCTTGTTCAATCTATTCTGACATATTGTATAACAAGTTGGGGTGGGTCTGCTAAATCTAAAATGCTACAATTGGAGAGAGCCCAGAGGCTTATTTTAAAAGTTGCCTTTTGTAAATCGCGTCTTTATCCCACTACAGCTCTTTATCAAGAAGCTAAGGTTCTGACGGTTAGGCAAATTTATATTCTCTTCACTATACTACGACAGCATTCAGATGAAATCTCTTTTGATCTTTCCAAATTAAATGCCAGGAGGCAGTATTCTATATGCACTATAACAAAATTTAAGACAGCCTTCGCGCAAAAGTTTTATTCTTTTCGTGGACCTGGATTGTACAATAAATTAAATAAAGAATTAACGTTCTTCAATTAAAATAAAACAAAATGTAAATTAATAATAACAAACCATCTACTAAAGCTAGACTACATTAAAACGGAAGAGCTACTTATCATTAAAACTTGAGTGAATTGAATTAAATATACATACTACCTACTTCAAAACACAAAACAGAACACGCCAAACACTACATTCACACACATACACGTTATACAGAACATACATACATACATACACACACTAGCCATAGTACACTCCACATATAATTTGTTTTAATTATTGTATTTTGCTCTAATATTGCTATTGGTTTTAGTTTATATTTCTTCCAAGATAAATGTCAAATAAAATTGTCATTATCATCACTTCAGTGTTCATGATACAATATATCCCTGTAGGGGGAGTCCCTGGTATCCTAAAATACAGGCCTCGGCTTAGTTTAGGTGCCAGTCTCCCACAAATTCACTATGTATACTGTCATGATATCTTTAAGCTCTAACTATTAAGTGTAATTTGTGGAGGAAGAAATAAACGTTTTTATTATTTAAAAAAAAAAAAAAAAAAAAAAAAAAAAAAGTATTTATAAGGTAAGTACAAGTTGTTTTTCTAATAATCCCATAGGTACGTGTTATATGTGATTTTTAACGAAAAAAAAAAATTATAAATAATGAGAAAGAAAACTATTTTTGATCCTTCCCAGGATTCGAACTTGAAACCATACGCTGGCACTGAAATGTCTACTGCACACATTAGTATTTAGAAAATTTTGTTAAAAATAGACGCAGTTGTTTTTAAATAAGAATCCATACCATTAATATCACAATATGTGATAAATATTGTACAATAAACTTTTTAGTAAATGTTGATTTCATCAGACAGTAGCGCCATCGCGCCATCTTGTTTAAAATACGAGATAACTTTATGTCAAATTTAGCCGAAACTCTTCCATTCATCCGATAGATGGAGTTACTGACGGTAACAACTGGTGAAAACCTAAACATACTAACTAGTGAAACAAAATAAGCAATTAATGTCTATGGAAATCAACTGTTAAATAACTGATTTAAAACATGTGACGTCACAATTTATTGTTCAGAAATTCTGTTCTCATAACAGTAACACGATTAATTTGTACTTTGCCTCTGCTTATACCGATAACGCTGCTAATAAAGTAGGTAAATAATATTTATATATTATTGTTTCTAATACGTTACAAAATGAATCATAACTTGAGGCAATATGGTACATTTTTGCGTAATAATGACGTTTGAGGGTCGAATCATTGGGTTTTCCCGCCGCTTGCAGTATGGAGTTGTTGCCGTTTATTAACCTGCCTAGGGTTGTCACCATAATTTGGAATGACGTAATTGTTGACATTTTATTTGCTTAGTATGGTCTACATCATTCTAGATTTTATTGATCGAAAGACGTTGATACACAGTAGCTTCAGGGCCGGAATTTAACGCACAATGTTGGAGTTTTAACACAAGGATGCCAGGACTCTAAGACGCACACCAATAAATAGCTTCGGAATTCACATCGCCAATCCACAAGTGCATGGTAATTTGTTTTAATGTTTTTTTTTTGTAATGTTCCTGATTTGAGTAAGAACTCGCTTTTATTCCATATTTTTATTTATTTATTACAAAACGATTGCTTTCCACGCTTTGTTTACATACTTGTTAGGTATACGTTTCGTAATTCATTTTTAGAACAAGTTATCTTAAAGTTAATTTAGAGTGACACATTGGAACCGATTTTAATGTCACATTATTTTATTATGTTATCGGCTTGTTATCGGAGATGCTAGACCAGTTTTAAACGCGCATTTAATCATGAGGTCATAATGCAGCGAGGTCACGTGAAGAAGAACACAACACGTGCTGTCATTTAATGTAAAATACCTTTTTATTATCCCACTGCTGGGCAAAGTACTTCAACTGAGTACCTAGACCTAACCTATAGACATAATTTACATCAGCCTGACGAGGCGACATCGATATGCACTAACTTTTAAACTACCGCTGCATGTTTATAGTAATATTTTATGTAACGGGAATTAGCGCGTACCTACATGTTTAAAAACCTTACTATAGATAGGTAGGTAGGTACTCGAAAGATTCGACCGAAGTGGCTTGTATGTCTTAGGTCAGTTTGTAACACGTTTGTAAGACTATTAGATAAAATAGCAAGCTGAACTAATCGTACCGACCATAAATAACCTGCCAAGCTATATCACAGTTCCAGATCACGACTGATTTGATTTTAATTAAAATGTAATAACCATAGCTAATAAAATTATTACTTTTTAAGACGTTACTTTAGACGAACCTAAACTGAGTCAGATTTTCAGGCGTCGGAAAAAATAGTAAAGAAGGTTTTTTTGTGATAATGACCTAAGAGGTATGTTCATAATTTGAGTATTTTTTTTTTTAGTAATATGTCCATTTTTATCTATGATTCAAGCGTGGAAGATGTCGATTTGCAAGGATTTGAAGTCGCTGTTTATTATCGTAATCACAAACCACATTCGATTCACATTAATCTTTATCCGTATGAAATTATAATCAATTATTTATTTACACGTCAATTTGGGAATTCTGTTTTTTATATATCCGCTCATTGATCGGTGCATTATACCTAAATTAGGTTTTTTTTTATAAATTGCAACAAAAACCTTATTAGGAAACAAAGAAAAAGAAAGAAAAGATAGTATCAAGTCTGTTATCATCCCTTTACCCCTTGCTTCTTAGTTAGGTGTTCAAAATTAATTATTTGGTCAGTCAGATCAGGAATAAAACTACTGTTTGACACGGGGAAAAATAATTACTACAAGAGTTTTATCTTGTAATTATTTTTCTCCGTGCCTATAGCAAAAAGCTCTAAAAAATTTTAGCTCCAAAAAATAGGACCAAAAAAGAAACGTTCTTGTAGAATGTATAAGTTAATGGAAAGAATAGATTCTGAGAAAAAAATTATACCGTCCATTTCCTAAAAAAATTCCAAAGCTGTGTTTTGATTTTAACCTGTCGCTTACAAAAGTAATCCATAACGTAAAAAATCTAACTACGCAACCTAATCAGAATTCCTTGACATTAATTGTGGGTTAACCCAACAGGTGTCCTCATAAGCTGATGAAGTCAGCCAGAGCGTCATTTGTTTATCCAATTTTTTGACGTACCTTCCTTCCAACGAAATGGATCACGACTTCATGATAGTTTCTTTATGTAGTTCTCACACGCTTTTTTTCTGAGGTTAAATTGATTCATGGCGTTACTTTAGCATTGCATTGATAAAATTGTATTCGAGCCTCATATGATATAGAATACATTACATTACAAAAACCTGTATCTTAGTTTATTTTGTGGGAGCTCACGGGCGCCAACAATCCGCTGGTAGGTCTATCTTTCATTCTCCACCAATCAGAATCAAGTTATTGACCTGTAAATTGACGGATAGATTTCACTCGACACTAGTGGATTTTCGAGTCGAAATAGAAAGTAATAGTTTTGCATTATTAAGTGCGCATAAAAAAGAAGAATTCTAACAACAAACAGAATTTAAGACTATAATATAAAAAAAATTGAGAAGATCTTCTTTAAATTACGATTTGACAGCCCTACAGTCAAGCCGTTTTCCTCTTAACTTATAATTGTAAGAAAAAAATATATTTATAGAAACAAGTCGACGACATACAAACGAAACGTGAGTCAACTTTGCAATATGCTATACAAACTATAGCCACTCGAAAACCGGTACGATTTATGTAATGCCAAAGGAATAATACGAATTAATGTGATTTGAACGATCTTGGTAATACCCACAACCCACAATAGACGTTATATTACCTACTTTTCTTTTATGGAAAAATCAAGGTTAAACCGCGGTTGCTGAGGTTGGTTTTTAGATGGGAGACCACTCTGGATAGCAAGTCTCTTTTATGCCTTGGAAATAACGAAAGCTTTCGATCCAGCGTCTGATATTTTTAAGATCGTTTCAGATTACCGTATTATCGGACCATTTGAGTGAAGAAAAAGAGTGACTGGGGCTCACCTCTTTATTTTGGAATATAGCAGTAAAAACATGACATCGTCGCGTATCATTGGGTTCAAATACAGCCGGGACAGTACCTATCACACGCTGGAACATCTACTGCGCAATTGACTATTCTCAGTAGACACAGAAAATTGAAATTCTAATTCCAGTGTCCACCTACATTTTTGCAATTCCGGCTACATTGAAAAAATATTCGCTGACTCGAGACTTTACTTAAATAGATTTTACCGTCGTGTTCAGGAAAAAAAGAAGAATCGTGAATTACAATCAGAACAACAAAAAGAGTGAATGGTTTGCAACATTGGCTTTCAACTGAAATGAACAAAAGAGGTCTTTGACCCGAAGTTGGATGATTCCTTTAGATGCTGCACCGATATCTACCTTTCAGAACTTTTTCCACGACAAGGGAGGCAATGGAACTACACCTACCGCACGATTACTTTTTTTACATCGGAACAATATTTTTTTTAATTACCCATTCCGAAATGTACCGTCATAACTGTAAAAGTTGGCCGTCTTTCTTTATAATTTTTAACCGACTTCAAAAAGGAGGAGGTACTCAATTCGATTGTTCTTTTTTTATGTTTGTTACCGCAGAACTTTTGACTGGGTGAACCGATTTTGATGATTCTTTATTTATTTGAAAGCTGGTGCTTCTCATTTGGTCCCATTTCATTTTGGTCCAGTTTTGACAACGGGATCCATAAAAAAAAAAATATAAGACTTATTTTGAAGTCGGTTTTTTTTTGTAAGAATTATAGTACCATATTAAGTAGGTTTATTTTAATAATTGAAAATAGGGTAACCTAATGCATAAGTATACTCTTTGGTCACGTTAATTACCTAGTTGGACCACATGTCTGTAAAAAAAGATTTTACTATTTAAAATGCGTCAAACAAACCACACTCTGTAATCTCGGTACGAAGTTTATTTAAAACCGAATAATTTAAAATAACTACATGTTACTGGGCGAAGTAACAATAAGCAATAATGATTTAATGCGTAAAGTTGTTATGCTCAGTCTGCGGTTAATTATAACATATAGATTAGAGAGGCATAATATTTATGATGTATAGTTTTGCTTGACATTTTAATTCAATGAATATTTTTCTAATAAAAACGTGTGAAAGTTGTTGTCCTATTAGACAACAGTTTTGAAAGTGGTCTTAGGTTAAAACCTACAAAATTTCTTTTAGCTATAGATTGTTTACTGAGAAAAAATAAATAGGCACCTAATCATAAGAGTAAAACCGTTAGAACACTAGGTATGTAGCTGAAACGTCAGGTTACTGTAGTTTTATAAGTAAAACTGTGCCGTTGTTTTGATAAGTTTCCATATGCACGGTAATTATTATTGTAATTATGTAATCCACAAATTTGTAGTCAAATAAAATTCATATTACCATAATATAAAACGTTAATTTAAAATTAACTAAGTAGGCAGGTAGGTTTGTAGTAATTTCAAAATCTTTGAGTTTTTCTCATTATGGTGAGCCAAGGTCGGTACCTACCCAGATGCAGATTAATGTCAGTGTATACGACGATACTTATTTTACGACGCAGGTAAATAGTGGGGATACCTACAACTTAACATGGAAATAACTTAATATTTCGACGACTGTTTAAAAAATACATAATCAAAAATAAAT
Organism: Autographa pulchrina; assembly: GCA_905475315.1. Lineage (NCBI taxonomy): Eukaryota > Metazoa > Arthropoda > Insecta > Lepidoptera > Noctuidae > Autographa > Autographa pulchrina. Next base: position 2,530,849 of record FR997786.1, on the reverse strand, counting down.
AGTATTAGAAAAGAATTAAAAATGTCGCAAGACGTCACAAATTTGTATAAATTCTGCGAAAGTGTGACGTCATTAGCCACCAATCTTGAATTTTGATTCGCTTTATCTAATAAAAAAGTAATTTGTAGTGTAAACAATCTATGGAATATGGACCGTATAAGGTAAATACACAAGGGCAAAGTTACCTTGGATATCATTTAAGCAATAAAAGCATGAGAACCTACTAAAAATAAAAATAGTATGTAATTCTTGTATTTCCTTTGTAGGTTATTTATGCAACATTATTTTTACTGCATTGCTAGGTCATTTATTTACTCAACTTTTAAATAAGGGTGTATGTAATTTTAATTTCCTCATTATTTTTTTATAAAATATTTATGTTAGTTTATAAGGTATATATATAATCAAAGAGGGAAGGCCTGCTTATATAATGTTTTTCCCGTAGGTATTACATCTATCAGACAACAGTTGTTATTTTATTTTTAATAATGGTAGGTATATTGGCCTGGATAATATAATCTATTGAAGTCTAAACTGGGCAGATGTTTCTAGAGGTGTGTCAGAGTTCGACATTATAAAAATCAAATATAGAAAATCAGATAGTTGTTTTCATACTAATTTATTCACTATCACTAAGTTTTAAACGTAAAACGAATTGTGTTTAGTTCAAATTATAATTATCACAGATCTTATTTTACTATCACAGATAAAACAGTAAAAAAAAATACAAATGTGTACCAAAAAGAATTTTAATCAAATTTTTCGAGATTTAAAAGGTTATTTCAGATCTATCACAATTGATCACATTATATTAAAATTATTAAAAACTATTTATGGTGACTTAGATTTTTAGACTGCCTTCATGGAGTTCAAGGTCTCTTAATATTAATAAAAATGTTAAAGGGTAAGTTTTTAAAAACACCTTATAAAAAACTCCTATACAGAAATTAACAAATAGAAAAAAAAACATGACTTGCCAAGCCATTGTGGTGTGTCACTCACTGGCTTTTAAAACCTTGAGTATTACTAATGTGATTAAAAGATATAAGTAGTTTAGCTATTAACCAACTTTTACAAAGGTATGTGTTATCTTTCAAGCAAAAAATATTTAGTACACAATTTTGTCAAAAGGATTTTTGTAATCTTTATATTATAACTTAAAATCAAATTTAAAAACTGACATTAATTTATGCTTAGACTTGCTTAAAGAACTAGTTTTATGAGAACAAGAATTCTTTTAAATTAGTTACTAGTTTTCAACATGATTATGTTAAAAAACAGGTAAACAACACATCAGTAAAAAAAAACAAATGTAAACATAATCAAGAAAAACAATCTGTTAATAATTACCTAGGTCTAACTAACTGATATTATGGGAATACAAAGTACTATTATTAAGGACAATTATTGTAAAATCCCACATGAGGGCAGTCCATTTTAGACCAATAAATATTTCCAATGAATTATATTATGTCTGTACCTACCTAGACTAAGTCATTAAGGAAAACATAATTTTCCTCTTAATATCCATCACATGTTGTAACACAACAACTTATTTACATAAGAGAGCATTTTGTTTTACAATAATTAAATTAATTAAGAATCTCATTTGCATTAGAAAAGATAATTTGAACACCAGGAGCACTTGAGTTTGAGTTGTCTATAACACAAAAAAAAAAAACAAAAAGAAAAAAACATTTTGACTTAACTGTGGTACTTTACTTAAAAAAAATACTTAGTGGTGGGAATTAAAGTTGTTTGAATTAGATTCAATGAATATAGGAATAGATCATTAAATTATTATCTTAAAACCACAGAACTAATCTGCCATGTTTTCTTCTTTAAAGTGCTCACATGTTTTAAACTGATGTTGTTTAAGGTCAGATACCAGTATCTAGTTAAACTTGTTTCAGTAGATAAGTTATAATTATTGTAATAACATAGCAGTTGCAATGTTTAAAGTACCTACATATTTCTTTAAATCAACATATAACAATAATTGTAACATCATTGGTGTTCAAGAAGAAAAAGTATGCAAAAAATTTGAATAGAGAATTTAAGTTTCTTTTTCTCAATCAGTAAATCAACTAATGAGTTTTGAAGTAGAAATGCAGACTTTGTACATTGAATTTTGTTTTAAACCTTAAATATTTTCAATACACTGATGGCTGTCTGTAAAATCCACCAAATACAATAGAATTTGTTACTTTTTCAATGATGACATATGTGAATGGTCTATTTGCTTGGAACTGTACAACTCCAATGCGGTTGCTGAATTCAGCCACTGTTACACCGGCTGCTTCAGTACCATCTTCTGTGACTTCAATCTCTGCTTTGTGGACCACTCTTGACACATACACAGGGGTGCGGGCCATGAGAGGCAACTTTGCCCTACCTGCATCAAACAGCTCATTAATACCAAACTGATTTCGCAACACATTTGATAGATCTAAGTCTGATTGGATCTTGAATCGGGGAATGAAACAGTCCACCTGATCTTCTGAATATTGTTCCTTAGCCACTCTTAGTTCTTCAAACAATATGTCGAGGTTTACATTTTTAAAGTTAGAGAACATGTCTTCTAGAGATACTCCTTTGTTTGGCAGCATAATGAGCATTGAGAGCCTGTTCTCATTGCCGTATGGTAATTCTATGACTCTAGCTTGTAGTTGTCTAATGTTAGCAAATGGATAGTTGTTTCTATTAGACATCATGTTGACTTCTCCAATTTTTTCACCATTGCTGTTGAAAAATGGCATTTTGGATGTAAATGTGGCATTGAAAGGAACAGTCCATTGCCCCTTAAAGTACAGAGCACTGGCCAACATCATTTGCGTGTCTTCAAAGTAGCTGGGGTCCACCATGTTAGGGATCTTTCCTCTTGTGAAGTTTGAAATAGCCTTGTTTACAATGTTAGCAGAATTAACACTGTCTTTAAAATCTAATGTTATCATTTCAGTCTGATAGAATGAGTTGGCTATGTCTCGGAAATCTGGAAGCGCAAGGCGATCGTTGTTCATGAATATGGCGTTCATTTTAGCAAGTTGGACGGTGTTGGTGTTGACTTGAAGCCACTGGGTTATGTTTTTGAAGCCAAGGCGAGTGTTGTCTCTATTACGCAAGGACAGCCGCAACGCGTTGTTGATTTCATCTCTCGTGGTCCCCGACGCACCTTCAGCTATGACAGCCATCACACTCCACACAGTTATCGGCGACATAATAAAATTCTGCCCACTAACTAAAGTCTTTGATGTATGGTACAACACTTCAATGGAAAAGTTTCCGATCCTCTCAGACAGGTCATTGTGAAGACCTGTATTATTATCAAGTGGATCTGGTACGTTAAACGTTTGTCCGTAGCACAAAGCCACACAGAACACTAGTTTCACTATTAAATGCATTTTATTATGTAAAACACGAATTAAGAATACTTTATCACTGTTTAACACGACTATCTAAACTAGTTTTGTCAAGCGCTAAGCATTTTTAAACTAATCACAAATTGCCTGCGCTACTCACTTGTTTACTACCTACGCGGTATAAGGAAACTGACCGGTTTTATGTTTTTGTGCAGCGTATATATACCGAGTAGACTTATAAAGCAGGTTTTGTTGTACTTGGTTATAATATTTATTAAATCTATATGTGAATAATATTTGTTTACAAAGCAATGTTAATTGTTATTGTTCACGACACTGTAAGCGCTTTTAACCAACCGTTATCTTGCTTCAACTATTTTATTATATATTTGTCGAGTATCTTTTGTTTGTTTGTCTGAACCAATTCCAAGTTTAATTAGTTTAAATAAATACGTACGTTACTAAATATCTATCAATTAAATCTGAAAGACGATTCGTTGGAGTTGCTAGATAAATAATGTTAAATACCCGATTTTATCTTAAATTATTGCTTTGTGGAAATTAATGAAATAATTATTAAATTGTAGGTACGTATCCATTAGATTAAGGAATAATAATTTTTGGTGTATTAATTATTATTTAAGTAAATAATAAAATAGATTGTGGAGGTCTGAACCAGGGATGTTACGAATGTCATATTTTAGACATTCGCGAATGCGAATGCGAATGCGAGTGTTTGAGATGCGAATGTGCGAATGCGAGTGCGAATGCGAATGTTGAGAACGAGGAAATAAAATTCAAGGTATGATTTTAATCATTGATTTTTATTTATTTAAAATTATTCAGTCAGCATAACACTGTTATTTATGAAATACACAATCACACAATCAGATTAATAACAAAAAAATATATAATCAAATTTCAATAAGGGCAGATTATATTTTAAAAACAACAATTTAGCTGCTTTATCAGCCATGAGACGATTTCGTAAAGGCTCATATATCAGGCCAGCGGCACTAAATAATTGCTCACTTGGCACACTGGCAGGAGGAGCACTGAGGTACTTACGAGCAAGGTCTGTCAATTTACCAAATTTGGCTTTGGATTTCCACCAGTCCATGAATTTAAAATCATCCAAGAGTAATTTAACTTTGTTTGCCACTTTTACATACAATTCTTGGCTATGCTCGGTAAAAAATTTCCTCCTTTTAAGGTATATTGTGGCGCCACCAACTTCATTAATCTTCGGAAACTCACGTTCTCAACGAAGTTAAAAGGCAAATTGTCTAAAGTTATCATAGTGCATAGGCACTATGATATACACTCACATTCGCTAAATATTCGCATTGTTTGATGCGAATGCGAACGCGAATGCGAGTGTTTGAAATGATGCGAATTATTCGCATATGCGAATGCGAACGCGAATATTCGTAACATCCCTGGTCTGAACGTCGTTATGACGTCTCATAACAGATTATTACGGATAAAAATTAGGTACAATAAAAAATAATGAATAAAATATTAAGTTTAAAAGTCTAGCCATACAGGTTTCACACAAATAAATAAACAGGTAGATTTATAAAAAAACAGAAATGTTTTGGATTTTTTGTAGATTTCTGAAGATCCCATTCACAGTGGAACCTAGGTATACTATTATCTACGTGAAGTTGTAGAACTAATTTATTAAAGGCATAATTAGTCGTAAGTCATTATAAAGAAGCTATTATATAAGGTTAATAAAATACTTACCGTATTTATAATAAAGCAAATATATTTTATAATTTAATTTTACCTATATCGACGGTTATCTGTCTAACACGAGATACCTACTTAGTCATGTTTCAAATATGATTGCAATAAAACAATAATTACTTATTGGATGAATCACTTGGTATTATTCATAATATTCATACATATCAATTCCAAGTAGGTCTCTTACGAAAATAATTTATTTTGTATTACTGTATGAGTGATCAACCTTACTTTTTAATAATAAACTATTGTGTTCACAATACATATAAAATCAAAACTGTTACCATTTACCACAATTTAATGGTAATTATTTATATTTTTGCAACACTTACGTAACGTTTTGTCGATTTGTACGTAGTTAAAACATTTAGATCTGTAACTGGTTATTTTATTTACAAAGACATATCTATATTTTTAATAATAATACCTACGTTATGTATAGGTTAACGCAGTGCATTATTTATTATTAGGTATCAGCATTTACTTATCAATATGAGAAATACGCTGCGGTAAGATGTTAATTCCCTGAACTCGGCTTATCGGAATTTTAAGTGACGTATTATTTTGTTTTTCTGAATGAAGATTAAAGGGGTAAAAATCTTCCTTATTTATTTTTCCATACATACATTTGGAATTACCAAGGTTTAACAGCTTTTTTTCAAGTCATGTAAGTGTATATCAATTAAGAAGGGTCGAAGTCCAGACCAAGGGCGGATCCAGCTTTGGTGCCAGGGAGTGGTCACATAGTCGTGGTAAAATCTCAAGAAGCCAGGGCGTACCTAGCTTTTGACCTAGGAGGATTTTTTTATGCTATATATCCCGACGCAAAATAATTTTTCAACTTTTGTTCTCAAAGGTCTCAAAAAATGTTGAGTATTACTTAGTAGAGTCAATAAACCCATAAAACAGGCAACATTTCTAAATTCTCAGAAACAGCATCGATTTTGATAATTTTTCTTATTTTGGTTTATATTTTAATACTATTTAAAATCAGAAATCTCCCGAATAGAAGAAATTTTTAGTTTCTTAAAATATATTATTTATTTTAAAAGGTTTACTCGAAAGTCATTTGCCATTCGTGGAGAGGTCTTCCTTCAACCTGATTTTTCATGGGTTTAATTTCCCGTAAAACCACCTACATTTCTTCTGACTATTGTACCTTTTTAAAAAGTTAATGAAACAAATAATTTTTCTGGTGTAATTAACTAAAGACCTACTCTTTTTTTTTTAATCCCTGTTTTCCTTCTTGTCTAATAGAACAATAATTAGGAAATGTATAATCCTTCTTGTAAAGTTTTCTCGAAGCAATTTTGAATTAAATTTATGAGTAGGATTCAGATAACTAAAAGTATTTTATATGGAAACACCAAAAACAAAAAAGTAGGACTAGACTGCACAAAACAAAATTGTAAATAAACCTCTAAAAATACGTTAAACTGGTCGAAAAATCTCAGAACTGATTAACAATGTAGTCTATTTTATAAATTAATTTGTTTATTTTCACCAACCAATATTTTCAAAAAAAATATTTAAAAATAAAGACATTTGTTTCTCCTATTATGATTAATAACAGTATTAAAAAAAATAAGGTTAAAGAAATATCATCAAAATCGGTGCTGTTTCTGACATTTTACAGGTGAAATGCTTCATTGACTCCACTAACTACAAAAATCGATTATAAGACTACTTGTATCGATATATTATTAGATATTTATACTTGTTAGTGCTTTGATCAGGCCTTTGACCAGGTCCATGCCATTATGTGGCAATCTAAAATATATAATGGTAGGCTCGTAAGACTCGAATTGCGTTGCTCTCTGCAATCGGCTCAAAAGAGCCAAACCGCGAACCGTCACTCTCTCGGCTTTCACGAGAACCCCATAAAGCACTATTCCTCATGAAAACCCGGCGACAGCATGCTCCCGGGCCCGGTCCTCCCAAGTTAGGTAACAACCGGCTGTTAACAAATGAGCCTATAGCTAATTTCCTTTCTCATCATAATGTTGGCCGCGCAGCGCGATTTTTGTCTATATAATTACATAACTTGATGTTGTATTTGGGATTTTTACTATCGAGCTCCAGCTGCTCTCCTTTTTGCGCCCTATAGACATATGTAGATAACGTTTAACAAATTTAATTAGTGGTCCACAGAGTTCCTGGACCTAGCCCAGGGGGGTGGTCATGACCCTGTGACCACCCCCCTGGATCCGCGCCTGGTCCAGACTCCACACTGACCAAGTGTTTAATTTTTAATATCCATTTAGGTGGATAGTAGGATACGAGAGTAGTCTTGGAAGTAAATATATCTATTTAAAACCCAGACTTATTAAATTTACATGGCCCAAACAAATATTAGCCAAGTTTTAGAGCAAAACAAATATTCGTTTTACAAATCGTATTTGACAAACCGGTTTTTTTTATTACCTCACGAAATATTATTTGAAATAAAAATACAGCGTTTTTAGTATTTGGTAAGATGAGGCAAATGTGACGTTTTTCGACCAAGATCCATTAATAATATAAAAAAGTTAATGTTTTTAACCGACTTCCAAAAAGCACGATATATATATATATATATATATATATATATAGCAATAAAAATTACTTGGTACCTATCTAAATTATGTAGGCAATTGTTGGTATTTCGTTAAATTTATCGCCACCAAAACGCAACGATTCGTGTTATTGACAGTTATTTTATATATTGTTTTGGTGTGTAGCAGACTACGTGACTGTTTTGTTTCCTTATTCCAAAGTTATATTTCGGAGTAAATACAAAAGCGGCCTGATCCCGCTATTTTAAAGTCAGTGGGTGGCAGGTTAATGAACGTTCCAGTGTACTTGTTATTGTGCCTAATTTTCGAATTCAGATTAGCCTACAATGAACAGTCAGTGGCAAGTAGGTGTACATTTGTCATTAAACTAAAATCATCAGAATACGAAAATTAGGTAGGTACACCTTGGAACGTTCATTAACCTGCCACCCACTGACTTTAAAATAACGCAATTGGGCCCCTGAATTGATGAGCATGCACAACCTTCCTTTTAATTCGTACCTACCTATGTAATTTTAAGGATTATACCTAATTCGAGTAAAAAGTTAATCCCCGAAATATTAGGACAAAATCTTATTGTTATTTGTTATGGTTGTTATTTCCATGTGTTTCATAGATACTTTTTTGCCATTTAAGTATCATGTTGTGTTAACTATCTAAACTTCATGCATAAACTATTAATGGTTTTTTTTATGTGGTAGGTAGCTACTTAGGTAGAAATCCACTTTAAAAGTTCAAATGGCGTAGCAAAACGTAATTATTTAAGTGAAAAACATGAGAAAATCCTGAAATCGATTTGCATGGCGCTTATAAACATTTAGGGGAAAAACGGGCTCTTAATTTATTCGTGTGTGCCAAATGAGGTAACCTGTGTCCAAAATACAACCGCAATGAAGTAGAAATTCCTATTTAAAGATCTAAAATTATGTTTTTTTCTCGGAAAGAATCTATAAGCAGAACTTTACTGCATAATTTGATAAGGATAAAAATATTTGAACAAACTAACACGTAAAATTCCAAGTTACGTGACTAACTTTCTTAGGAAAACCCGCAATCGGTAAAGTGTGTTTTAACTGTTTCAAGAATTTAATGCTATAGCATAGCAAATCGCATAACCAATATAATGGTTAATACACGCTTATGGCAATGATCTGTGTTTTATTGCATAAACAAATAGCATTATTTTCCCGCGTTTTGGTATAAAAACCACAAGATGTGTGATTCAAGTTTGAATTAACATGATTGACTTAAATTTATTTTTAATTTTATATAATTATGTAAAGAACTAAAGCGGTGCTCCCACAGTCAAACCACTGAACTGGTTTTGTGGGATATTGTATTGTACAACTACTATGTACTTAATGTTAAAAAAAAAAAACATTGATTTACCGTTTAGGTATTGGGTTTTATATTAATCCAAAACCCAATATTTTCAATAGATATAAAACCCGAAAAACGAGTTGGACAATATGTATTGTGTTTTAATCAAAGATCCAAAGGTCAATAACTTATTGAATTTCTTTATTGGAATTTGAGAGTTGTACCTTGGTAAAATATCTAAGTGTATAGGCAAGGTTAATCTTTAAAAAAAAAGAAATATTGTCGTTGAAAATCACAAAAAAAAACTTCATAGACTTCAAAACTGTCCAACTGTGGGACAAAGGCCTTATCAACTCCCATTTAGTATTCACCTACATCCCCCAGGAATTTAAGGAATCAAATATAGATTAAAAATAAAACACAAGCACATATTTTTTGATTTTTATCTAGAGCTGACTGAAATACCAGTTCTAGGATTTTCATTATATTCTCTATGGGCTTCCACTAATATCCTTCCAATCGCTTTAATTAATTTAACTTTGAATTTAATAACTTTTTCATTATCTTCATACTCAAGAGTTTTAATATCTCGTTCTAAGTAGTAATCAAAGGTATTCCATAGCATTTCTCTTGTTTTTAAGATGTATTCGGCTTGGCTGTAACAAGAGCAATCAAATATAAAACGCAGAATATAAATAAAAATAATAAATAAATAAAATAAAATGCGGACAACATCACATACATTGCTCTGAACCGAAAGTAAGTAGCTAAAGCACTTGTGTTATGGAATTCAGAAACAACGAAGGTACCACAAACACCCAGACCCGAGACAATGTAGAAAAGTTGGTTTCTACATTGATCCGTTCGGGGTCGAACCCGGGACCTCAGAGCTAGCGACACCTTGAAACCGGTGCGTACGCCACTCGACTACGGAGGTCGTCAACTAATAATTTGTATGGTCGTCATTTCATATCGGTATATAGATAATATAAGACCGAGATAAATCATGGCCTCTTAGTATATATCGATAGTCCTTACATAAGTGATATATTATTTAAGCAGTAAGAAGAAGAAGCAGTAAGGTTCGTTAATAATTGTTATTAAAGCGGTCTATTGAATTACTTATAGTATAAATAAAAATATTACACCCTGAATAAGTAGGTACCTAAATTATGAGCAGTGTCAATTTTATTTAAAGGCTAACAAATTGGCAATGGTTAACCAGATTGTTTTAATTTGATTTTGATTGATTGCCGGCAATTCAGAAAAACTAAAGGGATAATTAAGACGACCTCCGTGGTCGAGTGGCGTACGCACCGGTTTCAAGGTGTCGCTAGCTCTGAGGTCCCGGGTTCGATCCCCGGTCGGGTCAATGTAGAAATCAACTTTCCTACATTGTCTCGGGTCTGGGTGTTTGTGGTACCTTTTTTGTTTCTGAATTCCATTACACAAGTGCTTTAGCTACTTACTTTGGGTTCAGAGCAATGTATATGATGTTGTCCGCATTTATTTATTTATTTATAATATTTTGCTATAAGTACACTTTTTCAGGCACTTTCAAAACGTTACATGACTAGTTCCACGATTTCAAATGGTATTCCTATACAGAAAAATAGGCAAAAAATCCCATATATCAGAACAATTAATGATGGATTGCCATCTAATTACATACGACAACATATAATTATATGACGTCATGTTCCATCAAACATATCGAACGTTGATCAAGTAAAAAGTGCGGGGATTTCCAGTTCACTTTATCTGTCTGCCCCAGATACCGGTTGTTCGAATGGTCGGGTATCCCCGATCAGGATACATTCAGACGTTTATATGGACGGGGTTTTTATTGCTGTAATAATAATAAGTGCAAAACGGTGCACAGAGATAGAAAGAAAAAAACCAATTTCGTTAGGCTAGCGCAATCTAGGTAGCTAATTTTGACGACCTCAGTCGCGTGGCGTTCACACTGGTTTTCAAGGTGTCACCAGGTCGGAGGTCCAAGGTTCGATCCCCGGACTGGTCATTATACGAAACCACTTTACTACATTGTCTCGAGTGGATGTTTGTGGTGCTTTTGTTATCCCAAAACACAAGTGCTTTAGCTATTTAATTTGGGTTTAGAGCAATGTGTCTGATGTTGTCCACATTTATCTATTTTAACAATGTTTGGCACTCATTTTAATGAAGAATGTAAAATAAATACATACTTTGTAGGAATGTGAACATTTAACCGATGCTTTGGCAGACTCAGGACTGTAGAATCGCCATTTACTTCCTATAAGAAAAATAAACATTTAAATATAAAAAACTTACGCAGGAACAACTAAAGTATTATCACTACTTATTTCTTATCAGTCTAATATTTGCAAATCACAACTAATTAGCGTGAAGGAAATGTATAATATAATATATCAGGAGCCCGAGTCCGCTATTTTAAGTCAGTGAGTGTCGGGTTAATAAAAGTTCCAGTGTACTTGTTACTGTGCCTTATTTTCGTATTCAGATAAGAACAGTCCCTTGCAATCCTACAATGACAACAGTGGCAATAAGCAGGTGTACATTTGTCATTAAACTAAAATTATCTGAATACGAAAATTAGGCACAAAAACAAGTACACTAATATTCCGGGACAACTCACACACGGTTATCTGATCCCAAGCTAAGCAGAGCTTGTGTTATGGTAACCAGACAACTGATAAAAATACTTATATATTTCTAAATACATACATATTATAGATAAATTACACCCAGACAACCAGAACAAATGATCGTGCTCATCACACAAACATTTGTCCTGGGTGGGAATCGAACCCACGACCTCCGGTATAGCAGTCAGGGTCACTAACCACTAGACCAACAGGCCCGTCGTACACGGCGTGGCGGGTTAATAAACGTTCAACACTGGAACGTTTATTAACCCGCCACTCACTGACTTAAAATAGCGGACTCGGGCCCCAGGTTTCTATTGTTCTATTATAGTTTTTCAAATGTACAAAGTACAATCGAACTAAATGCGGGAAATTTTTGACTACATTTTTCTTGTGTTTCCCAGAATTTTAGTTATCCTACTAACAATACATAATATGTGGAAGTTTGGAAATGCCTACTCGAAACAACATTAAGGATATTAAAATTTGTAGTACTAATAATAGCTCCGATTAAATTAATTTTAGTTATAATAATAATGTTACTAAGACTGCCTCGTTGGCCAAGTGGTGCTAAGCGCGACTGCTACGCTAGAGATCTTGGGTTCGATTCCCAAGTCGACCAAGGTGTTATTGGGTTTTTCTATGAAATTCTCAGTAGCAGGTCGGAGTTTGGCTCGCCCCCTATTACATGGGACCTAAACATACCGGCGAACTGTGGGTGTACATTGGTACACCTCTGCCTAACCCTTCGGGGATACAGGCGTGATGGTATGTTATGTTACTAAGACTAGAAGTGGCTCGGGAAAGGAAAATCTGGAGACAGATTTTTTTTTGGAGGTCTACCGCCGTAAGCATTGGCAAAGGCTTTAAATGATTCACAGTTTTTTTTATATAAAATTAAATTACTGTTTACGGATTTTATTCCGGTATATATTTAGGTTTTAGTTCCCTACGTTTTCAGACCTTTGCAGGTGTCATTCCGACAGGCAGACTCCTGCAAAGGCGTCGAAAAGGGATGGGTATATACCGTAATAAAATCCGTAAAAAGTAATTTAATTTCAATGTAATAACATTCGCTTAAACCTTAGAAACGGACAGCATTTGGTCACTAAATGGGTTAGATCTTTATCTAACCTATTTAGTGGCCAACTTCTGTGCTATTGGGCATGTCTTTACATCTATATATATAAAAATTAATCCCTATTTCCCTTGGTCACGGCATCACGCGTGAACGGCTGGACCGATTTCGCTAATTCTTTTTTTGTTGTGTTTGTTATTGTCAGGAGAAGGTTCTTATTAAAGAAAAAGTTTGCAAAATTGCGCTGAAAATTAGGAAATTGAAGAATACTCAACCACCCAATTAAGTAATCCTGACTTTTGTTACGATAGTGATTTGTTGGATTCATCTCCACCCCTAATAATACAAAGGGAACGGGACCTAGGTATTCAAGCGGGTGAAACCGCGGGGCACAGCTAGTTCCTAATAAAAATACTATCCAATTCAGGTATTATAGACCATAAGGAACCAAAATGGTTATACTAGATTTACTATAATACTATTAGTTATGGGGAAAACGTATTTAATACTGTGGTAAACATGTGACGTCACCAATCATACGATGGGTAAGGTATAAATAAAGGCGAAGTGTGCGATAACATATTCTTTATGTGGACTTCAAGCTTGACTGACGTGTAAAATCATTTTAATGCAATATGCATATATCATGCTCTTCAAGTCTATGCACACCTATACAGCGAAATAGCTAAATAAAAAAAAAATCAATAGCTTATAACTCGTGAATTTTAATTTTATTACAAAAAATATATAATCTTCCTCTTTTCCATGCTATTTACTGCTTATATTTGTCAGCATTGAATCGCAGGATGATTCATTCTATACTTGTGTAGAATCAGTAACCCCGTGCATACATGAGGCGACGCTAGTCTCCAATACCCGACGATTTTAGTATCCACATCCAAAGGCACGCGTCGTTGGAGACTAAAGTCGGCGGGTTTTGGAGACTTGTGTCGCCTCGTGTGCGAAACGGCTCATTGGTGAAATCGGTCATTAAAAGGACTACTAATTCCTTTAATAAGGTCTTTAAATAACATTACCTTATGTAGAGTTCCCATGGAGAATATGAGCGGCGTCTGCGGCGGTACTAACGACGTCTTATACACGACGAGCGCGCGTCTGTCGGCCGAGTGATGGCCGCCGAAGTAACACAGTATGGACGGCCGTCCATACTGTGTTACAAGCTCTCCCGGCCGGGAGAGCTTGCTTATCTTGTGGTTCACGCTCTGACTGCCGATGTGGGCTCGTTCGCCGGTACTGTGGGGAAAAGATAAAGTATACAGGGTGTTAAGAAAACCCCGTCCGATCGTTAGGTAGGTCGTTAGGTATCGATATCTGATTACAAAAATGTGAAAAAAAAAAGTTTTTTTTTTTTCTCAAAAGTTGGGAGAGAGTCTGCGTCGTCACAGATGCTACCTAATAACCAAACAAAAGGCCCACAATAATACCGACGAAATTAGTGTTATAGTTTTTGTTTTAATCTCAAATTTAGGGAATTTCGGGGCAAAAAATGGTTATTTCAAAATTCATTATTATTGTTTCTATCATGAATTTTCCAAATTTGATGTTTTATTTGGGCATGTGATTGTAAACCCTATATCACCCTTTCGGGTCGGACAGGGTTCTTAACACTCTGTGTAGGTGATGATCTGTTAACGTATATAAAAATGGCTAAAACGATTATTGCACACAATTGACTTTATATTGAGCGCAAACAACATTTTGACAGGTCTACATTGACTGACACGCCAACTGGTGTCAATTTTTAGAACTATGTACTTTAATAATCTAGCTATTGTGGAAGAGACGCGAAACTTAACTGGCTGACATATTAAGCGCTATATTCAATGGCCTTAAATACTTTTTCGTCAAATTCTATGGGTTTTGTTAAAAAAAAGGGCTTTTCTACACATATATGTACAACTTTTATATTAAAAAGTAATTTTGTCAGAAAACCGTACAAAATAGCACTCGCATATTTTTATTCATCATCATCATCATCATCCACAGCCCTTGTCCTCCCACTGCTGGGCATAGGCCTCCCCTTTTTCGTTCCATCTTCTACGGTCCTGTACCAGCCTCATCCAAACTCGAGGCCTTAACTATGTCGTCAACCCATCTTGCTCCCGGACGACCGACGCTTCTTTTGCCTTGCCTTGGCCACCATTCTGTCACCGCCTTAGTCCACTTGCCGTCACTTCGTCTGGCCATATTTTTATTACCTATAACTAATACCTTAGGACAACAATAGCACAGGACCGGGAGAATTGAAAGAAGGATAGGAAGCCTTTGCCCTGCAGTGGGATAATAATGACATAAAATAAAGAAAAAAATCTCTTCTTAATATACCTTACCTAGTAATAATATCCACGAAAGTCTTAATCTTCCTCTTAGTATGAACATATCGTCTTGTAGTGAGTAACGCGTTGGCCCCCGACAGAAGCACTCCAGCCATCAACTCTTCGATTTCGGAGAACTGGTTCAATTCCTCGGCTTCGGTTGTCGGTGGTATCATGCTGGATTTGAGGAGCTGTTCTAAGTGGAGGTTGGTGAGGGCTGGTGAAAGAAAAAAAAGTTTTTAAATGATAGATTATATTATAACATATAGTGATAAAATAAAAATATTGTAATAACGAGATGGCAGGATGAGCCGATTCCCTTTTTGGTGCATTGTGGTCGCTCTAGAGAAAGAGTGGGGATATATTTGCCCAACAGTAGGACATTAAAGGCTTATCATTTTATTTTGTAGTAATTTTATGTCCTGTGTTATATACGTAACAGTATACCTACAATATAAGTACATATTGTAGGTATAGTGTAGTAGGTGTCCAAGTAGATAAATGTTTTATTTATTTTTCAGTAGTGTCTGTTCACGCCGAACTGCTCTGCTGACTCGTCTCGAGGTAGGAATATAGTAACTGATCACAAATAATACACCACAATATGTTTAACGAAGACCATTTATTACCCATGACTCAAACTACTTATACTATTCCATGTAACCAAACCATTGCGACTTTTAAATCGACGTCAACGCCATCTAGGTAAGGACATTGTAAACTTTGTGTCGAACATTACAGCAATGACTCAAACATACCGCCCACCAAGGACTTAGTCCTTTCAACCGCCCACCATGAGGAGACCAGAAGTGATTGGATTGACAATTATGTTTTCCTTAATCCTTGGTGTTCAACATTTACAACATGGGTACTACAAAAAATATAAAACTTGGTATCTTAGCCTAGTACATCAATATAGCTAGAGTAAACCACAACTAAACGTAGAATCTTAAAATCTTAAATTCAAGTGGACTGTATAATATTTAATAGTTATTTATTTAAGAAAGAAAGGCTGTAAATTTGTTTGTAGGAGTTACATTTTGAAACTACTGAATTGAATTAGAAGATTATTTCACTAAGAAATACAAAACAAAACATAACTTTAGATATCTACTTCATGGATAGGTAGAATGCAGAGTTTAGAAGTTGGACGCTTGACTCGGGAGTCCTTACACTGCAGAGTAACTACGCGAACCAAATTGTCCTTGCCAGGGTGTAATTCGACAACTCTCCCATATAACCACTTGGCAGGAGGTAAATTATCTTCCTTTACGAGGACAATGTCTCCAACCTTCGGATCGCGCGTACGTTTGGACCATTTGTATCTTTGGAAAAAACTGGTCAAATATTCTTGAGACCACCGTTTCCAGAAAGACTGAATCATTCGTTGTGTCAATTGCCAACGTCTCAAACTACCTACTGCTGCGTACTCATAATTATAATCTGGCGCAATTACCAGCGGCTGTCCCACCAGGAAATGGCCAGGTGTCAATGGGTTTGAATCAGTTGAATCTGTACTAATTTGTGATAAAGGTCGGGAGTTGAGACACGCCTCTATTTGTGACAAAACTGTACTCAATTCTTCGTAGGTCAGAGTCGATTCGCCTATTACGCGTCTAAGGTGGTGTTTTGTACTTTTTACCCCCGCTTCCCATAAACCTCCAAAATTGGGTGAATGAGGTGGGATAAAATGCCACTCTGTCCCATTATTCGACAACACAGAAGCAATTTCCCGTTGGACAGAAGCATATTCGTTACGAAACATAACCTTAAGCTCCTTAGACGCCCCTACAAAGTTTGTTCCGTTATCACTGTATATTTGACTACAGTGACCACGTCTGGCAACAAAACGCTTAAATGCCGAAAGAAAGCCTTGAGAGGTCAGATCAGAGACAACTTCTATATGCACTGCACGGGTTGCCATGCAGACAAAGAGGCATATGTAGCCCTTATAAGACTTATAACCTCGACCTTTGGCCGTTCGAATCTGAATGGGCCCAGCGTAATCTACACCGGAATTAAGAAACGGCTTGCTTGGTGTGACTCTGCATGATGGCAGCTGACCCATCAGTTGAGTTTTACTTATAGCTGCATGACGTATACACGGTACACAGTTGTGAATATGCGCTTTAATGAGATTCTTTCCTCTTACTATCCAGTATTTTGACCGCAAAAAATTTAAAGTCAACTGAGGTCCGCCATGAAGTACACGCTCATGAGCATCTGCTATAAGTAGCTTAGTTAAATGAGATTGGTAAGGAACAATAATTGGATGCTTCATACTATCTTCTAGTTGCGCGTTTTGTATCCTTCCCCCCA
This sequence comes from Autographa pulchrina, assembly GCA_905475315.1. NCBI lineage: Eukaryota > Metazoa > Arthropoda > Insecta > Lepidoptera > Noctuidae > Autographa > Autographa pulchrina. Next base: position 2,513,482 of record FR997786.1, on the reverse strand, counting down.
CCCTCATCAAGCCTGAGACATCCAAGAAGGGATTCAGAGAAATTAATCGGCTGGCCTTATTGACGTTCTTTCCAGCTTGAATCTCCTTGATTTCCCTCTCGAACCAGACTCTTTGACATTGTTTTAGACAACAATGGATTGTGTCTCCGATTTCAGAAGCTGTCAGGTACTTCGACAATGGTGTTTTTGTTTCTCTGGCTTCTTTTAATTTCAGAAATCTTCTACAATACGCAAGAGATCGATACAGTTTACGGAAAGACCCAAACCTTGACCACATTAGTTCGATCGGACTATGTTCTACTTGTGTTGTATGAACCTTCACTGATTTTTCTTCTAGCTTGGTAACGATAGCCTTAGGTCTGACATATTCTATCGTTTCTGACAGCAGCCAAGATGGACCTTGTTTCCAAAGTGAATCTGTCAAAAAAGATGTCGGTGTTGTTCCTCTGGAAGCAGTATCGGCTGGATTGTCTTTCGTCTGAACATAGTGCCACTGAGTTGCATCAAGTGAACTAAGAATTTCAGAAGTACGATTTGCAACGAAAGTCTTCCAGCGACTTGGATGATCGCTCAACCACGACAACACTACCGTCGAATCGGTCCAAGCATGCAAGTTGACCTTTTGCACATCAAGGACACTAGCTACTTCTAAAAGTAATTTGGTAACTAAAACTGCCCCACAGAGTTCCAATCTTGGTATTGAAATTTGTTTTATGGGAGCCACTTTCGTTTTAGCCGTTACTAAATTACAGTGAACGCAACCTTCAGCATCTATGACCCTGATATAGATTGTAGCAGCGTATGCTACACTTGATGCGTCTGAAAAGCCATGTAGCTCAACCTTTTGATCGTCTTTTCTTCTTTCAAGCCACCTAGGAATCTTATATCTGTTGAGTGTATGCAATTCAGCACGATAAGACTGCCACTCAGACAGAAGCTCGTCGGGCAGTTCATCATCCCAATCAAACCCTGCGATCCACAGTTTTTGGATGAAGATTTTTGCGGTAATTATGCATGGTGCAATCCATCCTAGCGGGTCATACAATCTAGATATTTCTGATATGATTGAACGTTTGGTTTCAGGTTTATGCGGCGACGGCGACTGCAGCAGCGACGGCGGCGACAGTGGAATTAAGCACGGTAAGTTAACACTGTAATAGAATTCATCAGAATTACGATTCCAGGTGAGTCCCAGAATACGAGTTACTTCATCTTCTTTGATTTGTAGATCTCTTCCAGCATCTAGTTCCATCTTTGTTAATAATTCCTCACGATTACTGGTCCATTTCTGTAAAGTGAAACCTGATTTATTTAGCAGTTCATTAAACTCATGATAGATTTTTACAGCTTCTTCTTCCGTCTCACAGCCGGTCAGTAGATCGTCCATATAGAAATCCGTTATGACTCTATTTGCAGCATATGGATAAGATTTGCCTTCATCAATAGCGGTTTGCTGCAATGCCTTGACTGCTAGGTATGGTGCACACGATGTGCCAAACGTCACTCTTAATAGCCTGTATTCCTTTATATCGGAATCAATATTATCACGCCATAAAATCCTTTGAAAGTCCACGTCACCATCCGCTACCTTTACTTGCCGAAACATTTTTACGATATCAGCTACTAGGCACACAGGATGCTGACGCCACCGCATGACTGTATGGCGTAAGTCTGGTTGTAAGGGTGGTCCGACCATTAAAGTGTCATTTAAAGAAACGTTATTGGAACCCTTAGATGATGCATCAAAGACCACTCTGACCTTTGATGTGGATTTATCTAGGCGAATAACTGCATGATGTGGCAGGTAAACGGCTCCAATTTTATCTATTTCCTTTTCATTGGTAATTTCTTCCATGTGACCAAGTAACAAATATTCATTTATTACTGAAGCGTATTGTTCTTTAAGCTCATAATTTTTTGCAAGCTTCCGTTCAAGACTCTGTAATCTTTTAATTGCAATTTCCTTAGTGTTACAGGGTGGTATGCTGGATCGGAATGGCAGCCTTACAATGTAGCGACCAACTTCATCTCTGCGTGTTGTAGCAGAGAAGTAATCTTCACATGCCTGCTCTTCAGGACTAAGAATTGTCTTTTCAGATCCGGGTGGTTCTGCCTCCAATTCCCAAAACTTTTTTAGGATATCATTTTCTTCGGCCATAGCATGCATGCTCACAATAACATTATGACAAGATATAATCTCATCATTATTGCTGACTTCGCCCGATATAATCCAGCCCAGGTAAGTATCTTGCGCTATTGTGTTACCCTTAGGGTCCTTGATTAAGCCTTCCTTCAAAATCTTACTGTAGGCTTGTGATCCTAACAAAATATCTATTTTGCTAGGAGTGTTGAAATTTGGATCAGCTAACTCAATATTGTTGAGTTCTGGCCAATCCACCAATGTGAATTTCCTTTCGGGTAAAATAGTAGTCACCTTACTCAGAACGTAAGCCTTTATTTGAATATTAAAGGTCGGATCGAGTAACGACTGAATATTTATTTTGACCATATATTTTGAAGTTACATCGCTCTGACCTCCACCTATACCTGTGATAGCGGTTTTGATCGCTATCTTTTTCAGTTGCAATAATTGAACCGCAGCCTCTGTTATGAACGAGGCCTGCGAACCCTGATCTAACAGGGCCTTTAGAACTTGAGAATAACCATTTCTCGCCTTAGCCTTTACAACAGCTGTAGCCAGTAAGACCTGACTATGAACATTTTTCGCGAAATGGGTTGAAATTTCAGCCTTGGTCTCGTTTTGTGGTGTTTCCTTTTCTGGATTAGTTTGCGATTTGGAAGAACTAGCTTCTGATTCGACTTGCAAGTGTAAAAGAGAATGGTGCTTTTTGTTACAAATCCGACACTTAGCATTTACGCGACAATTAACAATTAAGTGATTTGAACGAAGGCAATTGAAACACAAACCATGAGTTTTAACTATGTTACGACGTTGATCAACGGTCTCCTGAGCAAACTTTTTACAATGACACAAAAGGTGTTCTTCAGAACAATGCGGACACAGTGTTTTTGAAGCTAAATGTACTGCTTTAGTATTAGTATAACCTTTATATTTACTACTCTGCGGTTCTACAAATTCCAAAGCCCTAAAGCGTTTTTCCAAAAAGTCCCGAAAATTGTTAAAATTGGGAAGTTCCTCATTGGATTGACTTACTTGTAGCTCCCACTGCTTCCGAGTTTCAGCGTCCAACTTGCTACTAATCAAATAAATAACAATAATGTCCCAAGCGTTTACCTTTACCCCAAGATTAGACAATTCATGTAAGCAATCTGTTGTAGTATCTAACAACTCCTTAAGAGCTGTGGACGACTCAACAATCATTTGTCTTTGGTGTAGTAAACGCTTAAGAATACAATTAGCTAAGAACCTTTTATTGTTATAACGACTCGTTAATAAAGTCCAACATTTCTCATAATTTGCTTGGGTAATTGGTATATGCTTTATGAGCTGTGCTGCTTCACCTGACAATTGCGACCGTAAATAGTGTAAACGTTGTACATCATCAAGACTTTGATTATTATGAATCAACGAAGAAAATAAATCTCGAAAGGTTGACCAATCTTGATATTTGCCGTCAAAATTGGGAATAGTTATTTTAGGTAATTTAGCAATAGAAATCATTTTTGATTGTTCAGGTGGAGCATCACTGTTTCTACAAGATTGAGATTTAACAGGTAAAGTATTTTTTAATTCAACCTTATAAGTTATAAAGGTATCAGTAACTGTTTCAAATACATCATCCCTGATATACTTAGTTGCCTTTAATTCACTCTCGGAGTAGTCACTCAAAAGCTCCTCATGTCGTCTTGTAAAGGATTCAAACTGTTTATCTAATATTTCCAATCTGGACTCCACATATATTTGGTTAATTCTATCTTTCGGGGATTTTCTGAAGTTAATGAGCCCCTTATCAATGCGATTTTTTAAATCTTCCAGTAGTCTTAATTGAGCCTCCATGGTTGTATAAATAAATTCAAGGTTTGAAAATTCAGTTCCAATGTGAAATTTTTCTAAGTGTCTAAACTGTGATTTTTCTAAGTGTTTGACTGTATTCTTTGGCAAAATTGGACATAGGTTCCCCGTCTCTTCAAAATTCGACTAATTATTCTAAGTCCAAACTATTAATTTGAAATTTTTACAAGTCTTTAACACTTAGAATATTTTAAAGAAATTGTACTCACAGTTTGGCTTGCACTTATTACAATGACTTTACACTTGCACCAGTTGCACCCTTTCGGTTGAGTTGCGTCGACCTCACTCACTCCAACTCTGCAGACTGCCACCAGATGACGCCACTTGGTTGTTCCGTAGAAATATATCCGGCTCGAAGGACCATATGTTCACGCCGAACTGCTCTGCTGACTCGTCTCGAGGTAGGAATATAGTAACTGATCACAAATAATACACCACAATATGTTTAACGAAGACCATTTATTACCCATGACTCAAACTACTTATACTATTCCATGTAACCAAACCATTGCGACTTTTAAATCGACGTCAACGCCATCTAGGTAAGGACATTGTAAACTTTGTGTCGAACATTACAGCAATGACTCAAACAGTGTCTTAAGCTACTTAATATTGTTTTTTGAGTATTAAGCAGGCAATTTAAATCGACATCAAAATTTCTACATCTTTATTGCTCGATTTACGTTGCAAACACTAGTTATAGGAAAAGCAATTGTAATGCTTACCTGTAAGGTTCGTTTTCCGCTACTACATCATATTTATTATGTCTTTTTTAACTGTACTAGTCTAAAGTGAATTTTATTTACACTATCATAAAATTAATATTTGTTTAGCAAAAGTATACACTATACACTCACATCGTATATACCGCAGCCTGTCTTGCCTCAGGCCGCGGCTGCTGCAGTACTGTTCTCTGTCGCTCGCCTGCGAGAGTCGCTCAAAGTCTTCTTGTATGCCGTATAGAGCTGCGTGGTCCGATGTCTGACTGTAACTGCGTTTGATTTCACGTATTTCTGGAAAAAAGTCAGAACTTATTAACTTTTCTTTTACCGATTCTGAACCATCTCTGAAAAATTGGACGGTCATTGATAAATAACCCTGTATCATCATCATCTCCCGAGCCTTTTCCCACACTATGTTGGGGTCGGCTACCAGTCTTACCGGATTCAGCTGAATACCGTATTTTCGATGGAGCGACTGCCTATCTGACCTTCACAAGTCACAACCCATTTTACTGGGTAATCCAGTATCCCATAGTAAGACTGGTTGTCAGAATTGACTTAACGACTGTCAAAGATCAACGTATGACAGTCCGGATCTACGGCTTAACGTGCTATCCGAGGCACGGAGGGGTCGCGGTATGTTAAGACAACGGTCACCCATCCACGGACCAACCGCGGCGAGCGCGGCTTAACCTGTAATCGGCCAAACCGTACTGCTTACACTTAGCCACGAGCCCCTCCTGAAAAATAACCCTGTATAAACACAATAAAACTATTCTCTACTACTCACCATCCCTCCTATCGGCGGCGTTTGCGAACACTTCAGTGTTGCTAGTGCAGTGAGCCGCCATGTTGGTGACAGCGAGCACGTTGCCCACCACAGCTGATTGTAACACGCTGAGGCCGAGGCGGGGGTGTAGGGTTAACGATGATAGTAACTGGCCGACACGGGTTAACTGCTCTTGAGGGGTTAACGCTCCTGTGGATAGAAAATTTGGGTTAAATTAAAAAAAGATCCACCAGGGTCGCTAGTATCGCCTTATATCTGTCTTTTAGCCAATCCTTTGCCAGTATTTGTATTTTACTGGTGGAGAATGAGAGACCGTTAAAAACGGGACATTTATTGACATCGGAAGCAAGTTCTGCTGTACCTAGGTCGCAATGTAAATGTAATTAATTTGACAATCACCAACAAACATTTATACCAAACGTTACTGACATGCCCCGTAAATTTAATTGTCGAAGTCAGAAAATTGTATTTTTTATGTCTTTCTTTTTTACTTTAAAGATTAGGCAAGAGACTTGATTGTTATTACATACCTACTACATACATTTCGTTTTCTAAGTTCAAATCTAAATTCGATTTAATCTATGCAAAAAATCGTTTGTCTTGGATCCAATATAATAATAATAATAATAATAATAAAAAAATATATACAAACATTCTCACCTATATCAATAAGATCGTTGACAGCAAAACGTATAGCCTTTTCAGAAGGCGGTTCCGGTAACTCTGATAGGAAAGCACCGATTTTCTCGTCCGGAGCATACGACTTGCAGTCTAACACAGTTTGTTCTAACGGTATTCTGGAATAAAAACATAAATAACATTAATTAGGAAAATATTTAAAGGAAACTTCGTTGTGTACTTATTTGTATGCACAAGGGTTGCAGATTCGAACACAGGCACGACACAGGCAAGTTGAGGCAAGTATCAATGTGTCTTTATCAAAAGTATTATGTACTTTTTTATTTATTCTAAGATATTACTGACAAACGGTGAAAGAAAAGTTCCAAGAATTTATCTCTCTATATGGGAAAAGGTTAGGCCCAGCAGTGGGACGTTTATAGGCTGGATTATTATATTTTTACTATAATTTTTATCGAAAGGTGAAGATCTTTACCCCTTTTGGGTTAATTCCCTTTCGATTACTTTCGAGTGCTTCTTGTATAAGTGTTTGGAGAGATTTTTGAGGAGAGGAGAGATTTAACTTATACTGAGCTGGAATTTTGTACACCGACTCTATATCAGATGTACCTTTCACCTCTTTTGTTAAGATATACCCTTTTAGTAACACTCTGTATAAGTAAAATTAATTTGAAAAACATTTAACAACGGGTTAGAGGGCAATAGATAATTATACATACCTTAATATCTCAGGTGTTGTGTGTTCAGCAAATTCTGATTCTTTTTCTTTTGTATACATTCTGTAGCAGTGACCTGGAAATAAAAAATAATACAATGTTTTTACTTATGTAAAAGTACATACAAATTGTTGTAATAGCGATCTGTAGTATATTTCTGGAAATTATTTAATTTACTTTCCAAACTTTCTGTCTTTTAAAAAAGCATGAATTGATTTGTAAAAAATCAAGAATGTCAAAACATTCAAATGTACTATTGCATAAATAGGTCTTTTTTCATAATTTATATTGGGAATTATCTATAGTTAAAATCAGAACATAGTAAAGATATGGTGGAAGAAAGCATTACAGTCGCCATGTAAATACTACTAATAATAATACTGTTGTTATTTCCACTAAAACAAAACTCAATTTTATGCTGTGAAAACAGTTTATTTCAGTCTGATTAGTAGTGTTAAAACTGATAAACAAATACGTAATAGTAGTGCAAACTGAAGCTTATAATCTAAACAGTACAATTGTTTTTTGTAAAACTCATGTTATGTGTTTGTGTGACACAACTTACCTGGTTGTACTCTCCCTGCGCGACCGGTTCTTTGCTTAGCACTGGCGAGCGACACCCAAACTGTCTCCAAACTAGCTGTTCCTGAAGCATTCAAAACGATATTCTATTAATTACATAAGTTCTAACCACGTCACTCATCACATCTTGAACAATTTGGTTACATAAAACAGGTTTATAGGATTTTTAGTAATAAGTAAATAAATACCTAACAATAATATGGTTTGACCTGTAAACAAAACTTTTGAACATCTTAACCTTTTGAACGCCACGGTCGTAAATAATATACTTGTATATTTATTTTGTACTTAAAAAATTTCGTTTTCTTGTCGTCTATACCCGACCGTGGCGTGTTTTGGGCACGTTTTCTTTTGTCGTCTATACACGACCGTGGCGTTAAAAAGGTTAAATCATACATACTGCTGCACGAATAACCGAGTGATGTAGGTCATCACACCAATTACCACTGATCGCAACGTGCTGCGGGTTCGATCCCCGCATGGGAAAAGTATTTGTGTCCACAATTGCTTGTACCAAGTCTGGGTGTTTATTGCGCATGTGATTTGAATGTTTATAAAATCCTCCGCCACACAAGGCATTAACACCTTTAGAGCGGAAGGCGTTAAAAATAAATATAAAGAGATACATACCAGTCCCCTCCTTAATCCTGCTCTCCTTATGAGCGCCAGTATCCACAACGTGCACCACATCCGGTATAGTTATAGAGGTCTCTGCTACGTTGGTCGCCAGCACTATTTTACGAACGCCAAGGGGTGGCGTCGAGAACATTTTAGCTTGGTCCGATGTTGATAACCTGAAAATATAATGTATGTTTATTTAAAAATGTCTGAACGGTTTGATAATATAGAACCCGCGACTATTCCTTTCTAATATTCGTATTTAGTTACAAGCAATGGCTGCGCAGCCATTAATGCGTAAGAAACAATAGAAAATAGTAGATCGCATATTTGTTTTCAAATATTTACGAAAATAGGTCTTAATGCTTTATACTCGAAACTTTTTGCCAACGGGCCATCTTATCAAAAAGTACCCTACGACCTTTTTTGGCAAGCTTACCACGTACCAATTTCATCAAAATCGGTTAGCCGTGAAAGCGTAACAGACGGACAGTTTAAATAGTAGCAGTAACTTGGCATTTATAATAGGGCTGACCTGCTGAAACGATACCTTTTTTTTTTGTAGCCTACATCAGATCCCACTGCTGGGCAAAGGCCTCCCCCTTCGTCCTCCAAACCTGTCTGTCTTTTGCGATATCTGGCCAACTAACCTTAGCTAACCTTAAATATTACATAATTATTATAATAATACTAATTTAAATAAAATAAATCATTCGACACTCATCATACGTAATAATTAAATTACTTAGGTATAATAAAACTTGTAACCAACCATTTCAAAACAAACAATTAAATAGTGACGTCACATAAGTAACATTAAAATTCATTCAATACAATACACCTGATACTCACACATTCAACAAAAATCTACGTATTCATACACGCACGCACACTTCATAATAAGAAAATAATACGCCGCCATCTTGTTTTTTTATACATCAAAAACGTAAATTTAAAATATTAACAACTATTAAATTAATTATCACAATATAATGTTAATGTGTCATTAATAGTTGTAATGTTAACAACTATACAACAATTTATGAGAACTTCATTTAAGTTTAAATTAATGTTTTTAGTTATATGTTGCAATTTGCTCGTTTTTCGATATTTATTATCTGTGGCAGATTGTTTATAATTTTTTTGATCGTTCGCGCGCGCGTTTTCGTCTTTTCTTTAGCAAATACGTAGTTTTTATTCATTGTGATTTTGTGAAGTGGCTGTGTTTTAATAAACAGGAATAGCTGTGTGTAAAAGTGTTGAGAATGTGGTGAAAATTAAATATATTTGGATAGCATACGTGCGAAGTTACAAACTTACAACAAACAATAAATTATCATCAGATGGGGTTTGTTGGCAAAACTTAAAAGGTAAGGAACTTAGACATTTTAAACTCAAATTGACTAAAAAGTCAAAATGCTTGTAAAATTACGCGGTGTGCTGCCGGTCAAGCTGTTTTTTTTTATGTTATTCGTCGCTTGTCTATTGTTAAACACGAAATTGTTATGTGAATTTGATACCTACGAGAATAACTACGTCAAAAATCAGTTGTTGTTGTGGATGATGATATTAAATATTTGTTTTTATTTAAAATCTTATTAAAATGGGAGTAAATTAAATGTACAAGTTAATAGGATATCTTTGCGAATCTGAAAATACATCTGATTTATTTTTGCCTATTATAAATGTAGAAAAATGTTGGGATCGAATCGTCATGGTGACAATGGCTTTATATATTTATGTTTAGTTTCGAAACCCTAACTTAGAATAATACCCAAAAAAGAGTCCTCAATCATCAGCCGAGTCGCGGAGTCGGCTGCTGCTCGCAGTTAGCTTTACAAAGGTTATTTTATAAAAACTTATACCAACAAGTTGAAATAGTGATTGAATATTGAAGTTGGTCTGAAGATTAAGTTAAGTTTAAACACCTATCAGCCAAATACGTACTTTTATGTCCCTTCTCTAATGGGAAGAGGCCTGTGCCCAGCAGTGGGATGTTTATAGGCTGGAATTATTTATTATATATATCTAGTACGGATAGCAAACAATAGAGACCTGGGGAGGGAGGCCTTTGCCCTGCAGTGGGACAGTTCAGGCTTTAAATAAAATAAATAATCTAGTACGGATAGGCTAGTGGTGTAGGTCGCCATACGTGCCTTGAGCTTAATTGCTGCATCTGTGGTTGCATCGCGAACAGTTCGCGAGCCGTTCGCGTGCTGCGTGGGTGCATTTCAAGTTGTATCGAACCCGAACTTGTCTCGTATAGTTTTGCGTTTTCGTAATTTGCTCCAGAGCCGGTCGCGCGTAGCTCTTTTAACCTTTCTGTGTATTTATGGTAAAGTTGTTCCATGTACGAGCCTGGGACGAAAACCAATGCACGCCACTGTTATTTACCCTTACCTAGAATGTACTGGCAATATCATGTTCGTGGCTGTTTGTCCGTAATATTCGTCTAACGTTTGCTTCGTCACTTTGATTTCATTCCAACCCGGGAGAAATACTAGTATGGCGCCTTCTTTTTGTGTTTTGTCCACAGCTTTTATCACATCTGCTACCTAAAATGAAATAATAAAAATGTTAAGAAATTTTCCTTTTTGAAGTCGATTAATTCGATATCTGTCAAAAGTATTTAAAGGAAAGTTTTTTTTAAGGCAGATATCATTATTTACATAATGAAAGTGGCATGGTAGATGGAGAAGGAATATACGGGAATATCTATTTTTCTATGGGCACTTTGATGCGTTTTAAGTAGCTTTTTTTTTGTTTTTTTTTTTTATGCAGTTTCAAATAATGGAAATTCTTTGAACAATGCCCTAACAAGTAAATGTCTTTTTCTGAGAATAAATATAACAAAAACCCTGTAAATAGCTCTTGGAGGTTGTCCAGCAGGATGTAATGTAGGCTAATAAAAAAAATACCTCTTGACAGTTTACTTGTGGCTTCCCATCTTCCTTCTGACAGTTTTCAAAAGTCTGAGACAGGCTTAAATTGAAGTTTTCCCGTATATCTTCCAAATGAGAGATTTCTACCGGAAACGTTCTACCAGGTACCTCTATTATTGGACATTGGTCGAAATATCTGTAATACAATGAACAAAGTTTTTATTTACGACTTTGGTATGAAATACTTAACTTGAGGTAGGAACATAAGCTTGTTTGCAGATTTCATCCATTTTTAGTAAGCATTTACTACTGAAAATAACATAACATACCATCACGCCTGTATCCCCGAAGGGTTAGGCAGAGGTGTACCAATGTACACCCACAGTTCGCCGGTATGTTTAGGTCCCATGTAATAGGGGGCGAGCCTAATGCCACTAACCGGGCACAAATCCAAACTCCGACCTGCTACTGAGAATTTCATAGAAAAACCCAATAACACCTTGGTCGACTTGGGAATCGAACCCAAGACCTCTAGCGTAGCAGTCGCGCTTAGCACCACTAGGTCAACGAGGCAGTTACTACACTGGGCTACTGAAAATGACATGTCAAATGATGATTGCCAAGAGATTTAGTGTTTGTAGAAAGAAATAAGAATTCTGAAGGGTGTGAGGAGATCAGACGGGTTCAATTTTCTTCCAAAAAATATAAAAATGCTTTTTTTCAAAGATTCCACCTTTTCATTTACTTTTTTAAACAGCCATCATGGCCACTAACTTTTAAACTCACTGCTAATAGTGACTCAAGAGGAATCATAATCATAATACAGTAGAGAAACACAGATAATCTTGGAGGTTTTTAATTATATAAAAATCTCGATCAGTTAAGGAAAAATGTAGTTCTTTGTAATGGATATACTTTTAATTTAAGATCGGCTTAAAGATATTTGTTGAGTTTTTAGCATGGTTAAGTGCCTGGACCTTAAAGGGATATATTATGTCATTATTTACTACAATAACTTAATAAAAGTACACATACTTTTTAAAAGATATCTCTTACATTTAAAATTCTCGTATCACAATGTTAGTTACCATACTCCTCCGAAACGGCTTGACCGATTTTTATGAAATTTTATATGCATATTCAGTAGGTTTGAGAATCGGCTACTATCTATTTTTCATACCCCTAAGTAGTGGTAGGTAGTAGGCAGGTGCTAGGTAGAAAAAATTGCATTGCAACGCATGCCGGGTACAGCTAGTAAATTAATAAAAGTCGATGTACAGAGGCGAGCTTAACTCAAAATTGAGTTTTCTTCCAGCAAACCTTTGAGTGAAAGTGAAAATAATGATTCAAACAAGTTGTGAGGCAGACAGAAGTGTACAAACAAACTAATAGACTTACCTCGTAAACACACCAGTATCCAAGGTGGCGCTCATTATAACTATTTTGAGTTCAGGATTAATATTAAGCGCCCTCTTTAGAAGTAGAAGTGTGACGTCAGTGTTGACGTCACGTTCGTGTGCCTCGTCTATGATCACGTGACTGCAGCCGTTGAGGCCTGTGAACAAAATCAATGAAACCTTCAATAGATTTGAATATAAAGTCGTCAAACCACAGAATTAATGCTCGTTCTTTCTCTATATGAGAAGAGCCATTTGCTGAGCAGATCGGCATAATAGGACATCAAAATAAAATCTCTTATGCACGGGCAATAACAAAAATACTGTTTTTATCAACTAACACAGTATCTACCTTGCATGAGCGGCGTATAATATGAATTAATAATATATCATTTAAAGTTTTTATCAGAATTATAATACATATATATACATATATTATATTATGTGAGATGATATGAATAACTTTATAAAATGACTGATGTAATGAAAATTAGCCAAGTCAAATCTAACCTACTTTAGGATCTCACATTTTTAAATGACAGCAATTGTTATAGGTATCCAATAAAGCAAAGAAATAGAGTACAAATTTTACAAGAATACATATTTGGATTTTGCATAGAACTTGGCACTCATTTAGATCTCCATTCTTTTTGTGTATTGAACTTGGCTTTCCTTTTTTACATTTATGTTTTTGGTGGGATATACCTAAGTGAAATTATGTGAATTCTTAGTTTAAAAAATGAACACCTTAACCATTGCAATATTAAGTACATATCGATACCTTAATTGTCAAACCAGCCAACTCCACATTTCGTCTAAAATTTTTTTTTTGTTTAGTTAGTAAGCAACAAAAATACGGCTTTATTTACAAACACGATCTGACAGTATAAAAAATAAGAATTTGATTAATATCTACCAACGGGATTTTAGATTTCTTTATAAGTAGTCTACAAAAATTATTATAGAGTTTTAAGTGTCTCCTAAAAAATTTGCTCATAAGGAGTTAGCTGGTTTGCCAATTAAGGTATCGATATATAGATGCTCTTAACAATACGGTCTACTCATTATAATAATAATAAATAATAATATTCCGGGACAACTCACACACGGTTATCTGATCCCAAGCTAAGCAGAGCTTGTGTTATGGTAACCAGACAACTGATAAACATACTTATATATTTCTAAATACATACATATTATAGATAAATTACACCCAGACAACCACAACAAATGATCGTGCTCATCACACAAACATTTGTCCAGGGTGGGAATCGAACCCACGACCTCCGGTATAGCAGTCAGGGTCACTAACCACTAGACCAACAGGCCCGTCGATTTTACCATGAACTTTAGTTCATTTCTTAACTAAAGTTCATGGTACAAACACGTGTTACAATTAATAATATTTTTGAACAAACATTGTGAAATACGGTTCTCCCTCGTTTAGTATAACAACGTTTCGACGAAAATCGTTTCGCCTAATTTCAGTTAACATAAAGTCATTTCGTCCAATTATTCATTTGACCGAATAATCAATTGGTCGAATTTTATTTGGCATATTTATTTCTATAGCTGGTAATAAATTTAATTTTTAGTACAACTGAAGAATTAAACATTAGGTACTGTTCCTACGTGAAAAATATAAACATACAGTTACTAGGATGATAGAAAGAAGATACTCACCATGGCGTGATGGCGTGTGTGTTAGTTGATTAATTAAGTTATTTGAGCTAATTAGTTCTTGAATTAGGGCTTATTTATTAGTCTCTTCTCATGTTTCTAGTGTGGTCTTCATGGTATGATTTTCAAAAGCTTCGAATTTCTGAGCAATGGTCGTGGCTGGTTCTCGCTCGAGAGTGTGTATTGTGTGTGTGGGTAAGGTAGGAATAAGAAGAATGACAAGAATTCGAAAGGAAACACCAGAGACTTTAGCAGATGTTGTTGAACCATGAAAGTATTGATAGAAGGAACGTCGAGACGTTGCGTGACGTTCATAACGAAATAACTCATTGTAATAAATTTGACGCGCACTATCTACACGCACATGTTTAGGAATTACAAAAGCTAAAAATTTCATAACCTTTAACATTAGATGATTAAAAAAATGAACTTGTAACTAATGAAATCACAATGAAATGGAAAATAATGGATCAGTATGTCCCAAGTGCAAATCTTTTTTTTTTAATTTGAACTGCTATGGTACTGCCGATGATGGAATTCAGAAATGTGTCATTTTGGATCTAGACACGCGGCCGCGTGTCAAGCCAAGTTCAAGCAAACTGGCTAGACAGCGACAAGTGTATCATTACACGAACCACTTGGTGCCACTTTTGACCCTTCCATAACTCAAAACCTCTTTAACGTAAACACATAAAACTACGTGTGTTTTATTATATCCATAAGGACATCTAGAAGCCCAAATTTCATGAAGCTAGCTCTAACGGTTATAAAGACATGAAGGTCAAAAAGTCGTAAATTTTAATATTGACTGACTGACATATAGTACCTAAACCTAACCTACTTCCAGATGACCTAGAAAGATGAAATTTGGAATCCAGCTCGGTAATTGTGTGTAGACGAAGGAAAAAGTCTAAAAATAAAAAAAAGTTAAAAAATAGGGGGGGTCCCCATACAAAATTTTGTTTTTTTTTTAATTGTAGCCTTGGTATCCTTACAAGCTGATATTTGAAACTATCCCAATATATGTATTAATATATCTTCTATATAACAGAAATATAAAAATAAATTTAAGTCACAAAATAAGTGATATCCCTATACAAAAAACTGTAATACGCATTAAACAACCGGCCAACGGTGTGTTTTCGGCGGCGCGCGGCACCATGCAGCGGAAACGCAAGAAATAATATTAAATCTCAATACATACCTAGTTTTCTTTACAAAAAGTAATGATATCCCACCAAAAACATAAATGTAAAAAAGGAAAGCCAAGTTCAAAACACAAAAAGAATGGAGATCTAAATGAGTGCCAAGTTCTATGCAAAATCCAAATATGTATTTATAGGAACAAAATAACATTATGAACAAGTATTAAACTCCATTTCTTTGCTTTATAGGATACCTATAACAATTGCTGTCATTTAAAAATGTAAGATCTTAAAGTAGGTTAGATTTGACTTGACCAGTTTTTATCACAATTAAAATACATATATATATATATGTATAAAATATGTGAGATGATATGAATAACTTTATAAAATTACTGATGTAATGAAAATTGGCCAAGTCAAATCTAACCTACTTTAGGATCTTACATTTTTAAATGACAGCAATTGTTATAGGTATCCTATAAAGCAAAGAAATGGAGTTTAATACTTGTTCATAATGTTATTTTGTTCCTATAAATACATATTTGGATTTTGCATAGAACTTGGCACTCATTTAGATCTCCATTCTTTTTGTGTTTTGAACTTGGCTTTCCTTTTTTACATTTATGTTTTTGGTGGGATTATTAATTGAAATAAACCTTGCAATTTTACTACTGATCACCACTAATTTTGTACATAAATAAAATAGATTACAACCCATATCTATTAGGTCGACGTTAACTTTTTTTAATACTATCCACGGTACTGAATTAAAGTCGGTGTGGTGTTATTTGGTGAGGGAATATAAAAGGATATAGGTATAATACATAAAGTAAAAATAAAAAAAAAGTGTTACTGTTATCCTACATTAGTGGTCTGGTGCTTCAAGACCAGGGTTCGCTGCATTTGGTGCGTTCAGTAGGTCTGGCTCTGGCTCGCGAGCGCGGTGGGCGGCGGACTGTGGCACGGCCTGGGGCCCTGCCTGGAGGCCTGAAGGCCCCGGCTCTGGCACCTCCTGGGGCCCCGGCTGACCCGCCTGGGGCTCTGCCTGAGGCACCGCCTGGGGCCCCGGCTGACCCGCCTGGGGCTCTGCCTGAGGCACCGCCTGGGGCCCCGGCTGAGGCACCTCCTGGGGCCCCGGCTGACCCGCCTGGGGCTTTGCCTGAGGCACCGCCTGGGGCCCCGGCTGAGGCAAGGCCCTACCCGCCCGCTGAGGCACGGGGCGAGCCACAATATGAGGCGCAGGCATTAACTCGCCAGGCAGTTGCAGCCTTCGCCTTAGAACTCGAAGCGGAGGCCCATTATGAATTAAGCGCTGAGGAAACTCCTGGTGACCGTTTTGAGGTAAATTAAGGGGCATGACTTCAATTAATTGCTGATGCTCTATTTGCAACATATGTTGCGGGACAAGCTGTGGTTGGTCCGCAGGCGCTGCGTTACGTACCGCGGCCGGCGCAGGCTGCCCCGCAGCTCCCCGCGCAGGCCTGGCGTGCGCTTCGGGAGCCGGCTCGTCGATGCGTATCTCTATCACCTGGTTCTGGCCAACACCAATCCTCTTCACAATTGGCAGTCGTTCCGGACCCCTTGGCTCTTTATCATGAAGACCATTATTAAAGTTCAGATTCTCTATTCGTTGAATTACCCGTTGCACGTTGTGTCTGCGGTTTGGATCAAAGATATGTATATGCTCATCATCGTCAAGAGCAACTGGCGGATTAGCAAAGCCGTTTCGCAGAAGGTCGTTATGTATAAATTGGACTAATTCCTGAAGGCGTTCTAATTCATCCCAGACATTATTGAGATGTACGAAGTCCCCCTCTAGGTTCAGGGCTCCGAGGCCGTCCACGATGCCGTTTTCATGCTCTTCTCCTTCGTGTTCATTGTCTTCGGGCTCCGCTTCTTCTAGTTCGTGAGGAGGTCCCTCGGCATCGCCGGCAAAATTTAAATTAATATGCATTGTATTTTCAGATTCCGTGATGGAAGATGACGAGTCTGTATCTAAATCAGAACGGTAATTATTAAAATCGTCCGCGGGGAACAAGTCGACTAAATCCATGAGGGCCTCGAGTTCCGACTCAACCTCAGACTCCTCGTGACTCTCCTCCTCCACCTCATCGTCATCAACAGTGTGGTGCTCTTCGACTATTACAAATCCTGTCTCTGCTTCATCATTAACATCTTCATCTCAAAGTTAAAAAAGAAATAACTTCTAAGTAACTTGTTTAACATTCATACACAGTTACTTAGGAGAAGCTAGGACTAACATAATTTCTCTATCTTATATTTCTTTCAATTTTATAGCACATTTTATCTAACTAAATCAGCTCTATTTTGTTTAAGTTAGTTAAGAGCACCTATTTTATTACTAATGATTGAATATATAGTTTATTAGTTGATTAAATAAGATCTTATTTGAGTAGCTGAGTCGGAAAGAGACACACAATGTTTGATTCCGGGCAGTGAAGGTAGAGGTTATTAAATAATGGTAGATTAGAATCAAACCCCAAGTTTGTGCTATGGCTTGATTGCAAAAAACGTGCTTACTTCAGTGAGGTGCACAGTTTCAATAATTCAGAAACTTAAACCGAACTAACTCATGCTTAATATGGGACTAGATTACCAATGTAGAAATAAATTACTTATATCAATAAGAAAACCGGTCCTAAATTCATTTTTAATTTTTAGTTTTAGAATAGGGATGATGACTAATTTTTATTTTTATGTCCATCTTTTAGATAAGAAAAAAATATTAGACACGTATTTTTTGTTTAGTCCCGTAAACAAAGAATTACGAAGATACAGCGAGTACAATTCTTGCGTGACGTCACGTTTGAGTACAAATTGTACCTAGCCGTGACGTCACAAGCCCCCACTCCTGAACTTTACAGCGGTTTATCTTCGTATTTTGTAATTTATTTGAGAAAAGAAAAAATATGTGTCTATTATATTTTGATTATCTAAATGGCGGACTAAATAAATTTTGACTTTTCATACCTAGTCATCTACCCTATTGTTCAACAATAATCATAATGACAATTTAAGAGCTTACATGGGTAATTATATCACATATAATAAATAATAATAATAAATGCGGACAACATCACATACATTGTTCTGAACCCAAAGTAAGTTGCTAAAGCACTTGTGTTATGGAATTCAGATACAACGAAGGTACCACAAACACCCAGACCCGAGACAATGTAGAAATCTGATTTTCTACATTGACCCGTCCGGGGATCGAACCCGGGACCTCAGAGCTAGCGACACCTTGAAACCAGTGCGTACGCCACTCGACCACGGAGGTCGTCAAATATGCTTATTAATAATTGGGTACTTTAACAATATTGAATGACTAACTTATTTATATTAAAATGGTATGACATGAACCGAAAATGTGGTGAGAAATGAAAGCTAAATTGGCCAAGTCAAATCTAACCTACTTTAGGATCTCACATTTTTTTATAACAGCAATTGTTATAGGTATCCAATAAAGCAAAGAAATAGAGTTTAATACTTGTTCATAATGTTATTTTGTTCCTATAAATACATATTTGGATTTTGCATAGAACTTGGCACTAATTTAGATCTCCATTCTTTTTGTGTATTGAACTTGGCTTTCCTTTTTTACATTTATGTTTTTGGTGGGATATATTTTACCCAATTATGTTTACCTGGATTTGTCTGCAGCCTCCTCAACAAGACTCCCGAAGTACAGTACAGTACAGACCCGCAGGGTGGCTTGGGTGGCTTGGAGTCTAATCTCACGTGATAACCAATGGATTCCCCTACCTAGAAACAGATAATTATTTTGGTATAAGTTCTTAACTATTTATTTTTGATTGAAAAGTGAAATAAGGGCTATATCTGTCGTATTCAATTCAAGAAATAGATAATTATTTTGGTATAAGATCTTAACTATTTATTTTTGTTTGAAAAATGAAATAAGGGCTATATCTGTCGTATTCAATAGTATTGCCGACGGTCTTGCTATGGTTTCATCTGTTGGTAACTGATAATGACCGCTTACGAACATTTCCAAACACTGAGAATTTTTGGAAAACGGACCTGCCAGAATTAAAACGTGGTCGACTGAATCTTTTATATCTCACAAAGTTGCAGTGTACTCCGTCGTCTCTTGTATCAAAACATCTCACTATGTCAAACCCAACTACCTAACGACATTTAATTCTGGTAACTTCTAAAGTACCTCTTCTCCCAGTTCGCTGGCGACTCTCTCAGCTAGCCCTATGGCGGCTACTCTCCTCGGTTCCGACACTATGGCAGTGGTACCAGCGCCGCAGTGCCGCAGTATGGCCGCCGGTGCACGGGTTGACTTGCCGCAACCCGCTGCTCCTACTATGACGGCTACTCGGGATTGGTCGAGCGTTGAAGTAATTTGTTCGCTGTAAAGGAAAATTTATACTTATGGATTCACGTTGACAAAGTTAAAATTTCTATGATCATGGGATTGTTATAGCAGAAAGAGTCACACAAAGTGATTTTAGTTAAAAATAATATGGAAAAGTCAATTTCTACTAATTCCAATTGGGTTGTTAAAAAACAAAAAAAATATAGGTTAGGCTGGTTTTATAGCTACGCGTTTCGACAGCGCGGCTGAAGCGCGCGCGTTCGGATTTGTTAGGGGTAGTAGGTGCGTTTTATAGTCACGCGCTTGAGCAGCGCTGTTGAGTAAACGGCGAAACGTTGAATAAACAGCGGCGCTGCTCAACGGCGCGTCTAACAGCGTAGCTATAAAACCAGCCTTAGATTTTGTAATTAATTGTAATATAAGGGATGTTTGAATTACATACATATTTAAGACAATGAGTGAAGGCAATTATAGAAAAATTGAATGTAAGCGCCACGGTACATAACTTACATATTTATTGAAAACCATTTTCACAAAACTAAATTTTGCCTTAACTGAGAACCAAACTTAATCCCCTAGTAGTCGCTTTAGACAAGATACTTTCAGTTTTTAGAATATAAGAGCGTTACAAACTTGCATCTAAATAAAAGCAAAAGTGAAAACCTACTTTCGATCGCCAAAATATAATCTAAAGAGGTCACAGAACACTCTTACTAGCATACATACGTCACAATCCGCGAAAGTTTGGCAGAAACGCTAAACGAAATCGAGAGTGATAGAAAGCGTCATTGTGACGTGGTGGATAGCGTCATGCCAGCGTCAGAGGACTTCGTCAGAGGCCTGCGTCAGAGTGACGTAGCCACAGCTGGTGAAGATCGAAAGTGAAACTTTCGATTTCATTTCGCTTTCGATTTCGTCGAGTGACGTTCTTGCAACGTATAATGTTACGTAGACGAGTGACGATGATCGTGTATGTAAGAAAGGTAACATACAACAGAAAACATTCCTTGACCAGATTTGTAGAACAATGTCCTGTTCTCTGGGTCGCTAACTGTTAAGTTAATGTCGGTTTGAAGCTTCAAATGTCAAAAATGCATCCATCTGCATCCAAAATGGCCACCCTAGTCAGTATTATACCTACATTATTTTAATAAGATTATGAGCCAATTACTTTATTGTAGTGTAACTAAACCTAAGTGACCTTAAAAACTATGTCAATCAAACTAGTTCACAATCTTTTAACAAAAAATCTAATGTAGTTTATAATTACCCATATAAAAACCTATTTACCTACTAACCTACAACACCAAATCTCTTAACCCACCAACCGATGCATTTCTGACATAGAATCGGATGCAGGCATCCACTTTCCGCTCTCGCCTCGCTAAAACGCATCGAATTCGTTCGAAAGTGACACAGAATCGCGCGGAACGGTCCAGTTTCTGTAGAAACGAGGTCGCGATGTCCCGCGAGTGTAAAAAATGAGGTTTCATTGCCGCTCACTTTTGGCTTTCGAGAGCCTTGGATGTGTGGAAAGGAGCGAGAGATTTCTATAATGTTGATGGTCTGCCTTTTGTTTATAAATATACTTTATGATTTTGGTAAATTGTATATTTGGACTAGTCATAATTCGTTCTATGCTCTTTATTTAACCATATACTTTATGTGTGCTACCTATATTCTGAGCTATTTAAAGTAGGTCATTGCGTTTGAAACAACGCGAGATAAGGGAAATCTAACATCCTGGGATTTTAAATACATAACCTGGAATTAATGGCCATTAAATTGATATTTTTAAAATAGCAACCAGATAAAAAGGTTCTAATTAGAAAAGAACCTTTTTGTAAATTTTCTCTTCATCTACCAAACCAATTCGCCCTTTTTCAGCTATTTTTATGTAACACAAAAACTTTGCAAATAAACAGTAGGTACCTATAGCATTCAGAATACTAATATATCTCTCAAACAAATGCAACAATAATATCAACCAACAGCATAACCCGACCTAAATAAATACACGTGTAACCTATAAACCGCATTTCGCGATTTTCATACTTCAAAGGTCAGAACGCAAGGTCAATTTTGTAGGTCACGTTTTAAGGACGTTCCATTCAGGTTTCAAGGTCAATTGTGTTACGGGATAACTGGGTTATAGGACTAGTCCAAGGATATTAGAATTAGGGCGGATTGTAGAGGTCATGTTATTATGTGGGTGTGAATTTATGACGTCATAATTTGTGTGTGTGTGTGTTGTTAAAGGTTATGGACGTTCGTGTTTTGTTTTTGTTTCCGGGAATATATTTGGTATGTTTATTTACTTAGTTCCTGATTGAAGGAAGTTGCTGTAATCGCTAAGTTTTATGAAAATAGAATTGTGTGTTAGTTGTACATTTGGGCTATGTGTGTGTTATTTTCATTATTGATGTCATGGGGACGCGATTATTAAATGGATTTTGTAACTACTGCTTCTTTACAAACGTTTGAATTATTTTTATGTAAGTTTCTTTTATTTAACAAATAACACATAGCAATGTTCTGCAATAAACTAGAAGGTAATAAGGCCCGACAGGAGCCAAAAGAGATTAACATACAAATATTAAATTAAGCTGGTTATCAAGTTAAACTGTATACCTATATTTTTCAAGTTACTCTCAGTTTTTCTTATTTTAATTGTAGGTAAGTAATTTTTCATAGGTGGCTTTATACATATGATTAGCTTTGTAATCTATGCATAAGATGTAAGTAACTGTATTCCTATCTAAACAAATTGACTTTCTACCTAACTTAAGTTTTTTAACTTAAAGTTACTAAGAGTAACCTATGGAGTTTCTTGCCGGCTCTTCTCCATAGGAAGGACACTTTGGAACCGAGCAACTAGAGTCAGTAGATTTTAACGTAACGTTTCTTAAGCACCTTTTTTTTTGGTTTATAAATAAATATAAAGAAATAAAAAAAAAATCTTTTTGACTTGGCTTTCAAATCTACTTATTTATGAGTGTTCTTGTGCAAAGAAAGTATTTCTATTACTCAATAAAAATAATAAAACACTTAATAATCCAGCCTATAAACGTCCCACTGCTGGGCACAGGCCTCTTCCCATATAGAGAAGGCACGAGCATTGATCACCACGCTTGCTTTTTGCGGATTGGCGATTTCAAATCCCGAATTTTTTGGAATCCAGGTTTCCTCACGATGTTTTCCTTCACCGTTTGTCAGAAGTGTCTTAGAATAATTAAAAAAGTACATTATCTTTGAAAAAGCCACATTGGTACTTGCCTGGGTTCGAACCTGCAACATTCTGCATACAATTCCGTTCATTGAACCGCTAGGCCACCGCGACATTAAATACACTGGCCATCAAAAAAATCGGCCCACCCTGTTTTTGTTTACTATTTAGCTATTGCTTCACAGATAAGCCGTTTTACACGGTTGTTTTTTATTTCAAGGGTCAGATAAGAAGTTTGGCATGCAGTTTGTCGTAAATCTTATGGCTCTTGAAGGTACTTGACCATTTTTATCCAAAAATACTGCTAAGTGATCATTTGCTGGTTTTCGTCGGGACAAATTAGGACCGTGCTCCCAGTTCGAAACTGACTTTTCTCGGGATCTCTTGTTAGTCAAGTTTAGTTTATTTACTGTGGCTGTAGTTTCGAATAATTTTAGCTAAAAATAATGGATACTATTGAAGCTGGGGCGGCCCAAGCTGTGGCTTTACTCCAACAAGGTCTAAGTCAACGTGTTGTGGCTAGAAGATTGAATCTTAGTCGCTCTGCAGTTCGGCGAGTTTATCAAAGGTTTCTAGAGACTGGGCAGTATCGAAGAAGGTCTGGATCTGGAAGACATAGGGTGACAACACAAAGGGACGACCGCTTTATAGTGGTATCAGCTCTACGGAATCGGCACCTATCTGGCGTCGACCTTCAGCGACGCTTACGTGAAGATCGGGGTGTGGCTATAAGTGACAGCACTGTTAGAAGGAGACTTCGTGAGCAGAATTTAATACCACACAAGCCAGCAACAGGGCCACAATTGGCCACAACTCATCGACAAGCCAGACTTCAATTTGCGCGAAATCACATTAACTGGACCATAGGCCAATGGGAGTCAGTTCTCTTCAGTGATGAGAGTCGAATGACGTTATACGGTTCTGATGGACGCCGTAATGTCATGCGACGTCCTAGTGAACGTTATGCTCAATGCTGCACAAGAGAAACTGTAAGTTACGGTCGAGGGTCACTAATGTTTTGGGGTGGGATTTCTTTGACTGGACGCACGGAGCTAATTTTCCTAAGAAGAGGTGCTCTAACTGCTGCACGGCACACTACAGAGATTCTGGAAGACCATGTGGTGCCTTACGCCGGCTACATTGGGGAGAACTTCGAACTTATGCATGATAATCCACGGTCACATGTAGCACACATTGTCACCCAATACTTAGAAGAGGTCGGTATTCGCGTTATGCCGTGGCCAGCAAGAAGTCCCGATCTGAACCCTATAGAGCACATGTGGGACACCTTAAAACAAAAGGTTAGAGCTCGTAATCCAGCCCCTACGACTTTAGGAGACCTTGAAACCGCCATCAGGGAAGAATAGGAACGAATTCCTCAAGATACCATTAAAATCTTAATAAGATCTTTAAAACGTCGAATGCAGGCCGTCATTCGAGCAAGAGGAGGAAATACCGAATATTAAATTGAAGCAATTGCGAACGTAACTCCTAAGACTAAAAAATGCGGTGTGTTTGAAGTTAATCTAAAAAAATGTGTAAAATTAAGGATTTTCACTTTTAAAGGAAATTTAGCTGTATTTTTATGATTTTAATGGAGTGATGTGTTAAAATTGAGGTAAGTTAACAAATTTAATTAATTGTACAAGTTACCAAACAATTAACTTTTATTCGCTTATGAAAAAACGTAATTTGCAGTGAAAATACAGGTGGGCCGATTTTTTTGATGGCCAGTGTACTTCCCTAAATATAAAACACTTACCTAAATTGATCAATGGGCAAAGGAGTTAATTCTTCATCATATTCTTGGAACTTCTTTTTTAGATACCGGTCCCTTCTTTCGAGTGTCGACACTGCTGGCGTGTTCACTTTTTTACCATATACAGGGTGGACGTGTGTCTTTAATTCTGTGTAAAGAACGACTTATATAATGTTTTTTTCGAGTATATAGATAGACAAATGTTCCATAGAAATAAAGAAATTTTGATAAAATTCGATTTTTAGTAGTAATTATTGAATTTTCATGGTGTCCAATAAAGAATATTGTATCTAGCGATGTCCTTTAGTTTTGATTTCTGACTAGTCAATATGATCATGGGCAGACTGAGACAGAATATTTCAAAATACATAGTTTTATTTCTATGCTGCATATTCTAGAATAATCTAGTTATTTTTGATACTTTCATCTTATATGATAATGTAAAGTCATGGCCACTAAAAATATATTTTAAATTTATTACCTACCTGCAGTTAGTGTGGCCAAAGCAAAATGAGTGAAAAATTATTAATTTACACAGAAATAGACACTCCTTCTTTTTGGATCGAAGCGTATTTAAACTTTAATATATTATACAAGATTACCATCGACTCGAAAAGAAGAAGAATATATTACCTGATATAGCCATAATACTATTAAATGCTTCATCTTCGGAAACATCATCTGAAATAAAAGATTCTCTTTAACTTTTTTATTAGTATAAGTGCAGTGCTGCATGCTTGCAATCATAACTGCAATAAAGAATTTTAAGTATTTATGGAAGGACGTCGGAGATCCCTTTGCGCAGCTGTTGGATAGGCAAATACAAAAAAAAAGTAATATTAGATTCTTACCTTCATCTATGGTTGAATCTTTGGTCAAAACTGCCAGCGAGTGTATTACTCTATGTTTAGCCTTTTTAAAAGTAGCTTCATAGATATCCTCTGCAACAAATATAATTATTTTTAAATGTTATGAAAGATATTTAGCTTTAATTCCGCTATTTTTTTTTTCTTTTCATTCCCTCCCGCCCTCATGGCATGCTACCCCCTTTTGTCTCACTTTTCGTGTATTTCTGCGTATGCATGAGGGCGGGAGGGTAGGCTTTCCTGCATGCGCATATTGCATGAGGGCGGGAGGGTGGGACTGCATCCTGCTTCCAAGCTTGGATTTTGGTAGCGGAATTTAAGCTAAATATCTTTCATAACATTTAATGTCATGGATTTCCGCAAAGTAACGCCTGATTCTATAACTTATAATTATTTTTACTTAAAAAATAATGTTAATTAAAGCTATATATACCAATAGACATCAGTTCTGTAACTAATTAGGAAAGCACACTTAGAATAGGGACTACTGCAATTTAAAAATCCGATAGTGTCATACTAGTGGAAATTTACGTCCATTTGTAAATTTCCACTCTTAGGCCAGTAGTTTGTCTCTTATTGGTGGAGATTGACATACAGGCTGGAGGCGATACTAGCGACACTAGCACGGTACGGTGTACCCCGCTAGACGCTGTCTAACACAACCATTTTTCATAATAGAGTAAAAAACAAACTGACGTTATTAAAACCATTTTTTTATCATATAACCTACAGATAGATCTTACTCTAACTTAAATAATAAGCCCAATATTAGCCCCTAAAATCTTACTATAGCTAGTAAACAAATTTCATCTAAAAAACCACAAACAAACTTACTTATTTCACTCTCATATTCGTTCCAGATCTTCTCAACACTCTGCATAGACTTATCACTGATAGTCACATGTATTGGATCGTTGAGATTACTCTTAATTTCTTCTAGAACATTCTTATCGTATATAGGCTGGCCTTTGCTGTCGATTCTCTTGTTTATGTACAGCCAGTGGAGAGCTTGTGTCGCTGCTTTTTCAGCTGCCTGGCGTTTTGATATTGCGGTGCTGTATGTAATGAAATTGTAATTATTTATAGATTTAAAAAATGAGCATCAAACAAAATACTGTTGAGTCACATATAAAGTTATAGTATACGTAGAAAACTAGAATTAACTCTAAACTTTTTAAACATTATTCAATATATTGTATACTTACATAATACTAATAATAATTGTATACTTACAATGACTCGAAAAATTAAACTCTCTTAATATAGTTATCTTTTCTAAAATTTAACTATATCATTCTCAATAAGTGCAACTAAATATGTATTCAGCTGATAAGTGATATAAAATTCTCAGAAACAATTCATTTCTTTAATGAATTAACACAATGTTTGTAAAACATTTCTTTCAGAACCACGCACAATTCACTTTTTTTATCTATAACAGGCTATGTCCCATACAAGACCACAATATTTTGAACTTTAACACCATGAATTAAAGTCCAAAACCAATTAATTTTTTCTATAGCTATGCCCAATTAAGGGATTACAAAATACATTTTAATATGATTAATATTTTAGAGAAAAAATTAATTTACAAAAGAGGTACTTTACAAGAGAGATTAGAGAATACCTTTAAGAAACTCTTTCTTAATTACTGAATTAAAACTCTTTACATAACATACTAGAAATTACATCATAAAATATGTTTACCCTTCAAACTTAGCTTTCTCAGGCCAGATAAAGTTATAAGTGCAGGTCCAGTCATTACTCTGAGTCCGTTTAATACTTTTAGTGACTCCTTTAGGTGCGAGTGTGTTTTGTTTGTAATGGATGTCAAACACCTTGTCTGGTGTCCTACTGGCTATCTCGTTTAATGCCACTCTTGGTAATGGAAATATTTCTGTGATCTTCTTTACGACTGTAAAATGTAAAATATTATTTATATTAACAATTTTGTTAACAAATAAACAAAGGTTAATGGGCACCTTAGTATGGAAACTATACCCAAACTGTACAGAAACAAAATAAGGTGAAATAGACAGATTAATGTCTCTAATTTACGATAGTATGGGTTGCATTACTGTGGGTATAGTCTGAAGTTACGCAAGAGAAGAGTGTCTGGAAGGATATGGGGAAGGCCTTTGCCCAGCATTGTGACATTGTTCTTTGACCTACTAATGTTTAATTCCGCAATAAAGTTAAAAAAAAAGTACGTGAAATTAAATGTGGGGTATAACTTAACAATTTAAATCTAGTTTGGTTTATGTACACAAGTTTTCACAAACTGGGTCAGATTATGCCCAATGACCTTTGATTTGATATAACTCTTTTCATCTTTGATATGGGCTGTGGTGAAAAAATAATTATCTTTCTAGTTAATATTTTACTATTAGAATATGTATGTTTTATTATTAATTTAGGGGACAAATTTTATATTAGATATACCTAATGTAAACGAAAAAGATAGTTCTAGTTTACTACTTGCTTCTTAAGAAAATAAAGTTATGTAATTATTTTATAAAGTCAGTTATACAACTGCCTCGTTGGCCTAGTGGTTCTAAGCGCGACTGCTACGCTAGAGGTCTTGGGTTCGATTCCCAAGTCGACCAAGGTGTTATTGTGTTTTTCTATGAAATTCTCAGTAGTAGGTCGGAGTTTGGATTTGTGCCCGGTTAGTGGCAATAGGCTCGCCCCCTATTACATGGGACCTAAACATACCGGCGAACTGTGGGTCTACATTGGTAGGTACACCTCTGCCTAACCCTTCGGGAATACAGGTGTGATGGTATGTTATGTTACGTAGTTATACAAGGGAAACTGCAACCTAGTCTTAATTTAATGATTACAGCATTATTTCTTGTCTTTATTAAAATAAATGATTAAATAAATATTTGATTATTTACTTACCATTTCCATGGCGTACATTTAAATGATTTTCTTCTTCATTTATTAAACCACTTGAACACCATTTTCTATGTATAGGTAGTATATTATGACTATTCTTTATATTTTCATGATCAAATATATACTTGTTTTGTAGACAGGCAGAAATTCCTGAAATGAGTAAATAGAATTATGTTTGAGTTTGTATTTAATGTTAGATTATAATTGCCAATTGTTAATTGCATACATATTCGAAATTATAAATCTAAATATAAGATAAATAGTTATAGGTAAGCCAGTAAGTATGTAAGTAGTAAGAAACTTAATAATGAGACTTTATCTAGAAAATCCTAGTTTTTTTTTTTACGGAACACTAACATGTGTTATAGTGAAAGATTTTAATTTTAATGTGTTTATCTTTTATAACAACTTTCATCAGTCAACTACTCTCTACTATTACTAATGTAAATAAATAGTTAATTATAACATATTAGCTGTGCCCCGCGGTTTTACCCGCTGAATGACAATTCATACACTATCTTTATAAATTATAGCATAATATATGTGTTATTCCGATGTATAAGCTACATTATAGTAAAGTTTCATTAAAATCCATTCAGTAGTTTTTGCGTGAAAGAGTAACAAACATCCATACATTCAAACAAACTTTCGCATTTATAATATTAAGGGAAGGTAAGGATTTAGGGCGATTGGAATAGTTGCAAGCCCATTAAGGTTTCCAAACGCCACATGCTTGATATTCATAACATTTGTAAAGTAGGCTCACCTACATTCTGTTACAAATTGTAAAAAGATTGTAACTTAGGGTAGTTAGTAATATACTCTTATTAGCCTCTCGTATGCCGCAATAAATAAGAACAATAGAATTCAATTGTGTCTCGCGTAGATCTGCGCTTCCGGCCATACAACAGGTTAGAAACCAACATGAATGGAAATTATAACTTACCTCTTTGGTTTACGTGTGCTGTTATTACATTATTAACTGCATTATTACTCAACAAATATCTTCTCCAAACATTTGTCCGAACAATCCAATTTTTACACACAAACATCTTAATTTAACTTCTGTATACAACTTGAAAGGAGGTTATGTTATGATGCTTGTTTCTTAGTCAAACACTTTCATTACACTTCGGTCGGTATCGTATGTATAAATGGACGTTATGTAAGACACATAAGCGGAATCATTATAGATCTAGTAAGGGTGAACTTATAAATACATTTATCACAAGATTCGGTAAATTCCCAACCAAAGTGCAACGAGAATATTTTTGAAACTCAAAACGTCACTGTCACTGTCAACTAGGCGTGGGCGTTAATTCAACGAACGGCTTTTTTCTGTTAATCTAATGTTAACGAATTAACTGCTTTTTGTTTACCGCAAAACCCGTTATATCTATCAACTGTTTGATGTTTCATTCAACGATTTTGGCAAAGCTCATATTATTAACTTAACGAATAGGTATTCAAAAGTCGCTAACGTTATCTGAAGATGCTAACGCAAGCTAGTAACGGAAACCAAAAAACGAAAACGTTGTTTTGGTTTTAGCAGCCCGCGGCATAACGTCAGCTCCTTTTTCAATTTGAACAAAGTTTTATCTATCAACTGCTACGTTGGTACAAATCTGTTACATTAATGAAAACCTGTTAATAACGTTAACGACTTTTTTTAACAGGTTAACAGGATGAAATTAACGGCTTCGTTGCGTCCCAAAAATCGTTAACGACCCACCACTACTGTCAACATCAAGTGTCACTCTGACAGCTAAAGAATTACTTACAGTCATAGACTATAGAGAAATCGTTCTATGATATTCTGTAAAGGGACATGCCCAAGTTTCATAGTGAGTTTGGCCCAGAGTGCACACTTATGATATGATGTCTTAAATGTAGCATAGATTGTTAACATGTAATAAAAGAAAGAATCGGTTAAATAAAACTTCGGATTTTATAGTAAAAAATATTTTAATTTTTTGAAATACAACGCATTTATTACTACATAAATGAATTTGGTGGTGAGGTTTTAGTACTATTGGTTCCTTACTCGCCATTGGTATCATAAACTATTAAAACATCATCCAGGAATTGAGCAGGTGCATTAATATTACTACTTTGATGCCGTGCCCACCCTAAATACCATATAACTGACATGACGTGGACACAACGTCCAACACAACAATCCAAAAAATTCGACGGCCTACAATACAATTACAACAGTATTTTTGTATTGCTGCACGACCAGTATTATTGGTATTTATCAAAATGTAAACAAAATATATTTTTCGAGAGTCGGTCAAGAATTGACGAGACGGTTGTTTGACATTGACAACTATGACTTTTTATGACGTTGCCGTTGCGGTTGCCAGTGCAATGAAATAAATATAGAAAATCGATTTTGATCGATAATAATGATTAATTTGATTTCGTTGTATGACACTGTGACGCCAATTATATTTTATAACTATAAATAAATAGCTAACGCACTACCTGGATTATTACAATTTGTCATAAGAAAAATCTTTTTTAATGCCGTTTACTACATTAAAAATATATACTTATTTCAATCGATTATCAATCGACAAACGATTTAAATTCGCTTCTGGTTTTAAAATGGCAACTCTTTCGACCGATGTGTTGTTGATCGTGTATCGTATATCTAAATCTTTTCAAAACTTATTATTTACATCAAAATCTTCCATATTTTTATGATAAAATGGATAAGTTGATAATTCATAATAAATAATGATGTTTTTTTTTACGTATATCTTTTTCGTGTGCATTTCTTGGCCAATAATGGGCAATTGCCTTTACTTTAAAATATCGAAACTTAATTTTGTTTTACTTATAACTGAAATGAATAAAAAGCTGATTTTAATATAATTCTATGAATAATTGAAATTGTTATTGTATTCTTTAAAATATACTATTTCGTTGGAAATCTAGACTTCTTTCGCCGTATGGCTGGTGTTACTTTGTTTAATTATTTATCTATTTAAAATCTAAAGCTAATCTTACTCGTCTAGATACTTACCTATGTTCTTAATTTTAAATCTTAGATGTTATGACTGAATGTAATATACTTACTTATCTTATATTTTGGTGTTAATTTGTTATTGTAATCGTCCCTGCATCCGCTTTTACATTAGGTTTTCAAATATATAGCGGTAAAACCTAAACTTTGAACTCTGCGCTCTTTTTATAGTTGAAGTTATTATAATTATGTTTATTGTTGCATAAATATTAATGTTAGATTAAAATAATATCTAGTAAGCAATGATTCGACACGAATTGATTATAATTACGATAGGACATATTTTCCTGAATAAAATTCCTGGTACATAATTAGGAAAAGCATCAGTATTTCCTCAATAATTATAAACCATTTACCTCCTACAATTATTTTATTTTTACAAGCTTTTGAAACTACAAGTTGAAACACTATTTAGGCAGATAGTTTGCTGTTATACCATTAACCTTAATTATATGTAGTTTTATTGTTTTAGTAAATTATGCAGAAGCAGACGTACTAGCTCGTACTATTTAATAAAAAGGTAAATCTTTTCATTCCTTCAGAGAGTAGGTAGGTCAACAAAACACTAGTTACAGAGGATCGCGATAGTTTGCAACTTGTTCCTGCTAATACAATTGGGAATAATGACTTGACCGGCCTGTTGGTCTGGTGATTAGTGACCCTGACTGCTGTACTGGACGTCGTCGGTTCGTTTCCCACCTAAGACAAATCTTTGTGTGATGAGCACGATCATTTGTTCTGTGCCTGGGTGTAATTTATCTATAATCTGTATTTATTTAGAAATATATAAGCATGTTTATCAGTTGTCTGGTTACCATAGTAGGTACAAGCTCTGCTTAGTTTGGGATCAGATGACCGTTTGTGAGTTGTCACAGAATATAATTGTTACTATTAAAGATATAAATAATTATTTGCTTTAGGTTGGCATAAAGAAGGAAGTAATACCACTTAATTGAATTCTCCTGTTGACTAGGATAATCCCTGACCAATTTCAGAAATAATAATTGGTTTAGCCAAGTACTGACGGATAATGTCACGACCTTTTCCATTTGGCGAAACACGTTTTGTTTGTCACGTAAATTGTTGTATGTTTCCTGTTAGTTGTGTAGACTGATTTGTTAGGATCATTATAGTATAATGAATAGTCCTTCAGCTTTAAAAAGAGTATCTAATGATGTTACAGGTACTGCTATTAAGGCTATAACTGTGTATATTTTATTAGTACTAGGTACTAAGTATGGATATTTTATCGAAATAAAACTTTTTTTTACGGATTTTTTCGCGGTTTAATTTTAGATTTTAGGTCCCGACGTTTCGACACCTTTGCAGGTATCATGGTGCAAAGCTGTCGAGACGTCGCGGTCGGGACCTAAAATCTAATATTAAACCGCGACAAAATCCGTAGAAAGTAGTTTTATTTCAATGTCTAACATTCGCGTAAACCTAAAGGTAGCCATTGACGATGCATCCATTTAGAAGATTTCCAAATGGACGCATTCCCAATGGATATACTCCAAATTATGGGCACATTGACTGACTTCCATTTGGACGTACGCGCCGCCGCCACTTCGAATATTGCACGCTATCAAGTATATTAACTTATTTAATTCCTTTTTAAAACAATTTCTCATAGAGGTTATCTTTTTTTTAACGGTATCTAAGTTGGCGTCAGGGTCCTTTGTTTTAAACAATGCCAACAAATCATTCATTGCTGCATTTCTCTTTTCCCTGTTGTGATAATCAGCATGTTTCACTTGCCATAAACATGGGTGCGATTTATATTTTTCAATTATTTCTAAAACAAAGTCACGGGCAGACGTAGACATAATTACAACACATGTATCCGCCGTCAACACAAAGCATAAACTGAGACGAAAATCACAAAAAAATGGACGCGGTTTTGCCCATTCACGGACAATCCGGACGGCTTCCAAATGGCGTGGCGCTCGTTTTTGACATTGACAGTCGGCCGCGGATGACGTCCATTTGGATTGGATGCATGGATTTCAATCCGTTTGGAAATCCAAAGCTGGAAGATATCCATTTAATTGGCATACGTTTAGCACATTCACGAAACGATTTTGGAAGACGTCCACTCCATTTGGATTGATGGACGTATCGTCAATGGCTACCTTTAGAAACCAATATGGATATTTTACTTTTAGGAACTGAGTCATTGACTTTTGGTAAAGTATTCGACTTAAACAAAAATCAATGCTAATTCAATGTTTAATTGACGACCGAAGGGCCAAAATAACGAACCAATGACCTCGTCTGCTTCAGGTCACATTTGGCAGAAATGTTCAGTCTCAAATAAGGGATTTAAACGTGACTCAAAATTAATTTGTGTTTGAGTATTCGGTAATGGGCCAAATTAAGGATCTAGAATTATCAAAATACATCGCGATAGGCCCAGACGGAGTAACTTCAACATTGCTTGAAAAAAGGCCAAGTAGAAGAACATTAATAAATAGCTATCCATGGAACCTCTTTCTTTGTTTATTTTACAGCTAGCGAAAAAAAAATTTAGTGAGCTTCAGTGTAGGTATCTATTGATCTACACGCATCTGGCATTCAACTCCCGAAATAATAAATCAATTTTGATGCGGTTTTTACTGTTTGAATGCTGATGTGATAGATGTTCTTAAAATTATTAGCTTTAAAAAAAGTATTAAACATAATGACAGATATTTTTTGTACCTATTAGAAATCAAGGCGATATGAGAAAAGTAACAAGTTTACAAATACGTATGAATTAGAAGAAACTCGTTGTTTGTAAAAACAGGTTAATAATTAGAATTGCTTTTAAATTTCAATGTTATTACCACTACATAAAGTTTAATTTCCTTTATCATCATATGTAATGATTTGTGTAATCAAATTAATAATTTAGAATTAAAAACTACTTTGATAGGTATTAAAACTTGCTAAAATCAATTTGAAGAATATTTTAATTTGAATTGATTGGCAAGTTATTGTTTTTAGTAAAAATGATAATATTATTGTTATAAATCAAGATTTAAATAATTAAATTAGTTACTGTATTTGCATGCCTCATTAATTTAGAAGTCAAACAAATTTCTAACAAAACTGAATACAGTATTTTACATCTTCATTCACGGATTTTATCTACACTTGTATGTTAATTTAGCATACAAAGCTACTCGCTTTGTTTTGTAATGAGTTTTTTTTTTCCATCTTAGGTAATTCCAATTCGGAAAAGATCTCTGTACGATAAAACGTGACTCATTGCTGCCTAAAATAGTTTCTTTCATATAATTATAATGTTTAGAATGGATTAGTCAAGTCTATTTTTGGCGGAAATATGCAAAAAATACTAATAGGTAGGAAACTTTATGACAAACAACACATAACACATAAAAACTTGTAATTCTCTTCACGACTCGCGTAAAAATGTCAAGGAGATGCACAAAGGTATACATTAGCTGCACTTAAACGTACATCGCTCCTCCACGATAGGAATCATCAAATACAGTGAAGTAAAACTGTCAATGGACGTTGAAATATAAATAATATAAAAGTCAATATTAAGGTCCTCTAATAAACTACAAGCACCTTAAAACAATCATAAATACTCTTAATTTTAATGCACTATAAAGTTCATATCTTATAGTTCAGTTAAAGAACCATGTCAAATACACTTAAAAGTCTTGAGTATTTAGTAAACGGTAGGTTTTGAGTAAATACCACTGAATAGCACTGTTGTCGTCGTTTTCTCCATAATGAAGTAAATGAAAGGTCTGTTGGCATGGAAGTAAGGCGCAGATATCCTGTCGGAGAAAGTAGCGGTCGTTACCGCCGACGCGACGGTCCCAGACTCCGTCACCTCAATGTCAGCCTTATGTACAATAGCAGACACGAAGATATTATCCTTCGAAACTCGCTGGAAACTGGCGATATCCGGTTGGAAAATATCGTAAACACCCATGTCATTTAACGGCTTGTTCAAAACAAGATTCGTGCTAATATGGAACCTCGGTAACTTTACATCTACGTCGTCCATACCGAAAGCATCAACGTCATCCTGTAATCTCTTAAAAATATCCTTTAAAGTGACTTTGGCAAAGCTTTTGTACATGTCCGCGATTTTCGCTGATGGATACGGCAGTACTATAATCATAGAGTACTTCCCATTCGTCCCGTAAGGCAGCTCCACTACAAACGACTTTAATGACTGCATGTTACTGAACGCAAAAGCACCTTTTTGGAACATCATGTTGACAGATCCAATAACTTTCTTATCTTCATCGTAGAAAGGTTCCATAAGCGTATCAGACTCATTGAAAGGCGATTGCCACAATCCTTTAAAAGAAATCACATTTGTTAGAATCATCCGCGATTCACGAAAATCGTCTGATCTGAGAACATTCGAGACACGACCGCCAGATTTCTCTATATAGGTGTTAGCGATCCGTGCTGAGTTTGGGTCGTCGAAATCCAGGACTTTTAATGAAGCACCGAAATCATTTTGAAGGGAATTCTTGAATGCAGGGAAGACAGTGAAATCGTTGTCTAAAAACACGAAATTCCTGCTTGCAAGACTGACACCATTGTTTCCTTCAGCTAACACAGCATCTGTGAGTTTTCTGTATCCAGAGACAAGAGTATTTTGATTTTTCGGCAGAATGAATGCTCTGCTAAGTTGGAGGTAACTGTTGCCAGTCGCTCCAAGGGCAATACCAGTCATCAAAGTCCATATTCCGAACGGTGATAACACAACATGTCCATCCGTTTCTGCTTGTGTGTGGTACAACAGCTCTATACTAAAATTTCGCGGCCGTTCATAGAAATCAACTTGACAATAACACGTCCCGATAAATAAAAACACAAACGCAACCGATCTCATTGTGATCTCGACCATGTCTCGTATAACACTGAACAATTATAATGCGAAACGGGAATGTGACTAATTTATAGACATGTATATTACAACCACGGTTGAATGAAAAACAACTTTGTGTTGTTACATTTAAAGTCTTGTTTTCCTGTTGTTGTGTGGTTTAACACTATCGAGTTGAGTAGGTACGTGAAGATGAACAAAACCGGTATTCTTGATCATTTTGTGTGGTGTTCTGTGATTCCGTCGTATGTTGCTAACTTGTAGTCCTTACATACACGACGAATGACAAATTCTGCGTCTGTGTGTGTACAAAATAAATTAATTTCATAATATAATATTTGGAATGTTGTACGTAAATAAATAACAAGTTTTCGTTATCTGTTCGATTGATTTTCTTAAACAAAACATAGTTATTTCTTAGTGTACACAGTCGTTTTCTAAAACTATTGTAATTAGTGGAGTATCGTTGTAATTCTATTGTTTTCTATTATGAATAGAGAAACGTGAATTGCTTCATAATAGTCTTTAGTAATAGGATAATTTATAATCGAATCGTGGACGAGTTTGGTAGTTTCTTGACCCTTATCGTTGTCTTCATTTTCACCTGTAACTGATACAAAAATAATGTTTAGTAGCTGTTACGAACCGTTTGAACTTTAAGGGGAACGTTTCAGAATGCCGGATTTGTTTAGAGCTAGAATAGGGTCATTTGCTTACGTTTTAAGTAAGTTTAATGGTACTGCTTATTTCTTAGTTTTTTTTTCCAGCAGACCTGTAGGATAACTTTTGAACATGCCTAAATAAACTACTTGCATACAGTAATTTACATGTTTTTTTAATAGTAAATAATTTTAATAGAACTGGAGTCATATAATATACTAGGCACCAATTTGTAGGGGGCCTAGCTTTCTACTTCAGTGGGACGGTACAGTAATTCATACATAGAATATTAAAGTGCCAATTGCAGCCATTGCAGGTATCAATATCTTCACTAAGATATTGAATCTTGAAATCTACATGATTCTATACTAAAAATATTGTTATAAATTAGGTTCAATTAAGTATGCACATTGCACATAGCTGTTTACAAAATGCTTCCATGTGCATAATATATCTTTAATTAATCAATACATGTAAACTATTTTGAAATTTAAATTGCAGTTATTTCCTTCATCGTATATTAAAATGCATGAAGTAGTAGTACGTCTGCAATAATTATGAACCTTTATGATTATGTATAGGTTCTAGTTGCTACGAAAACAGGACTTTATAAATATCTAAGCAAGAATGCAAGTAGAGAGCCTTCCCTAAATGGCGATACTTTAGTACCTTCATTCCAACCTTTTTTAAATGAAGCTGACCCGAGCCGTCCAAAGTCCTAATAGAAGTAAAAAAAACTTAGATCCAGCTATTCCTTGTTGTCATGCCTTATTACGATTGTTAGCAACGCACTGAGTCGAGGCCCGAATTCCGCAGGGGTTGCGATTAGTAAACATTGCTAAAATATTAAATTTTAAACTATCGCGCTGCATGTTTATAATACTATAATTCACGGGAATAAGCGCGTAGGTACATGCATAAAAATCTTTTTTGGGGCTTGACGTTTCGACCGGGTAACCCCGGCGGCCGGGGTTACCCGGTCGAAACGTCAAGCCCCAAAAAAGATTTTTATGCATGTACCTACGCGCTTATTCCCGTGAATTATAGTATTGCTAAAATAGTTTTTCTATAACTCTGGCTGGAGTCCCTTATGGTTTCGCTAAAAGTCTGGTGAAGCAATCAAAGCCTGCGTTTAAAAAGTCAAAATCGCTACCATAGAAATTGTTGATTGTTGAATATTTTTTTCCCCTGATTATTAGCCAAGTAATACAATAAATTGTCGTATGGTAAGACAGCTGATCACTTACTGCTCATTGTCTTATGTATCCATAGCAAAAAATGCTAAAGGTTATTGAACTCATCAGTATTTTTTCACTTGATATTTAACTATTGTATTGTGTCAACTATTGTATTGGCTTAACGCGTTCGTCCTAATTTCAGGATGTAAGCAGAAATTGAGTTTGTTGACCTCTCATTGAACTGTAACTTGATTTTCAAAGATTCAATAAATACTGCAATACGTAATTCTTTCTTACCGTTTTTTTACAATTATAGGATCAAATACCTTTAAACATTATGTTAGGTATATTAGGAACTCAAAAATGTTCTGAAAATGTATGTGTATGTAGGTAGACATGTACATACAAATTACATGGTTTATAGCTTTGATTTTATAATGTCAATATTATAATATACTAGCTGTACCCGGCATGCGTTGCAATGCAATTTTTTCTACCTAGCACCTGCCTACTACCTACCTACTACCTACCTGCCTACTACTTTCCTACTACCTACCTGCCTACCTACCTACTACCACTTAGGGTTATGAAAAATACCTACACTACTATACCTACTGAATATGCATATAAAATTTCATAAAAATCGGTCAAGCCGTTTCGGAGGAGTATGGTAACTAACATTGTGACACGAGAATTTTATATATAAGAAGAAGAAGATAATCAAAGGGTTTATGGTATATTATATACTTTCTTCTGGCATTTATTTATTTAATGGTATTAATTTGTCCTTATAAGGTGAGGAAGCAGAAAGACCAATGAGGATTTTCACTTTACAAAACCCTGACACACCTCTTTCCTAGTATTTTGTACAAACTCATTAGAAAGGTTACTAATTTGAACAAATAGGTCAATTATAAATTATATTATACAGTTCTTACGTCAGAACAATAAGATTGACTCATAATTACGCCAAAGTCACTAACCGTTTTGGTATTCAACCTCAAAATTAGTTATTATTATTTTATTAAAAAACATTAGTGCATGACTGGGTTGATATTTGTAATCAGCTGTTTTATAAAATGGCGCGTTGCTTTTTTGAGGTTGACAGATAAAATATTCGAAGAAGCGTTTGGTTTTTGTTTTTTAATCGATGGAATTACGATTCAGCCTAAATACTTTTTATTCGTGGTAGTAAGTAATGGACTTTCCAAATTTAAAATGTTGTTAGAATTTTAAATGTTGCAGTTGCATTCGTTTCTTGTTATCCCGGAAAATAATATATTTACTTTTCCTCAAAATATTCCTTCGAAAAATTCATATCCATTTGCAAAAAGCAGAACAATGCTGTTCTCCCCATTTTTTCTCTTTACATAACTATTTTTCTCAGGCATGCGTACAGCGTATGTATGGTTTTGATTGTGCTAGGTAGGATCCATTATCATCACAACACAAATAGAAAAAAATAAAATTCTAGGGTAAATACGATAATTTAGCACACAAACATCGTAGTTTGGAAGCGGACCCTAACATAGTTTGGGAAAAAGGCTAGGCAGATGAGGATGAGCTCAATGTAAACGGTACTTTAAAAATTAGAATCTAAGTATGTAATTTTTTTGTAAACAGCCATGCTACTTATGGGTTTTGCCGGACTTAAATGTCACAATGCATTATTGTATGCTAATCGTAATGAAAGCACAAACGATACAGATACGGTCATGCGGTTAGGTTATTTTGATGTTATTCTTTTACAAAACGACAAAGCTTAGAAAACAAAAGTGAGTGTGACAGAAAGAGTTAGATAATAATAATTATAAATCTATGGATGATTTCTTTTTTTTTAAACGTTTTCTGTTAGCAACTTTACGTTTTTTTGCACATGTTGTGTTTCTCTGCCTAAAATAGTTGAACAAATTAAGACGAAGACAAAAACTGGGGCAATACAAAAACAGGCCGAACAACAATAAACATTTGTGTTATGGAAGTTCACTAGATAATTTAATTAACGTTAATTGATAGGCGATTAGCTATCTGCCTTCCTACTCTGTATTAAAAGAGGCCTGTACCACAGTACATAACAATTAGGTGTGCTCTTCTGCATTACTATGCAGTGGGGTCGTTACAGAAAAGTGTTGAACGAAATATTGAAAGGTTATGTACGGTTAGGGTTACTTTTGTTAAACTTACTTGTAAAGTTAGTTTGCTTAGGTTTAAACACGTCATAAAGTGAAAAATCTTAAAATGAAAAAAACACACATACCGCAATGAACTAATAATATCAAAAAATCTTTTTTCGTCTGGGTATTTTGGTGACCTAAGTCAACAAAGTTTATAAGTAAGCACTTTACTATTACATTACTTCACTACAACATCTATTAAGATGACCTACATTCCTAAAACCCATTAATCTCTTAAAAAGATAAATTATAGATATAAAAATAAAGGACAGTTAAAACTTTTCCTTATAAATTTTCCGCCATTTCAAGTGCAGTCTTCACTGTAAATTCAGCATGATAAATCAAAACAAATACTAAGAAGTAAATAATCATGTATGATATCATTAAAACATCATCGTCTACAATATAACGCCCTTTGATATCATTAACACCTGTATTGTTCGGAAAAGTAATAAATACTTGAAATTCTTTCAACAGGGATGACAATCTTTTAAGGAAATAATATCACAAAATGTTTAATATTCGGATTTCTAATAGTAATGGACGGATAAATCTACTGGGGCCCGAGTCTGCTATTTACATTTGCTTGAATCGTCTGAGTGGGTGGGGTTAGTGGGACCATTTTACGATAATTGGCATTCTACTAACTGTCAAAACGTCACAATTGGCCATTGGAACGATTGAGCCGCGAGTTGAGTGAATATGACCGATGGCCGGTACAATTTCGTATTCCGCTATTTTTTGACAGCAGTTGCATCATATCTATGGCTAAACATTTTTTATTTTTCATAGACAATGTGTCAATTTCAACGAAAACTTTCCTTTTTTAAAACATAATTATCCTTATTTACAAGTTTTTAATAGAAATTACATATTGTATGGGCTTTTACAATTAATTAGTATTCAAAAAACAATTAATACAATTTTTTGCAACATAAGAAACGATTATTAATAATTAGTGCCAATCGGTGTTGCCTATTAATAATTACAAAATGTTTGATACTTTTATTTTTAATTTAAATTGACAACACCGCATCCCACTCATGCCAGTATGCCACTGATTGTTGTTGGCTTAACTGAATACGAAAATTAGGCACATATTGGGTTGACACTATCATCCCACTATGATCATAGTAACACGGAGTGTAAATAGCAGACTCGGGCCCCTGTACTGAGGAGCTATGTCGAACGCAGCTGCCAATTAAAAATTTATCACCTAGAATCAATTTTAAAATATAAGAATCTTAATGCTTATTTCAGCAATAAAATAAACACTTACGACATACGTTTTGGAAACATCAAATAGTATATGAAGAAACAACAACATGTAACTCATCTTCTAGTAACAATAATAGATTTTAATTACATAGATACGCTAATAAACACCAATAAAACATCGATGGTAAGAAACTGCGAAAATAACAGAGGCGTTAAAATGAACAAGGAAACAAAACCAAGGTCTTATTACAAGTCAATAGATAATACAATAGATCCAAATACTGGTTCTTAACTTTATTTGGTGAGACTAGGATTCAAACCAAAAAAGAAAAATGCAACGAAGTTAGACGATAGGATAACATCTATACTTATAATAAATCTGTACATTGAAAATATCAAAAAAATAAATGGCGGGTGGTGTTACTAGACCGACACCAAACCCAAAAGTGTGAAAAAAAAATTTTTTGTCTGTCTGTCTGTTCAGGTATCACGCAAAAACTACCGGTTCGATTACGATGAAACTTGGTATAATTCTTTATTATCCTGGGCACCACACTGGGTAGTTTATATCCTGGAAAAGTATAAACAATAAAAAACAATCTTAATTTTGCGGTTAAAAACTCATTGATAAGTTTCGTCATCCACGCGAACGAAGTCGCAGGCACAGCTAGTAATAACTAAGATCAAATAAGGTAGCATTGTTTTGGAAGACTGGTTGTGGAGGGCAGGTAAGTATTCACTAAATGAAATGTACGGGATACAGCTGTATCCGGTGAGACTGGAAGCTGCACCCAAAATAACTCGGAAAAAGGCCAGGCGTAAGAAGAAGAAAGTAAAGTTTTTTTTTTTTTTTTTTTTTTTTTAAATAAATTTAAATAAATAAATAAATGCGGACAACATCACATACATTGCTCTGAACCCAAAGTAAGTAGCTATTTAGCACTTGTGTTATGGAATTCAGAAACAACGAAGGTACCACAAACACCCAGACCCGAGGCAATGTAGAAAAGTTTGTTTCTACATTGACCCGTCCGGGGATCGAACCCGGGACCTCAGAGCTAGCGACACCTTGAAAACCGGTGCGTACGCCACTCGACCACGGAGGTCGTCAAAGTTGTTTTCTTCCTTGTAGAAAACTTTTACACTAGATTAGATTGTAACACATCATTAGAAACTCCGTTGGGATTCCTTAATTATTTGGCTTTGGACAAACCAGTACCACCAAGTATAACATTCTCAAATGTGTATAGGGGAATTTTACAAACTGCAACGCCGCGCCGCGCCGTGCAGACGTCAATATTTAGGATTAACCGTTCGTGCAATATATTAATGTATGTGAACAAACTTTCTCATCTTTGAAACTTGAAAGTTAGTCATGATACTTCACATAGGAAAGCCTAGAACTTGTTAACAAAAATGAATATTACTTGACCAAGAATTAGAGCTACAGAAACTGATAGTTTTATGTCGTATAACCTCATGTATTTGGTGGGTATATACTTTCTCCCTTCTTTCTTATTTATCTTGTCTTCATTATTAGTATCTCGCGTACCATCATATTCATTTTTGTAGTTTTTTTAGTGAACATTATGATCACAGGTCATTAAGGTCATCAGCTATTGGTACCTGCTTTGCGCAAACATGTTTGGCTAGTCTTACTTTTTAGCAGAATTTGGAATTCTAGGTGTGTTATTTTTTTTCTTGCTGGCCTTTAGTGTCCTACTGCTGGGCAAAAAAGTCCTCAAGGTATGCTTGTAAGTCATTCCGCCTCTTTCTCATTTGAGGTTTGTTTATCCAAGACAAATGAAAATTTTATCACTGTCTGCCAACCCTATAAATTAATCGTGATCTCCAAGCCTACAATATTCATTCAATACGTATGGGTTTGTCCAGATAAAGTCGTGATCTTACCGAGTATGCGTCATACGTCGTAATCGCTTCAAATGAATAGTAAAATCCTAATTGTAAACAATAAAATTCTAACTTCAATTTAAGTTACCGATGGGTAGGGAATTACCTCATTTCAGTTCGTAGGTTGGCACATTGGGTACTCCAATCGCATATGAATTTTACTTAGATTTTATGTATATTTTCTGAGAAGTCTGTTGTAAGTTGTAATGCCATCGAAAATGCATCTTTCCTCATTGTATAAGATTTACGAACGATCTATATTTCAATAGATTTATGTACCATTTTGTAGGTACACTGTCTTCAGAAATTTTTATGCTTACGGATTATCACCTATCCACGGACCAATGTTGCAACCGCGGCTAATCCTTTATTATCTGTCAAATGGTACGGCTACACTTGGCCGTACTAGTGTATAATGTATACTAATCTTGTTATACGTTACAATAATATTAAGGTACCAAAATTGGTTAAATTCGACCGCATCAGATCAATCAAAAACCTAATTAACCAAAACCACAGAAAGGTTTCATTATAAATCAAATTTCAAGATACAGGCACTTAAGAAACAATAGGGTCTTAAAAGCCTAATACTTC
Source organism: Autographa pulchrina (assembly GCA_905475315.1). Lineage (NCBI taxonomy): Eukaryota > Metazoa > Arthropoda > Insecta > Lepidoptera > Noctuidae > Autographa > Autographa pulchrina. The sequence continues at coordinate 2,469,569 of FR997786.1, read as the reverse complement.
TGCAGGAGCAAAAAGAGGGGATTACCAAAAATAATGCACAACCTTAACCTTCAAATAATACATTATGCAAATATGTAAAGGTCAAACTATTCTTATTGTTTCATATAATTTAGCATCCTTATGTAATTCTCTTAGTTTGTGTGTCTGTTTGTTGTTATTTATGTGGCTGATCAGTGTATTTCAGAGTGCCTACACTCTTGATTTTCTACTGTTGTTTTTAGATAAATGTGATCTTGTAATTTGGTCGTACTCTTTAGTTAGGTACTAATACTAAGTTAAATATGGACCACATAAAATATGGACAGAAAATGGAAATTGTGCTGAAATTCAAATAATCTTTTAAATATCTATTTGTTTTAATAGTACATGATATTCATTAATTTTTTATATTCTTACATCATTTGATTAAATTATCCAACCCGTCATGGGTAATAATCGAAAAAGACAGAGATGTTTTAAATAATCAAGGAGGTCTTTGCCCAGTCATGAGATCTATTGTAGGCTTATAAAAATAATCCACATTTAGTTATGACACTGTAAATAACATTGACTGGAGATATTTGAAGATAAAACTGAATTTGTTTATAAAGCAAACCAGGAGTCCACAGCTAGTTTATAAACCAGATCCGGAAACAATGCTTTATTTGTTCCCATATTTATTTCATCGTTTTCTTTGTTACTATATACAACAATTGTGTAATGATGGTAGTAAATTGTGTCAGTGGATTAATTGATTGGTCTGTCATTAAGGTCATTACTTCTATAAATTGTACTATAGAAACTGATACGTTTGTTGTTAGAGCAGAGACGTCGAGGAAATAAACTAACGGCCAATATTAATAGCATAATTATCTGGAGATGGATTTCACTATTAGTAACAATATTTTAACTTACAGCCTTATTAATCATGTTAAATACCCATATCTGAGAGAGAAAGCTATCTATGCATATTTTAAGTTATTTATTTCTAGCAGTAATGAAACATAGTCTGATCGAAGTGTTGTCCAAGTACAGAAAATTTTATGTCAACCGTAAAAGGAGTCAGTTGAAAATCTATCAGTGTGGTCTAAAAATGATGTAATTTATGAAAGAAAGAATATCAAAAGTGGAATGCTGTTGCGTTACATTAGACATACGACATTCACTTAAATCTGGCTTATGTATGCTAAAAATACTCTAAGTATAGACAAAACAGGGAAAAATAGTAAAAAATCGATTAAGGAAAACCACATGGATTTTTCGGCATTTCTTCTCGATCAAAGTACGTCATTGATCCGCGAGTTATTCCGCATATTCAATGACGTAAATGTTATCACGTACATATTATATCAGTGACATAATATCAGTAACATATCAACAACAGTTAATCTAACATATAACAGTTTTATTGCAGGCCAAAGACCTTTGCAAAAGACCTTTCTCCGTAAAAATGCGCTCGAAGTAAGGCGACCATTGGCCCCTATAAAATGACCACTGATATCCTTAATCGATATTTTATGTATTTTTAAAACAAATATATCAGTTGTACTTACCAATCGATTTGGAAAACCCGCACTACAGTCCTTTTATTTTTCTGCCACTATGATGCCAGTCATGTCAAAGTTAATCACGACAGTGATATGGGCTGTTCCATTAACTTTGCATGTTTTGATTATATTTGCATGTGTAGCTTGACATGTGTAATGTTTAGGCACTGACGTATACAACCTCATTTCTTTCGATAAAATATTATAGTACTATAAGTTTATTTACGTCAAATACATTGAGCAGGAAATTGTACTTAAATAATGCTTTCTCTTCAGGATAACGACAGTGTTTTAATTTTTCTGGAAGGTTTCAATCAGTCAATCAACTCGACCTATCGCGCCCTCTGGTGGACAAAGGCCTCTGCCAAGTTGCGCCACAACACTCGAGAAAGGTTTGTTATGACTTAAATTTCCTTAAATCTTTTAGGTCGGTAAACTGAACTGATATTTAAATCTGATTCCCGATAACATAAAGGTACGTTAGGATGCTTTGGCAGGAGTTTATACTTCCTCATTTTGCAGCGAATTCCCTATGTAAAAAGTTTGTGTAAGTAGATGACGTAAAGAGAATGACTGCAAGCAATTGTTTGTTAAACAGTTGTATCCTATCGCCCAATACAATTTAGATCTAAGAAACCAGATAACATAGTAAACAAAATGGTGCGGTGTAGCTAAAACACATTAACATTTTTATTAACATTTCAAGATTTTTAGCAACTTTAAGTGATCTTCGATTTCGAACTCGTTTGACCTTCAAAACTGAAACCTGTTTTAAGAACAAGACTTAATTAATAGCACAAATCGGTTGTTTGAGTTGATAGTGTAGGAATAATAATGAATTTAAAAATGAATTGGAAACGCTAGTCCAGACTGTCATGGTGATCTTTATTAGTCGTAACAACCTCTTACTATGGGATACTTTGTTACCCAGCCAGAGCAGTCCTTGTAAAATAGTGTATTTAGCTAAATCCAGTAAAACTTGAAGCAGACGCCAACACAGTTTGTGAAAGGGCAAGGCAGAATTAAAAGGAAACATGTTGAAAAAACTTGCAAGATATTTATGTTTTGATTGCATATTGCAATGTGATTGCGTGTATGATTGTTACTCAGTGGCAAGGATAAGAGAGAAAAGTTAAACTATGTATTAGAAAGGAGCCTTTTCGATTGACGATACCCTGTACCCAGGGCAGTCAACCTCGTTATTTCATTTTTTTTCTTTTTTAGATGTATTTGAAATAATCCCTCTGACGTGGGAATCAGAGCCCTTTTGTGCAGTTGTGAATTCTATTTGCTGACCATTATGTTGTTGGGGAAGGGGGACATAGCAGGGCACCCGACTATGGGATTTGCTGCAAGATACGCGCGCTGGTTTCTTTACTTGGGGCATTGATTTTTCTGCTCGGGCGGTGTTAAATCTTCATCATGATCATCATGACCCAGTCTTTTACCGGCAGATGCTCGCAATTACGGTAGCCCTTATTATGTGACTTATTATCAAAGATTAAATATGGGAGGATAAATAATAATGAAGGAAAATGTTGTTGGAAAAATACCTTTATCTGCTCTAGGGATTACTTGCGTTTTTTCTGTGTATGGAAAAACTAAGCAGGTACAATCAATCTAATTGGATACCGTTATAAAAATACCCTGTAACCACATAGGGGCTGATGACGTGTGGCTTACATGCCTGGGTTTACCCATAAAACTTTATTCCTCCACTACTAGGTATGTTATTTTATTTTCATGAATTAATAAGGCTACCTTTCAGTCTTCATGGATAGATTCAATGCATTTATTTTAGTGCTTCTCATATTTTTTGGATCATGTAACAATGAAAGATGAAATATATAGATTTGTTTCGTGTTCTAGGTTGGACCTACGCCGAATGATATATTTTCAATCGGGAATCGCACGTATTACGCAAATTCAGTTATAAAGTTAAACTTTCATTAGTATAATAGTAACTTTTACTGGCAGCAAGTTCTTTTTTGTGAAAGGTATACCCAAGTGCATTGAACGCCAATTGACCGACCTAGAAATCGTGAGTCTTAGCACGTATCAATTCATACATTAAAATTACGCATATACAGTGTGTTAAGAAACCCCTGTCCGACCCGAAAGGGTTCACAATCACATGCCCAAATAAAATATCAAATTTGGAAAATTCATGTCAGAAACAATAATAATGGATTTTGAAATAACCATTTTTTGCCCCGAAATTCCCTAAATTTGAGAATAAAACAAAAACTACAACACCAATTTCCTCGGTATTTTTGGAGGCCTTTTGTTTGGTAATTAAGTATCATCTGTGACAACGCCGACACGCTCTCTCGACTTTTGAGAAAAAAACAATTTTTAGGTTATAATTTTTTTTTCTTTTTTTTTTCATTGTATTTCCACATTTTTGTAATCAGATATTGATACCTAACAACACCTTAACGGATCGGACAGGGGTTTCGTAACACCCTGTACTTAATCATAACCCAAATGCCCAGTAGCATAAGGTGGTGAAGATGATTGGGTCGGTACTTACTTATTGTATCCATAGGGCAACAGGTAAATCCGGACATCAAGGAAATTCTGATGGATATCCTGGATCTGCCTAACACATCCAGTCTGGCTACCTTTCTCAGGTCGATAGCCAAGTATTTTGATTAGTAAAGTTACTGTGTAATAGAAAAACGCGAGACAGTTTCGAAAAAAAGAGTATTTTACTTCAAGTAGTTTTATGGGTATATACCATTTCCTTCACCTGGGTGATAAAACCCACACAAATAAAGGTCAGCGAATAAGCATTGCCATACAACGTGGCAATGCTGCCAGCCTTTTGGGCACACTCCCAGTCGACAGCGATGTGGATGAATTTTTTGATGACTTGTTTTAGTTCTTAGTTTCATTTAGTTTATAATTCTTCTTATTTCTTGTGTAGGCTTAGTTTTTATAATATTGTAAATATTTTAAGTTTAATTTCATTAATAAAATATTTTATTATTCGTAAAAAAAATAAAAATAATTTTAAATTTAATTTTGTTAAGTAAGTAAGTAAGTAGGTAGTTTATATAAAAGTAAGCGACTTCACAAAACTTATATTTTATTTTAGTTTAATAGTGCAAATAGCGACATCTATATTGTAAGTTGTTCATTATATTACCAGCCGTTGCCACTACATACAACCAGTTTCAGTGTTACGAGTCATATAAATTCTTAGTGCTACGAAACAGTTGGAAAACTGACGACGGCGAATAGATGGCGTTGATTTACAGTTATATTACGACAAACTGGTATTGGTCATATTGGTCATATACATCAGAAATCTTAATATGGTACCAAGTCTAGGTACTTATAATTACTTGTTATTTTTTACATAACAAATCTCAATTTGAAGCGAGTCATGAAATGATGTTCTAGACGTTTTGGATGGATGAATGTATGAGCCCTACAAATTAGACTCCTTTTAACTTCAATAGAAATTTTGGAGGAAACCCTTAGTAACTTAAATTATTTTATTTACAGCAAAATTTTATTTTGGCAATAAAATGTTGTTCTTTCTGACACAATTAAATCTTAGATTAAACTACAGACAACGACAGCGACTGTCAATCTTACTTGGTCAATCCTCCAAACTGAGTGGTTGTCCCTGAAGATTCCCCTGCCTTAAAAACTTACAAAGATTTGCAATTGCACGATTTGTATGCTACAGGGTTATACCACAATCTAACCCACCTAAACACCAAGACCATTTATCGTGATTTAACAAATTGCTGCCGTTCCCTTCAAGCCGGCCTTATGTCGCAACAGAACAATCGAGAGATAATACCACACTATCCCATGGCTTTTGTTTTAAAAGATAAATGTTTCTATAGGTTCCTTTGTGTTACGGAATTGGAGTATCTAGATGTGTGGTGCGAGAAACCATTCATGTAACTATGTATGATACATAGCACTTCGAATAGGTCACTTTACATTTGTGATCTAATAGTGTTATCAATGTTATGTGATGTTCTCTGTATATAAACGGGCTTACGTACAACTAGTTGATTTTAAGGGGTAATTCTCGCATACGTAATTATTTCAGACCTGAAGTGGACGAAAGAATTTAGATATTCGGCCAGTTCGGTTTTTAGCTTAGTTGGTAAAAATATAGGAGCGCCTGTTGGTGGCTTAATAGCTAGTGCCACTGGCGTGTTTTAAGGGCATTAGGTAATATTAGCCAATAGGTAACTGGAATACCTTGCTCTGATGCAAATCTATACTTATAATAAATATGTAGAAGAGAAAATTCTGTACATTGAAAATATCAAAAAAATGAATGGCGGGGGGTGTTACTAGACCGACAACGAAACCAAGTGTAAAAAAAAAAAAATTTGTCTGTCTGTCTGTCTGTTTGTTCAGGTATCACGCAAAAACTACCGGTTCGATTACGATGAAACTTGGTATAATTATTCTTTATTATCCTGGGCACCACACTGGGTAGTTTTTATCCCGGAAAAGTATAAAAAATAAAAAACAAACTTAATTTTGCGGTTAAAAACTCATTGATAAGTTTCGTCATCCACGCGAACGAAGTCGCAGGCACAGCTAGTTAATAAAATAACCTTTCTTCTCACCTGTATCGTTTATGGCATAAAAATTATGGGACAGACTGGATGCGGAAGGCGGAGCGCCGGACGTTGTGGCGTAACTTGTCATAGACCTATATTCAAAATTAGTCCAAACTGTGTGACCGAAATCTAGAAAACCAGTCTGTATACCAATGTAACGGAAATCTGTTTTAATTCAAGTATAATTAGGTTTAACCCACCGTCATACGCCACTATTAACATTGAAATGACATGATTGGACTGATGATTGCATGATTAACATGCAACTAGATGCATAGGAACCTGCATGGAAACGTAACGTGAACAATTTACGTGTTATTTACTTAATTTACTTATCAACTGTTGATGTTATTATGCAGTTGCTGGATTATTTGTTGTTTATGTTGTACTTCCAGAAAAGATGAATTGAAAATTAATTGTTTATGTAACCTATAACGATGGAGGAATCTTAACGACTACTAGGTAAAAAAAAAAAAAAATTAGGATTTGGAAAAGTTGAGTGTTTTCTTTTTGACTTAATAACGTCAATGCAGCACAAAATAATTTAATCCTTGTGGAATTGAACCCATGGCATGTCGCGCACTGTGGTAATTGGCGTGGCGATCTATCCACTCGGTTATTCGTGTAGTCAAAGTATAAAATCTATGTGCAGTGGCCCGCTACAAATGTGTAGTAGAAAAAAAAAGACAAAAGACTCTACAGATAAAAGTGATGTACAATTAATTCGAATTACGTTATCTTAACAAAAGACGGACGTGTTTTAAAGATACAAATTATAAATGAATAAACAAATGAAGTCGGAAACAAGATATACAATAAACACAGGAAGCGTTTATACTATTGTAAATTGTACGTGCTAAATAACTATCTGAATCATCGTTATGTACCTAGCAAGCTTAGATGAATCCTTAGTACTACTTGACACGTGAAAAAATATTTTTTGCATAGGTTTATGTCGGTACATTATTTATTGTAATACTTATGAGTTAATTGTAAAACTGGCGGTGCCCCGTGGATTCAGCTGCGTAAGTCGTATCTTTTTTTTTTGGGGTCCTTCCTATGTTTATCTAGTTGTTCTGCTTTTCTGGGTGGAGACAAATCCAACAAATCAAAGATCATGGAAATCGGTAAACCCGTTCTTAAGTTATAAATAGGGTAAATAACTCGAATTTGTACTTTGTACTCCATGTCATGTCGAATTCATGATTAGACTCTGCTGGAAAAGGCTAAGCAGAACATAATTCCTTTTCTTTTAATCTATCAAATAAAAAAATCCAAATACCCCAGGTATGTATGCTACGTCATGCCTACTAAATACTTCACTCTAAGAATACTGCAGTATATTTCAAAACCAGGATCTCAGACCAACACCGACCATTGGTTTTTACGCAAAAAAATATAACTTAGGTAATCTTACATAACTAAGAAAATCCGGCTTTCAAGGTACACTGATTTTTGTTAAAAACAGTCACGATTGTATGATGACGTCATAATTAGCGTGCGAAGTAAAAAATATAACAATTACTATATTTTTATGACTGTCTAAGAATTTTTGTTGAACGAAAATTTTGTCTTACATTTTTGGCTGCTTTCCGGATGACTGTTAAAAATAAATTAAGTAAAGAGATTTATTTTGTTTAGACCCCTGAAGAAAAAAAAAGCTATTTTTGCACTCTGGAGAAATGAAAATACTATTGTATGTGTTTGTATTTGAATATTTTGATCATGAAGTTTAATTTGTATAGCTCACTAAGAAGAAATTGACCTTAACAGATTAACTGTCCCGCTAGTACACACAATAGTTAAACAATGGAAATGTTCATATGTGACTCACGGGACAGGGAAAGGGTTAAAGCTAGGAAGAAAAAAAAATATATTTAAAAAGACCTAGATGTGCTTCATCATCATCATCATCATATCAGCCTGTTGCAGTCCACTGCTGGACATAGGCCTCCCCCAAGGAACGCCACAGCGCACGATCTCCCGCCCTTTGCATCCAGTCACTGCCAGCTGCCTTCTTCAGGTCATCGGTCCATCTAGCCGAGGGGCGTCCTACACTACGTTACTAAGATGTGCTTACTAACCTATAACTAAATAAGCTTGTAAAACCCCAAATAGACTCATTAGGTACGTTATAACAATTAACACAAAAAATAAAAACACTAGAATAGTTCTCACATAAATCATAAAAAGGCTTTAATCACCTGCACTATTATTTATCTTGACTATATCACCTAAATAATAAATCATTTAACTACCTATATAATTATTATTATTTACTTGGATACAGAGCAGAAGTTTAAAACTAAAACATTTGACCTAGGCAAAGTCTTGACATTAAAACATAATGTATTTACCATTCTCTATACAAAACGAGGTTTTGATATTGCTATTCAAATATTTAGTTTATGTCGTAAGAAACAATTTTTGTGTGTAATCGATACTTAATTGCCACAAAAAAAAAGAAAAAAAAACACGTTTTAAACTGACGTGTTCTCAAATAAAGAGCGTCCAATCTTCGTTGATTTTTTAACAGACGGTAAGTGCATAACCAAGGGCACGCATTACTACCTTTCTACCCAAAGTACCTAGTAAGTAGGTTGTATAGGCAGCGATAAATACCAAAGTCCTGTCTATATGAAAATAGGCCTGTGCCTATGAGATTGAGTGAATGTAGAGATGACGAATAGTAGTGATGAATGGAAGTTGAATACGCATTGCGCCGACCACAAATAATTGGGAACAGAGCTGGGAGATGCTGATGATAAAAAGGACTGCTAGACTGCTAGACTGCCAGTCTTATTATAAGATAACGTTTCACCCAGTAAAACGTGTATATAAATCCAGTGAGACTGTAAGCCAACCCCAACATACTCGTAGCTTGGGAAAAGGCTAAGCAGAAAATATATCCTTAAAGAACACTTCCTAACTAAGTGAAGTAACTAAGTAAGCTTGAGAATGTATTCAAGACTTTTTGCACTTAAACGACAATTTTGCGAAGGTATTTTGCTTATGTAATAATTTTATTAATATTTAATCTCGACATTGAAAAATAACAATGCATGTTTTATAATATTTTGACCTCTACAAGGCCAATTATCATCATATTTATAAGTTTTCTAATAAGTATGAATACAGACAAAGTAATTGCAGTAATTACTAGGTGGTATTGCGAAACCAATCAAGAGACCTACGCTTGTACTAAGCTAGGTTTGGTCCTATCTTCTTACTTTAATTGAATTCTGTTATGGATTTTCTGTTATCTTAATAAGGTATTTTTCTGAATCACATTCTTCAAAATTACTTAACATTACATTATTCCTAAGTAAACGTTATATAATTTCAAAATAGTTGATTGAAATTAATATTTATTTTTACTTTTGGTTTGATTTGAACAATATTTTCGTGATATGAATTTAGTGTTTGCAATAATAAAGTTATCGAGGTTAACTCGTTTAAGGTTTTATTATTGAATCCATGTAAGTCACGTTTAATATTCAATTTAAATTCTGACAGATTTATGATAGGATGCGTCAAAATAATTATAAGGAGCTAGGTGCATGGCAATTAAATATCCTATTTAAATGTGAATTGATAATTATAGTTTTTGAGTGTTGAAGTATGATAAGCAAAGGTTATGAATCTAATTCCTTATTGGGCTATATTTTATGTGATTTTTAATAGTTCGGTCTTTTGATCCGCGAGGTTAAATATTAATGAAATCTTATTAGCCTGGGAAGTTATTTTTATTGCAAGGTCTATTATTGAGACATTGATCCACATATTTTCATCATAAAAATAAGTTTTAACTAGAGTATTCAAAAATAACACGTTCTCATAATAATTATATTAATTAATGAATGATGATTCAATTGGATCTTAGAAATATTAAAAACATTCTAAAATCTATGAGTTCAACCAAATAAACCTTTGATCATCGTGCCAAAAATTTCCCAATTCTCGAATTATTGATCTCATAATTTTACGCAAGCTACCGTCTTTGGAAACTTGAACTTGGGTATTACGAAATATTTTTGTTGAGATCGGTATTGTGAATGAATAAGTGTTGCGAATTAAGCTGAATAATTGATTATTAGTTGATTGGCTAATTATGGTAAAGAGAGACGTTAGAAGTTTAAAGGTTAAAGAGTAAGATTATCTTGTCATTAAAACACAGTTGTATAATTTGAGTAATACTTAAGCGGTTTATAAATATTAACCTAACTTACAAAACTGTCAAAGATGATTTAAATTTTGCAGATGGAAGTTAGATTTAATTGTAGGTGTTCAGAAGATTAATAGGTAGGTATGATTCTCACATTATATGTAAATTATAATTATATTGTTAGAGATTTGGTACCTACCACCGATCACAAATCAACGAGTGTAGGATAATTTATTTCTGCTTTAATATAAAGGCGATGTCGAAGTGCAGTTGACTTCATATTATGCACTTCTACCGATTACTGCAGAATACTGAAATGATAAAAACATACAATCGTATTATGCTCTTAAATAGTTTATAAATAAAACATAGCTTCATCAAAACATATAAAAACAGCACAATTATAAACTCAAGTTTGTACCCAACGATACCCGGATCAAAGGACCAAACAAAAACAAGAGTCATAAATTAAAAACTTTTAATAACTTAATGATATACAATTAAAAAGCTAAATTAATTATTCACAGTCATTATGCCTATATCAATTATTTTATGATGTTAAGTTATGGCTAAAATTAACATAATATTGTGTAAACAATGATCTCTTTTAAATCCATCTTATAAAGATCATTGAAATTGAATAAAATGGCACGTTCAAATTTTGATTACAAGAATTGATTTTGCGAAATATTGGATTGCATTTGTATATGAAATTTATTTAATGGAATAGCGGTGAAGGATCTTATTTTGACGTCAAAATTGACCTTAACAACATAATATCATAATTCAATTTTTCGTCATCCGACTTTCGTTATAATACTTTTATAGTTAACTAGAGTTGCATATGTGTCATAATTTAGATTAGATTAATACTAAATAGTTATTAGGACCATTCTTATGCGCCTCAAAAGACCAATAATTGGTATAAATGTATAAATACGTTAAAATATCATTAAATGCGCGCACAGGTCAGATTATAATTATTAAACGCATTATGTATCTTTTGATTGCTCGTTTGCTGCCTAATGAAGATGAGTAATAAAAAAATACGTTGTTTTAAGATTTTGATGGAAGCAAAAAGGAAGAATATAAATATTTACATAGCAGGCCTATTATTTGTACAACATATTTGTGCAACTGCCATTTTTTTAATTAGTACTAGATTCTTTTAATTAGATATTCTTGAAATTTATCACAAAGGTCTTCATTTCGTTATTGTACTCTTTAATGAACTTTAGAACATTTTAAATTCTACACACATTGATCAAATATTACTTTTCGTTTATATGGCTGGACTTCTCAACAAATTAATCGCTAAACTATCAACACTTTCACACCACAGACGGTTCGCCATACACTCCCGCAAACAGAATGACATTACACCTCCTTTGCATTATCAGGAATACAAACTCTTTATTCGCTTCAAACCTTTGTCCTAATATCCTATCTTCTAAACCAACGACTGTCGCAGCCGCAGCCACTGTACCCTCCTCATTGACTTCTACTTCCACATTTTGGATGGTCGAAGTCACGTATAAAGGGTTATCAGCAATACCAGGTAGCTTAGCCCTTTGCCTGTCAAATATAGAGTGAATCCCCGTATACATCATTGGAGGAATCAAATCTTGTCTTGATGATAATCTGAATCTAGGTATGTAAGTATCTATAGCTGGTAAACTACCTTCTATCCTGAAGTTTGTCATCCAATTTTGAGATTTAGTAGCTAAGTTATTGAGTACAGTTTTGATTGATGTGCCGTCGTAAGGTAAGAGAATCATCATTGCAAATTCCTCGTTCTTTCCGTATGTCATTTCGAGGATTTCAGCGCCAATTTCGTCTGAGTCCCCAATGTGATGCGGAGCTTTATGGTACATCATGTTCACAGACCCTATGGTCTTTCCTTGAGAGTTATAAAAAGCTTCCTCTTTAGTTTGAGTTGGGTCAAAGGGATGAGTCCAATTTGCTTTGAAATATAATGCATCTATTAATACCATTTGTAAGTTATCCAAATCTTGAGGTTTCACTGCGTTTAATATCCTGCCATCGGTAGAGTAACAAATAAATAAGTTTATATCATGCGCAAGCTCCGTTGTGTTTTTTGTTTCAGTTGAATATATCGACGTATCATATCTCAACGCTGACTGGCAGAACTCTTCATGAACTTTAGTTGAGCATTCCGTAAACATAGCTGATTGTCCTTTAACAATAACATCGTCATACTGTGACTTTAACACATCATTGGCCGCTGAATGCAAGCATTGCGTTTTCCTTAAATCCTTTGGCAATCGCAACGCACTCACTAATTCCGAAAACGTTTCTCCAGATGATCCTTCAGCGAGTAAAGAAAATAAGCTCCACACAGAAAGGGGAGATAATGCAATGTTTTTGGTGCCGAAATTTTCTTGGAAAGCGTAAGTGTTTTCTAGTAATTGTAGAGTGAATTCGTTGACGGGTGTGAAGTCGATAGGTGAGGCCGAGCGCGCTGCGGCGGCGGCTACAAAGGCCAACAGCATCCACACGACAAACATCGCGGCAAACTTTAACGCAACACTGATCACGTTCTCACGTGCGTACACCACAATGAATATAATTTAACTGGTTAGGTAACGTTTGTTTGTGCCTTTATGTATAGATAATATGAGATTCTACGGATCGGTAGAGGGATGCCGGTGATTAAGCTACGTATAGCGCGCGGCGTTACGTGTTTTCAAGTGCAGTTTGGTTTGACCCTGAATAGATTTATGGTCAACGAACGAGGTGTTGTTTTAGCCATCATTAGTCTTGTTATGCAACGCAAACTGTTTCTAAATAATTGTTTTAATATATTGCATCAATTCGTTTCACCTTGCACTTAAACTTAGTTTGAAATGAACTCCTTTCGCAATAAAAATCACAGTTATTTATTTACTGCAAATGAGATGCCAATGTGTTTTGTCTTTGCTTTCCCACGTACGTCAATCTTAGAGATTTATTTGACACGTTCGTCAATTAACTCCTAACTAAGCTTTAACCCTGATGTTTATACTTGAAACTAGTACATAAATCTTTTGACCATCACGACAAACCACATTTAACTTTGTCAGTCTTTATTAGAGAAATATCTGTACTAATATTTTAAATGCAAAAATAACACTTTTTGTACCACTGTCACGGCTAAACCCCTGAACTGATTTTAATGAAACTTGGTATGGGTTAGCTTGACCGTGTAAGAAAGGATATAGGGTATTTGGCGCGATAAACTTAGGAAACAAAACCGAAGGCAACAGCTTGTATAATAATTAAGTACATACGAATGTAGGACTAAAAATACAAAGCGTGTTATTTATTTTCACATACCACGCCAATAGCGATTACCGATTTGAGCGACATACTAGGTCAAAAATGTTGACTTTTTGCAAAACAAGGTACGTATTAAATGATAAGGCTTGTTCGTTTGTCTGCACGTTTGTGTATCGCAAATACTATGATTGATCGAATTAGGTAAAGGTTTTATTGAGGAATTTAGACTTTGAAGAGATTTGTTTGTTTATTGAGATCTATTTTTCTCGCTTACTTCAATTGTTTTGAAATGAGCCTATAGATAGACAATAGATTTACATATGGTTTGTTTTTACTTTTTAGTTAAGCTCTATTTTATCCTCTTTATTTGATAATTTTAACTTGACAGAAGAGTATAGTTTAATATCAAATCTCATTAAAATAGAACAATAAATAAAATATTTTAATAACACAAAGGTTTCCAAGATAAATCTTGACTAATAAAATACAGTTTTAATTAACTTAGCAAAAAGTGTAGTTAACATCTTTCATATCATTTTATGATGTGCAGAAATTACTAATTAACCATATTTTGGGAAAACTCATGAATATTTAGTAATGCATCGTTGACTTGTAACATAATATTATCGTAAATGATGTTCTTAGACGCAGCTATGTCTACAAATGACGTCACTTCTGAAATATATAATGTACATCAGTGGTTTATCGTTTTTAACCGACTCTGAAAGGGGGAGGTTCTCAATTCGTTGATACGTTTTTTTTTATGTTTGTTTAGGTAGGTTGGTATAGCTCAGAGGTAGTCCCATCTCAGTTTCATTAGAAGTCAATTCCTTTTTAAAACGTGTTATAACATATTAACATACCATCACGCCTGTACCCCCGGAGGGTTAGGCAGAGGTGTAGGTACCAATGTGCACCCACAGTTCGCCGGTATGTTTAGGTCCACTGTAATAGGGGCGAGCCTATTGCCACTAACCGGGCATAAATCCAAACTCCGACCTGCTACTGAGAATTTCATAGAAAAACCCAATAACACCTTGGTCGACTTGGGAATCGAACCCAAGACCTCTAGCGTAGCAGTTGAAAACGTGTTATGATCATTGTATACGCATAAAGATAATTACACACTTATAAATGTAAAAAACAAAACTACTAAAACTACATATTTGAAAAGGGCACCTATTGAAAAACAATTAAGCTAATCAACACGTTAGTAATAGGTTTTAATAATTTAGCTTCGTATTTAAAATAACTTTGAAATTAATCGTTTTTATAATATACTTGACACGAATTAAATGACGGTTTCTACAATCAAAATGAGGTATTTTTTACATTATTAGCCAATCAAAGTTAATTATTTTATTATATGAAATAGCGTTTACGGATCTTATTACAAAAGATTGTTAAATTGAAGTTTTTATAAAGGATGATGGCATTAAACAAATATTTTAGCAACGTATCATTTTTTTTAGCTAGTTACGAAATTGATGTTTAAATTTGATGGAGTTTTTGTGTATAAAAACTGTTTTACGAATATAGGCGTGTATGATTTCCGCGCAAATTTTTTTTACACGTCAATTCGCATGTTTTGTAGGATTCACTATACCTATAGTTATTATAATATTGTATTAAATACAAAGAAAATAAACTTAAAATACATGTATACAGTGGTGTGTGTGTATATATCCCATTTGAGACAATATTCGATCTTTTAATATTGGTGTTATAAATTTTTTGATGAAATTAAACTTAAAATATTTACAATATTATAAAAACTAAGCCTACACAAGAAATAAGAAGAATTATAAACTAAATGAAACTAAGTACTAAAACAAGGCATCAAAAAATTCATCCAAATCGCTGTCGACAGGGAGTGTGCCCAAAAGGCTGGCAGCATTGCCACGTTGTATGGCAATGCTTATTCGCTGACCTAGGTAGAAGCCAGCCTTTGGGTCACGCGAAGTGTCAACCAGGCGTTTGGATTTCTTTTAATATTTAATTTATAATTCTTATGAAAATTATCAAAAATATAACGGAAGGTACCTAAATAAGTAATAAATACATCAAAAGTTTTTGCGAAAAAGATGAATATTATGCATTGAATGCGGACATGAAAATGTTATTTATAAAGATGATATCAAATCGCGTATCATGTCATGGTTGAAGAAATGTTTGTTTAAATGTTAGGTCTTCTAAATAAGTTGAAACTTTATACTATTTAAGCCAACGAGAAGCGACTGCACCACGTATATAAGTAATGATTTACTTGGTCTTGATCCTTTAGATCCATACGAACTTCTTAAAACGTATCCACTTAATTATTTTAAAAGTATAAAGCTATTATTTTATTTTAAAAGTACAAAGCATAAAATCTTCCAATACATAAAGACATTGAACCTTAAACCTTTTAATATCTAGGAAGCATAGTTTACCTAAATGCATCGGTCCCTGACATACAAAACATTTGATGACATTAAACCCTCCTTTCCACACTCAGCCTTGAACAACATACATGCATTCACTGATCACGAACTTCTCAGTTATTTTTAGATATACATACTTTATATTAAAATGTAATTCGAGATAAGTAAGCACTGTATTTAATACAAAAACTTCCATACTATCTATACATGCGAAAGAAACTATCTGTTTATCTGTTTGTGTGTTACATTTTTGCTAAACTGTAGGTATCTATAATATATAGGAATTCTGTCTGTCCATCTATTTGTCTGTTACACTTTTAAAGACAACCCACACTACAGATTTAGATAAAATTTGATCTATTAGCCTATCTATACTCATTAAAGGAACTGACGGGACTGTTGGTCTAGTGGTTACTGAATCTTTGTGTGATGTGCACGATCATTTGTTCTGTGTCTGGGTGTAATTTATGTATAATATGTATGTATTTAGAAATAGATAAGTATGTTTATCAGTTGTCTGGTTACCATAACACAAGCTCTGCTTAGCTTGGGATCAGATAACTGTGTGTGAGTTGTCCCGGAATATTATTATTATAAAGGACCTCTTTCTTCTTATCTATCTGTCTTGAAATTAAATTGGTATGGAGTAAGCTTGAACTCCAAGAAAGGATCAAGACTAACTTTTGTTGTCGTATGTAAAAGGGGAATGACGAATCTAGGCCCAGAATTGCACAAGAGATTCGTTTTACAAAAAAAATATGTTGGTATTTATTAAATGTCTGCCACGTATTCATTAGTCTGTGCATGTCCGTAACATTTTTTCATAAATATTAAACACTAGCTGTTGCCCGCGACTTCGTCCGCCTTAATTTCTGGTATTATGATCGCGATGAAGAAGTCTAAAAACAAAAAAAAAAGTATTTCTGCGTAGATTATAATTTTAGTTAATATTATGTTGATAAAACTCTAGCCAATAATTGGTAATAATGCATTAATTTCGACCAAAATTGATTACCTTAAAAAAGTTTATAGTGAGTCAATCTTAAAAGATAGACATATACCGTCGCGGACATTTTTTTAGATCATTTAAAGAGGAACAATTCATTCTTACATATTTTTTAGGTAACTCTAACCGTTTACGTAGCGCACGCATCGGAAGCCTTCAAAAATGAATCGTTTTCCCAGTTTTTGCAACATTTTTCACTGCTGCTTCGCTCCTATTAGTTGCAGCGTGATGTTATATACCCTAAAGCCTTCCTCGATAAATGGACTATCCAACACAAAAAGATTTTTACAAATCGAACCAGTAGTTTCTGAGATTAGCGCGTTCAACCAAACAAACAAACAAACAAACAAACTCTTCAGCTTTATAATATTAGTATAGATTATAACGACTAAACTAACGGAACTTGAACATAACATGAGTTTCAAATGTTGCCTTTACAAAAAAATGTTGGCAGGTAACTAATCAGAATAATTATTTTTCGTTTATTATTAAAAACCGTTCATTTTCTTCCCAGCAAACATACATTATACCTATCTAATTCCTTTATAAATTAAATCTTTTAATAATAATTATTATACAAATTATTAATAAAAAAATATATCTATATATCGACCTTTTCAAAAAATATATCTATCTATAAAAACTTTTTATGGCAACTTCCTATTGCTATGCTTAGAGTAATTACTAAAGCATTGCTATGTCAAAGTTTCACTTGTCACTGTCAGTTGCCGAAATACGTAAATGTCAAAATCATTGCTTCTAGCCATACTTCTAGCAACTCCATTGCGGTTACTTGCATATGTTTATTGCGGTTTAAATTGACTACTTTTCGCTATAAATACTGACTCTGACGATTCTCCTATACCTGACGACCACGGCCTGATTATGGATTCTGTTCCCGCTACTCATGACGACACTGGCGACATAAACTGCAGTATATAAGATGGACTATAAGAATCTTAAATAACTTTGAAATGCTAAGTTCTTTGTAAATCATTTCTATTACTAATTAATTGTTAGAATTGCTCCCTATTATTATTATTATTTTATATTTGTGTGCACAGAGGGCCTAAATTACTATGGCGACTTGGCATTCCCCTTTGGAGTGTGCGAGCCGCGGCATAAAGCTAGTTTTGTTGGATATCGTTATTTTTGTTTTTAACAATACAATAATGGATAGAACTATGTGGGAGAGTTTTAAAAGAACTATAAAATTCTAATTTAGGTTTCAAACAAGGAGGTGGACAGTAAAATAAATGGCTTCTTAATGTAGTATTATTTTAATAGCAAGATAAAATAACAATTAGGGTCAATGAACTTTAACTTTTTTAATAATCTGGATTTTTCCATCTGTTTTTAAGTGATTGTAAGGTCTAGCTGTAATTGAGATTAAAATTATTTATGTAAATTACACTTACCTATTGATATTCTACATGTAACATTTATAACTTAAATAAAGTTAAGACAAACTAGCTTTTATCAATTGATTAAATTAGGGAATCTGCGTCTAAAATAGGTGTCTTCAAAATAATAGGTACTCACACAAATTGCAACTTAAGTCAGCTAAGAACCTTCTAATTTGAAGTCGGTTAAAATGCAATACAACACACCATTTCAACTATTTCCTTGTACAAATAGTACGTTTTTTTTAACCTTTTGTGTGTCCCATTGCTGGGCAAAGGTCTCCCCCAATTTGCTCCAGGCTTTTCTGTCTCTAGCCGCCTCCCACCAACCCGGCAGATATCGATCGATGTCATCGCGTCAGCGTCTTTTCAGCCTACCCAATCCATCCGACGACCTCCGTGGTCGAGTGACGTACGCACCGATTTCAAGGTGTCGCTAGCTCTGAGGTCCCGGATTCGATCCCCGGACGGGGAGAAACAAAAAAAAAAAATTCTACATTGCCTCGGGTCTGGGTGTTTGTGGTACCTTCGTTGCTTCTGAATTCCATTACACAAGTGCTTTAGCTACTTACTTTGGGTTCAGAGCAATGTATGTGATGTTGTCCGCATTTATTATTATTATTATTTTATTATTATTATCTTAACTGTGGTAGTTACTGGAAACCTGAAGTTTAAATTGGAGTACCGAATAAAGAGCGAATTATCAAAATCCGACATTAATAAGGTACGGAAGTAAACAATTTTATTGTTTTCCATACAATTGTTTTTATTGTTTCCTCTTTATGTACCAAAATCTTTTAATTTTAATGCAGTTTTGACCTTCATTCAAGGATGAAAGATGGAAATCACTTTTAACCAACTTCCAAAATGGAGGATCTCAATAGACGGTACTTTTTTATATATTTGTTACTTATAACTAATAAAAATAAAAAAAATTGAGGGGCTCGTGGCTAAGTGTAAGCCGTACGGTTTGACCGATAATACCGCGCTCGCCGCAGTTGGTCCGTGGCTGGGTGATCATTTATAACATACCGAGACCCCTCCGTGTTTCGGAAAGCACGTTAAACAGTAGCCGACCCCAACATAGTTTGGGAAAAGGCTCGGCAGATGATGAATAAAAAAATGAAAATATAAAAAAAAAATTGCATATACCTAAGAAGTGACCCCATATAAATTTCATTGAAGTGTATTTTTTTCTACGTTTATGTGTCATCAACTATTTTATATTTTTCTTACCAATGTCACTTGCAAGGTTTTCTACTTGTACTCATAATTTTCCTGTAGCAAAGGAAAAAGCTATAAATATGTCAAGACTGTAGTTATTCGTCATTATCTTACTTAATAAGATGCACCGTTTGTATGTAGGTATGTGTGTTTATTTACGCTTATATTATTCTTAATTATTTAGTGTTTTTTTAGTTTTTATGGTACAAGCTACTAATACGTGCATGTTAAAAAATTAAAGAGGAACACGTTAGGAATTACGAAATTATCTATATTTAATTTATCATTAGTAATAATCCAGCCTATAAACGTCCCACTGCTGAGCACAGGCCTCTTCCCATATAGAGAAGGCACGAGCATTGATCACCACGCTTGCTCTCTGCGGATTGGCGATTTCAGATCCCAAATTTTGGAATCCAGGTTTCCTCACGATGTTTTCCTTCACCGTTTGTCAGAAGTGTCTTATAATAATTCAGAAAGTACATATAACTTTGAAAAAGCCACATTGGTACTTGCCTGGGTTCGAACCTGCAACCTTGTGCATACAATTCCGTTCATTGAACCGCTACGCCACCACGACATTCGACATTAGTACTTTTACTTTTTTTAATACTAGAATAGTCAGGTAGCCAATCTCATTAGGTATGTATTTACTGGAAAAATATATTTTACCACCATGTGCTTGTGCACATGGTGGCATAAGGCCCACAAGATATTTCATAATTAAAATGGCAAAATAAATATTATGAGCAGTATCTAATTGTAAAAGAACATTTTCCTTGATTATTAAACAAGAATCTTCAAAGAGTTTTCCGGATGTAGGATATGAATATTTTAATTAAGGTGAGAATATAATGAAGAATAATTATTAATTATTATTTTATTTATATGTGACAAGTCATTACTGTTAGCTGGCATTTACATGTATTTTTTATAAAACGACGTAACAGAGGTCGATTACTTAATCTTTATTTTCTTGTTAGAGAAAACCACAATCATGAGATTGTTTAATCTAGGACTAAACATAATTAATACTTTTTATTTTTTTTATGGGACCATAGAACCAAAATTGCGAACGCACCCTAAAAAATTTAATATTATTTGAAATGATATGGAATGAAATGAAAAAGTTTATTTGCAAATAGGACTATAAAAATCACTTTTAAGTCTGATTTAGACGATGCGAGAAATGTCGTGCGAGTTGCGGTACATTGAGGGGCCGCGCGGCTATGGTGTCATAAGAGATGGATCGTAGACGGCAATGCACCGCAACTCGCACGCTATTTCTTGCACCGTCTAAATCAGGCTTGAGACACTTTTTTGTTAAAGCTAGCTGAAGTTGACATTTCTATATATATCTAACTACATCAAGAAGAAATGTCCAGACAATTTAATAATAAATTTGTGTACACAGATAGATGTATCTCGTTCTGTAATTATAAAATTCTACCTTACATCAAAAACACTTATTTTCCTTATAACTAGATATACTTACTTCAAAATCAATCTCTTGCCTTGAAAGCCTACGTGACAATTTGAAAGCGTCACTACATCCGTTAGGGAATTTCTTAGCCTTTGGAAGGAGATTAAGTGACGCATTTAAAAAAACCCACTTTCTGTAGTCAGGGTTAAGAAATTCCCGCATTGAGTAAACCTAATGCCCTTTGTCGTAAACTGCACTTAGCCAATTTAATGTATGTATTGCAATATTAATAATAATATCCTGGGACAACTCACACACGGTCATCTGATCCCAAACTAAGCAGAGATACAATAGTATAGGTATGTTTATCAGATTTCAGTTATGATAGTACAAGCTCTGCTTAGTTTGTTAAGAAATCCCTGTCTTACCCCAAGGGCTGATAAAGTTTTCACAATCACAAACCCACATAATATATGAAACTTGGAATATTCAACATAGCACTTAACACCCTGTATAATTCTAAATACATACACATATAGATATTAAAGATAAATTAGACCCAGACACAGAACAAATAATCATGCTCATCACAAAAAGATTTATCCTGGGAATTGAACCCACGACCATAGCAGTGACCCTGTCACTAACCATTAGATGACTAAACCAACAGGCCAGTCAGTAAGCGAAAATATTATTGATAAAAATATAGTAAAGAGATCCTATTGGTGTTTTTGTCCTAACTAAGATTCTTAAGCGTAGGTAAATACTTGGAAATTGCAAGTTTTATGCAAATTATATGCTATTGCTTTTTTATAGTTATTCTTGTATATGAACCTCACTTCTTCATAAATAATTCAACCATTTGAAAATATCGAAATAAAACGGATTCTATCGCGATATATTATATATTGAGGTTTTAGTTCCCGACGTTTGGACGCCTTTGCAGGTGTCATGGTCACAGGCAGACTCAGTAATTTAAGTTATTAGTTTCTATTTGTAAACTATTTTTGTGCTTTTAATATTAATGTGGTTAGGTACACTTTACGTTTTGCACGCCAGTATATATGACTGATAATTTTTTTTATGTACCAACTTACCAACTCATTTTCTTGCAATAAACGATTATTATTATTATAAGAATCCGTTTAAAGTAGTTTTATTTCACTGCCTAATATTCGCGTAAACCTCAGAAAGCAATACCTACATTCGAATATGTTTACTTTTGTAATCTAGTCCATAAGCATTTGGTATCCAATAATTTTAGCGTAGACGTCAACAATTGCAAACCTATGTTAAACAGTTGTAATAAAAAAATATTTTACTATTGACATCACCGAATAGGTAAATAGTAGCTATATTTACACTTTTGATTCACAATGTTTCAATGCATCTAATGAACTTACATTGTCAACGATTTAGATGTGTTCGTGTTGTTGATTGACATTATTTTGTTTTTATTTTATCGTTTAATATTATTTTGGGGTTAACGCCTAAAGTATCTAGGTACCTATGTCAGTTAGTTGGCTTAATTATTGATTGAAACTATGGTAGAGTGATAAATAGGTCAATATACCAACTGACTCGCGCGATTTACTTTGGGAACTTCCAATAACCATATTCGACCCAAAGTCTGGTAGTTTTTTGTGTACAAAAATGTCACCTTTAAAATAATGACCTTAAACCAAGGTACATAGACAATTAATTTCAAAATCTACTAATCCCTTCAGGGTATAATCTTAATGATAATACATTATTTATTAGTATAGATACACCATACAATACCTATTACAAAAATCAATTGATGACCACTTATGTCGCAACGTTTGGGCGCAATGAAGCAATGTTTGGCAACAACTCGACCAAAGATACGGTATTCGCGTGAATCAATAGACGTGACCTTAGAATCTTTCTAAAACGTGACATCAGTATTAGGCGCTTTATTTAGAATATTATCACGCTAATATTTACTGTGAGAGTAAGTAGAAATGTACATAAACTCTACATTTATATAACTTAGAAAATGCACCGAGTTATGCAAATATTTTGTTACCTGGCTGCATAAAATGGCAATCAGAATGTTACAGCGAGTTTAGAACTCTTCAACTAGGTATTTTCCGTTCTGGGATTACCCCGGAGGATCACGTAATCGACTTTCTCCACCAGGGGATGGCAGAGGGTTACGCCGAAATCTTGCGGGCTTATACAAGCGGGGTACGTACTTTTCCCTTACAATTATCAGGATCAATACAGGAACGCATTTACCATGTCCCAAAGCGGTGTGATATAATTGACATAAGTAGATATTTAGTAGATCATGTTAACATAAACATAACGAAAAATGACAATCGTTGTGATTGAACCTTACCATGAATTTAAATAAATAAATGCGGACAACATCACATACATTGTTCTGAACCCAAAGTAAGTTGCTAAAGCACTTGTATTATGGAATTCAGATACAACGAAGGTACCACAAACACCCAGACCCGAGACAATGTAGAAATGTGATTTTCTACATTGACCCGACCGGGGATCGAACCCGGGACCTCAGAGCTAGCGACACCTTGAAACCGGTGCGTACGCCACTCGACCACGGAGGTCGTCAATGTGAAAATTGAAATAATAACAAGACCTTGAAATAGATGTCGATGCAGGAAATATTATGGAACAAAGATGCACGATCGTAAAATATTGATTACGCAAGGCATATGAAAAAGTAAAGTGGACAAGTGTAACACGGATTTAAACGCTTTGGGTTCTGTACTTAAAACCGTTGTGTAGATAGATTTACTTCCTTTTATCTACTCAAGCAAGTTTATTAGAGATTTACCACTATTCTTGGTGAAATTAAACACAATTTTTTTGGAAATAAGATTATTAACTTTATAGGAAAGGAAGGAATTTGGTGTATATGGTAAATTAATATTTTGAAATAATTTGCCATCCCACGTTCTAAGTTCGGCGGCCTCTCCTGGCGCTGCTGCTGGAGCTGCGGAGACCCTTAAACGGCGAAAGTATAATAACCTAATGGGTAATTATATTTTCGAGCCGTTTGGGGTTGAAACGCTCGGGTCATGGGGTCCGAGTGCACGAACTCTTTTTAAAGAACTGTCAAAACGTTTAGTAGACTCTACTCGTGATCAGAGAGCTGGTTTGTTCCTTGCACAGAGAATCGGCATAGCCATTCAACGTGGCAATGCTGCCAGCCTTCTGGGCACGTTTCCCGCCATTGACAAGGATGACGATGAGTTTTTTTACGCGTGTTAGTTTTATTTATTTATATAAGATTTAATTTTAGTAGGTATAGTTGTAAGTGTATATTTTGAAACCGTTGATTATTTTGGAATTTCAATATTCTGAAAATAAACCTTTTTTGGTTTATTCGTAAAAATCAGGCCTTCTATTAAATATTGAAATATAAAACTAGAGCAATAATGTTTATGAAGTGTATATAATAATGATTCTCTCAATTCACGATATTGCATAGTTTTTAACCGACTTCAAAGTAAGAAGGTTTTCTGTTCGACTTTATGCTTGTAACTTGTTATAAATAATATTGAAATCGGATATTTTTTAACATTTCTTCATCATCATCTCCCGAGCCTTTTCCCAACTATGCTGGGGTCGGCTTCCAGTCTGACCGGATTCGGCTGAATACCGTATTTTACATGGAGCGACTGCCTATCTGACCTCCACAACCCATTTTACTGGGAAATACAGTATTCCACGGTAAGACTGATTGCCAGAATTGACTTTACGACTGCCAAAGATCATAGTATGACAGTCGGGACCTACGGCTTAACGAGCTATCCGAGGCACGGAGAAGTCTCGCTATGTTATAAATGGTCACCCATCCACGGACCAACCGCGGCGAGCGCGGCTTAATCTGTATTATCGGTCAAACCGTACACTAAGCCACGAGCCCCTCTATATTTTCTATATTTTGTAACATAACTTGATGATTAATAAATTATTGAACTTGAACTTGTCACAGAACTCTATTACTATGATTACGTATACAAATGAAACACACAGTAACTTATAATTTATGCACGTTACGTTCTACGTTCACGGTTCGTTTGCTATGGTTAACACCTTACATAGATGACGTAACACGCATGTGGATGTGATTAGAATCTCATAAGAGGTAAACACATAAACAACTATTTTTGAGAAGACAATATTAAGTATACTTATTTTGTCTTTGATGATTTCTATTTATCATCTCTGAACTTACTTTCTTTTTAACTAATTAATGGCATTTTCTTTTAATTATTATTTATTCTGTTCTGAGAGTGCGAGTTCTGAACTAGTGGAATAATTTAGTAATTTTTTTTAGTGATTTGAGAAATATGCGTTGCTATGGGCCTTTTTAAATCTAGCTATGATCTGGATATGAGTTCGATTATGATAATTTAGATATCCAAACCTAGTTAATTGACTATATTTAAGATCTGACTACAATCAACTAAGTATATTTACTTGATGACTTATACCTATTTGGCACAGAACTTGTGTGGGGTGCCACTGAAATGAATATTCGTTCTTTTTGGATTGCAGTATCTTTCCATTAATTTATTTTATTGCCATTCTTATTCATATTAGTTTGTAAGAATGACTTAATCAGCCCCTTTTATAGTGTTAATTATAATTCATGATTTCACAGGAAATTGATTGCTTGGTGATACATAAGTAGGCAATAAAAATATAGACTATTGATAGAAAAAAAAGATAGATATAGCATAGATCTATTTAGAGTGGATTCTTTTAATATAGAAAAAAATAAAGGGGTTTTGTTTTTATTTTATTTTTTTATAACAGTAACATAGCTATGCATACTTTTTTTGTAACATACGTAAGTAGAATCTACTCCTTTATGTAGTTAGTTTTATATCTACTAAAAAACAATTAACGGTTAAAACATACGTGTAAAAGTTACTAAATCATAAACTTCGACAGGAATACGAAACTTAGTCAAAAATAATAAGTATTCCGTTTCATTTGAAGATGTTAAAGTAATTACTACGTAATTTAATGCAGTTAGGTAACCGCCATTGACCTTAAATATTTTCTACCTACCTAACCTACTTTGGCTTGACTGCATAATTATAAATCAGCTATTAGTATCTGTCATCCATCACTTAATTTAACTACATAACACATTCTTACGTCAGCCCTAAATACCTTTTATCACGTGTAAAATAACGTAATGACAGGAAAAAAATATGTTTACCTCACTATTTTAACACGAATATTTGTTAATATACGGGTGACTGAAATATTTTAAACTGCAGTAACTAATTTGCATAGGCATTTTTATTACATTTGGAAACCTTTGCCTATTTTGAATTATCTACGTGTTCGGAAAATTAGGTACCTAGTGTACTTGTCTACCCAGAAAGGTAAGAAAAAAAACACAATTACTTAATAGGTAACGAAGAAAGAAGGCTAGTCCTGAGAATTGGATATTTTGTTCTGACCTGTTTCCCATTAACAGTAGTTAAGTGTGTAATTTTATCTTTTCTCATGTAGCAGGATGAAAATATGTGTCCTTACCTAATTTAAAATGGTCAAGTTACAAGAAAACATACTCATCGAAATATCTTCATTTTAAAATTACGTTACAACGCCATCTATAAAAATACCATAGAACTAATGAAAACAATGGAGCCACATTGGAACAACAAATTTAAAATAACTCAACTAAAACTGTGTAGACGGCGCTACTATTACGAGACAACTCGCTTGTTTTATTGGTGTACGTAATTCTAATTTTGGTCCTTTAGGTACAAATTAACAAAAGCAGGCGCACTCAATATTAAGTAAATAAATGAATTAATGGATGTTTCTTGCTAGTAATGTTCTACTATATTTTAGAAAAATATGATAGCGTAATAATTAAGGCCACAGTGCAGGACTGTTGCCAATATCTTCAAGACTTGATGATTATGATAATATTCTCTTCAAAGAATTTATTGCAATATTCTATGAGGTTCTAAAAGCTGTTATGCATGAGGCCGAAGCCGATACGCTGATGACTTTGTAATGAAGCGCCGAAATTGCTTAATTTGGTGGTTAGGTGTTTTTGGTTATCACACTTTGATACTTACTCTTATCTCATTAATAGCTTTATCATAAATTTTTGGCGCCTTAGCGTGACACCTAATCCCATCAGCTGTTTTATGCACAAAATGCTCGTTTCTGCTATTGATAAGGAGAGTGCAAAGATTTTCCATATTTACAAAAAATACATGTATGAAATGTGTATAACATCGACAAAAAAAAAAACGACTAGCGATTGAACTAAATTTTGATTCTGTTTATATATTTTATACTTCGTGCACTATGACTTGTGAGGTACGTAGGCAGGCTTACTTTAAGAAGGGTCCTTAGGCTGATACAGGGACGTGGTAGAAGAACTGGGTTTTAGTTAAAATATAACAATAATTATTGTTCATGCTGCATTATTTTAAATATAATGGTAGGTAGTAACAGTAAGTAGCACAGAATAACAAATAGTACCACATAAGTAGTACCTAAGTATGATCTTATTTAGTCCCTCTATCCTTGTAAATTATTAAGTCAATCTAAGTCCAAATGTTCACCCTTCATACGTTTGGCAAAATAAGGTCACTGCGTGGGAGTCCGGTCAGGCAATGACCGATGTCATTAAAAAGTGTTCCATTTTTAAATCCACTTCGGAGACCTTCATTGGACCTTAGTCAATTGTTTTTTACGAATGTGACGTATTTGAAATTTGAATGAAAAAAAATGGCCATTCATCCTTTTTAAATAGATGTTTATTTAAAGTCAGGAGTTTTTTGACCTTAGGTGACCTTAGGTACCTTAGGTGGCTGTGAATTGTGATATAAGTTTTATTTGCCAGTTTTAGAGACTCTTGTTGACTACAAACAATGTGTCAGATTTTTCAAGTATTTAGAGGTTAAATCGAGGTTCAAAACATCTTTAACTTGTGGAGCAAAAAGAAAATAGTGTGTCCTACTTTCCACCTTTAAAGTGCAGTAGGAATAAAATCAATTTATAGGATGTTTACTAACTATTGGCAAAAAGAAAATTTGATGTCCTTCTTTCCGTTATTAAAGCTTAGTAGGAATGAAATTAATGAGCAGGATGTTCACTATCCATCACGCAAATTTCAGTTTGTCAGAAACGTATGCAATAGGGTAGATGACTAGGTATGAAAAATCAAAATTTATTTAGTCCGCCATTTAGATAATCAAAATATAATAGACACATATTTTTTCTTTTCTCAAATAAATTACAAAATACGAAGATAAACCGCTGTAAAGTTCAGGAGTGAGGGCTTGTGACGTCACGGCTAGGTACAATTTGTACTCAAACGTGACGTCTCGCAAGAATTGTACTCGCTGTATCTTCGTAATTCCTTGTTTACGGGACTACACAAAAAATACGTGTCTAATATTTTTTTCTTATCTAAAAGATGGACATAAAAATAAAAATTAGTCATCATCCCTTTTGTTTTTTTTTGGTAGAGTTCTTTGCAGTTAGCTTAAGCACAGGCTTTGACTGCTTCACCGGACTTTTGGCGAGGACCTTAGGGCCTCCAGCCGAAGCATTAGGAAAAACTAACTACGTCAGCAACATTCACTAAGGGCACCCCCTGCGGGGTTCGGACCTCGACTGAGTGCGTTGCTAACAAACTTAATAAGGCAAAACAACAAGGGATGGCTGAATCTAAGTTTTAATTATTTAGGGAGATATTTTTATTGCTAGACCGGCTCGGGCCAGGTTCGTCTACGGACGGGGGAAGGTATGCAAGAAAACCTGTATATAAGGGCGGGACTTTTTCTTTTGCTTATTTACCGAACATTTTAGTTTAGAAGAGATCACCAAAACATTTTACTATGGAACCAAATATAACAATTCTTGCAGAATGGACATTATAAACTATTAAATATAAGTACACGCAGCAGTCGAATTATGTGCCCACACGTTTCAATGTTATCAATGCGTCATACAATAACCCGTGGTTAATTAAACCTACAACATGGTTACGACAGCTAGTTACGTTTGTTAACATACAGAACGATAGTTGGTGAAGCATGTTGGAAACTTTAACTAAGTTATTTCAGGATGTTTGAGTCGAAGGAACCCCTCTTTGGAAAGGAGGAAAGGAATATGTTATTTTTAACCGACTTCAAAAGAAGGAGGTTCTTAATTCGACAATGTGTTCTGTAAGTTTATTACGCGACGCCTCCGGCAATTGTAGATCCATTTGTCATTGATAGGATGAGTCTCATGATGAGTAGTAGTCCCATAAAAAAATCATTTGATTCTGTTCAAAAAATACATAAAACATCTAGAGGTGTTATGCCTAAGGAATAACTGATGTGCATATTTATTTCGTTTATGCTATATAAATAGTTCATCATTAGGTATATCAGATATCTATCTATTAAATAATAATGGATGCAAGGTAGTGTCGCAATAAAATATATGCTAAGGAATGATGATTCCTTATATTAATACTAGATAATAGTATTTTTGACAGCATCCCTAAGTGAAGACTTAGGGAGACTGACAAAAATATTAAAACTATTCATACTCAAGAATATTTCCTACTATTATTTGTAATATTCGTTACTTACAGCTATAATATTTCTTTTATTAATACTTAAGGCTATACCCTAGTTATTTAGCCGCACCAAAATCAGTGCGAACACAACCCCGTATCTCGGTAAGTACATAACATACATATTGCATCGACCGCCCGTAGACCGCAGTCGTTAATTAAACCATAACAACGGTGCACTTACGATATGGACGCCATGACATAGTAATAAGACGCTTCTGAAAGACAGAAGATTTATATTTACGGCAAAAAGATTTGGTGCTAAGATGGCCTGCCAGCGAAGGGAAATTTGGTCCATTAGACCATGTTCTGTTTTAAAAACTGTTGGCGACAAAACGTTCAATATGTAGAACTAATACCATAAACGGATGGTTGAAGTTTGTATATAGTAAACAGAAATAACACCGCCATGAATGCAAACCCCTGTTTATGTATTTTAGATATATTTGTAACTTTTAGATTACTATTTTGACGGGCCTGTTGGTCTAGTGGTTAGTGACCCTGACTGCTACACCGGAGGACGTGGGTTCGATTCCCACCCAGGACAAATGTTTGTGTGATGAGCACGATCATTTTTTGTTCTGGTTGTCTGGGTGTAATTTATCTATAATATGTTTGTATTTAGAAATATATAAGTACCTATGTTTATCAGTTATCTGGTTACCATAACGCAAGCTCTGCTTAGCTTGGGATCAGATAACCGTGTGTGAGTTGTCCCGGAATATTATTAGATATTATATTATATTATATTACTATAAACCTGTCTGTAAGTTTACAACATCACATTCATTGCTCTAAGCCCAAAGAAAGTAGCTTAAGTACTTGTGTTAGAGAAATCAGAGCCAATGAAGGTTTAACAAACACGCATACCCAAGATAATTGGGAATCGAAAACGGGATCTCAGAGCGGACGACACCTTGAAAACCGGTGTTTACCACTGAGGTCTTGTTTCACATTAACTTGTCTAATTTTTAATTATACCACACGAGTATTTACTTCGCTTACCTTACCTTAGACATTTCCATCATTATTACAGTAGTATATAAAGAAATTGTCTCCAATATAAAATAAAGGCTTAAATAATTATGCTTTCCCTAATCTTCAGAGAAACAAACGCACCAGACTATCCTCTCATTAAAATCAGTACAAAATTACCCAAAACCAAGCTAGTCTGTAAGCAAAATAGACGCGATGTTACGTAAACGTTCACGTCTCGTACAATTAATTATGGCGGCGCTATAATAACTCGCGGCTCATTAAAACTGAAACGCAAACCCCGTAACACTGACACTTTAAAATTGTTTGCTATTATTTATTTATGAATTATGGTCTGCTGTGGAAATGGTTGTTGTAATGAATCTACGTTACGAATTTATGTTTCAATCTATCGTAGTGGTTTTTAAGGTTGTAAATGACTATTAATATTTGAGATTGATATCTCACAATTCATTACGTTTGGATCTCCAGGGAAGTATGGTTTCTTGAATTGAAAATAAACTCATTTTCTAAGTAAAGCCACAGCAGATGTAATATCTACCTTTCATTACATCACTTCCGTGAAAATTTGCTTTTGACACTTCCAAGAAAACAAAATTTATGAGACTGCCTTTTAGAAATTATCTATTATCTCTGAAAATTATAAAACAAAATCTGTTTCGTGCTAAAACCTTATCTAAGAATGTTTCTGTCCTTCTGCCAGGACAAAACATTACCGTCCTTCCATCTACCACTCTCTGACCAGTTCTGTATCAGTATTAAATAATTAACAATATAATAATTAAAAAACTACCATCAAAAACGACACGATACCATATTTTTAAGACAACCTTTAAGTTATAAAAATACTCCTCAAATACACAAAGCCACATCCAAAAATACTTGAAAACACATACCAAACAATTACACACATTAACAAAAATAAGACATTTTCAAATTAAAGTTAGCTAAGAAGCAGTAAGATAATAACGTCAGGAGCGAGTTTAATTCGCGCCACACCTGAAAGGTTCGCACGGGTGATAAAGAAAGGTACTACTATTTGTTTCAAGTGTTTCGAGTGAGATGGTCGTGAGTTGTGAGTGTGTTTTACAGTGTGCGTGTAAGCTATCAGTACATTAATATCAGTATTTTTACATTTTGTTTGTCAAATTAATATTAAAAAGAAATCTGGTGTACAATAAAATTATCTAGGATTATTTTTCTAGTAAAAATGCGTTTTAAATATATGTTATTCGGGTGGAGATTGGTATGAATATGCTTGAAGCTATAATTAAAGTTAAATTACTTGATTTATATCTCTAAACAAATGTACAGACTAATCCATTCATGCATTGAGTTCCCTTAAACTTATAACGACACACTCTTCGCTTAAATCCGTAAGTCGTCATTTATACAGAAAAACGCAATTTATATAAGTCAAGAGTACTAAAAAGAGAATAAAATACCATCATAGATCGTGGTAACAAGTAGAGTTCAAGTTGCATGATAATCTAGCGCCATTAGTAATTGCATTTGGGAAAGCTAAATTATCTCGCAGATCCAAATTTCACTTTGCTCTTAAGCCATGTGATTTGATTACTCGGAATTCAGTTGATTCTGCTAACTACTGCCATGCACCTAACTTTACATACTTACTGTAGTATATGCACACATAATCTAGATTTAGATATATGTGATTGAAATTAAAATTTAGATTTTGGTTGCATTAAATTATATTTTTAAGTATGTTTTCAATTTTTGCACATCATGGAAGAAATATGTGTTTTACAATTATCATAATATTTAACATAAACATTTAGAATGCAACTAGGGTTTTGTTAATATTTTTAAAGTATTTCCTGGTATGTTTTATTATTAATTTAATGTCATTTAAAACAAAATATTATCCATCTAACGCATTTTGGAGTAAGTATTATAACGAATTTCTAGTTTTAGAAATAAACAAACATTTATTACTTGTTCAAAAACTAAATTCAAATTAATACAAGTACAAATTACAAGCAATATAATAATCTTATTTGACTTGCCATTATCGACAAAAACTCACTCAAAACTCATTGATTCGACAACAAGTAGTAGGGCCAACAAAATACCGAGTTGCTTCCTATAAAATGATAAGCCTAATTTCGTTGATGTTACATTAAATTTTCTAATGCTTTGTACTTAGCTAATGTGTTTGGGTATTAAAAGTATTAATGTTAATTTATGTTCATTGTTTTATTGTCAACAGAGGGGTGTCTTATAAGAGATTTAATGAGTGAAGACGTTTTATAATTAGCTGGGGTTAGCGATGTTATTGTTTAAATATTTGCTGTCGAAAAACAGCTCAACGAAAAATGAGTAGTACTTTTTTAGTTCTGAACTATTAGTTATTCTGTTGTTTTGTGAATAATTGCTGATTTTCTAGTTATTGACGCGCTAATTAGTTTACCTACCATGTTATATAACAATTTAACTGCGTAATAATATGCAGTTTCTATAGGATCTGAGGTATTTTTTTTTAATTGAAAAATATGAACTCGGGTTATAAAACCATTGGTATTGGAAATTTAACATATCTATTTTTTTTTTCTCAAATTTCAATACTGTCACCGTAATCCGTAAACTACTTTTAAACTCTAACCTAAATGTTTACAGACATTCTGTTTACAACTTTAAGTTTCTAGAATCCCAATCCGATTAATCCCAATGCCAAAATATTTGTGTAAGATCTGTACTTTAATTTTGCCACCCTAAATATCTTCTAAGAGAGCGCTAAAATGGAATTTTGGAAGAAACACATTATGATTATATTTTATTTGTTCCCAGTTGATTACGATTCATTTAAGTGTAATTTTTACACTCACACATAAATATACTCAATACTATTTAATTGTATAATATTCTCAAAGTTTCGACATCTATGCATCTATGCATTCAACATAATTTGTTAAAATATTTTTTGATTTTATGTGTATTTTTGTTAACTACAGATATCGTATCATAACTATGAATTTCAAGAATAAATGTCAAACTCTTTTATGATTCTGCAAAAAGACAATTTTAGCGGCCCTGTTGAGAACACCGTGGGAAACCATACAACTGTCATTTCTTCCTTTTATCCGTTCATCCCTTTTACTTTTTAATGGACAATAGATGATGGATGAGATATACATAAATAGTTAGAAATACACGTCTTATTGTAGTAGATTATAATGTTTACATAATATCAATGGTTTTTCACGTGATTATACAGTTTAGTCATGGTCTTTGATTTGTTTGGTTCTTCTTCACTCCGAATAGCTACAAAAAGTCATCGAAAAGTCACGACAAAACAGAGAATCTTGTTAGTTTCTATGTAGCAGATGATCTTTAAAAGTATTCGAATTTACAAATTCTTCTATTGATGGAAAGCTACGTTATTGTTGAGATGTAATGTGTAGTTTTTATATGAATGCCAACAGACAGAAAAACCCAATTTTTTTTTCTGCTGCCAGTTATGGTACCACAGACACAAACAGATAGAAAAGTCACCCTTATAGCACCCCTTTTTTTGTGGGGCTTAAAACATACATTGCGGTTGCGATAAAATGACACATATTAACTAGTGCCGTTATATCCAAAAATCATTTATCTATTACAAAATCAAGATCTAAATTCCTAGTTCTGTGAGCGTGACTTCCACTCAGCACAGTTTCCACAGATAATGCCTCTCTTTGAAGGCTGTCATCGAACTTATCTGGTCGTTTTCAACTGTCCGAAGTTGCCTGGTCTGCCGATGTTACTGGGAAATGCAAGGTTTAGTTGGAACAACGTTATTGGTGGGTAAATGTTTTTACACGACTGCCCAAAAAGGAGTGTTATGTTTTCAGAGTTCATGTATGTATGTATGTATGTATGTTTGTGAGTTTCTTTATTCCACCATAACTTCTAAAAGGCTTGACCGATTTTAATGTTTGTGGTATCATTAGAATATTTGAGTTATCCCGAGTGACATAGGCTATGTGGACATTAAAAAATGGTCAAGTGTGAGTCGAAATCGCCTGCAAAGGGTTCCGAACGATTATTTTTTTTGTGTTGTGTCATGTTTTTTTGTTGTTTACTAAAAGGTACTAAATAAAAAAATTATAATTAAAAAAAATAAAAAACACGCCTGCCATGTCAAAAAAAAATAAAAACAAGTCAAATATAAGCAGTCGGGGTCCTGTAATGAATTGTTCCAAGTGCAAATCCCCCGACTGCAAATATTTGACTTGTTTTTATTTTTTTTTGACATGGCAGGCGTGTTTTTTATTTTTTTTAATTATAATTTTTTATGTTGTTTGTTTTATTGACTGTTTTTACACGACTGCCCAAAAAAAGGAGTGTTATGTTTTTTTAAGCTGTTTTTTGGAGTTTTGTTGGGCTTGGTGACTAAATTGTTGTGTAAATAATAATTGTCAAAATCTAGAAATGTCTCATTTTGTTCCGGTAAAATAGAAATAATTTGTGTTTCATATCCTTTGAGATTAACCTATATAATTCAAAATAGTAAATAAATAACAATATTTACTTCTAACAATTATTTCATAATGTTTCATCTTTGACTCATTTTTATAGCTAGGAATGACGGATAAACAATACCGACAGATAATTAGTACATATGACGTAACGTGTTAATGTTGAGACGAATATAATCGAAGAAAAACATTCTTCCTTCCCCAAATAACTAGAAACAAGTGACAAATGATTAGAATTCCTTTATAATTGGCCCCTTACTCATCATGACTTAAAGCATAAATTCCCATTAAACTATTCTACCGCTATAAACTAACAATTTAAAGGGAACATACCAAAGACAAAAGATCCTTTTTCCTTAAATTGTGTGCGATTTGCACTAAGTGGGACGGACCGGAGCATTCTGAGGCCGACTGTAACCGTTCCATTTATGATTGTTCGTCCTTCATACGAATTTCAACCCTTGGCCAATAAGTTTAGGGTTGAATTTTAGTTGGTTTGAAATGTAAGGTTGTAAGCTACCCGTAGTTTTAGCAAGTCTTCGCGTTTAAGAGGGATATCTTGTCGTTTTCGTTATGTTTGTAAAGTTTTCTCGTCTTGCGTAGAACAGTTTAGGTCTATTTTGGACATATGTTTAGAGAGAGTAATGTATTATTCGACCAAAATGCAGTTTTGAATACTAGTGCATCAGCTAAATACATAACGTATGAATGATTTTTGATTTATTGCATTGAGTTGTGGTGAACACTTGAATGAATGAATCACTCAAACTCACACACACAAGCTCTGTCGAACCTTGCCTAAAAAATATCCTAAATTTCTAATGATTTTTCAACGACGCAAGATATGTATAAGATTTTCAATAATTAACATATTACTTTAGCCTTACTCCAGTCTATTGCAACGATCTTTTCCAAGTCATTATTTTATATCCTTTAAGCATTGCTAAAGTGTCCGATACTAACACCAAGTACTTTCTTAATTTAATTTTAAAACACCAACACCTTAATTAATTAATTAATTAAGGATAATAACGTTATTTGTACACCTCAGGGGGTTGTTACTCAGCCGAGATAACACACCCTTTATGCCTTTAACTCGGACATAATTATAAGGATATGACTAAAGTTAGACCGTTACAAGAAACATTGTTACGTTTTATAGCTACCTACTAAATCCAAGTAATCCTAAATTAAGGTAACTAAAAATGTGGTTCTTAAATTGTATTTTGCGTTATTGCAGGCTTATTGGCTGTCTCAGTTGACAACACAAGCAATTATCAATGGACATATAGACTAATTACGGCCCTGTTGGTCTAGTTGTTAGTGACCCTGACTGCTTAATACCGGAGGTCGTGGGTTCGATTCCCACCCAGGACAAATGTTTGTGTGATGAGCACGATCATTTGTTCTGTGTCTGGGTGTAATTTATCTATAATATGTATGTATTTAGAAATATATAAGTATGTTTATCAGTTGCCTGGTTGCC
Source organism: Autographa pulchrina (assembly GCA_905475315.1). Classification (NCBI taxonomy): domain Eukaryota; kingdom Metazoa; phylum Arthropoda; class Insecta; order Lepidoptera; family Noctuidae; genus Autographa; species Autographa pulchrina. Next base: position 2,432,945 of record FR997786.1, on the reverse strand, counting down.
ATAACACAAGCTCTGCTTAGCTTGGGATCAGATAACCGTGTGTGAGTTGTCCCGGAATATTATTATTATACGACGGTATTAGTTTTACCCTATAACAATAATTACGGTACTGTATGTTATAATTAGAAGCTTGTATTGTTTATTACATAAATAAAACAATAACTACAATATATGGCTACAAAATACATTGTTTTGTGGTAACAAGAAGATAAGCACTTATAACAAAAATGGTAAAAGAGGTATCTATATATCAGCCACATTAAAGAAATAATGACCGTGCTTTGGGATTATGAACCTTAATTCAATGACTAACAGTTCAGTTTCCATCACATTCAAATTACTTTTAGGCCCTTTTCGGTAATATTTGTCATTCTAAAATGAACTTAAACACATGTTGTCAAAGTTGATAATTGCGTAATTAGTAATAACGTTTCATTCTCTTTCCAGATTGGCTTTAGTATACATGCATACCTCCAAATGTTGTCAGAAGCAATACTAGATTTAAGACCATAATTTCATAAATATTACCTTTTATTTGAAGTTAGCAAGTGCTTCAGTAAAACACAAATAAAAAATCCTCAACAGTCCACAAAGCACAATCTTTTCCCTACAAAACAATTTTTAAATACGGTCATTTTCATACTATTTTTCTTAGCACTCAGCTATTAGCTGTACAAGAGGGGTCCAAAACAATGGCTATTTGTTTGCGAGTCCAAGTTTCATCCCTTACACAATATAGCTCTTCGTTCGTTCACTCACTCATTCAACCCCCTTAGCGGTAAGCTGTATACTTCGTTCGCTGCGTTAGTGCAACTTTTGAAAGGTAAATTAGATTTTTGGTGTTGTATAAAACATTTGGATTGAAAACTTCAATAAAATTCAATATTTTTCTTAAAGGTTAAATGATAGTGTTTATTATAAATATATTTATTTGTTATATTTATGCATTTAAACCCATTTTCATAAAAAAAACAAATATGTATAGTTTCGCAAATCAATAATTTCGCAGATCAAAGGAACTTGGTTTCCTTAATTTAAAAGTAAATCTAAGATAGATACCTATTTAAAGCTGTATAGACAAATTGATAAATGACCACCCTCGTAAGTGTCATTGTAATAAATGACATATAAATACAACAATATATTTAAAACAGTCAATAATTATTACGTTATATTACCACGCCTTTATACAATCAACAAAACTTTAATCTCAAATCAAATCAAATTCAATTACCTATCATGCAATTCAAATTAAAAAACTGTTATTTATCATAATTTACCAGCATTTTTTTTATTCTACATAATCTATACTTATAATAAATCTGTAGAAGTGAAAGTTCTGTACATTGAAAATATCAAAAAAATAAATGGCGGGAGGTGTTACTAGACCGACACCGAACCCAAAAGAGTGAAAAACAAAAAATTGTCTGTCTGTCTGTCTGTTTGTTCAGGTATCACGCAAAAACTACCGGTTCGATTACGATGAAACTTGGTATAATTGTTCTTTATTATCCTGGGCACCACACTGGGTAGTTTTTTTTATCCCGGCAAAGTATAAACAATCAAAAACAAACTTAATTTTGCGGTTAAAAACTTATTGATAAGTTTCGTCATCCACGCGAACGAAGTCGCAGGCACAGCTAGTATTTAATATTATTAATGTACAATCAAAGCCTGCACCCTAACCAATCAAATAACATCCAAACATTGATGCATTAAGAGGTATCAGGGATGAGACAATGGCTTTTGTTGTTGCGGCTACCTTATATTGGATCACTCGCTTTGACAAACCTATACAGGCTTGTCGGAAATACTGCTAGTAATTACTTGGTAGGGTTAAGAGTTTTGGTGTATTGGTTTTGATGTATGCTAGTGTAAGTCGACGGTTATTATACATAACTGCTGGTTTAATGATGCACTGAAAGTATGTTAAATAAAATTGATAACACATTAATGAAAAAAAAACCGACTCCAATGAAGAAACCAGTAATTGATTCCGATAAAATTTATATGAGCCTTTTTACGTTTCCGTTACAAACAAGAGGGTAATATAATTTAAATTTGAGTAGGTATTAAAAAAGTCTTATACAGGTAAATAAAAAAAATCTTAACCCTGCTCTAAAAGTACTTCTCATTTCCCCTGCAAAAAGGATAGAAAATACACATCTGAAAGCAACTCCACAAAAACTTGTCGCGAATCAGTAGATTTATACCTAGAGTCACGTGTGAAACTGTACGTGAGATGAGATAAAAAATAAAAAAGGACACAAGTGGAAAAGAGACGGAAAATCCCGCTGTCACCCTACAAATGTCGTCATTGAAAGCTGGAGTTTGGAAGATGAAAGAAATGTATTTGTGCGGTCTGCATTTCCTTTGAACAATTTAAATGCGATTAAAACCGACGTGTGATATTGTGGAAATCGCAAGTGTTGCATGGAAACATCGCCTGTTCATTACGAAAAAAACTGTTGGCTTACAACATCAGAAGAGAAAATGATTTTGCAATGTTTACAGATGTTATATAAAGCGATACTTGTGAGAAAATCAAAACGGGAATCACTCGAGAGATTTAAGAGGTTACTATAACATCATTTAAGCTCAAGACGTAAAAATTTAAACTAAATGTAAATCTATAATCTATATGCCTAGATTATTTTGGTGCTTGTTACATCAGAGTTCAAGGTCATTTATTTACAATTGAAAGCATAAAAAGGTGGAGTAGTTTTTATTACATCCCATTCTGAATTTCATAAACACTTATTTATTTCGTTGATGTTTAAATCTAAACATCAGTAGGTAGTATATTTCATGAAACGTTTGTCCATAAAATCATTTACAAGAAAATTCCTTGGTCAAGCAAAAATGATGATGACCCTTGGCTTGCACAAAAGTCAAAACCAAGGTTACCACATGCACTACACTACAATTTGGATACAAATTCAACGACAACAGACGACCAACTCGCTTTCCCAACAAAGGCACACACTGTTAGACCAGATAATTTTCTCGCAACAAAGTCAACGGCTTTAAACTTCAAGCCACAACTTTAAGTTGTGAAACAGGATCGAACACGTTAACCCTGTTCCAAGTTTTCAAACTCACTTTACTTTCAATTGTTTTTAAAATTGTATTAGTGGAACGTTTTTTGGTTTTTATTTTCCAGGATCGGCAGTTTTGAAGATGTAATGTCGGAAAATGTGGAAAGCTTATTGTAGACCAGGTGGTTATTACGGTAGATAAACAAAACTTATTGCAAATATTTATAAATGTAAATAACTCTGTAATTTATCTGAATGCAGTGTGATTGGCATTCACCCCACCCATTGGAAGGTAACCCCAACATACTTTGGAAAAATATTAAGCAGAAAAAAAAGGTAAAAATGTTATGTTAGCCTTTTTCACAAATTATTATTTATTATTATTTTCAGCCATGGTCGTCCCACTGCAGGGTAAAGGCCTCCCTTTCCTTCTTTCAATTCTCCCGATCTTGGGCTAATATTAATTAATTTATAGAAATGGATGCTGAAAACCCAAATTCAGAAACAAAATTTAACACAACTAAATCAGAAGTCAAAACTAAAATCAAACGACAATCTAAACTAAATCCATGCACAAAACTAAAGTTAGTTCTTATTAACCACGAACCTAACTACATCTGGAGAGGTAGTTCGCTTTTAAATCGGAATTGAATTCGCATTGGAGCGTCTCTGTATTCGGATGAGACGCCTGCCGCTTATTCGATTTGTTGCTAGTACGAGATTTGAGTTTGTAAGACCCTGAGGTGAGTAATGTGTGAAGGAATGGAGGTGGCATTATATAAAGTTTAAGTTTGTTTTTGTTCGTTACTGACATGCTAAAGAACAGTGGCAACGTGAGCAAAGAAAGGCGGAAAATAAATAGACGAAATATGTGGCAGATTATTTAACCTCTCGTATGCCGCAATAAATGAGACAATAGAATTCAATTGTGTCTCGCGTAGATCTGCGCTTCCGACATACAACAGGTTCCGGCACTCAACACTTACTTCAGGCAGTCTGCCTGAAGTAAGTGTTGAGTTTATGCCTGTTGGTCTAGTGGTTAGTGACCCTGACTGCTATACCGGAGGTCGTGGGTTCGATTCCCACCCAGGACAAATGTTTGTGTGATGAGCACGATCATTTGTTCTGGGTGTAATTTATCTATAATATGTATGTATTTAGAAATATATAAGTATGTTTATCAGTTGCCTGGTTACCATAACACAAGCTCTGCTTAGCTTGGAATCAGATAACCGTGTGTGAGTTGTCCCGGAATATTATTATTATTATTATATATATCAAAAGTAGGATGAAAAAAAAAGAAAAATATGTGCGGGCTTGTTTAAGACTGAAATAATTGATGATATTATGGATAAAAAAATTGACTACAAAGGTGATGAATTGTTTTCAGGATAAACGTGATACACATGGATTGAAAATAGTCCATAAAAGAATGAATCGCTATCGATAATGGCCTTCTGTAATAAAAATACTCAGTGGGCGACTTAAGCAAAAAGGGTTGTAGGTATGTAAACTTAAATTTTGCCGAAATTAAAAATTATATTCAGTAAGTATTTTCCCCACCTGTAAACCTAATATATTACAATCAATATTCAGTGATTATGCTACATGTTCAATTAAATAGCTACAAAAACTGCCACATCCAATAATAATAACTGGAGATATAGTTACTGAAGGTTCCTGAACAAAATCCTCTCCCGGGAGAACTATTGAATAGCTCCGACTTCCAACTAGATACAGAGGAAAGTGAACTCACAACTTATAAACAAACAGAAACTATTTAATTGATTATTTATATATACCATTTATTATAACTTTAACTCTATAATATTATTACATAGTTTTAATTTATTTTTTACGGGAGTTGTTTAAAGCCTGTCCAAATTATCCTTAGACCCTTCAGTATAAACTAAGACATATTATTCTAAACCGTATAGTAGTAAAACCATGCGTTTAAAAGGTGATCAACAATTTTTCTGGTTACTTAAAAGAATGTAGCTACAAAAAAATGGATCCCATTAAAATTATGAGGAAATAGCGGTATATTTTTTTTTTTTACTTTCTGTATGAGGTATGAGTAAATAACTAAATACTTCGCAACAATTCCTAGTAAATATGGCGTTTTGTAGAAAATAGCAAGCTAAAAATAATGCCAGAAAGGTTGATCACCTGTTGTGTAAAAAAATTGCACGAAAATTGCACCATGTATTTGTTTCTGGTACAAAAAAAAATCTTCTTTTGCCGTGAGAAAAGTGTGCTTGCATACCAGATTATCTTGTCTTTGTTGAGACGAAAAAGGGATTTATAAAATAAAACAGAAATATTCAAACAAAAGACTAAATAACTGCCCGCACGAAGTGACGTCACGATTTGTCATCAACGAAGAAGACCGACAGCGTATGCTGAGAACCTATGAAGGTCGCACCTTTTACTCCGACAAAGACCTTTGATCGACAATTTGTCTTTTCTATTCGAACAGAGGAGGAGAATATTTAATAGGAAAGCAGAAAGCCCGCAAAAAATAGTATGGCAAATAATAAGCTAAAATTGAATATACAGATTCATTTCCAGTAACAGCAAAACAGACTATTTATAAACGGGATCAAAAGAAAACTCTAATTTCATCCACTGCACGAGTTTGTAGTATCCCATAGACGTGCAATGACGCATCCTTTACAATATACTCGTCTCGCTCTAACGTACGTAGTATCATGTGAGGAAGTGAGACGGATGACTTCCATAATCTGTCAACAAGTACACGCTAATTGCACACTCGGGGTGTATCGTAGGATGCATATAAAGTTGGACGTAAATGACACTTTTTTCTGTCAAAAAAAGACAATTATAATATTATTCTTAAGCATAATGTAACGGAATTTAGCTCTGATCAATGTTACAGTTGAAATAATCATGTTCAACACTTAACATGGTAGAAAGGATAGTACTAGAACCTCATGTGGCATGGCAATATGTATTTTGTGGTTTCTAATTTGAAATACATTTTTGCATTTAAATTTTTATACCAGCATTTTAAAACTTTTCCAAAAGCCACCATTTATATAATGTAGGAAAACAATAAAAACACATATTTCTAAAATCAATTTTAATAACAAAATTCAAAAATTAATAAAAACTATATCAAACTTGTCCGCGGCGAAGGTGGTGTGATGATCTAGTCAGTTATGCGGGGCGCACGTGGACAGAAATCGCAATAGATAGACAGGTTTGGAGGACGGAGGGGGAGGCCTTTGCCCAGCAGTGGGATCCTATGTAGGCTGAAAAAAAAAAACTTATAACGCGGAAAATTGAGCATATGAATTTATCAGTCCAAAATCTCTTAAAACCAATCAAGCATAATTTTCTGGAAATATCTAGACTAGTCTCTCAATATTGTCACCCTACCAAAGCAGTATGAATGCACCTCGTTAATTAGTCGGTTTATTAGGGATTCAAGTGTTGTTCCCGTCGCTACAAATATACAAGGAGGTTTATATATCTTTTTTTTCTTCAACATTACATTTGTTCATTCTTTGAACCTTTTCCTTTATTAAATCATCTTTGTGCATGTTCAATTAGTTGCTTGTGCGTGCTGCAGTTTTAAATAAAGTTTTCTTTTGTTATTTTAGCTTACGGTTTTTCTGGAAGAAAATGAGGTTCTATGTTTTTCAGAGTATTTTATGTTACAATGTAGATCTTCTCCCTGAATGGTTTCCAATTTTAATATTATGTGTTATTTTTCTTCCACTCATCCCAACTACATGTCATTCTACATTCACTCCTTCTTTTCATAAACTAACCATCTTTCACATACATAATCCACTCAAATATTTTTCAGTTTTTCTCTGCATTTATATCGATCCACTTTCATATTTAAAACTGTTATTGCACATTCGGTAAATAAACAGTTAAAAACACACAAAAAATATAATTATTAATTGAAATATAATTCAAAACATTTCAATTACAATATACTAACAAGGTAAGTAAATATAAACTCAACATCCTATCCCAGAAATGTAAATATACCCGTACACCGCCGGTATAAAGTATCGATACCTATAACGATGTACTTCTAAAGTACTTAGATACGAAACTTGTGTGGTACTCTGAAGCTGTTTGCCCTAATTTCTTGAGAGATTTAGTGAAGCCAATCCAAAGTTTGGTTGACTAGTAAAGTTTGGTTTAATTATTTTGATTGATACTTGCAAGTTTCTGGCTTTTTAATTAAAGACATTGCTTTACTTAAGATTTACTTTCGGTTGGAAGAAGGAAAAAGGACCTTTATGGTGTATGTCTAACCCAGCTGAGTTTTTGATAACCAATAGTAATTTTTATGACTGTGAAAATTTAAATTTTGGTTTTAAAATAAAAGTTTTTATAGATATTTCAACGATGTACTTATAAAATACTGTTTTGAGTATTATATAGTACATACCAAAGTAAGGTATTCGTTCAATAATGATTAAAAATAATTTTCCTATTATTTATAAAAGGCAGGGAACGAAGGGTAAACAATTATTTTAATAAGCAATACATTGTACTTTATTTGTATCCTTATGAGGCCAGAAGTTAATAATAAATAAATATTTTATCATCTATATTCAATTTCGTGGTTCTTTTTCGGTTCATCTGAAAAGAAAGCTTAATATAACTTCAAGATATAACAAAAAAAAGTGCAAACACAGTAAATCAATTTAAGTAGGACCGGGATTTGAAAGCGGGGACGTAAAAAGAGTTATCAAATACCGCTAGCCATTCAATCTAGATAAAAGGTTCTAGATCCAAACGTCTGAATCCATTCTAGTAACGTATGGAAAATTGAGAGTTTTGTAGAAATGTGGCCGACAATGGAAACGTTTTTGTTTATACTCGTATAAATGTGATTGGTTGAAAGTTTTCGTTTTTGGGCTAAAATTATACATATACAGTGTCTTCTTTTTTTAACTGACTAAAAAAAAGGAGATTCTCAATTCGATGCCATGTTTTTTTATTGTTGCGCTATGTCTCCGGTAATTATGAATCAATTGCAAAATTTGATTCGCGATCAGTAGACCCCTATCTAGTTGCCAATAGATAGGGGTGGATATAACCCACAAAAATCTGCCAATCTGCAGTTATTTTGTTTCCATTTTTAAATACTTAAATCTAATACAAGAACAAACAAATACTAAAATTAAATCTTACATAAATAAATAAAACTAACACGCGTCAAAAAACTCATCGTCATCCTTGTCAATCGCGGGAAACGTGCCCAGAAGGCTGGCAGCATTGCCACGTTGAATGGCTATGCCGATTCTCTGTGCAAGGAACAAACCAGCTCTCTGATCACGAGTAGAGTCTACCAAACGTTTTGTCAGTTCTTTAAAAAGATTTCGTGCACTCGAACCCCATGACCCGAGCGTTTCAACCCCAAACGGCTCGAAAATATAATTACCCATTTTTTTAAATATTATTATTATTATTTAATTTTATGTGTAGGTAATCCATTACTTCTTTTATTAGTTTATCTTTATATTTTCCTTTACCGGACTTTTTAGTACTGGGTTAAAACTATAGTGGGATAAGTACTTAAATGAAGTAGACGTTGATGGACGGATACATGGAGTCGGTCTACTTGTACTATAGAAATGAAGATTTTTAGAATAATAACAACACTTTTTATTTAATTGATTAAAGTATTAAATTAAAACCTCTTTATAATATTTAATTTTTGTTCTGATTTTGTTTTCTATCATTATAGAAAATAGGTATTTTGTTAAAATCATTTTTTTCTTGACTTTTCCTACGCTATGTAAGGGTACCAGTCTCACCAGATTCAGCTGAGTATTGTATTTTATATGGAGCGACTGCCTCTTTGACCTCCACAACCCATTTTACTGGGTAACACATAATAGGTAGGTTGGTGTTATATTTACTTATGTAAAATTTATTAGCTCTAAGAGTTAGCGAAGTTTAGGAGCTTACAATTCCCGTGTCAAAAGGTAACTTAGGACACACTTGAGCGTTTCTCAAGTTGTGTGTACCATTCGTTAAGTAAAGTGTGACATACATATAAATGTTTGGTACAATCATGAACGTAAGAAGCTTCTTAAATAAATTAAATGATGTCTTGTTTGAATTGAGGAACAAGGTTAAAATGACAAAAATTACGTATTTTTTATTAGGTACAATTATTTCAACATAATCATCAATTCAAAAGGTCTAACAGGCCCAACAGTGGTGTAATCTACATGAAGTGCTGTTTTTTTTCGGGTTTTTCTCATAAAATATTTATTGTTATTTACCAAGTATCTGAGTAAACGAAATTATGTAATTTTTATTTTCCTGCAATTTATTGTATTTTGAGTTCTTTAATTCTGTCATTTAAAATTGGTTATCACTTACTTTGAAGTTTTTCTTACGTTTATGTGTTGATTACTCCAAGTTTCACATCCAAATCTATGTTAAGTAATGTTTTGAAACCCAACCTATTTTCCTTCTAAAGTCTTCAGTCATGTACAGGCCTACGTCAGGCACCAGTCACTCACAAAGTTACCTATTGATCTGGTACAATTGTAACACGAATAGCATTAAGGAAACTATTGTGATGAGAAAATAAATATATTATTATGTATCATCACCACTAGTTTATCTACAAACATGTCACACGCCTAATCAATTCGGTGTTAATGAGCTCAATCCACGTGAAAAGCGGCCTGATTAGTTCCCACCGCGTCTTTAAACATTCAGTCAGTACAGTTCATTAGTTAGTACTAGGCTTACGTATTTTCTTAGAAATATATAGATCTATGTACAGTTCTTGAATATGTGTATAATCTTGTCTGTACTGAAAGTTCAAATAGTTTAAAGTCATAATAAAGCTTCTTTTCTACGAATTGTATTTTAGGTCCCGAAATTTTGACATCTTTGCATGTGTCATGGTCACGGGCAGTTATAACTAAAACGAAAAATTGGATATCAATTATTAAATTAACTCATTTTGATATTGGTTTCTTAGGTTTACGCGAATGTTAGACATTGAAATAAAACTACTTTTTACGGATTTTTTCGCGGTTTATATTTAGATTTTAGGTCCCGACGTTTCGACACCTTTGCAGGTATCATGGTCACGGGCAGACTGCTGCAAAGGTGTCGAAACGTCGGGACCAAAAATCTAAATATAAACCGCGAAAAAATCCGTAAAAAGTAGTTTTATTTCAACTCATATTGAGCTAGAATTTTGTAAACTGACTCTATACCAAGAGTACTCTTCACCCCTTTTGGATAGATATACCCTTTCGGTAACACCCTGCATATGCCAGAATATGCATGGTGAATTTTGAACTTCAATGTTTTCCCCACTCCATAATTAATAGGGATCAGAGACTCAACATAATTGTAAGTCAGTTTTGCTTACTGTACACATTGTTATATCCGTTTATCAATCAATTTACATATTGGAGCATTGGCATTAATATTGAACGACATCGAATATGTAATACGACGGTGTCACGGCTCAGGTGTCTTCCCGTTAAGGCGAATGGAGATGATGCTGATAATTAAATTAAAAGTTAGATTTTTATAACAATATGCAATTCGATAGAGTTATCTTATTTTTAAAACTGTATTTATTGTTTCGCTTTTCCCAGCAGTGGGCAGTAAATATGGTAAACAAATGTTTTTATTAATTTATTTAACTGTACACAAAAATCTTTCTAGGTAGGTTCTAAATTAAACTGGCTTTTTATACACTATGGATTTGATATTGGACTAGAAATAAAACCGGTCGATATTTGAAAAATATTAAAGAAACGGTGCTGTGAAAATAATCATCCGATTGCGCTAAAGAGAATCTAAAACAATATGGATAGTCATCTGATGACAACCTAGCCAAGTTTTGACGCTCATACACTCAGATTTCGCAAAATATGTTAGTGAAGTTATAGTAACACATTCCGCATTTGTGCCTATCTTAATACCAATATTAGCATCAAAACCTACAACCTTTACTAGATCACCACAGCCGGCTATATCTCGGTGAATTACGACGGCTCGTCATTAAGCGATGCGAATTATACAGATTATTCATGAGCCCTCCGAGCGAGACTTAAGTGTTGTTTGAGTACAACTCACATCGATAGGTATTTCGTATGAATTAATGGTGGAATATATCTCATGGTCTCATGTTTCGATATGAGATCGTATGTAGTATCGACTGTATCGATACTTAGATTTTACATGTCTGTGTTGTTTTCAATTCTAGCCAGAGATTAAAAGTTATTGGATTTATATCAAAAGGTGTGTATGTACAATGATTAGATATAATTTTAATGTACCGACTTCAATGAAATTTACATGATAACACCTGTAAAATTTACCTACCCTATCGATGACAAAAATATTTTTGTACATCGATCCACAATTACCGGACGTAATTATCGTGTAACAAACATACAAAAAGTACCTCCTCCTTTTGAAGTTGGTTATAATATTAATTAACTTATTTATTAAGTAACTTTTTGGTAGATATTGACTGGGTAATGAAAAGGAAAAAATGAAAAACGAATGAAAGAGAAAAAAATGCATGCAACTGAAATGAGAATGCTTGATTACATACACGATTAATACATGACAATACATGATTTTGTTTTATAACCCACCTAGTTATGCCTAGGATATAATTGTCTCATATCAAGTAAATGCTCGTTGCATTAAATATCACTAGTCGCACAGTAGCTAAGTAGTATTCAAGTACATAAGCAAATCGACATACATACTCGTACATCTCCCCATTACATATGCATGTATTTATGTATGGTAATGACAGATCTTACCGCAAAACAAAACCCAATCAGCACACATTAATAGATCTTAAACCCTTATTAAAACGGCTAAGCATAATCCCCAAAAGTGAAGAACGTTAAAGAATTTTAATTTTCCCGAATTAATTCGTATTCATTTTTCAACGAGAACTCGGCGGCGACGGTGGAAGACAGACTTACTTGGAATATGGTACGACAGGATAAGAATAAGACGGTAAACAATATAAAGCTTTACGGTAGCTTGAAATTTCTTCTAATAATTTGAGTGTTGACAATATTTGATCAGCTTGGGAAGATTCAGGCATATCGAATCCTAAAAAAAATGTTTTTAATAATCTGTTACCTATAATAAGACAATAATAATTGTGAGCGTTTTGTCTAAAAATAGTTATGTTTAAACAAAGATTTTGAGAAGTTCCAAGAAAATCAACGAAATTTTTTATTTATATCTAAAACTGTTGTAACATTTTTTAGTAATCATAACATTGTTTTTTTTCACTGCAGAAAATATATTGACTGTCTCTACCGTACCTCACAAAAAAACTGTTAGTGCTTTGGATAATTAGGTCTCTACATATCCATTACCTAACAATCTGTGTAAAATTATAACCGCTACAGAACGCAGCCCAGACGGATTACAGTATCATTTTTATACGGAGCTAGGTTTATTTAAATTTATGGAGCGCCCAGCGATGAAGTTTTGAATCCGATCCTTAGATACATGTAGCTTGGATTATTTTTCACTGATTATATCCACTATTGGAAAGAACGGAAAATGTATAGAGGAAAACAGAATAAGATTATATTGAAATACTAACTTTAGACTGAGGACTTGCTCTCGTGAATGTCGGCAAAAAGTTGCCTATGTCTTTTATTGCAATAAATACTTACTTTAAATCAAGTTTCATCACAGTCGGTTAACGTTGCATAGTTGTGAAAGAGAATCAAAAAGTATAAAAAACAAACAGTGAACGAAGTAATAATAAGCAATAAGAAGAAAACCATATGTATGGACGATCAATTGTAATAGTCAGTGGATGGAATATTTATAAAACCCCTTGTGGTCTCTTCGGTTGTGTCCACCATGAGAAAGTGCCTACCATGTGTTTGTATTCGCAATGAACTGATGAATCGAGAGAATTGCTGTGACAGACATATGGTAGGCCGACATCATTACAATTTCAGGCAGGATAGCTTAAGACTTTGCTATTTATAAGTACACATAAACAAAAACTTTCGACAATCGACTTAAAGATAGACTAAACATTATTATAATTTGAGGCCCCGAGCTTGTATACTTTATACATAAAAACTCGAACAAAAATATACAAAGTTAAAAAAAGAAATTTGCAAACGATCAATCGGAGAAAACTTCTTGTTATTTCAACAAGAACGGTATAGCGAGTCTTGTCCCGAAGTACATATTTGTTAAACAAATGAGCCGTGGCTAGGGTTGCCACACATTTTAATGAAGAACTTTTAAGTTTATTAAAAAGTGGTTTGCACTGACCACGCTTGTTTAATTTTTGGGTGCTATAGCCGTCTGGATAGACAATCTCGCCACCATATTCACAGTGGTAAATACTACAGAATGACACCAAAAAGAGTATTTTCCTTTTGGTCATGTTAATAGCAATTATTCGTGAAAATAAAATTTGCCATGATCAGTAGAAATAAGTTGTGAGATAACTTTATAATGACACATTAAGATTAAGAATTACAAAGAAGTAACAAGGAATATAGGTACATAGGAAAGGCCATTTTACATAGTATTTTTTATTTGATTCCTCTTAGTAACAAAAAAGAATGTCCTTTAATTGACCGACTTTTTGGCAAAAGCTTTTCTTTCCAAAACAATTTATCATCACGTTTTACTTGCGGCCTTGCTCAGATTTCTAATATTAATTACAGTAGCAATGATAAATTTTGCTTCGCGCCAACCCTACGTGTATTGTTTTGCATCCGCAAAGCACTGGGTGGGAGGGTCTACTTTTGAATTGTAAATGTGTGTTTCTGCATAGTCCGCGCTGTAATCACTGTTTGTGATGATTCCGGATTGATATTTCTAGGTCTTAGGGCTAAAATGTTGGTGCAATCTCGAATAGTACGATTCTGTAAGAAAAAGTGCACAGAAGTAGGTACATAACTTAGAAAAGGTTGACCTATTTTTTTGCCTGCCATTTTTAACCACTTATTTGACTATCGCCTAGATTAAAACGTAGCAATAAAAATAATGTTAAAAAAAACTTACCTTAAATTATGCTCCAATCAGCTTGATCGGAGGCCAAGAAGTGGTTTGAATTGAATTTCCAATTGTTTTTTTACATGGTTTAATAATCCAGCCTATAAACGTCCCACTGCTGGGCACAGGCCTCTTCCCATATTGAGAAGGTACGAGCATTGATCACCACGCTTGCTCTCTGCGGATTGGCGATTTCAGATCCCAAATTTTTGGAATCCAGGTTTCCTCACGATGTTTTCCTTCACCGTTTGTCAGAAGTGTCTTAGAATAATTAAGAAAGTACATATAACTTTGAAAAAGCCACATTGGTACTTGCCTGGGTTCGAACCTGCAACCTTGTGCATACAAATACGTTAATTGGACCGCTAGGCCACCACGACATTACATGGTTTGTTGCAGATGAAACTAATAAAAGCGTGTACATAACAACATATTAATTTCCAAATCACATAATTTACAATATCACGCATTTAAATAATTATCATTTATATTGCCTTCAATATTCCACCATCTTCCTACAAAACTCGGGGATAGAAGGAAAACTAAACTAAAAAAATTTCGAGGCAACTGGTTTAGCGGTGAAAAAAGAGAAAAACCCGTCTGAAACTGCACGGCAAAGTAGTTCGGCTAGAATCTAGTTTTACGGAGTTTCTGTGGTTTTAACTTTTATACGCTACAGACTTATCTTAGCCGGTCTAACTGTAGGAATGGTAGTTTAGAATTGGTAGTTAGTATTTCAGACTCATATTTTTATGCCGCAATTTTTTCTCCTAAGACTGATCATTTTTTTATTTTTAATCTTATCGGTAATTTCTTGTGTCTTATTGTCAAAAGACATACCAACCATAGCACTTGATTTAGGATTTTAACAATGATTAACTGTTTCGTACCAATCCTCGTGTTTTTCACATAGGTATTGCGGCGAAAAGTAATCTGTCCTTTCTTGGGATCCAAGCTTGCTGAAACGAAGTTTCATCAAAATTGGTTCTGTGGTTTAGCCGCTAGAGTGTAATAGACAGAGTATGGAAATAGCTCTGTCTGTCTGAGAGATTTACTTTCATTGCTTGCATTTATGATAAGTAAGGATATGGATGTTATTCGTCGTTATAGAAACCAAAAATAATAGCCCGTGCTATTTAGTAAAATAACTAAGTATTGCTTGAAATAAACTTCCCACCAATAAATAAAATCCCTATGCATTAGATATTTCTTCTTCGTTATTTATTACTAAAACTTAAATCAGTTATCTGCAAAACAGCTGCAAAAAATTATACATTTCCCGACGCAACGTCAACGTGGTGGAAACGAGTTTAACTGAAGAACCAGTGCAGTTGTCTTTTTATTTCTCATATCATTTTCTATTACTTTTCCTTTTGCAGGCATTTCGTTATTATATTTTTCTTTGGTTGATAATTTTCTTAGTGTAATAGCAAAGTAAAATATAAACCGGAGTGCATAAATAGAAGCCTATAAAGCTATACAAATATTATTATATAAACAATTATTATTATTGTTGCTTACATTAAAGTGTAAGAAAAGTTTCTGAAAATTCTGCCCGTTTGTCTGCTATCAAAAACGAATTTAAAAGAGGTTGGTGAAAATGGCAGTGAAAATTTAAGTTTCAAGTTGCTGTAATTACTATGTGAACTTTCTCCGTAACTCTAAGAACACTGCACCGACTCATTTAAAGACAAGATGTGGAACTATGCCACATATACTTTGCAGAATAAAAGAAAAAAAAAGTTATTAAATAAATGAATTAAAAAGTTACCTACCAATCGTGTATCTATTAAAGCGCCCTGTTAACGTCCATACTTGCTTGACAAATTTGTGGTTCAAACTTCACGTTTTCATCAAAAAATAGCTTAAACGATCAAACCAAATATCAAACAAATTTGTCACTTGGCGTAGCGTCCTCCATGATTTTCATCAAACTTCATCAAACGCGACAAACACGTAGATTGTTTGACAAACGCCTCAAACACAGCCGTACACTATCAAATAATTTGACAAACACGTCAAATTTGACAAACAATTTGAGCGTTTACGGGGCACTTAACTAAGCTTTAATTCTAATGACAACACTGGCTGGTAATACACACACTTTACTAGACGCCAAAAGCCAAATACCAAAATAAAAACAAAAACACGTTGCGAAACATAACCTCATTACACTTCAATCATCGAATTCGGTGCAAGGCAAAACAAAATAATAAACAACTTCTACTCGATGCTCGCTGTAATCGTTTTCAATCGAGTCAGCGTTGCTAAATCGAATTATTCGCGTCCCGCCGTCCGTCCGCAACTTTGCCTGTGCCTGATTTTTTCTAACTTTTTTCTGTTCGTTTTTAGGAAACACGGTGGCGGCGCGTATTTTAAATTTCGATTGACTCATTGACGAGTAAGTCTGGTTCTGTTTTTAATTATTTTTCCTTTACTTTCTAATAATGCTTCATAAATGCTTTCATTCCAGGTAAAGTTTTATTTAATTAGTTAAATTACGTAGTATTTAAAGTAAAGCTTTGTTTGGTAGAATGTTTTATTTCTGTGTAATCGTTTTTCATTAACGAAGAGTTATTAATTGAATTCTGTTCGATTTCATTGTAAGATCCATCTTTTGTATTTATGCCTACCTATTTAATCATGATGTACGTGAATGTGCATGGCATTATTTCGTTTGTACAGCAATAATGCAGTAAGTAAATATGTGGTAATCATCCCTACATCTCACGAAATGCAGACCTTAATTTACTAACAAATTCCTATTATTCAGTATACAGCTATGCAACGTAAATACGACTGACGCTGAAGCTAATCTAAGCTAATCCAAGCTTTACCTACCATGAGCTTTTAAACCAGGACTTGAAACATTGTGGAAGGGAGACGGCGATATACACGGTGTAGCGCGCTGTCTCCGTCCCACGGTAGCAACAGTCCTGCTTGAAGCGCTCATAGTACAGGCATCGGACATAGATTTAAATGAATGAAATTTATTAGTGTTAGAGCACGGGAGATTTACGTCTGCTAACGAATGGTGACGTAATAGCAATCCTTATTAACGCTGATTTGCAATGTAATGTACCTATATGGATATTGATATAACAGAGTATGGCGTCTAATTGTAACTTAACTCTGTTTGTATTACTTTACGACTGGCTTAGCACATCAGCGCATACAGCCTCATCAAATAAATAAAAAAGAAAATGTATCACGTTGGCCTGTTTCCATTTGTATGCCAATTAATAAATATAAAGAAAACTAATTTTAGCTTTTTGTTCTTATAATGTCTTTTATAAATAATTTCTGTGGCAATAAATAAAAGAAAAATATTAAGAAATACAATTTAATATGTTTACTTTTGCAAATCCAAAAACGCTTTCACAGCTTTAAAAACATCATTCGCAAACTCTTCAGGCCTTTCGAAAGCAATGAATTGTCCTCCAAAATTGTAACTGGTAGTACCAACGAGATTGGGGTATTTCCACCGAAGAACGAAGTCTGGGCTGTAGGATATTGAGTTTTTGAGCCGAAGAGCCCATGTTGGAACTGTTGTGGGAATCCTGAAAAAGTAATGTTGAAATATTATTTTTACAGGGTGTTTCTGAAAGGGTATATTCATCCAAAAGGGGTGAAGAGTGCAGGTGATATATAGTCACTTTATAAAATTACTTAAACCTCATTGCATGTATTATAAGAACCCTTGTAATACATGCAATGAGGTTTCATTGACGCAATTTTTTTTTTTACCTCGGAATTGCTACCTGATTATAGCTTCCCTTTATTTATTTTAGTTAAATCTTCCAATGGGTATCATAGGGTCTACTCAAACGTAAGTCTTATAAACTTGTTTTAACCTCATTTCGGATTTAAAACTATATTTCTTTTTTATTCTATTCTAAACGTCCTGGCACGCGAGAATTTAAAAAATGCCTTTATTGATGATGTACCTTTGCCACTGTAAATAATAAAAAAAAAACCTAAATAGCTTGTAGATACTCAGACCAATTTAAAGTTTAAAAACGATACTTACTCAGCTAAACTCCGTTCCACCACATAATCATTAACCGTCTCCTTGAAAACCCTCAAGGAGGTCGTAATACTCCCACTAATATAATACAGCATTATATTATCCAAGAGTTTATCGTAAGAGAAGTACTTGTCCAGGCCACCGTCAGGGTCCAACTTGTTGGTAGGATCTGTTAAGAGCATCATCCTGTCGAGAATGTAGCTGGCAAGACCTACTGGAGAGTCTTGGAGAGCTATGCCTGGAAAAAAATGGAAATTTTGTAAATGAGTTAATGGAAGAAATTGGGTTAACTTTACATTTTAGGTAATACATGTACTAAAAACAGTTAGTTACATAATATTTGTTGCAATGTAGCAATAGGCACTAAAACAGTGCTTTTTGAATTATGTAGATGAGTGATGCCTACATAATTATAATTGGTATGAGCACAATGATTAAGATATTATGTACTACGGTGGTCATTATGTTTTAGTGAAAATAGTAGGCCAATATTTTATGATTTATAACAAGTACCTATTAAGTGATAAGGAAACTATGACACCGCTCAAGTTAAATGCCAAAGATAATGTAATTCCCTTATCCCTTTTAGGGATTTGTGATGATGAGAATATTAATGAGGACTTAAAGTACTTAATACCCGTATTATTTTAAGAAAAACCCTCACCAATAGTATCCGGCTTAGTACCCTGGAGATGCAGAAAACCAGACTCCTCCAAAGAAAACATAATCTTATCAGCTAAAGGATACAAGCGATCAGCTTCCCCATTGGTTACAAATGTTGGCAAAATAGAACCCAATATCGACATAAAAAATGCTCTCTTAGTAGGAACGATGGGACAACTGGAATGGAAGCCAAGAACCTCCTTAGGGAATATGGTGGCTATGTTGGAGCCAACTGTATGGCCAATGTCGTTGCCTTGGACGTAGTAGTAGTTGTGCCCAAGACGTTGCATTAGGTTTCTCATGATAATTGCCATTTGGTGTAGAGAGAGGCCGGGACGGACTGCTCCCTGAAATGTAATAAATAAATAATTAGGTACAAATTATAAAAAAAAACTAGATATTTGGAATTCTAATTTATCGAAGGCTCAATTATACTCATTTGCATGTCATAATTAGATTTTCATACATCCTTAAATATCTTTAAAAAGAGCGAGCTTCGCATTTGATATCATTTAGCAGCTGCAAACATTTCAGCAAAAGGAAATCAATACAAGCTAAAGTTGCCATCCAATTCTACTCATAAACAAAAACCAATCGCAAATAAAAAAAAAAAACTAATTACCTCAGAGAATCCAAATCCGGGTAAGCTTGGAGCAATAACTTCGAACACGAAATTATATCCGGGTCTCACTGTAGTCAGTAGCGGTATAGCTTCGTAAAACTCCCGGACTGACCCGGGCCATCCATGTAATAGGAGTAAAGGTAAAACCTGTGAATAAAGGTATATGAGGCAATTGGTATTATGATCAAAAATGTAGACTAGATGCTCTTAGCCTTAGGACTTAGGCCTTTTGTACACGAGGCTATGCAAGTTTCAGATTATGACGCGTTTATATTTGTTTGGAGACTAAAGTAGTCGGGTATCGAAGACATGTATCCTCGTGTGCGTACAGCCTTAGGCATAGGAGGATAAAAATAATTGAATTACAGTGTTTAATTTCTGTTTACTCTAGAGCGGTTGTCTTTACAGGAGTTGTGATTAAAAATAATGTTAATTTTTGCAGATATCAAGTTCCTTTTTTAGAATCGGAACACAAGATGACATGTCAAAATACATAATGTTTATCAACAAGAGACTTTGTTAAGAAAGTTTTTTGTGAAAACACATAGAAAATCGCCTTATTTTGCTGCTACTCTATGCTAGTGTATACATATATAGTTTTAATATATACATCAATACCAACAACTTTAAAGTAATATAAAAACATGAAAGACATTTAATCAGATTTAGCGGTCCTGTCGAACTAGATTCAGAACCGAATAGAACTGGATAGAACCAGATTGCACCGACTAAAATCGTTAGCTATCGAGTAACTCTCATTGAAGGAAACATTTGGGGCACGGGAACCATCTTTAAAAATTCTAGTCGTGTAACCGGATCAAAACGTAATCTGGGATTGAAATTCAATTGAAGGTTTATGAAGGTGTACAGAATATTCAAGCCGTTATTGTTTTGTTTTAGCATTGGATTGGAATATAAATACTTTGAATTTCGAAGATTTTGATTTTGAGTTTGGGATTTCAGTTGTTTCATCTATTTAATTAACATCAAATATAACGTAACAACAATTCATTAAATAATTTTAAATTTTATTTTAATATCAAGGAACCAACTCTTAATTAGACAACCAAAAACTTAAATTTTGATATACCCATAAGTAATATTTGAGTGGAATTCTCAATGATAGTTTTTACCTTAAAATTTGTACCGTTGGGGATATATGTATTGGGTTATAGTTATTATTGTAAAAAAAAATAACCATTTAATAAAAAAGAAACTTATGTCTTAGTTTGCTTATCTGAAGAGGCCAGAAATGCATTTAGTATATAAACGTAATGATAAAAATAAAATTTTAAACTTACCATCACATTCTTATCCACTTTAGGCTTCACATGAATATAATGAATATCTAACCCTTGAATATTAGTCTTGTATTGTTCAAACTGGTTCAAAAACCTCTCTCGATCCCTGAAACTGTATTTGAAGACCCAATGGGAGAAAATTTTGGCAAAGGCATCAGAATGGACTCCGTACGTCCAGGCAGTGTCCTCGAAACTTTTCTTCCTGAGCGTGCGACGGTATACCTCAAAAAGCCATCGGAGTTCTGAATTCATCTGGAATATAAGTATGTGGTAAATGATCTGTGGAGAATGTGGAACATGACGTTTTGACCGAATTAGTATACAGGTTGTGTTACATTCTTAATTTTATTCTTTGACATACATGAGAATTGGTGAAGAAAACGACTCTACTCTACTGTATACAATTATACGTGTTTTAATATACATTTCATTTTGTTATATATTAATACCTACTTCTAACGTGCAATTAAAAAAGATTTATTTTCCCTTTTTTTTTAAAGAGATCTATGCAGTGTTAGCCTGGACACAGGTTTTGACTTCTTCGGCGGAATTCAAACGAAATTTAAGTCGTAACAATTTTAAGTAATTAAATAAAAGTGCTTACCGAATCAGAAAACACAACTCTATATGGCCTGATAGACGTATCCTTAGGTTCCGTAGAATGAGGTCCCCAAGATTTGTTGAAATCCAATTTTGGCATTTCAGGAATATGGGTAACATCTTGATACACAAAGTTCGCTAAAACAGCCAGCCCTATTAGAAGTAAAAATGGTATTATTAACGCTATCTGAAACAATGAAAAATGTTTATTAAAACATCAATGCTCTTCTCTACAGGAATTACACTTTGGAACCGAGCAACTAGAGTCAGTAGTTTTTAACGTAACGTTTCTTAAGCACCTTTTTTTTGGTTTATAAGAAATAAAAATATTTTGATTTTGATTTTGAATGTATTTTTTTTAATATTCCGGGACAACTCACACACGGGTATCTGATCCCAAGCTAAGCAGAGCTTGTGTTATGGTAACCAGACAACTGATAAACATACTTATATATTTCTAAATATATATTATAGATAAATTACACCCAGACCACCAGAACAAATGATCGTGCTCATCACACAAACATTTATCCTGGGTGGGAATCGAACCCACGACCTCCGGTATAGCAGTCAGGGTCACTAACCACTAGACCAACAGGCCCGTCAAGTCTATTCCAATTGTTTTTATTTTAAACAATTATTTGCAATTTACTACTAACATAGTTTTAAGAAAGATTGTGAGTAACAAAATATGGACTACTGGTCTGAATTAAACGAATTTAATTTAATTTATTATTATTTATTATAGCATCAAGTGTATTTTGTGTGCCATGATTATACATCAAGTTTGAATAAATTAACATACTACCGGGTACTGAAAGTAGAGGTATTTTCGTGTCTATTTTTAACACGTTTACACGCATGCATGGTTAATTAAGTTAATAATCTATTGATTAAAAACTGGATTTTTATAAACTGTATGAATAAAACCCGAAATAAATAATTGTGTCCTTTTGCGGATTTTTCTACAAAGATATAATTTATACTATTGAAATGAAGTAAGTATGTTTTTATCTCTTGTTGGAAAAACCACACATTAATCCATCATACACTAACAGTAGCATAACACTCAGAAATAAAATGAAACATATTTGGTTTGGATATTACGAGAATATTGTTGACCAACCAAAGAGACACCAATTTTTCACTAAAATTGTATTTGTTTCCAAATATATTTTTTAACATTAACTAAATAAAAAATAAATAAACTTACAATTGAAGCATTGTCACCTTTCCTTTCATTTTTCGTCTCCTTCTTTTTACTAACTTTAACACTTTGCGTCTCTTTCTTTTTATCTTTTTTACCCATTTCGCGTCTTATTCCTAGCCTTACTTAAATTTAACTAAATACTTTTCTTATCAATTAACCTTATCACCTAAATGGCTGATGTGTTATTTATTATCTGTTTACATAATTTTTAATCTGTAGATTATAGGAATGTGTTACATTGATTATTATTGATATGAAGAAATTTCTATCTAAGATGCAAATATTGTTTTTAAATCTTACGTTTTTTTAGTTTAATTGGGTAATTACACTGGGTAATTGCACTGTGGGGTAATCGGATGATTACCCCACAGTGCAGTTTACTAAATGTTATATGTTCTATTTTATTAAATGTTTTTGACACAGTTACTATAGAAACTTAATGTTACATACATTAAGTTTAAAGTTAAAAACAAAAATATGTTTTTTTTTCATTTACTTATCATAAAATCAATTGTTGTGAACAATTAACGTAGCTAACCAAACTAAATATGTATACAAAATTTCAGCTAAATCGTAAACAATGTATCCAAATCAAGTAATTGATCAAAGTTTAGTTCCAAGATTATTTGACATTGTTGCAGGTGAGGCAACAGACAACAAAACGGGTGTTAAAAATACATCTGTTTAATTACCTATTTATGTTTTAAATTGTTAGTGTAATATTGTAGTCGTCAAGTCCTAGCCAAATTAGAGCGGCACGCTCTGCGAAGTACCACTCCTGCACTTACACTGACGTAAAATATTGGCTCTGCCACATTTTGTTCCCGAATAGTGTAAGACTTTTCGACGTTACTTCGAAGCTAAATGTCGAGAATATATATCTATACTCTTATATCCTTACTTCTATACTATTGTGAATAATAAAGATCTGTATTTATATATTGTCTCAACAAATAAATTCAAAACCTACGTGAAAAAATTGTGGTTATGTACACTATGTTTGTTATAAATAAACTCAAAAACTATATGACCGATTTGAAAAATTCTTTCATCATTATAATGCTACACTATTCCTGAGTAATATAGGCTATATTGCCGTGATACCCATGCAAAGCTAGGTCAGGTCGCTAGTATTTTCTACTTTCACCTAACAGTATTAAGTTAAGACAAAATTCCGATTACAATATTACATAACATAACATACCATCACGCCTGTATCCCCGAAGGGTTAGGCAGAGGTGTACCAATGTACACCCACAGTTCGCCGGTATGTTTAGGTCCCATGTAATAGGGGGCGAGCCTATTGCCACTAACCGGGCACAAATCCAAACTCCGACCTGCTACTGAGAATTTCATGGAAGAACCCAATAACACCTAGCAGTCGTAGCAAGCGTAGCAGTCGCGCTTAGAACCACTAGGCCAACGAGGCAGTTTACAATATTAGGGACGCATAATTTTACTTCCTAAAAGGTATTCGTGGTGATATATAATATTGTTTGGTTGAATTCTGGACTTATTTCGTTGTCAAAACTCTTAGAGGCTTTCCACTTGCTCTTGGTAAGTAAGATATATTCCAGACATTCGCGGTTTTATATTGAGAGTGCAGTTTCTGGGTCATTCGTTTCATGTAGCGAAGTGCAACGTCTCCTTCAAAGGTGTAGGTGCAGTATGTTGTTGTAGGAAATGGGGACATCGAATTGGAAGAGTAAACTAGTCGTGCTGTAACTTATTCCAAAATTCCTTATACTGTATCGACGCTGAAGGTTAATAATAATTGCTCGTGGTAATATTATTTAACGGGAATTAGCTCGAACATGCATAACTGCCTTTTTGGGTTTGACGTTTCGACCAGGTTACACAGGCCGTAGTAGCGGTAGTTTTAAAGTTAGGATAATAAAAACAAACAAGCTTACAAAGTTAGCTTACTTTTACTAGTTATTTTGCTGATTTAACTGTGCTATTATAAATAAAATAAATAAATAAATAAATAAATAAATGCGGACAACATCACATACATTGCTCTGAACCCAAAGTAAGTTGCTAAAGCACTTGTGTTATGGAATTCAGAAACAACGAAGGTACCACAAACACCCAGACCCGGGTCAATGTAGAAAACCACTTTTCTACATTGTCCCGTCCGGGGATCGAACCCGGGACCTCAGAGCTGGCGACACCTTGAAAACCGGTGCGTACGCCACTCGACCACGGAGGTCGTCGTATTATGTACTTGTAAAAATATGTAATTAACTCGTAGATAGTCATTATTACTTATAAACATAATTTATCTCACCGCATTCCTATAAGCCTACCCCTGGGCAACAGTTTCCTTTAATAAGACTGGTACTCCAAATAATATTAACCTAACCTGTCTCTCTCTGACCGACTGTCAAAGATCAAAGTATAACATTAACACACATTTTACCATTATATCGTTCATTAATTCATATCTTCATCTTATTTACATACATCTCATATCACTGAAACCAAATCAAACAGCTGTTTACATAAAACCTCATTGTAATAAACAGGTTGTCGCTCTAACCGCGTTACGTCTTTACATGCAATAAGGGGATGCTTCCCTTTATTGCTGTTGATACAACCGTGTTCTGTTACTGGCTTATTGTGACCGTGAACTGACGAGGAACATATACCTATAGTATATGAGTAGGTTTTTTTAAACACGCTTTTTTTAGCTTTACCTGTAACTTAAGTACTATGTAAAATGGTTTCGGATGTTTTTGACTCACTATCCGGTTTCCAGTAAACCAATGAAATTATGTACCTATACAATACAATAAAAGTTTAAAAATATAAACGAGGGATTTTAGTTTTATTTAATGCTTGATTTAGATCTATTGATTATTTGAAATACGTACATAAACGAGGTGTGCAACCGCAGGGTATAAAATTATAAGTTTCCTTACCCTAGTAGTTAATGTTTCTACATGCAATTCTTGTTTAAAGAAAACGTTGTAATTTAAAAACGTTAGTGATTGATAGTATATTTTCACAGTGCTATTTTGATTTTCGAAGCTCGGTTAATATGAAATCAATTAAAATCTAACTTATATTTATATTCTTCAATGAAAATGATAAATAAATTGAGCATAAAACTCAATATACCTCATTCACTTGCCATCAGTTTATTGAGTTCTCAAGAAATCCAGGCCGAAATCAAGGCATTTCTACAACATTTGTGCTATTACTATAAAACCGTCATCTCATCGATATTCCTCTTACATTTCCCACCGCTCGTACTCTGAATACTAAAACGCTTAGTACGACGGACGATTTTAAATTATTATTAAATTTACACGCTGTTGAAGTAATAGAGTAAGATTTATCATACAGGGTGTTAAGAAACTCCTGTCCGAACCGAAAGGGTGATAGAGGGTTCTCAATCACATGCCCAAATAAAATATCAAATTTGGAAAATTCATGATAGAAACAATAATAATGGATTTTGAAATAACCATTTTTTGCCCCGAAATTCCCTAAATTTGAGAATAAAACAAAAACTATAACAACAATTTCGTCGGTATTTTTGGGGGCCTTTTGTTTGGTAATAAGGTAGCATCTGTGACGACGCGGCGACGCCGACGCTCTCTTTCGACATTTGAGAAAAAAAAAAATTTAGGTTATAATTTTTTTTTCTTTTTTTTTTCCATTTTTTCCACATTTTTGTAATCAGATATCGATACCTAACAACAACTTAACGGATCGGACAGGGGTTTCTTAACACCCTGTACATGTGTATTTGTTTACAAAAATATTGTTCACTGTGTAAAAAGGTCAATATACATGATGGTTCATTGTCTTCTGTTATCTAACCATCTATTGTCCCATAAAAGGACAAAGGCCTTTTTTTTTGTTCAGGGGTGAAATCTAATGATTTCCACGCCGAGGGGACGACAGGGATTAATCGGAATTGCACCGATTAAAATTAAGTAATATCTTAATATTCAATAGTTATGAATAAAAATAAAAACACCCTATTATCATTTGCATAGTAACAAGGCACACCTAATTAAACTTCATCACTAATTACGAATTATTCCGATGATATCTTTGAACGCCAACAAACATCAAAATATAATCATTCAAGTACCAAAAGTAATCTCAATCCGATTATAACAAAAAGGAATAGATTCATTCATTCGCAAAACAAAACACAAACACGTGCCTTACGAACACCAATTTATATAATAATCGCAAAACAATCTGATAAAATAACAATTTCTCACAAGAATTGAATGATTACAAATAAATTGGTACATTTCCAACCGAATACAAAGCTAATTTAGAATAAATTTTATTATAATCGGAGGAGGAAAAGTTGTTGTGTATTAACAAGTAAGTCAAGATTTTTTTTTATTTTTTCTCACATGATTCGACAACAAATTATATTGTTCATCCTATCGAAACCAGGGTTTAGTTTGTCTTGAAGCCCTAGATTATTTGGTTGACAATTTGCACTGGGAACAACAATCACAACCCGTTTAGTTTTGGGCACAACAATCAGGCAAACGAACACTGATCTGTGGTTTATAGTTTAGCGTAATTTAGTGTTGCTATGATACTAATTTACGTAGGAAAATACTGATTTACACAATTACATGCATTTTAAATTAAGTGTCAACATGTCAATTGATTCGATAATTGAACAAAAAATCCGTTACAATTTAACTGAAGACGTTCGAAATTCGAATCTTCATCCATTATGAGGATTACGGATGTCTGTGTGGGTTTGGGTGAGGGCATTTTAAGGAGAGAAGCGAATGAGAGGAAAATAAAGAGTTTTTTTATGTAGGTCGTGAAAACGAAATTATGAATAACTAATAACTACAAAAATATACCTAGCTTTATGTAGTTTGTGTATTTAATTTCATGATTCCTAACTTCGAAAATGACGAACTCACAATACAAACTAACAACCCGTATTTCACCTCTTAGGAATAACTATATGAAAAGGTTTTGATAAAATAACTATGATTTCGAACCAAAAGCCAGTATGTTAAATTTTATACTTCTAACTTTTTAATATATCGAAATCCATACAGCCTTCCTTCCCTTTTTTACCCTTTCAGGGGTTGAATGTCAAGAATCCTCTATTCAATGACGCCTTTAGTTTAAATTCAATATAAACTCAAAAATATGTTAAACTACCTAACAGAATTTTGACTCGCGGCAACCCCCATTCGTTCCAACAAAAACGCTCCGCTCATCACCGTATCCTCACCCCCAACAACGTCAGCATTATGTAGATTAGACGTCTGCTTGTCTTGTAGGATCGAACGATTCCGTTCCCAGTCCGCGCTGCGATTCGTTTTGATACCCACAAACTATATTTTGCAGTCTATTTGAATGTTAGGACTCCATTTTCTACGCTCTTTCGCATTTATGAGGTATAAAGTATTCTTTGTTTTTTTTCTGTTTGAATACAAACGGTTTTTCGGAGTATTTACGAAGCGATGTTCTGAGCTGATGTTGTGTTTATTTAGTGGAGTAGGAATTGGGTAAATACATCGAGAAAGGTAAGTTACAGTGCATAATGAAATTGTTCAATCTAGTTACTGCCTTTAGTAGGTAGTGAAAAGTTCCGATAGGGAAACCAAATTCTGCAACTAACAGAAAAAAAAATATTAATGCCAACTTCAGATGGGCTATTGCAGATGAATATGACAAAAGTGGTTATCCGGTCATTTACTTTTCAGTTCTCAAAACTGAACTTTAGTTACACAGTCAATAAAATAAATTATCCACGACGCATCTCTACAAAAAATCACACAAACACACAATTTAAGTACCTAGTGTTTAAAAACGAAAACGTACCTAAAAACAAGCCAGTTTAGTGCAAGTTATTCAGTAAAATGTCAGAGCAAAATAGTGGTGTCCTTATCTCTCGCCGGTCGGCCGGAATGACGTATTGTGTTTTATAACTGGCAACAAAATGGTTTGCAGCGGGAAAATACTAGTGCGATGGAAAAGTTTTCGAAAATGTTCTGCAACTAAAATATAGAATTTTGTATATTCTGTTTGTAGGATTTGTTAACTTTCTATGTGATTTTCATTGAGTTTCGAGGGAAAATCTGAAATAATGGCTTTTATTTTCGTACTGAAACTGGGCTAGTTTTCTGCTGTAAGAAAATATACTCAATTTTCATTCAGATAAATAACGAGTAATTTTACCTATGCTTGATCATGTGTTATTCAATCATGACGTCACTATAGACGGTTCAGATTATTTAATCTGAGTTACATCAGAAAATTATTTATGTCAATAATATTTATTAGCCTTATAGCAAAATTAGCATGGAGACTAAAAATAGTATGCAGCAGTGTTTCACCATGATATTCAATTTAATTTGAAACAACAGTATTGTATTTCCCCATCTCCATATTATCTTCTGCATCAACAACCTACTGTGAACATCAATTTGTTCACTAAATTTTCCAGCAGTTAACGATAAATGCTTCAGTTGTCAATATCTAAGTGATGCATAAGCTTTCACTACCGTTTCACCAAATTACTGGAGCCACGGTGGTGTGAGTGAAAATTTTCGTGAAATTAGTTCGGCATGCGTCACCGCCCGTAATCTCCAAACTGAATAGGGGACAATTTGCGATGTCACATACAGACATTTTCATATCATGGATGCTGTAGGAATGGAAGTGGCTATGGAAAAATAAATTATATATTTTTCATTATTAGTAGCAAAAATAGACTAATCATGTTATAATACTCCAGCCTATAAACGTCCCACTGCTGGGCACAGGCCTCTTCCCATATAGAGAAGGCACGAGCATTGATCACCACGCTTGCTCTCTGCGGATTGGCGATTTCAGATCTAAAATTTTGGAATCCAGGTTTCCCCACGATGTTTTCCTTCACCGTTTGTCAGAAGTGTCTTAGAATAATTAAGAAAGTACATAATTATAACTTTTAAAAAGCCACATTGGTACTTGCCTGGGTTCGAACCTGCAACCTTGTTCATACACTTCCTTTCATTGAACCGCTAGGCCACCACGACATTTTACACATTATGTTATATGCCATGTATTTCAATAGAAAAATAAAATAAGGTTATTTATGCTCTATATTTTTTTAAGAGTAGTGTCATATAGAATGGTTCATGGGTACCAATATTTAAGAAAATGCAGTAGTCAAATGTATCTGCTTCTACTCATTTAAGAACATTTCTAGTTATTTTGTGTAAATTTAAATACATTTTCATATATACACTAAACTCAAAATATTCAAGCAAAGCTTTAATTCTCATCTCACATTTCATTTCCAGCCACCCATGTAAATACACCATCCTACGAATTGAACAACAATGTACCCTTCCACGAAACTCCACATCCATAGAACCACCATCCCTGTATATATTGTGTCTGGTTGAATTCCACACATAATTATTTCTGGCCACAACACAATACATCCAGGCTGTAGATGACAATTAATGCCGGGAAATGGGTCATGAAGTTACTCGGAGCGAGTTGCTGATACATACATTTGACGCGGAATTGTATGCGTTTTCGAAATTTATTAAATTGACAATGGACGTGATTCTGGTGGATATTATTGAAGGAATTGTCGGAAATTATATATGCGAAATGTGATTGCAGGATGCTATTTTTAACCGACTTTTATCCTGATGTATTTAATGGAATCATTGACGACCTGAAAGGTAGTTGGGTGGGCCTGGATGCGAAAGGAAGACAGGGTTTTATTACCTAACTTAATAAAGACTTATGTCCAGCAGTGGGGTCATGTTAGCTGGTAGTAATTGATTGAAATGTAAAGAGTGTAACATAATATTTGTTTTTAAGCTTTGTATTTGTAATATTTTATACATTCAAATTACAAAATCTTGGTCATCAATGTGAACATCTCTATGAAGACAATAATATACTTGCTTAGGAATTCTATGGCACCACTGATCAATTTGTGGTCAATGGATAGCATTATCTTTCATCATATTGTATCTCCATTATGTAGTGTTTTGTAGTGAACTTTGTATTCAATAACGCAATGATAATTTCGTTCAAAATCTATGTGTTATTATGGTCAAAATGTTGGTGAAAATGGTTTCGAGAGAAACAAAGGGGTGCTATATTTAGATCTGTCATTCATCTGATTAGTATACACCCTTGTCATTTACAGGGAACAAGATGCGTATCATATTGAATTCAACTTTACTGGGCAGGAAGCCTAATTACAGTTCAAATTTTCTGTTTTTTTAAATGCTAAAACATTTTATTGGACTGCGTCAGATGGAGAGTTTTGTTTTTGAGTGTTAGTGTTTATTTCTTTCACATGATGTGTTAATGGATTTTTGAAATTACATTAGATTCGTTTTAACTGGAAGAGTGACATTAAAATATATATTTTTTTTTCAGATTACAGTTTTTTAAGAAGATTGCCTTTTGTTTCTTAAAAGAAAACAAAAGACTTGTTATTGCAGTTGTGTTGGCAGGCGTTTCTATAATAGTTATAGTCATTGTATGCACAAGGATGTCAGTTCAAACAATAGATAAGTTTTCTGTGTAAGAAGAGGCATTTGCCCAGTTCTGAAACAATTACAGGCCGTATTATATCAAGAGTTCCCAAAGCAGCGTCCAAATATAGAATTAGCTTTCCTCGTACTTTATGTATTTATTTCATCTACTTCAAAAACATTATTTAAATTCGTAATCTGTTTATAATTATTATCTGCCTCATTATTTTCATCACTAACACCAACAGTAACATCAGTAAATCAAAGCAGAAAAGTCGAAACAAGTTCAAAACTCATCTTCCATTGATAGATAGGGTAATTGGAGAGCTGTATTGGTGGCACTAATGATGTCGCCTGACTTTGTCTGTCTCGCTTCAACCCTTCAATCCTATTGCGTTTGAGTAAAGGAACTTTGTGGTTGGGTTTTTGAGGGTTAATTTTCCTCGTTTGTTTGTGGTGTTTTGTCTATCTGGCGCAATCTTTGTTATGTTGTGGTAGGTTTTTAAAGCGCTATTGAAAGTACGTTGTTTGTCAAAATGTATGGTAAAGTTTTCAAATTTCAGTATTATCATTTTATTTATTTATTTTTATTTGTGACCGCTGGGCAAAAATTACAACAAAATGGGTGCCTGAAAACGGACGACGCCGCCGAGGCCGGCCCAGAAAACGATGGCAGGACGACCTACAGTCATACTGCGGGGGTTGGTTCGAAATAAAAAAAAAAAAAATATATTTATTTAATCATTTATGTACACACAACACATTAACAAATAATATTACATATTTAAAACTGATGTACGATTTTATCTTCTTTTAGTCCATCTATTTTCTTATCAGTGTGCATTGTTGTGATTTTAGTTATGCATTTATAATCGACAATCTCTCACAGGTATTAATACACTTTAATATGATAATTCAAATAAGATATGTTAAGTGATGCGAAAATGGACTTTTGATTTTGTTATTTTCTAGCAAATATAATAAAAAAAACAATTTGTCTAATTACATACAAAACCATATAACATAGCAAGATAAAAAAATACTGCTTATTTCAAAAAGATATGCCAGCAGATTTGCAACAGTAAAGTAGTATGCAAGTATTTTTTATCAGACTATAATAACAAATGAAGATTTTAAAAAATTGATTTCCTAAAACATATAAAAATATGTCCTTTAGGAAACGACACCATTTTACTATTAATTATTTATAAATCTCAAATACCACAATAATAATTTCCCATAAAATTCCACTATCATCTACATCAGTCTGGCAACATTTACGTCACTTCAACACAGAAATTAGTTGTACCACATTCTCGAGAAACTCTTAGATATACGTCTTGTAGGTCGCGTCCTACTAGAGTAATTTGCGATGCGATGCTATAAAGATGAGATGCTATGAAGAGATATTTTAGTACCTTATGTTTCGGTAGTAAAATGCACCTTTTAATATAAATAAACACGTATGCAAAATACTAACTTTTAATTAAACTATTCCCGCTACATGTTTTACTGACTGAAGTTGACAGTCAGCTTGCGCCACAGCCGGTGCAACCTGGTCGAAACGTCAAGCCCAAAAAGATATTTATGCATGATCGCGCAAATTCCCGTTAAATCACATAACGTATGTGAAAGTTTTTTTTTTACATAATTACACTAAACTTCATAAGCCAAGAAATTTCAAAAGGAACTTTAAGAAGACTATTTTGGATTTTTACCGACTCCTAATTTACGTTTAAATAACCATATCAGGGGGCGGATACGGGGTCATAGCACATGCTAGGACCTACCTACGCAAAATAATGATATCTACGTGGCCAAGTTTGGAAAAAATATAATTGCCATTGATCGGCACGCTAAAAAAGCGGTCGGTATAGCATAGCTTCGCTATTGCCACCCAACTGGGACTGGGTGATGGAGGCGCGGGCGTAACATTTCAAACTTATTACTATTAAGTTATTGTCAAGTGTTGTAGTTTCGCGGTTAAGTTAGAACTTGGCAACTGTTCACCTAGTCTGTTTACAGTTACATAAATGAAATATGCTTGTTTCTGAGATTCGGAGAGGTTAACAACTTCGTACATACGGATAACATTTACATGGATAATTAATGAACAGTTTAAATACTTACTAATGAAGAAATTAGGTAGGTACTTTAGATCTACGTCAATAACTAAAGAAATGCTTCAGTTAGTTGCAATGTTAAGTGTCACTTATTTATTTACGTAGTACGTACTTAATTAAACTTACAGTAACTTAACAAACTTACAGTAACTTAACTAACTTACAGTAACTTAACTAACTTACAGTAGTACTTACGTACGTTTCATGTCAATAGGATGAAAAAAAGATATTATTATAACGATATTCTCGCGAAGAACTATTAATTATGATCGAAATAATTAAGTGTCATAGAAATAACATTCGTCTTCTTTTAACGATTTAAAATAATTATCTATTTGAAATTCCAAACTACCCACCCCGTAATAAGAAGCAACCATAGAGTTTCAAAAAGTTAAAACTATAGTGTGCGAGTATCGCTAAAAGCCCATTGCGTAGCGTAAGCACATTTTTAACTCCCGATGCAAAAAGAGGGGTGTTATAAGTTTGACGTGTCTGTGTGTGTGTGTGAGGGTGTGTGTGTCTGTCTGTGGCATCGTATCTCCCGAACGGATGAAGCGATTTCAATTTAGTTTTTTTTTTTATATTAAAGGTTACTTATCTGCGAGTGTTCTTAGGCATGTTTGATGAAAATCGGTCGAGCCGTTTAAAAGTTATGGGGGCCCCCACGCGATGTTTTTTGGAATTATGAAAACATACTTAGGTACTTTTTAAGATTGAGTTTTTATTATTATTTTTTAATTTTTAAAGGGCACTTAGATTTTGTGGCGTTAGTTTTTAATATTTTAAATTTTTTTATTTATTTTTTTTGGCTGCATGTAGTACATTCGTTTATTGTTTTAAGTTATTTTTCGTGCAACGTCAGAATTTATGCGAAAATATCGATAGTTCCAATATTATTATTGTTTCAGAGTGTTTTATTAAAACCACGCGCACTATTTTCGTACTATTTTTACGACAAAACTTGTTCATACTTCTTACGATTCATACCCTCAGCGCACTCTGTACTTTCTTATCAATCCTCTAAGGATCAACAAATTGTATTCTAACAACAAAACAAGCTTATTCCGCAATATTATTAAGTTTTCAGTGTTTGCCAATAAATTACAAACTCGGAGGCGGACAGAGTTTTTGAATATCATTAATTTTAACGAGCTAGATCTCCGTATTAATCAATGTTGTAATGATTCTGTTTGTATTTATGGCAGATTCGGATCATTTCTCATTTGTTATTAGATTTCATTGGCGTACTTTGTCGAGTTTGGATATTGATTTATGATTTTAATTGTTTTTTAATTTATCTGCCAATATCGTTACGAATGTCTCATTAAGGTTTTTACATGAGAAATACCTTTTCGTAATTATTGAGGAAATCGAAGCCAATTATTTTGACTTTTGTTTAGCCAATAGTTAAGTTTTTGTTTTAAGTGTTCTTTGTAAATTTTTCGTTTGAATAATATAATATAAAATTGTTAATTACTTAGTCCATACTTTAAAACTTTTACACTTTCTCAACTCCAATAAAGAAAGCAAACAGCCAGGCTACGATACGAAAACGCTTACATAATATAATCTGGAAACTAACCTAGACTAATTTTCTAACTAGACCGCATAATTTAAGGCGCACGAGCACATTAGCTAGCCAAGTTAATTCATAAATCATAAGTTAAGCGATTTAGCCCGAAACATCGTCAGTACAAGTTTATTGTTTATTATTTTACTAACAAAGAAGAAAAAGTTGCTCTCCATATTATATTAATGTGTTACCTCAACACACGTTATCAGTAGAATATGTTTTATCCAGTATAGTAACTTTCAACCTGAGAACATTAAATACTTTCTGTAATAATTTGACGACCTCCGTGGTCGAGTGGCGTACGCACCGGTTTTCAAGGTGTCTCCAACTCTGAGGTCCCGGGTTCGATCCCCGGACGGGTCAATGTAGAAAACCACTTTTCTGCGTTGTCCCGGGTCTGGGTGTTTGTTGTACCTTCGTTGTTTCTGAATTCCATAACACAAGTGCTTTAGCTACTTACTTTGGGTTCAGAGCAATGTATGTGATGTGGTCCGCATTTATTTTTTTATTATTTAATAAGTTCTTAGGAATCAGTTGTGTCTCGCCTGATATTTCTCTGAAGTACTTAACTATGGAGCAGTGAAATTATAGTATGTATATTAGCCCATCCTACTAAATAACGATCCGTAAACAGTTTTTTTTTGAGAAAAAGTCGAACCAAAGTGCTTCTTACAAACTGTTCCTCGCAATTGTTATTTATGTGTTTTTTTAGGTCAAATCTTGCAAACTAACTTAGAACCACTTCAAACATTCTATTAAA
This sequence comes from Autographa pulchrina, assembly GCA_905475315.1. NCBI lineage: Eukaryota > Metazoa > Arthropoda > Insecta > Lepidoptera > Noctuidae > Autographa > Autographa pulchrina. The sequence continues at coordinate 2,397,484 of FR997786.1, read as the reverse complement.
ATGGAATCGAGTACTTATATAAATACTGTCACAATACAATATTATGGTACTTTCGAGCTGGTCTGATGATAGAGCCAAAAGCTGGCCATAGGCACTCTGTAACATAACGTCGCATTAATTAGTTTGATTAGTCTTCACTATTACTGCGAGTCTATTGTGTTTGAACATTTTTAACAATAGGTAACTTATTTTCTAGCCTTATTTCTCACTAACATAAGTGAGGGGCTCGTGGCGGAGTGTAAGCCGTACGGTTGACCGATAATACAGGTTAAGCCGCGCTCGCCGCGGTTGGTCCGTGGATGGGTGACCATTTATAACATACCGAGACCCCTCCGTGCCTCGGATAGCACGTTAAGCCGTAGGTCCCGACTGTCATATTATGATCTTTGGCAGTCGCTAAGTCAATTCTGACAAACAGTCTTACCATGGGATACTGTGTTAATATCCAGTATAATGGGTTGTGGAGGTCAGATAGGCAGTCGCTTCATGGGAGCTAGAGGCTAGGGTCCTGGCCGCCGTATACCACCAGACGGCGGCTCGGAAAGCGCTCGGGGAGCGCCTTGCCCCAGAAGAACGTAGTGCCGTGCGGCGCGAGGCCTACGACGAAATGGTCCTCCGTTGGCAGTTGGATCTCGCCAGCGCCCGCTACGGACGCCGCGTCACTGAAGTTGTGGCTCCGCTCTTGGACCCATGGCTGGAGCGACGCCACGGTTTCCTCACGTTCCGTTTGGTGCAGGTGCTGTCCGGCCACGGGTGCTTCGGATCGTACCTGCACCGAATTGGGCGAGAGGAGTCCCCTTCGTGCCACCATTGTGGCGCAATGGAAGACACGGCGCAGCACACACTCGAGGTCTGCACTGGCTTCGAAACTGAGCGCCGTGTCCTGCGTGGAGTTGCTGGCCCGGACCTTTCGCTCGCGGGTGTGGTTAAGGCCATGCTCGCGGACGATCGCGTCTGGCGGGCAGTGTCTCATTTCTGCGAGGCCGTCATCTCGCAGAAAGAGACCTCGGAGCGCGAGCGGGAGGCTGACCCTTCCGCTCCATTGCTCCGCCGACGGCGAGTGGGTAGGGCGCGGACAAGAACCGCTATAGCCAGACCTGCCCTGCTGGGGACGCAGAGGGCGGGGACGGGGGTCCCTCAGCCTTCTTTGCACTCGTCTCCTTCTTTGCTGGGTGGGGGTGGTGTAGTGCCATACACTGCCCCCGCTGTCCTCCCTCCGGCATAGGAGGGGGGTCATGTCGGGCCCGCCACTAAGCGGGCAGTCACCGGGGGCGTTATGGTGCAAAGACTTCGGTTGGTCCCGTAACGCCGCCACTAAGGCGAAAGATGGCACCAGGTGTTTTGCCGGAGTAGTCGGAGCCTTTTTCAAGGCTCTGGAAGCCCGGACTCTTGCATCCCCACCCCCCATGGAGATGCAAGGCTGGCTCATAAATGAGTTTCACCTGTATAAAAAAAAAAAAAAGGCAGTCGCTCCATGTAAAATACGGTATTCAGCTGAATCCGGTAAGACTGGAAGCCGACTTCAACTTAGTTGGGAAAAGGCTCGGCAGATGATTTCTGACTATCATAACCCTAAATAAAAATAGCCGTCCTAAATATCATAGATAGTATAAATAACACGTGACGGGTCACTCGCATAACAAACGCATGACAATCGAGCCGGGTCAATAATATTCATATCACGTTGATCGCTGGGGAATCGGACGGGTGGATTATTTTATAGTCTAGTAAATGTAATTAGGTTATTGAACTATAGGTTATCAAATTTTACAACGTCTATATTATTGATATCTTTTACACGCCATTTTTCTTTAAATTAATAGGTAGACAAATTTAAAGTGTGTCGTTCTATAATTAAAACAAATATTTACCTAAAACACGCAATCATAAATTTCGTTAGCAGAAACTTTCAAAAACTATAATGGACTAATACAGGTGAAATTAGTATAAGAATAACAGTTCAGCAGGTTCTGATATTAATTCGGCCCTTATTGCTTTTTGGTTTCATCATACCTTTTGTTTCATATTTGACTTGTTATGTGCATAATACGAAACTAAAGTGAATTTAAGTTCTGTCGGTAAAACAGTACATTTCATCAGCGCCATCTAGTTTCCTTTCAGCAAAACTAGCTTCAATGTCGGTAAAACAGAGTCACATATTTGAAATAGACACTACTATGTCTATATTCACGTAAGCTTCTATGCACTACATACGATTGGGTCGCATATAATTTCTCTGGGGAGAACTGTCGGTTGTCCCACTATGTTGTACAGATTACCTGAACCGGTTCAAATACAATACTTAGTTGTCTTGCTACTGAGTAATGCATAATCTGTGGAAACTGTCTCTGGATACTGTAGTACCTATTTTTCATACTTATGATTGTAATTTATATCTGTTTGTTTCCCAAATAAAGTAAAATAAAAAATAAAAATAAACACATATATACAATTAATTCGTACGAATTAATTAAAAAAAATATTCAAAAGATCTAAAACATGTATTCAAAGAATGTTGTGTCAAATAATGTTGAGGAGGTCAACAGAGGAGAGATTTAAATAAAAGGTATTTGAATAAACTATCACAGTCGCACGGCGTCTATTCAATCTAGATATTGTTAAAAGGAAACACATACACACCACAGATTCTTTAAACTTTACAATATATTATCATAAGAATGGATTCAACGTTACAATTACAATACTTTTACACGAACAGCGACGCCATAATGATTATTATTAATTTATAATATAATAATGCAAGAATATAATAAAATAAATATTATAATGCAAGAGACTACTACAACGAGAATCGCACCGCAAATCAACGCAATCGCACAATCGCGCCGCCATGACATAATGCTCTCTAGTGTTTTTCGTTATTCCGGTAATAGTGACGCGACGTATTAGTCGATTCTAATTTCGGTTTTCAATATGTACAGTGACAATCACAAATACTGATCCGACTAAAAGTTTTATTTCGAGGTATTATTGTCGTCTATTTCCTCTCTAATATTGAAACTGTTAAATTTTGTACTGACTAAGAAAAATATAAACTATACGCCTATGTTTTTTTTTATCAATAGTTTTCAAAGTTGTTTTCTACACCTCTGAAAACAGCAACTGAAATAGCCATTTTGGAAAGGTTCCAGTGCAAAAGAAAACAAATAGACTCATGAATTGATCCGTTCAACTTGATAATTCGTGTCAAGAAAAATAAAAAGCTCCAAAATGAAAGTCTATAAAGAACCAAAATTTCTAAAGCCTTTAAGATAAAAACCAAAGACATTATTATATAGGTTAGGTTGCAGCCAAACTTCCAGCATTCATTATCGCGTTATATATTCAGTGGCACGGCGCATGATCCAATCTGCGTTATTTAAGCCACAGTATCTTGCCTTCAAGCCCCAAGCATTTATGTTCTTTGTTTCCATGGCAACCAATCTATGTAGGTTTGTATATGGTTATTATTTTGAATAGTCTGTAAAGCTGTACTTAGTAAATATAATTTAAGCCTGCTGTTTCTGTGGAGACGCTTAGGCTTTGTAGTTCATTTAGTTCGTGATTATAATTTAAAATTAGTCTTGTCTTATGTAATTGGTATAATATACCTAGTACGTGAGCGGTCCCCCAACGCGACGTTTTTTTTAGAATTATGAAAACATACTTAGGTACTTTAAGATTGAGTTTTTATTATTATTTTTTACTTTTTAAAGGGCACTTAGATTTTATGGCGGGGGTTTTTTTTAATTTTTAATTAAATTTTTAATTTTATACTTTTTATAGGTACGTATCCACCACCAATTTTCTCAGCAAACGAAGCTAAGAGCACTCTCGATTAAGTTATCAATACTCCCTTTCAGTGCGCTTTCATTTGAGACCCCACTCGAGTATATTTGCAGACATTCGGTTATCTTCCCCCACTTTTACTCCCATAACTTTTAAACGGCTCAACCGATTTTCATCAAACATGTCTAAGAACACTCACAGATAAGTCACCTTTAATATAAAAAAAACTAAATTGAAATCGCTTCATCCGTTCGGGAGCTACGATGCCACAGACAGACAGACACACACACCCACACACCCTCACACACACACACACACAGACACGTCAAACTTATAACACCGCTCTTTTTGCGTCGGGGGTTAAAAAATTGCATTGCAACGCATTAATTAACGCCGGGTACAGCTAATTATCCTATAATATTTTGTTGCAAGTATAGATAATTCGCAATAACTTTGCAAGTACCAAATTGAAGTAGCACAAGGCACACGCTACCGTAGAAACAAAACTTAACATCTCTTAAGAAAATCTTTGCTTATAAAAGATGTCTGTTCAACACAAGCATATTTAGGGACTAGCGGTTGTAGTACCGCGGCCACTTTAATAAGTTTAGTATGCTAGTGTGTAAAATCGCGAGCACAATAACATTTATTCAATCATTGATATTGTATAATAAGCGTAATGATTTCATACGGTTTTTTTTTTCAATTATTCTGAAAGTTTCGTATCTTCCAAATGGTATGCAAGGCAATATATTTATTTTAAAGCCGCCACAAGCGGCTGTCGTGTCGTTCTACACCACAACCAATTTTCAATAGTGGTAGGGTACGTGTAAGATTGTAAAAAAATAGGACACTTATTCCTTTTTGTTTTGAAGAGACTTTGAATTGCTGTTCAATTATATTATCAAACGGAAATTTGAAAATTGAACTGATTGTATGTTTAGTAAAAAATGTTTTAGATCCACATTTATACTATGCATATTTTGTTCATTTGTATCAACAGTGTTCAGAAATAAATAGTACTATTTTGTAATTTAATTAATTTTCAGTTGACATTAATATGTAGTAATTTCCTAGAAACGGAAACCTGATAACATACAAAAAGGATCAGAAGTCAGGAAGCTGTAAATGTAATTCTAATTACATTTTAGACGACAATTTTATATTTATTTTTTGTGGTAGTACAAAAATCTGTTTTAATCATAAAGATTTCCGAGAACTTTTCAAAGAGGACAGACGAAGTTTTTAAGGCTTCGTTTTTCCAACGATGTCCAGATTAGGTAAGGCACATAACTAAGGTACGTAAAAAAACCAAATCCAAGATGAATGTAAAAAACAGCTGTATGTCGGACTGACCGCATTTTTTTGGGTCAAATAAAATATTTATTAACATTCGCAACCTGAAAATAACTGAAGAAAGAGGTCAAAAATATTTCAGAGAATTTTTATTTACTGACTCAATTTTAAGTTGCCCTTGTCTCATGGTGTATCTGTCACTTTAAAGAAGAGACATATAGACTATTATAGACATTTGAGAACTGTTCTAAAGTTAAAAGTTTATTGAAGAGCTATAATAATAATATTTTTGCACACCTCACACACGGTTATCTGATCCCAAGCTAAGCAGAGCTTGTGTTATGGTAACCAGACAACTGATAAATATACTTATATATTTCTAAATACATACATATTATAGATAAATTACACCCAGACACAGTACAAATGATCGTGCTCATCACACGAATATTTGTCCTGGGTGGGAATCGAACCCACGACCTCCGGTATAGCTGTCAGGGTCACTTACCACTAGACCAACAGGCACGTCATATTCTTTTATTAAACGAAAAAATAATTATGTCATAAACAGATCTTGTGAACAATAATTATTGAAATCCACAGAGGTATAGTGTTACTGAAACAAAAAAACACATACAGTCGAACACATAAATACACATAAAGTCCTTTTGATGTCGGTTAAAAACAGTGATTCCTCTACAATCGAACATCATATATAGTAGCTCAATCTGTCCCCAAAACTAAATAAATCCTTCTATACTGTTGTATAACACCAAAAATCCCTGTAATCAGGAACGCATGGTGCCTATATTTCTGGAACGTGACTCCGCGACTCAATATTCAATTTCCTAGTTTCTGATACAGTGGCCGTGTTTTTAAAGTGTTTGTTTCGACGTGATGGTTTGTGATGAGACACGTGTTTGTATAACTTTGTATGGCGTGAGTGTGGTTTGTGGTTTTAAAAGGCTTAAAACAAGATCATTATTACAAAAAAACGACTGTCTAAAGACGTAGGTATAACTTATAAAAATCGGTTGAGTCATTGAGTAGTATGGAACAGACATACATACAGGTCAAGCAGCGTAGAAGTATTCGTACTATTACTTAATCTGTGGTAGCAGCTTAATTTATTTAATAAAACAATGTCATTTGGTGGTTAGTTACAATGGATGGGACCAATATGGTGTTAATTTTTTTATAGAATTAGAATACTTAAACATACTATTAACGAATTCATAAACTTTTTCTGATGTCGGTTTAAATGACGTCATCGTTTTATGTTTGTTTGGTCTTCGTTTTGACATACGCTTAGTTGGCGTGGACACGCATCACGCTTAACTTGTTGTGTCGTGTGGTTTGGCCTGGTCCTGATTTGATTTGAGTTGTGGTTATAGAGAACGTTGGTAATTCTTAGCATTCATTGCGGTTGTGTTAGGCTCGGCGCAAATGGGCCACCGACCACAGCCACCGGTGGCCAGCGACGGCGACTTAACACACTTTTATTTTGCTGTAGCGCGTGGCCGCCACCGGCTACACGTGAGCGGCGCGTCTATACAAAATATATTAAAAAGTGTGTTAAGTCGCCGTCGCTGGCCACCGGTGGCTGTGGTCGGTGGCCCATTTGCAATGTAGTGAGAAGTTTCAATTACTTTAATTTTGTACGAAAACAAATACAGGTCTTTTTGTATTTAACATAGGTTAGCGTCATTAAATGTAGTACAATTTTTTTTGCTCAAACGAAGTTGAACTTTTTTCAAATGGTCTTTTTTACTATCATTGATACTACATTCACTTTACTTTTACTCTAATATAAAATAAACTAGATAGTACCCCAAAAAAAAAATACTACATATTAAACTTAATGTATTCGTTTGAACATTACATCTACATAAGCAATACATACCTAAAATGGTGGACATATTAAAAAATAACAAAATAATTACTTTTGAAATTGCTTAACAGCTATAAAACTAGGAATTCAACAATAACTTCAGATAACAAACCAATTACAACAACGACGCAACAATCAGGCTTAGTTTCAAGTACAAGATGCTATTGAGCTGAGTCTTGCTCGGCCCCAAGGGCCCGTAACGTTTCGCAACTTGAGTGGGACCAACGAGATAATGATGAAGGATTGTTACTTTAACTGTCACTTTAATAGTTATGTTTAAACCGACTTTAAAAAAAGAGGAGGTTCTCAATACGACAGTATTGTTATTTTTTTGTTTGCTCACAGATTATTTGAAGACACTTTAGGACTAATTAGCTTTTTTTTGCTCTTATTACCTTCAAGGCTTGGTTTCAAAGAGAAGATGTTATTGAGCTGAGTCTTGCTTGGTCTCAAGGGCCTGTAACGTCTCGCAACCAACGAGATAATGATGAAGGATTGTTACTTTAACTAGCACTTTAATAGTTTGTACATGTATTTTTCATTGATTCAAAAAAAGGAAATGTTCTCAATTTGATATTGTTTTTATACATATATTTTTACCGATTTATCAAAGATGCTCGGACCGATTAGGAATCATTTTTTTTTTTCATTTATTTGAGTCTTAAAAACCATTGGTTTCTGAAAGGTAAATTTTGGTCAGATAATGAAACTTTAACTTCAGTTTTAATCGGTGTTTAATATCAGAATGAATATTTTTTATTAAGATATAATGGCAATGAATGTCGTGGTGGCCTAGCGGTTCAATGAACGGATTTGTATGCACAAGGTTGCAGGTTCGAACCCAGGCAAGTACCATTGTGGCTTTTTCGAAGTTATATGTACTTTCTTAATTATTCTGAGACACTTCTGACAAACGGTGAAGGAAAACATCGTAAAGAAACCTGGATTCCAAAATTTGGGATCTGAAATCGCCAATCCACAGACAGCAAGCGTGGTGATCAATGCTCGTGCCTTCTCTATATGGGGAGAGGCCTGTGCCCAGCAGTGGGACGTTTAAAGGCTAGATTATTATATACAAGCTTCAATTCTAATGCATGTATCATTCAGATCTTTACTATCTACTTATAGTTTTAAGTGATACCGATCCCAAAGCCCTCAACTACCCAAGATACTAAACGTTCCCATACTCCTACAAAGTGTTTCGATAGACCGATGCATGAACTCCCCAGGGCCCTGTAATGTTGCTTGTAACAAGCGTTCTGTCAATAAGTGGCGGGTAATTTGTAAGCGATTGACGTTTTGAGGGCAAACGATCGCTTTCTAATTGACGCTTTGATTTGGAGCATACTGCCATTTCATTTTTTGAAGTATAGATACCCTATCTTTGACGTTACTTAGTAAATGCCAATGTGGTCTTTGTTTTGGTTAATGCAATGTAGCTTCTAAAAATATACCAATTGTGTACCGTTCTTTTTTTGTAAAATCTGATAATAATATGATCGAGAAGGTTATATATAGGGTGTTATGAAAACCCTGTCCGACCCGAATGGGTAATATAGGGTTCACAATCACATGCCCAAATAAAATATCAAATTTGGAAAATTCATGATAGAAACAAAAATAATGAATTTTGATTTTTCGCCCCGAAATTCCCTAAATTTGAGATTAAAACAAAAACTACAACACCAATTTCGTTGATATTTTTGGGGGCCTTTTGTTAGGTAATAAGGTAGCATCTGTGATGACGCCGACTCTCTGTCTCGACTTTTGAGAAAAAAAATATTTTTTTTAGGTTATATTTTTTTTTAAAGATATAAGTACTTATATATTTTCTGACAAAATAGGTCAAGGTTTGAGTAGTATGATAAGTTCCTTTTCCCAGCAGTGTTTATTTAATACTTGTTTGCCAGGGGCTAGTTTTAGTAGGTTATTAAATCAAATTAGTGTGTCTCAACTTAAGTCAGGTTCTACTGGCATATTATTATATGGTGATGGGCTGACCGTAAGTAAAGCAAATATTATTGATTGTGTGGAATTAATGTTAGATTTAGGTCACAAAAATCATTGTAAATTCATCTTCTGTGCCCTACCTTATTCTAAGAATTTAACTAAAGAGCAGAATAGGTACATTTATAATTTAAATTTGTTAATTTATAATACAACAATTCGCCATAGTGAAACTATTTTGTATTTTGAGACAAATAATTTCATTAGCAAATTTAAACTGACAGAGTACAGTATGTATATGTCAACTATATGTAAGCGACGAATTGCTAAGTTGTTAGCATATAATTTACATGATAAAGGTACTAATATTGTATCTAATGTTTTTGATAATGTTAGTAATAGTACTAACAGCTCTTTTACATCTTGTAATTTAAACTACAAGACAGGACAACGGGAGAGCTGCATGAATTGAATGTTGTTCATCAAAACATGCAGGGTCTCTCCGGCAAAGAACTAGAGTTAAGTTTATTTATTGAGAATTACAGTGTTCAGGTGTTATGTTTAACCGAACACTGGTTAAAAGCCCATGAGTTAGTAGTATTTAATAGTGTTTATCATTCCATACAAAGTGCGTTCGTAAGAAAGACCGCTATTCGAGGAGGGTCACTTATTATAGTCTCAAACAATTTAAAATGTAAAGAACGTTCCGATATTGTCAACCTTTCTATCGAGCGCACTATTGAGCTGTCTTGTGTTGAATTAGAACAATTTATAATTATATGTGTATATAGACCCCCTTCAAGTGACTATAATTTATTTGAATCTGTCATGGAAGATTCACTTTCTAAGATTAAAACTAGTAAAAAACACGTAATGGTATGTGGGGATTTTAATGTAAATATTTTAGAAGTAGCTCCTATGTCTATGAGACTTCTAAATCTATTTAAGTCGTATAATTTAAAAAATCTTTTTGGCGAACCAACTAGGATAACGGCCTCTTCTGCTACATGCTTAGATAATATATTTAGTAATTGTGAAGCGAATAGAAAATTAATTTTAACTGATGTGTCTTCTGACCACTGTGGTCAATTTGCAAGCTTCCCACATTTAGTTGTGAACAAACCTCTAAAGGTGATAAGTAGGCCATACACAGCGCACCGTTGTACTCGCTTTAAAAACAACATCATGTCTAAAATACGGCCATCTATTTTGGAATCTAATAATCCTAATGACGTTTATGGAGAATTTTTTGATGTTGTTAAAAATGAGTTTGAGTCAACTTTTAAGTGTAAAACAATACAAGTCAAGTGCACTCCTGTCCCATTTAATCAATGGGCCACGGCTGGTATTTACAAAAGTAGAACACGTCTTTATGAGTTATATGGTATGAAGAAATATAGATTCGATGTAGATTTTTTAAGTTATGTAAAAAATTATTCTAAAATATTTAAAAAGGTTTGTATCATGGCCAAGTCTAAACATATTAGTGAAAAAATAAAAAAATCATCAAATAAAATTAAAGCTACTTGGAATATTATTAATCAGGAAACTGGGAAGGTTAAGAAACAGGACACCGACCTAGAAATTAATTCCAGAAATGGGCTATTAAAAAATACTGATGAAATCGCACTTATTTTTAATGAATTCTTTGCAAACATACCAATAACTACAACTTGCTCTTTAAAATCCTCATCAGTTGATGCAGAAAACTTATTACGTGATAATGTGCCAGAATGTAATGCTAATTTCAGTTTTGAACATGTGACTCCCTTAGATATAACAAATGCGTTCAAATCACTTAATCAAAAAAAAACCGAAGATTTTTGGGGTATTTCTGTGAAGCTTGTAAGTAATATAATAAGCATTGTAGCGCCGTCTTTATCGATCATTTTTAATAAATGCGTGGACCTCGGTATCTTTCCAGACCTCATGAAGTATAGTAAAGTCATACCGTTATTTAAGTCAGGCAATAAAAGTGAAATCGGCAATTACAGACCAATATCAATTTTACCAGCATTTAGTAAAATATATGAAAAATTGATATTAAAACAACTCGCAAAACATTTCAATATGAATACCCTCCTACATAGCGAGCAATACGGTTTTACAAAGGGACGTTCAACTACCGACGCCGGAGTAGCTTTGCTTAGACATGTTTATAGTGCCTGGGAGAACTCGCAGAACGCTATTGGAGTATTCTGTGACCTTTCCAAGGCTTTTGATTGTGTCCAGCATAATACACTAATACGCAAACTTCAGCATTACGGGATAAAACATAAAGCACTCGATCTGATTCATTCTTATTTAAGCGATAGACTCCAATGTGTGGATGTTAAAGGTAGTAAGTCCACCGAACTACCGGTTAAGCTAGGCGTGCCCCAGGGTTCAATATTGGGCCCATTCTTGTTCTTAGTTTACATCAACGACCTACCATTTTTTTTAAAAGACAAATGTGATGTCGTATTATTTGCTGACGACACTTCTTTAATTTTTAAAGTAAATAGAAATAGAGACGAATTTAACGATGTAAATAGTTCACTCGCTCAGGTTACACGTTGGTTTTCAGCTAATAATTTAGTTTTAAACGCGAAAAAGACTAAATGTGTAAAGTTTGCGATGCCGAATGTTAAAAATCTTGGTCCAAATGTTATTATGAATGATGAGGTATTAGAAACTGTAGACTCAACGGTTTTTCTAGGCATTACAATTGATTCCAAACTAAAATGGTCGGCGCATATAGCATGTCTTGCAAGTAAGCTTAGCTCTGCAGCTTACGCCGTTAGAAAGGTTAGGCAGATCACTGATGTAGACACAGCTCGTCTTGTTTATTTTAGCTACTTCCATAGCATTATGTCCTATGGCATACTGTTGTGGGGTAAGGCAGCTGATATAGAAACAATTTTCATTTTACAAAAACGTGCGGTTAGATCAATATACCAGCTAGGTTCTAGAATTTCACTCAGGGAGCGATTTAAGGAAATAGGTATTTTAACTGCAGCGTCGCAATTTGTTCTTGCGAATATATTATTTATTAGGCAAAATATTCACTTGTACACGAAGAATAGTGATGTCCATACCATTAATACGCGTAATAGACATAAGTTATGTTCGGCATCACATCGGCTACACAGGGTGCACAACTCATTTGTGGGACTTGGTATTCGTATGTATAATAAACTGCCTCTCAGTTTGCTCGAGTTGCCCTACAACTCATTTAAATCGAAAATTAAAATTAAACTCTGTGAAAAGGCCTATTATAATATTAACGATTATTTAAATGATAAATATAGTTGGTCGCCGTGAACAGATAGAAACACGACGGTTCTGTGTGGAATGATGTCTTATTGTACTACCGTATTTATTTAAATTTATAGGCATACACTCTGTATGTAACAATGTGTTACCTATTTTGTTTTGTTTTTAATACAATTATACGTATGTATAATGACATATATGTATATATAGATATATACTTATTTCTTTTTTAATTCTGTACATTGTTTTGAATGTATAATTGTATTGATTATGAAATTTAATAATGTACCAATTATAATGCCTCTTTGTTAAGGGACTGTGCAATGAACCAGTGTTTAGGGTTTCTTTTTTGTTTTATTATCCATTTAATTATTATTATTATCATTTTTATTAAGTCGGCAGCAGTTTCGTCATGCTCCCTTAGTTGTCACTGCCTGTGGTGGCGTCGGGGGTCGGGTCACCTCTTTCCCTCTAATATGGCGAGGGGGGTGATGGCTGATCCTTGCGTCATACTCGTGAACGGGTGCCGCTTGTGGTGACTGGTCGTTCTGCTGACCATGGTTTCACTAGAAAATACTTTTAATTCTGTTCATAACCCTCTAAAACTCTTGTTCATCTGGCACGGTCTCTAATTATTTTTTGTAATTATAAAGACAGCGTGCTGTTGTGGAGTTTGTTGCGCCGTTTCTTCTCCACAGCCAGAGCACTTAGGAAGCGGTGAAGGGTGGGCGAATTGGGATCGGTTCATTTCTGGCGGAGGCGCGTCGCGTGTTGTCGGTTGTGTGGCGCTGGGGCGGGCGGATGCGTGGTGGGGCATTTGACCTTTCTCACTGAATTGACGATGCGTTTATGCGTCAGGTGTGAGGGGTTGGGTGTCTCATTGCGTGTTTGTCTGTTCTGGCGCTGCGCGGCCGGTGATGCGCGGTGCGTCTTCCGCCGGAAATGAACCGATCCTTAGGGTGCTGTCGTTTTTGTATTTTTTTGTGTTGACGTTGATAAGCGCTACTTTGTAGCCTAAGTCAAATAAAGAATTTTGAATTTTTGAATTTTTTTTTTTCTTTTTTTCCTTTTTTTTCACATTTTTGGAATCAGATGTCGATACCTAATAACACCTTTACGAATCGGACAGGGTTTTCTTAACACCCTGTATAGGCTATAATTTGTGAAGATATGTTCAGCGATTTAACTAGAGTAAGCAAATTTTTGAAACTTAAGTACATAATATTTTTTGAGTGTCTCCTTTTAATCCTTGAACGCATGCATGTAGTTTGCGTAATTTAAATTACGGAAAAATCTTTTAACTGCAACCTAAATTCTATTCAGTATTTTAATAAACGACAAATTACTCTTATCACTACAGTCACATTGAATACATCTCCATACAAATCCAAAACAAACCGTCAAAGAAAACTCGGACGTCAAAATCGTATTTAAATGAGTTCAAAAGGGGTTAGACCAAAGCCTTACACTCGTGTGTAAATGAATGCTCTAATAAGCAAGCATCCGCCTCGCTTGGCCCCTAAGCGATGTCTCTGTGAAAAAATATGGAAGTTGCTGTTCAGAATGTGCGGAATTTGTAGAAACGGGTTCGAATTGGTAAGGTTTGGTCAAAGGATACTAGGTTTTAGGGTTTTGGTTATTTTTAAGTAGGTGGTTTTATCTATGGTTTTTTTGACGACCTCCGTAGTCGAGTGGCGTACGCACCGGTTTCAAGGTGTCGCTAGCTCTGAGGTCCCGGGTTCGATCCCCGGACGGGTCAATGTAGAAATCAACTTTCCTACATTGTCCCAGGTCTGGGTGTTTGTGGTACCTTCGTTGTATCTGAATTCCATAACACAAGTGCTTTAGCTACTTACTTTGGGTTCAGAGCAATGTATGTGATTTTGTCCGCATTTATTTACTTGACGTCTAAAATCTAAATTTAAAAAATCATTGGCTTGGTCAAGGTTATATCAAACGCAGTCTAATGAATACACATTAACAATAAGATTTTGGACTTTTTTTTTATCGTAAATCTGTGAATCGTATTTTCCAAATGGTATATAACAACTAATGATAATAGTCAGTTAGATAATATCAATTCAATTTAATATAAATATATATCGTCGCAATATAACCAGGTAATCAATTGATATTTACAAAAAAAAAATATGTACTGAAGTTTGACTGTAACAAAACCACATCTCTAATTCACAATTGACGGGCCTATTGGTCTAGTGGTTAGTGACCCTGACTGCTATACCGGAGGTCGTGGGTTCGATTCCCACCCAGGACAAATGTTTGTGTGATGAGCACGATCATTTGTTGTGGTTGTCTGGGTGTAATTTATCTATAATATGTATGTATTTAGAAATATATAAGTATGTATATCAGTTGCCTGGTTACCATAACACAAGCTCTGCTTAGCTTGGGATCAGATAACCGTGTGTGAGTTGTCCCGGAATATTATTATTATTTATAATTGGTAAGGTTTGGTCAAAGGATACTAGGTTTTAGGGTTTTGGTTATTTTTAAGGTTTTTCTATGGTTTTCTTGACGTCTAAAATCTAAGTTTAAAAATGATTGGTTTGGTCAAGGATATATATAACGCAGTCTAATTAATACACATTAACAATAAGTTCTTGTTTTTTTTTTTATCGTAAATCTGTGAATCCTATTTTCCAAATGGTATATAACAACTAATGATAATTAAATAGTCAGTTAGAATTAATTCAATTCAACATAAACTGATATTGTCGCAATATAACCAAGTAATCAATAGGTATTTACAAAAAAAAAATGTACTGGAGTTTGACTGTAACAAAACCACATCTCTAATTTACAATTTATCTATATCTAAGCTGGACCACGACACCACAGATTAGCCACCACTACTGCAAAAAAAAAAACACGAAGACAAATAAGAAACATCAACATAATTCATTAGACGTCGTCCAAACCAAGACAGAATATTAAAAACGTTGGCACTTAATTAGCAATGTAAATTCACTAGAAACTAGCCAGTAATCTGTCTCCGTTTATTAAGTTATTTAGTTTCAAACTAACTGCTGTAAACTGGAATTTATTTTGTAGTTAGCTTGGTCATAAGGAATTTTAATTTTCAACCTTATTGTGTTGTAATAAAGGTGCTGTAAAGTAGCACCACTTGTGTGCGTTGATATAATATTTTTTTTTTGTTTTCGTGGAATTATGTTTGTTGCAACTCATATAGGTTTGTCTTCATAAGTTAATGATAAGGCGATACATCTCCATTTTTCAGATTAAAAAGAAGGCACTATACTATTTACAAAACAGATCATTGCATTTCCTACTTTTAGACAACTTTATGTTAAGTAACAGATAACACACAACACAACACTAACTTACATAATTGTATTATACTTTTTCTTTTTTGTCAATGTAAATGCGGACAACATCACATACATTGCTCTAAACCCAAAGTAAGTTGCTAAAGCACTTGTGTTATGGAATTCAGGAACAACGAAGGTACCACAAACACCCAGACCCGGGACAATGTAGAAAAGTGGTTTTCTACATTGACCCGTCCGGGGATCGAACCCGGGATCTCAGAGCTGGCGACACCTTGAAAACCGGTGCGTACGCCACTCGACCACGGAGGTCGTCAATAACTTAAAACATGAAATCTACAATACTTTCAAGTTTTTGCAGTTTTTTTAATAGTTTGTGGAATTGCATTCTAACTAAGTAACTTAACCTACAAGCTATACAAAACAAAAATTTTGAAATTAAAAATTTAAATGCACAATAGTTTTTCAATCGGTCCAAGCTTGTAATCGCGAAACTTGCAATGAAAAAAGAAAAAAGTCGCCTTTTTAATACGATTTAAAATATCGATAATTCCATTCCTACTAAAGATATTATGAAACATTAAAATTTAATATTTTGAGAAATGTATCAGCGAGCCAACATCTGTTGCGGCTTAAATATCGTGTGACCTAGTTGGACATTGGTGATATTGGTTTTATATTACGCTACGATAATATTGATATATTCAGTAGAAGATAACCTTATTGAAGAATTTATTTTTCAAAATTTGACCAAAAGAAGACTGTGTTTTTAAAATGCAGTAATTTACTTGTAAAGGTGAATTTAACAAGACAATCCCTTCAGGATTGTCTTGTGCAATCAAATATGTAGTTATCATGTACCCTCGTTTTGGTTTTAAAATCAAACCAGCCTTAGATTTCAACAAGTTTTTTTAGTGGCAATAGGCTCGCCCGCTATTACATGGGACCTAAACATACCGGCGAACTGTGGGTGTACATTGGTACACCTCTGCCTAACCCTTCGGGGAACAGGCGTGATGGTATGTTATGTTATGTTTATGTTAAGTTTTTTTTAATATCTTAATATATATAAATCTCGTGTCACAATGTTTGTCCTCAATGGACTCCTAAACCACTTAACCGATTATAATAAAATTCGCACACCATGTGCAGTTCGATCCAACTTGAGAGATAGGATAGTTTAAATCTCAAATTATAGTCGCAATTTTAATTTATTGCTAATTATTTGTCTGTTATTATATACAAAGGCACCGGGAACGGGACCTAGGTATTCACGCGGGTGAAACCGCGGGACACAGCTAGTTTCATTATATTTTTAGAACATGGCTGGTGCTGGTTTATAATAATTATTGGTATTTATTTTAGTTTCACCCATGTTTGCCGTATTTTATGTCGATATAATTATTAGTAGGATATAGTTATAAATAAATTCAACTTCAATAATCAAACAAACCTGCTGACACCATGTTGTGAAGTCCCACGTCGGGCGCCATTAGCTGAAGTATCCTTAAGTTATAATTATATGAAGAGCAGGCGTCCAGCGCAATATAAGCTGACGTCATCAAAATGTTGCGAACGGTCCAAAGTTGTTTTGTTATATAAAACTTCATAAGCCGTTGTTGCGCACAAAATAACCGTACTGACAGGACGAAATGTTAAATGCATTTAAAATTCTCAGAATAAACATTATATAATATAATAATTATAATATTCCGGGACATCTCACACACGGTTATCTGATCCCAAGCTAAGCAGAGCTTGTGTTATGGTAACCAGACAACTGATAAACTTACTTAAATATTTCTAAATACATACATATTATAGATAAATTACACCCAGACCAGAACAAATGATCGTGCTTATCACACAAACATTTGTCCTGGGTGGGAATCGAACCCACGGCCTCCGGTATAGCAGTCAGGGTCACTAACCACTAGACCAACAGGCCCGCCCTTATTATGAGGCATTTATAACCAATCAACTTATATCGTCTGCTACTCTATTTATTGTCATACATTTTTTTATAAGTGAATATAGTAAGAATATAGTTAAAAAAATATATAAAAAATCTCCATTCGAAAGTGGGTCATTTTCAACTTTTTTTTATATAGGTACTCTTAGTTACAAGTGAGGCTACAAAAATGGGAATGTATTTAAGCATACCCTTATGATAATGTTGTGATTTTGCTGAATGGATCTAAGGCCACTCGTTTACAAACTGCTCGAGCAGCTAGTCAATGATCCATGGTCCGTGCGAGCTGTCGACCGTTCTCACACATCACGTGCGCCTCCCGCCCGCTTGCTTTTGTTTTGACGACCGCTCGAAGCAGTCGAACTATTTCAAGCAGGCCATGTGCGAGCGGCTATAGAAGTCAATAGTTCACCATGCAGTTATAGCCTAAATGCACGGCATCAACCAAGAAATATACTACTAACTACCTTAAAACGAGTCCATCGTTTCAAAATACTTCATGCTCTATCACCAACAATTATCCTTCAGAAAATGTAACTAGAAGTAAAAATGTCTCTCCCAACATATTGTAGAAGCGAATTGCGTTATAATCAGCGCCGAGCGTTTTATACGCGATATATCACGCTGGATACACAGTACAAGCGAGCATAGGGTAGTGTGAGGATAGAAGCTACATATTATAAAAAGTGTCTGATATTTTTCATTCATAATTTTTTTTTAATTTACGTACGCAATGACTGAACTAGACGGTTTTAATTAATGTTTAATTTAGTTAATACCAACCCAATTAAGAGCAAATAAACTAACAAAACCAATTAATTATAAATAACCTTATTCTTTTACGACAGGGAGTTGTATCATAACATTACCTGAAGTAAAAAATAAATTGTGAAATGGATAATCTTGGAATAGCTCCATAAAACAATAGGTGTTCAAATTCTACACTGAACTACAACATGTCTATAATAGGGTTTTAAATACTTGTTATGTTAAAGCTTTATCAACATTATCTTACATACATCTTAATAGATGCCAAATACTGAATATTTAATTGATAGACATTTAAGAACATCTTTAAGCTGTAGCGTTTGAAACTTACGTCTAATTCATCTGACATCAACATTAATTACAAGACTCCCTCTGTAATTATACCCTATTCTGTGTCCCACGCCGCTAGCGGTGGCACACAGGAAGAGGCGCGCTTATCTCGCCAAGCAACAAATTCGCCGCGTACTTTACATGACGAAATATTAAGAGCGCGTACAATGTTCAGCTCAAAATGGCGACACTATTCGTGTGTTTATGTACATGTAAATATTGTGTGTGAAGTACGGAGGTCGTATGTCTTCTTATTGTTCTTCTGTGGTTATAGGGGAGTTAAGTTATTTGTTTGTGAAAGGTAATCTTTGATAGTACAGATGCCCGAAA
Organism: Autographa pulchrina; assembly: GCA_905475315.1. Classification (NCBI taxonomy): domain Eukaryota; kingdom Metazoa; phylum Arthropoda; class Insecta; order Lepidoptera; family Noctuidae; genus Autographa; species Autographa pulchrina. Next base: position 2,378,598 of record FR997786.1, on the reverse strand, counting down.
CAAGATACATTTTTTTAAGCGTTAAGAATTTCCGAATGAATCAATGTCTGGAATTGACAAGTCTAAGTAACGTGACTTATCGTAAAGCAATGACATTTCCATACGTTTAATGTATGGAATGAAAATAACGATTTTGTATATACCTATACCTATGTTTTTTGTCTACGGGCAAAGCTAAAATCTTACTGTGTATCAGATTTTATTAAATACTAGCTGTATCCGTCATGCGTTGCAATGCAATTTTTTCTACCTAGCACCTGCCTACTACCTACCTACTACCACTTAGGGGTATGAAAAATAGATAGTAGCCGATTCTCAGATCTACTGAATATGCATATAAAATTTCATGAAAATCGGTCAAGCCGTTTCGGAGGAGTATGGTAACTAACATTGTGACACAAGAATTTTATATATAAGATGTAGAATAGTATAAGATCCAGTCTTACCAAAGTATATTGCAATACCCAGGATAGATTAATTATATAAGCAGTCACATCATGTTAAATAATTATTAGTTTTGACATTCCTACCACATTGGCTTTCATTCATATTTTCCCAAATGAACACAAATTTTAATTATAAAATCCGAATTGAAATGTCTTGCAAAACTAAAAGTCTATTTCTCGTATTTCAAAAGTTCTCGCAAAAGTTTAAATTAAAATACTCAAAAAAATCCGTACGGAACACAAACTTGTGTTTTTGAAAACTACTTTTACTAATTATAAGATTTGAGAAGGTTTTAAATAAGTTCTTAGTTTTCTTAATTAAAGAGTTTTGTGTTATTTTGATGTGTTTTTAATTATTATTTAATTTTATTGAATGTTTGGTTTATAGTTTTTATCATTTATACATAAACTATAGTAATATTATAAAAGCTGTGAAATCTTTTTGCTGCTAAAGCCAACACCCACGCGAGTGGATACTCTTGGAATCTTGGAGTATGCATTTTCTTGGAGTTCAAGCTAGCTTCATACAAAAAATCATCAAAATCGGTTGTATGGTTCAGAAACGAAAGCAAAACAGACAGACAGAATTTATTTGCAACATCTTTAATATTTTGTAACGTCACATCATTTACTTACATTATCATGGTACAATGAAATAAAATAATCTGATCGCTTCACAGGCTTTTAAGTTTATTTTATTTCCTTCTAAAATAAATACATTTCCTTCCATTATATTCTATTCACCAAATCACCATTCGAAATACTCTGAAGGCCATTAAAAACTTCGTCATAAATTATCTTAACATAGAAACACATTACCTAGCCGATTGTGCCGCCTGCTTGAGTTTGCGGACAAAAGGCGGATGTCTAGTGATGTAGTTATGTCTTGGTTTCGGCGAAGTTAAGGCCGAGGCCGAAAATGCGAATTGATTAATTGAAGTGCATTTATATTTAATATTAAAAACTACTACATGGTTATAATGATTATGAGTCTGAGAGTTTATTATATAAAATTAAAATTAAAACTTTAACAATTATAAGGTGGTCGTTTTGACTTCATTATATTAATTCCCAGCTTCACAGACAACAGTCACAGATTCAGGATATTTTGTCGTACAAAGTAAGAAGAAAAACGTGCTGGGTACAAGTTATGGATTTTTCTATAAAATTAAATCCAGTTTCCGCCCTACTTTCTTCATCTATAGTATAAAATATACGAATTCTAAATATATCTAAGCATAAACACTACGTTTCTGTAATCAAGTTCTCACTAACAAAAACAATGAGACTCAATCTTTAATTAAAAATACAAAACTAATTTACAACAATAACATATTTTGAAGCAATGCCGACATCTGAGGAAACCTTATCTTTCTTAAATAGAATTATGTTAATTTCGTTAGCTTCGGTGGAAATAATTAAAGGCTATTTTGTAACAAAATATTGTTTTCTTGGAACACCGTAGCTAGGTAGCTAAAGGAATAGTTTATCAGTTTTAGAAACCTATTAAAACTAGAAATATAATGAAAACTACGTTATTTAAAACAACTTTTTTTACTGATATTATAGTATTAAAATTATCCCTTTTTTCGGGTCAGTTGGTTTTTTTGTTAGTGCTTATATTTTAATTTTTAATTTGTTTATTTTCATAAAATCCTACTTACCAACAAAAAACATACAATAAAATAGAACGACCATAAACGAAACGAACACTGTCACCAGATTCGTAACCCCTGACAAAGAAAAACCAACCCTCTCATTAGATAAAATATTCATTCACCGTCCGTTAATTCGTCCAACCAATACATTTGGAAGCCGAATCGGGACACATTTCGCCTTTAGTCCTTCGGCTTTAGACTTTCGGCATTTGAAAGCCAAATCGAGTTCTAACTTTTCGGCTTTCGGCTTCAGGCTTTAGGCTTTCGGCTTTCGTTGTCCCATCCTTAGTCACGGGGAGTTGAATGCAACGCTGATATATCGCAGTATACGACTAATGTAGCGAATAAAATGCACTGTGTCGCATCTGAAACCTTTGTGTTGCGGTTCCGTAGAAGCTTATATTTAGGAGCACCTGGGAGTTCTTTCTTATGGTACAGTTTATTGAAAGAAGTAGCTCTGAAAGCAATACTTTGAAAAGTCCTGGAAGGATAATTTTTATGTCCTCAATTTGAAAACTTAACACCAAAATTCGACAGAATGATTTGTTATGTTTTAACTGATTAAGAACCTGTACCTCAATTATGAGCTATCAAAGACCTTCGTGGAAACGAGATGCCGCTACGCGTAGTGCAGTGCGCCGTCTCGCTTACACAATGGAAACAGTTCTGCATTAAAAGATCATAGTAAGGCAGGTCATTAACTAGCTTTCCTTGGTTTTACCCGGCTGTGTGTTTAAGGGACTTAGCTTGACCTGCAGTCAATTTATGCTTCATTGAAATACAAAGTCAAAATTAAAAAAAAATATACCCGTATAAGTGGTTATAGATACAGACCGCCTTCAAGTAAACTCTTTTACGGTATTAAAAAAAGAATCGTTATATATATAAATAAGATTCACAAAAACACGTGTAACTCACAAAAACTCCAGAAGCGATTATCAGTTGAACTCAAGCTGAAATCAGTTTTATATCTTCTCAGCCGAGTTGGTCCCAACATATTGGCCTGAGTCAATGTAGTGCACACAATTCGGTATATCCTGTCGACCTGTATGCTTCACTACACCCTGTATGTGAGACTTCACACGATTTTCCTGGAAAAGGTTCTTATATAGTAATATAAGGAGGTTCTTATCATAAACAGATTCAGTGTTCATAGTTAAGATCAATGTTTGAGATTTTTGCCTATATCTATAATAATATATATACTTATAATAAATCTGTAAAAGTGAAAATTCTGTACATTGAAAATATCAAAAAAATAAATGGCGGGTCTTACTAGACCGACACCGAACACAAAAGTGTGAAAAAAAATAATTTTGTCTGTCTGTCTGTTTGTTCAGGTATCACGCAAAAACTACCGGTTCGATTACGATGAAACTTAGTACAATTATTCTTTATTATCCTGGGCACCACACTGGGTAGTTTTTATCCCGGAAAAGTATAAACAATAAAAAACAAACTTAATTTTGCGGTTAAAAACTCATTGATAAGTTTCGTCATCCACGCGAACGAAGTCGCGGGCACAGCTAGTATGTAATAAAAAAATAGTGCATTACAGACACTCATTTTATTATAAAAAAATTGTATTGTTAGTAAGCTATTTAATTTTTTGTGGAATTAATCTTGCATAGGCAAAAAAGTATCTAGCTCTTTGTGGTAAATTTATTTTGGCATTGAAATACAATTTTTAAATATGAATTCTTACAATCATCAAAATTGCCAATGAAGTACCGGAGACCTTTGAAAATGTTGCTATACCTTTTATATAAATACAGTAAAATTATATGACTTCAGTATATATACTAATATTATAGCTACAGTATATACTAGCTACCATTAAATAAGTTAACAACAAAGAGTTGCACATAAATTAATTTTAACCACAGTAAGCCAATAATAAAGGCATTAACAAATTTTGTTTAAATACAAACACATAATATTTGAATACGAAACAATTGAAATTGTTGCACCCGATTCTACAAAATGGCGAACCATTAATTTTCAATTTGCACTTCACTGGAACACGGATGTCAGACTTTCAGAAGTGACATTTAAAAGTAGGTCGAGTAATCAGTACGGGATGTGGTCTAGTACAGGTAATTTGGAATATCACCCTTATTGCTATGTAGATAAGGTCCTAGCACTTTTGTGTGTAAGAAGTGTGTAGGGACGAATATGTGAAGTGTAAAACAAAATAATGGAGGTGTGTGCAAGAGGAAGTCAGAACCTTTAGCAAACTTGTGTTAGGTACTTAGTCGCTCAAGAATGCAAAATTATTTAGGTTTTGGAATTGTATGACATCAGTTTCTCGGAAGGACATTGCTTCTCTTTTTAACCGACTTCCATAAAGGAGGTAGTTCTATGTTTGTCTGTATGCGTATTTTGATTTCCATTATTTTTGTTCCACTTACGATTGTGTTTTAGACAATATTTAATTTAGTTACGGAATTATTTTTTATTAATTTTTTATTGACGGCCGCTCATTCTACCTAAATAACATGTCGGTAGGTAGATATCTCACACTAAAACATACATACACATTACACAGTAACTGCCCGATTTATATTTTCCTGTGCACGCAAGCCTTATTGCTATGCCCGCCATGATTCGGTTCCCAGTTTAACCCCGCTAGGTAAACTTAAAGCTAAACCTAGCTTCAGGGTGATAATAAACGATCTATATGAGCTGAATTTTTAGAGACTACAAACAACCTAAGCTTTACTCGATTTTAAACCTTACGTCGTTGGATTAAGGTTGGTTAGAGATGTAGGTTAAGTGAGTTGTATTTTCGTGTGTCAATATTTGGATGAAGGATTTAAGGTTGGATTTTTTAACGGTGGCATTGTCTACGTAATTTTTTTGTTATTATGTCAGATGATAAATATGCAACGGAAATTTAAAAATAATAATAAATGATCGAAAAATTCTGTTATAGTCTGAATGTAATTCTGAAAGTTTGTAGATAACCTCTAAATGAAGAAGGTTCTCGATTTGATTGTATGTTTTATTTATTGTTTTTGACACTCTACCTACGGATCGTAGAGCGATTTCACATTTTTTTTTAATCGATAGCGTATTCCGAAGTATACATACATTTTTTAATTAATTATTGCTTTTGTTTTTTTGTTTGTTCTATAGTCCACATTTACTTCAGACAAAAAAGACAGAAGGCTATATAATTTTACAAGGAAACTTGACATAAAATATCTTAGTATTACAAATACTACCGGAAGCTGAACAATTCCCTTCCATCCATTAAACATCGGCGTTTAATCGAAATAACTGTAATCGTCATAATTTGCGTCGCGAATCGGGAATTTTGGGTAAATAGGCGAGTGCGTACGAGCATTGCTGGCCCAGTAATTCGATGTTAAATTGCGACAATTTATCGTGAATCGTATTAGAGGTGTATTGAAAATGGTGATTTATTCCGTCATACTGTTAGTGGCTTGCTAATTGTGGCTTTGGTGGGGAACTCATTCACCTACTGTGGTTTTCGTCGAGTTATAGAGAGCTCGTGTTTAGGCATTCTTTTGTTTTGATTATGATGATGCAGTGATAAGTTTTTCTTGTACTGAATAGCCAAGAACGTTGTTCACCATACTTGAGTCATGTGGATTTCCAAGAATGCAAATATCAAAAACAAATAAAACACGGACGAGTTATTATGGCTTACACTAATAATGCAGGCCCAATCACAATGACTAACTTAATCTTTTGCATTTTCCGAGTGATGCTTTTCTATAAGTTAGCACAGATTTGGTACACACAGAAAAATATGGACAATAAACGAAGGAATTTGTTTTTGTTTGATCATATACACGGAACAGGCAGATATAAGATAAAATTAAATATTGTTATTTTAACCCAAAAATATTAAAACAATTTTACTGTTTCTTTTGTGCATGTGTCAAGTGACAATTGCTTGGGGCCAATATTTACTGAATTTATATTTCATGATGTTAATATTATGGGCTTCTAGGCTATGATACATTGTTGTTATTAATTGTCGAGAAAAAAAAATTGTTGAGAGAATTAATTTGGATTCTAAACGACCAAACAAGAGGAATCATACTGAAATCATACTGAAAGTTTGACGAACAAAGCTAGTAGTTTTGTCTACTCCCTAGATAATATGGAAGTGTGTGCTATGCTCTAGTATTTAATGTATGAACGATGTTTACATTGCAATATATAATTATACTGGTAACTTGATGACAAGCTACATGCAATTATATGATGTTTGTTCCGGTTTCACGATATAGACGTTAGATTTGTGTATAAGTACCTAGGTCCTCCAGTAATGATATTGTGCGATTTGCGGTTCATTGCGGGGTCACGCGGCCATGGTGTCATAAGTTATCGATCATAAACGGTAATTTATTCAACTCACAGGATATTTTCCGCATTGCTTAAATCAGTCATTAATGCCTTCTACTTTTAGTGTTGGAGATGATTACGTTCAGCGGGTTCACTTAAAATATCAGCCTGTAACTGCCCTACTGCTAGGCAAAGATATCTTCTCATATAGAGAAGGAACGAGCATAGATCATTCATCATCATTGCAGGTTGGCGATTTTAAAGCCAATGGTGAATCCAAGTTGACTGACGATATTTTCTTTTACTGGTTAGTTATCTGCCCTATAATTGTCTATACAAATAAAAGTATTTACTGAACATTGACGTAATGATATGGTTGTCAAAGCATACTATTATATCAGTTTGTATAGTCTTTGTATGTGACAATAATATGACGAAACAAAAGACATAATATGTTACTATGTTGATACGTTTTGTTCTGTTATTTACATACTTATGACTCAATTTACTTAGTTTTTATTTTGTTTGGGTTCTGTAGATGTTTATTATAGCCATTGATTTGAATTTTCCTTCGAGAGGAATAATTTTTTTTTTTTAATTCGTGTTTCTATGTGAATCAGAGCACTTTGGAAGCGGTGAAGGGAGGGCTAATCTGGATCCAGTCTATAATTTACTGCAATGAACTTTAAAAAGCACATTTGAATTTTGTTTTTTGATATAATTAATCATGAGAAATAACCCTTGTCGTCACTGGTTAATTTGATGTTAGGTAAAAAATATACAGTCCAGTATGTCTATTCTGTTAATAATTTCGGTGACAGGTGAAAGTGAAGTGACAATAAAGCTCACTTCAAAAGTGAACCCAATTGGCCTTGATTTAGAATTCAAATTCGAGAATACGTATTTGACATCTCACCGCGGATTCCGCTGTCGAGACATGAAAATAATGTTACAGAATAGCACGGCTGAACATTAATGTCTTTATAAGAGAAATTGATAGTTTCTTAATTTTGAATATTTTTATTTAAGGAATGAAAGATCTCTAATATTATTATTTTATTTATGGAATCCAATACTTTCAATTGCTTTCTTTATCATTTGTTTAAACAAGTGAAATTATTGTTCTGTTACAACACTTAATAAATGTTTTGTTAGTATACATTTAACAGATAAACAAGTATTATTAGTTTATATTATTATAATTATTTTATATTATTAGTTTAGTTTAATGTTTACAATATTAGCAGCCACACTATTTTATTTCCTTTTTTTGATTTACAGATTTTTTTCCGTATTAAAGTTTTATAAATGTTCGTTTTTAATAGCTATTATAGTAGGTAAATCATGTTTTAGACATCTGGTTTTAAATTATTATAGCATACTATTTTAATTAGTTTGATAATTTATGAAAAAAAAAATTAAATAATGTTGTAATTTTAAGACTGTGTGTTAAAAGTTAAGTGCGTATTTAAAATTAGTGATGGAAGTTTCACCTTTTTATAAGCAGGTAATTATTGGAACCTCCTTTATAATTTATAACAGTTTAAATATGAAACTAATCAAACAATGAGTATAATATGATTGGGAACTCGTTTGGGTAATTAGTTGATTATATGAGTTGTGGCGCTCAGATAGTCAAACACGTCTTCGTCTACGTCACAAAATAAAGTAGCCGACAAGAAAGTTCCTGGCACAATTATTCACGCTTCTTACAGTTCAAAAGTACGACTATCTTAAAGACATGCCACGTTGCTAACAACATTTTACCTTGATCATCAAATTCGTATTACAATAAGGCCGCTAAGAGAATGAATTCCTGACAGGTTGTGGTTAACAGGAAAATCTCACAGAGAACTTGATTATGGCAAAGAATAGGGATGATGACTAATTTTTATTTTTATGTCCATCTTTTAGATAAGAAAAAAATATTAGACACGTATTTTTTGTTTAGTCCCGTAAACAAAGAATTACGAAGATACAGCGAGTACAATTCTTGCGTGACGTCACGTTTGAGTACAAATTGTACCTAGCCGTGACGTCACAAGCCCCCACTCCTGAACTTTACATCGGTTTATCTTCGTATTTTGTAATTTATTTGAGAAAAGAAAAAATATGTGTCTATTATATTTTGATTATCTAAATGGCGGTCTAAATAAATTTTGACTATTCATACCTAGTCATCTACCCTATTTACTGCAAATAAATAACTAACACTTATTCGTACTTAAATCTAAAAATATGATTCAAAACTCCATTAATTATGCCAGGTTACAATTAATAATATGACATATTCCCCACACAAATCAAATCCAACTGACATGTGTCAGGAATGCATTCTCTCAGCGGCTGAATTTTAAATAGTTTTATTTTTGGGATCTGAAATCGCCAATCCCCAAATGAGCAAGCGTGATGATCAGTGCTCTCAAGCCTTCTTTATAAGAGACCTGTGCCCAGCAGTGGGAGGTTTATAAGCTGGTATTATTATTATTATTTTTTCAGGTGTATGTGATCATAGCACCGCTCCTATCTGCTATATCTCTTGGTGGTACGTTGGGATATCCTGGCGTTCTGTTACTGCAGCTGATGTCTGATGAGAGTACTATAAAGGCTGACTATGAGACAATTTCTTGGATAGGTAAAGGTCAAGAGCATTTTGCTGCTTGGTTTGAGAAAGAAAATAAGTAAAATTTGTTTCAATTCTGTATGTAAATAATTATAGAATTGCTTATTTGTAAAATACATTATTTTTTAAAAGAAATTATGCATGTCAAATAAATACTTAAGTATTGATCTGTCAACTAAATATTTTACATTTTGCTTTAATTTTTAAGCAAAGATTTATCCAAACGCCTGGTTGACACTTCGCGTGACCCAAAGGCTGGCTTCTACCTAGGTCAGCGAATAAGCATTGCCATACAACGTGGCAATGCTGCCAGCCTTTTGGGCACACTCCCAGTCGACAGCGATGTGGATGAATTTTTTGATGCCTTGTTTTAGTTCTTAGTTTCATTTAGTTTATAATTCTTCGGCTTAGTTTTTATAATATTGTAAATATTTTAAGTTTAATTCCATTAATAAAGATAACTATTCAAAGACATCAAAAAAAAAAAAGTTTACAATTGATTTAAGAAAATTTCTGTCCTTAAAATATTACAAATCGCAATAAGATCAGTAGTATATAATATGAATAAATATCGCAACGATTTAGTTCAGAATAATATGTTAATGAAGATATAGATTTTCCATGGAATGCTAATAAATAAACCATTTGTTACAGCATCAATGCACGGCCTCGCCGGCTTCGGAAGTACTCTAATGCCATCAGTAATGCAGTACAAAGGAAGAAAATACACATTCATTGGCAGCTGTCTTCTTCTAGTCATCGGTTGGTTTCTAGCATTTGCAGCAATGGATATCAATACTGTTATTTTGTCGTCTGTTTTCCTTGGATTAAGTTCAAATTGTGCTGGTATAGTCAACCTTGTGACTGTCAGTGAAATGTTAGCTCCTAACTATAGATCATTGTCTTTAACTCTATTAAGTGTTCATCAATCATTAGGAATGGTTTCAGTTGCTATACTAGGCGTTTGTTTAGGCTGGAGAATGGTCGGAATGGTCATGTGTGGTGTCTCAATATTAGCATCATTACTACCTATAATTTGGCCTGAATCACCTTCATGGTTAGCTTATAAAGGAAAGTTCGAAGAGTGTGAGAAATCTTTCATTTGGTTAAGAGGTACAGACGATGCATCTATTAAAGAACTACAAGCGTTAATAGCCGCTCAGAAAACAAATAAAACAAATCCGAACCGAAGTAATCTGAAAAGAATTTGCCAGCTGATTAAGCAAAAAGATTTTTATTTACCAATAACATTAATGTTTTTAGTACTTGTAAATTTCTTTTTTGGCGGTGGAGTATCCATTTATATATTCAGTAAAAGCATTATAGAAATTAGTACTGGAGATGCTAAAATAGCCGTTATAGGCTATATAACTGCAGTATGTACTTTACTACTAGGATGTTGTATTTCTCTAGTGTTAATAAGGTTTTTTGATACTAAGACGGTCTTAACTAGAACGGCGTATGGTTGTTCATTTTTCTTGCTATTATGTTCATTAGTCCCATATTTGAAAAGCATTGGTTTGGTTCCAAAAGATTCGTTACTGTTCTTGTACATTTTATTAGCTTTCAAAGTAACTTGTAATTCTGGATTTAATTCTTTAACTTTTGCTCTATCTATAGAATTGTTGCCTGTCAAGCACAGAGGTATTGGAGGAGCATTGTTTAATATATTTACGTCTTTATTATATGTAGCTACAGTTAAGCCATTTATATATACAATTACTAACTTAGGTGTATCTTATACTTTCGTGATATTTGCTTGTTGTACCCTTATTTGTACAACTCTAATTCTGATTTATGTACCAGAGACTAAAAATAGAACTTTACAGGAAATTGAGGATTATTATAATAATGGTGGTTTTATAAGTCGGAGTTTAGATGATATCGAAGTGGATTTGCCTATCATTAAAGATAAAAATGGTGCTTGAATTAATGTTGATTTATTTATTTATTTATTCTTCAACAAATTTACATTTGTGTCGAACAGTGGGTTTTGACAATAAAGGTACTTAACAAAAAGAAAAAACATTTAAAATCATTGTACAGCCAGGAAAAAAATAATAATAAAGAATACATAATTTTTCAACAATACAACATTACACGTTCGTCGTACTTAACATAAGCCATAAAATTATACAATGTCAGTGTAATAAAAATGTATAAATAATATAAAAGTACTATGTCAATAAAATTATCAAATATAGGTGTATATCATGCATGACAGTCAACAAATTACATATCACTTTGAATTAATTTTTATTATCTTTAAGAAACTCGTCTATGCTGTAATAACATTTCCTCAATAACAATGACTTTAATTTTCTCTTAAATTCGTTTGGATTCATAGAGTTTTTAAATTCTACAGGCAATTTATTGTACAGATTTACTAATTGCACTCTTGAGGCATGTTTAACGACATTAAGCTTAGGCTGTATGAAATTGGGCAGATCCTTTCTTCGCGTTTTGATTCTGATATGTCTCTGTTCTTCTGTCTCAAACTTATTAATATTTTGTATAAAGTGACTAAGCAGGACAAGAATATAGAGGCATGGTACTGTAAGAATTTGCAGATGTTTAAAAAGGTCTCTACACGACTCCGTTTGTTTAACGCGAAGCATAGTTCTCAAGGCTCTTTTCTGTAACACGAAAGCAGCATTAATATTGTATTGGTAGCTGTTGCCCCAGAACTTTATGCTGTATCTAAGTCTAGACTCAATTAGTGCAAAATATACCATTCTAAGGTGAGCAATGGTTAATTCATCTCTCAGACTTCCGAGAGCATAGCAAGCACTACTTATAGTGTTAGATGTTGATGTTTTATTTATTCCTAACAATATGCGAATCCAAGTGCTTGCTTGTCTACGGAGCTTGATTCAAGTAGTGGTCATAAAAGGACATTATGAAACAATGATATCAAAAGTGTGTTTATAAAAAAGTGGAACATAACTATTTATGTACTTTTTCAGTGAATCTCTCTAGTTGATAAAGTTTTGCTTAACTAAAAACTATTTTATTTTAAACGCTAGATTTTATGTTATCGTTATATTCGCGTATATTGATAGCTTTGAGATATAGGCCACCTGATTATGGAGCGAGATTGGCGATGACGTCACCGATGCGAGTTTTATGTGCGATATAAATGTACCATTGAAAGCTAGTGCCAGCTCAATTTATTAAATCTAGATATTTATTAGACATATTTAGTTTAAAGAATTATAAGGTCATCATCATGTAGGTTGTCCAGTATTTTATTAAGTTTTGGACTTGCAATTGCTACCTGATTTAAACTTTATATCTAAATATTTTTATCATTATTAGATCATCTTATTTCTTTGTCCATTTTTTTAAGGTGCTTCCGATAGCTATGTCAACTAGGCCACTTGATTTTAATTATCTATTAAATACCTATACAAATATCCTAATTTATGGCTTTATTAAGATAGGTATCCTTTCTGCCATTAGAATGTATACAACTTTATAGATCTCAGACGATTTTAAACAATTACAAAGGGTTTTTTAAAAATGACTTTGTAAAATTAGAAAGGGTATGTCAAGAATTAAGGCTGATTGGAAGCCCTAAAAGTAATCTGATGAAAAGAGGTCCCTTTAATTTCAATGGAAGATAGTTCTTTAAACCAATTTGTATCTATATTTAAACCTATTTCGCCATCTAGAAGGACAAAAATAAATGGTCAGCACAAAAATATGAAAGGAAATGTACCACAAAATAAGTTACTTATATCAACAAATTCAAAGCCTTCTTTGTGGTCCCCGATATTATTAGACGCTTTGACATTTCGGAGAACTTACAAAACGTTATCTAGGCAGTGTTGAGACTTCGATAGAAGAAATACTGAGGCTTTTCCGAAAAGTAGTTTTGATGTAATAAAAATAAGACTGTGTCTATGTTTCTTTTTTAGTCTTGTAATTTTTATTATTGTCAGCCTGTATTTCCTCGGTTCATACAAAAGATTTATTTTCCTTTTTTGAGTCTTTGTCAAGTTTTCATGTTTCCTTTTATTATTAGTACTCTTGATTTGTTACTTTCTAAGACTTTCTTAGTAAGATATTAGGTTGCGTTTTAGAACTAGTGCTATTTTACTATAGTGTATCTTTTTAAGTACCGACGCAAAAACGACGGGGTGATATAAGTTTGATTTGGCTGACTGTGGGTGTGTCAGTCTGTGGCATGGTATCTCCCGAACGTATAAAAGATTTTGATTTTGTTTTATTGTTTCAAAAATGAGTTAGTAAGGAGTACTCTTAGCTATGTTTGATGAAAATCTGTTAAGTATAGTTATATTAATAACGGAAATTAGCGTGTAAATGCCGTTATATAATATTACTATAAACATGAAGCGCGATAGTTTAAAAGTTATCAATCTGTGATGTATTTCAAAAGTTATTTACTTCTAATTTTTAGTTTTTGTAAGAAAAACACAGACAGACATATAGTGATTTTCTATTAGCGATATATTGCATCTAAAATAGTTATTGGGAAAGATCATTTGAGTAGAAAGTCTTCCAGTCTCTACAGGATTCCACAAAAAAAAAAACAGTTTCCCTATTAAATGTTCCTAAAATAGGTAATCTCTAAAGAATTTACATTTTTATCTTGACCAATCCTTAGGCGTCCGCACTTTATATTTCTTGGCGCTCCAACGAAACAAACTTTGATTTGTAATTCATGAATTTTAATAAGAAGATGATGACAAAGTTAAATTGAGTTTTCTTGTCGCCTTATTACTGTCCAGTTCGGGGTGCGTTTGTGGCTTCCGTGAATCTGAGTTTTATTTTTAAGATTGGAAAAATCTAGACTCATTTCTTGCTTACGAAGTTTTATAAGTTATTGCTACGATTGGATTTAGATCGGATAAGTTTGTGGTGGGTATAGATGGATTTGTACTTTTATTTATTTAGCAATGGTTTACTGCATATGCCAATGAGTCTGTCCCAAAATGCATTAAAGAAATGAAGACGTGCTATAATTTTAATTTTAATTACATAACAATCTGTTAAAATATGTTTTATAGTATTGTGTAAATATTAAACAAGACTACGTATACGTTGTAAACTAGTACATGTAATTAAAGTAATAAATTAAATATTTCAAAATTAAGAACAGACATTATCATTACTTTCATCCTCTCTCAAAGATAAAAAACAAATACGTATTTTATATGAATAAGTTGTCTGTTGTTTCACAGTCTGTTTCACAATTTCTTCCTAAATATTCCGTATGAAATAACATCAATATCTAATAAATGCAGATATATATTAAATAACGTGTATCACGTAAATTAAGCAGACATGTTCGAATCACACTAAAATTTGTCGTGTCTCGATCCTCAAATTGGAAATGTAATAATGTTACGCCGCTACTCAAATGTTAAGAGGCTCTTACACTGGAAGACTTATTGAAGTGCGGGATTTAAATGTTTGTTGGATTTTGGAACAGTCTTAAAAGATGATTTATTTCAATGTTAATTTCTTTCGTTTAGCGAGTTCTTTACAACAACATAATTATAAAATTAAGAATTATAATTATTTTTATTTCATATACTGCAAGATATAGGCTCTTTTCAAATCAAGTATGGTTAAAGGACTAAGTTTTTAAAAGCTATGAAACTGAGGTTGAAATACAGGTCTGACAAATGAAAATTAAATCTGAAAAGTAAAAATCTCGACCTTAAAACGATTTAGGTATATGAAACCAAAAATGGTAAAACAAGTATTATTTAACAATATATTTTAATACGAAAAAACATTTTTTTGATTAAACCTTACATTATAACCTTCTATAAAATTACTATTAAATTTAAATTAGTGTAAAACCCAACTAAAACCAAGTCTACAGCCTCCCCAACGCCCACCGCATGTGTAGCAGACTCTAATAATTTGAGAGCGAGTTAAATCTCATCTCGACACAAATCAAATATTTAGCTAAGTCGGATCTCGAAGCCAGCAGACATACAAACAGACAAGTAGACGGGATTTATTACATATAACGTGTAGTTTGTACGTTTAAGTGATTCTGAAATTAATCTTCGGTTTGTTTCAAATGTTCCTTAGGGGATAGTGGATTTATTACCTATGTAGGTTTTGATGTTTAGAGGATATAAGTACCTAGTGTTAAAATGGCTTCTAAAGCCAGGAATAGATGAGAATAAAATTGTGAGTTTTATTTAGGGGTCCAAGAAACTAATTTTGTTTTCAGTATTTAAAATTCATTTTTATTATTGGATGTTGGCAAACAGGCGTCATTGGATTTTATAACGCTCCTTATTTTATATAATTATATTTATATGCATCTATTTATATAAAGCTTTTTTCATTTTCCATCTCTTCTTCTTCTTCTTATTATCGAGCCAAAGATCCAACTTTCAAATTCTGTCTGACCAAAAAGTTGCAATCTGGATGGCTCGGTCGCTGGCCTCCATTACGTCCTAGAGAGTGCAGGTGGTAGTGCAGGACGGGCAGGACAAAAGGTGTGCCATGTCCTGCGATGGGGCAACACACTCACATGCGACAAGTGTTGGGTCGACGATGCCCCACTTGCTAACTTGCTTGCTTGTTTGTTTTGCAGCGACCCACTTGGGTCCGTAGTCGGTTGAGAGATTTCCAAATGGGCCACTGCAGCTCGTGTCCGGTCCATCTCATTTATATTTCTATAACTATTTATGGCTAAGGATTGTATATTATGAGTAGTCTCTCAAATATGAATGACGGGAAAGAGGGAAAGTCCTAGGAATATTTATCGCAACATTACAGTCCCCGCTATGGCCTACAAAAAGGTACCTATATATGTAAGGAAACATGGAATCACAATAATAGAACTAGACTAGCACCCATGAGAATTATCGCCCATCAGGAAAATCAGGCTTGATGACACATACCAAGAACCACCAACATAAGCTTAGTCATAATCTCAATAACCTGATAACCAACTTATATAACAATGGTAACTCCTAAAGATTTGGAGCCAAAAGTTCGAGAGTATTCAATTCTAAAACTTTACAAGCAAACTCACTACAAATCTATCGTACATCTAAATCGACCAGAGACATGTCAGCGAAACGCTGCGCCCCCAACTTTGATTTGTAATTCATGAAATCATTATGAACTTCCCGCCAAACTTAAATCGACTTCCCTTGTAGTTTCAACCAAACTTTGATTTGCTGCTCACAAACTTTTCGGTCACTCGACTTTAACCCTTACCACTTCAATTTTAGAGTCTAATTCATTTGTTGTTGGAACTGAAGCAACTGCATCAAAAACTTTGGTTGTAATCTGACATCTACCAACTTTGGGCTCAATGACAATTTGTTAAACGTCTTTTAAGTTTTTTTTTGTCTGTTTTAAGTGGAAAGATTTATTAGCCACTACGCGGAAAGAATTCGTTTTCCTTTGGTTGGTACTTAAGGAATCTTTTGTATTTTTGTTTAAAGAACAAGATGGAGTTCTGGAATTGCTAATGCTTAAGGCTGTGATAGACGAGCGTTCTTAAAGGTTATATTGGCTTGCCTGTAGATGATTGCAGGAGCGTACTTTCGTGAGATTTTGGAGAGCTAGGTGCAAGTGGTGAGATTTATAAATATAAAATTACAGGAACTTACAGGATAAACTAGAATTATTACACGTACTAGGAATACGAAATGATCTGTGCACTTGCAATGTAAAAGAAGTGATTTGACTTATGAGGATAGCGAAACCAATGAGAAGCTTGTCCCCAGTAGAGGAGTCTTCAAAAATGTTGGCAATATATTTTTGTCCACAAAATTCTTTTTACATACTTTGTGGTAGTTTTATTTTACCACAGCATTTCATTCCTACTAAGACTCGCTCGCTTACCCCAGCGAAGCAGCTACGTATATAAATAAAGTTACTAGTTTCTGCGTCGAGTTTGCTCGTATGAAACTTGCATTTGTAACTCCGTTGATAGAATTATCACTTCGTTCATAACGTAGTTACTGGTGTTTCAGCTTTAAGATTTTAATGCGATTTAGAGAAAATAATAGTTGAAAGGTGTGAATGCTGAGATGACAAGTAGTAGAGATGAATGGAAACTAACAACGCATTGCGCCGACCGTAAATAATTTGGAATAAGGCAGAGAGATGATGATGATAAAATAGTCGAAACAATAAATTTGGTAGATAATGAGGGTTGATTTGCTGTCGTTAATGTTGGGAAAAGGGTGGATCTGGGGGCACGGCAGTGCCCCAGCCAAGTCTCGAGCAAAACGGGCACGGCCGTACCATTCTTTTCTCGAAGCGTTTCGCGGCTATTTCACCCCCCTGTATCATCGATACGGACAAAGCTAGGGGTTTAGGTTTTCGATGACCTAGAGTAAGTATTAAAACAAGCTCAGCCTCAAAATTACATGACATTTGAACCAATAGTTTACGAGTTATGAGCGATCAAAGTTACACCATTTTGTCACTCACTGACTCACTCACTGACCGACCATCAAAAATCTAAGGTACTTCTAGCAAACTTAGAACCTTCAAATTTGGCACCAAGATAGGTTTTTAGCTACATATAAAGGGAAAATTATAAAAACGGTAATAAATTATATATTTTAGTAAATAATATGAAACAAATTTATATTTGCGGTTTTACAAGAACATGGTATATGAATTTTGACTGCATTGTTAACTTTGTTCTTTGTTTATGTACAAAAAGCAAATATTTTTTATAGCAATTTTGTTTATTTATAAAAAGAAAAGAAAGAGACCTACAAAAAATAAACGAGATCCCACCAAAAACATTCAATGTAAAAAAAAGCCAAGTCTCTCTATGCAATTCTTCCATCGTAAAAAGTTTTGAGATCGCATAGGAGCCAAGTCCTGTTCAACTTAATTTGTAATAATAAATCAATATTTTGTGACTATATCAATAGTTTTGTTTACATTACAATAATAGTGACTTGGCCATGAGCACAATAAGATACAAATATAAAACGGCATATTTGGAGGAGTTGCAAGTAAATAATAAATAATATCAGGACACCTTAACCGACAGTCGGTATCATCCAAGATCAGTGAACTGAACATGCACTATGGCGCATGTTTAGTCCATAGTGATCTCAAATTCCAATCAGTTACAAAATCATGTCCATAATAAATATAATATATAAATTCAACGGTATTTGCACGTAATTACAAGGAGCAAACGACCTTTAACTTGTGCTCATGGCCAAGTCACTGTTATTGTAATGTAAACAAAACTATTGATATAGTCACAAAATATTGATTTATTATTACAAATTAAGTTGAACAGGACTTGGCTCCTATGCGATCTCAAAACTTTTTACGATGGAAGAATTGCATAGAGAGACTTGGCTTTTTTTTACATTGAATGTTTTTGGTGGGATAGAATAAACCTGGAAGAAGTGACGAGAGATAAAAATAAAAAACAGTTATGACTGTTATTTTCTTTTCTAATAATGTATTTTGAAAAAGACTGCGTTGCAAGTAAATGACAGGAAAATCTGACCATTTTTTTTAGGGTGAGATAAAATCGATTGGTTTATGGTTTTTTCTTTATTAGCTAATCAAGATCGAATTAAAGTACCAAGGTTGAATTTAGGTTATGCAGACTGAGAAATACTACAGTGGTAGTAGAAATGTGATGTACAAAAACATAAACATAACGAAGCAGAAGTATGAAAAGAGATTAAAAGAATCAAATAAAAGTACAAAGTTAAAAATAATGTACAACAACACAAACACTTAAACAGATTTGCCTATCGGTTTGTTCTTTTTGTGAAGTCCTGTATCTATACTTATAATAAATCTGTAGAGAGGTCAATTCTGTACATTAAATATATTTTCAAAATAACTATCAGGGGGTGATTAGTGATCGATACTGATGCCAAAAATGCAATCAGTAAAATTTTTGTCTGTTTGTCTGTCTGTCTGTCTGTCTGTCTGTCTGTCTGTATGTTCCTTATAGAAACAAAAACTACTCGACGGATTTTAACGAAACTTGGTACAATTATTCTTCATACTCCTGGGCAGGTTATAATATACTTTTCATCACGCTACAATCAATAGTGATAAGTTCGTCATTCATTGATAAGTTTCCTCATCCACGCGAACGAAGTCGCTGGCACAGCTAGTAAAGAATAAATGTTCAGTTATTTTAGGAAAAACCTCTTTGTGATTCTGAGCGATTTGAGATAAAATGAAAATATTTCTATTGGCATTTAAAGTGCTACACATATTGCATAAAGTTAAATGCTATACACTGAGTGAATAGTACTTGAAAATTGTAGCTCAAACATTATTGCAGTTACCTGGAACTGAAACATTTTGGCATTAGGTTGCATGTTTTTTTTTATTGTAAATATAGTTCTTACTGCATTAAAATCTACTTTCCACATAAGTGCGACTATGTATTAGAATTAAATTATACCGGATAGGTTTGGTATGGTGAGAATATTATAAAGTTCTTCAAGATGTTTTGTTCAACTAAGTCATGTACAGGTGATGTGTGAGAATGGCAATATTTTTTGGTGGTGACGCAATCACATAGGTTTTTATTTTATCCAAAGCTGCAAAATTCACTACTATTCTTGTCAAATACAAGCTTTTTCCCAGACAATAACCTTGCGAGCAATTAACAAGTCTACAATTCTACATAAATACACATCCTTACATTAGTTAACAAAGCATTACATGAACGTTTTGAATTTCAATGAAATACCGTCTTCTAATATAACGCGAAGATATTATTCCCCTTCAACATAATGTCTCGCTAAACATCTATTTCGTTGGAATTCCACCTGATTTCAGTCATCTCAAAGTTTCGGGAGATAATCGCGAGTTGAATTTGTAGAATCGTTCCGCGAACCGATTGGATTATGTTATTATTATTTTGTTTTCATTATTGTTCGCGTTATTTAATAAGCTGGCTGTTTTATGTAACTTTGTTTTGTTAATGAGCTTGCTTCTTACTGTTTAATGATTTAAAACAAAACTGAGTTTCTATAAAACTATTTTTTACGGATTTCTTCGCGGTTAATTTTAGATTTTAGGTCCCGACGTTTCGACACCTTTGCAGGTATCATGGTCACGGGCAGAGTCTGTCTGGCAGTCAGTCTTATTATGTTACTAGCTGTACCCGCGACGTTGTTCGCTTATATACCTATTATTTATCTTTATGAATAAATATTTGACTGTGCTGCTGCCGAGTAAATTTTGTCACAAATGTTGCTGTTTGTATAAATTCTCAAAATATAAAAGTACCATCGTCATAATTATATAATTAGCTTACCTCTAAAAATTTTAAGGATTGGTTTTAATGCTACTTTGTTTAAAAATTTTAGATTTATCTTCCAAGTCCAGAACCGTGAGAAAAAATTATAATTTTCATGGTGGCTTTCGATGTCAATGTCCAAAATATGTCTTCCTGGGGCAGTTTTGAACTGACTCTTTTATATATGTAGTATGTTTTCTCTTTTATGCTTTACCCATTTGGTTACAATAATTGAAGGTCAATGTTTTGGTATTGAGTCTACTGGCAGCGCCAACTCTGAGTTAAAGTGAAAGCAGCTGTCGCTCTAGGCAGTAAATGGCAAAGGGCACCCAAAAACCGAATCCATAAAAACAAATTAGTCCATTTTTTATGCTATAGTTCTCGTTGGTACCGTAGTCCCTAGTGAGACTACAGGACGCGAGGTTTTGGTGCGAAACCTCGAAATTGAACTACGCCGTTAAATTGAGAGTGGATATCAGATAGGCAGTGACTGACATGAGACCCATGAAACTGAAAGAGGAGGTAGTTACAAAAAGTTGACGTACGGTTTGAGAGGCGCAGTGGCAGAATTACCAAAACTGTGCAAGAACAATCTCATTCTACCCTGATTAAAGTCAGAGGCTGTATCCTGTACAATTCGCTTTATTAAGTGTAAGGTGCAGCATAAGGTGATGGGCTTAAATACCGCACGTATATATTTTAAAATGTAGAGAATTCGATAGAAAGTTTATTTTATTTAGGGTTTTGGCCCAACCTTCCGGTAATAGGGTACAAAAACTTTATGAAATTTAAACACATAAATAAAATATCATGTACGCATAAAAACCTACATGAGAAGCAAGCTACCTTTTAAAGAATAATAAAGAGGTAGTACATACTAAAGATTGTGTGATAAAAAGATCATTGGGTTTTTGGGTAAAAGAAAATAAATAACAAATACAAAAAGATCTTGTCCATTGAATATAATATAGATGACCAATAGAAAACATTACACATTATGTTGGAAAAATAGTTTAAAAGTGGATTAAAGTTTTTAACCAACTATAAAGTGATCTATGGGGAAGCTTACGTTTTCAAGTCAGCTAATGCGTAAATTTCCAAGCAAATGGCCAGGACATTTACGCCTGAATCACTTTACGGTACATGCTATGCATGTTTGTTCCTCCATGATCAGCAATGAGGAACAAACTTACCTAAGGAGATTAGTAAATACAAACACTAAATAATTGTAAGTTTATGTATCGGTTGAGAAAAAATTCACGACTTAAAGATGTCGTTTATTGGGACTAAAAATACAACAAAATGTTACAAATATTTTTTTACTTAAAAAAGATACGTTAGTAAAACACAAAAAGAGTTATCTCTACTGAGATTTGAACTTGGGTATCAAAAAATTTAAACTTATATAAGAAAATGGACGCATGAAAAAAAATACAAACATTAACAACCGGATTTGAACTTGCAGCAACATCACTCATTTCCAATTGTTCAACCGCCAAGCTGTTTACCTCGATAGCTAGTTCACTAAAATATAGGTTCTAATCAAATTGAAGATTGCTATGGCTACCTCAGTCTGCCATGGTTACCCTCTTGTTTATCTTTTGATCCGTCAATAATGCCAATTTATGTGTGCAGTTGAGAAAATGATTTTGGAAATTTAAAGCTCCTGCCCTTA
This sequence comes from Autographa pulchrina, assembly GCA_905475315.1. NCBI lineage: Eukaryota > Metazoa > Arthropoda > Insecta > Lepidoptera > Noctuidae > Autographa > Autographa pulchrina. The sequence continues at coordinate 2,356,616 of FR997786.1, read as the reverse complement.
TCAGCTAGATTCAATAGCATGTTTCAACATAGCTAACAACCATCTACGATTTCTTGAAAACCACCTCTCAATTTTTTACACCATTCGATTAAGTAGTTTATGTTTGATACTGTAACATGAAATCTGACCCCCGGCAAAAGACAGTTGTAATGCAAGTACTGTACTGAATTGCGTGTTGTAATATTTTATTTCTTGAACTCACTAAATTAATTATATCTTTTGATAGAGTGAACCGATTTCGATGAAACAAAAACTAAGTTATACCTCAAGTTGTGTATAATTTTTGTATATAAACAATGTCTGCATTCAATTCGTAGTTTTTACGTGATGCGTGCACAAACAAACATATAAACAGACAAACAGACAAACAGACAAACAGACAAAAATTTCAAAAATGATGGAAATGCGTTCTGTTAGTTATCCTTTAACACGCTGGCTATTTTTTTTTTTCAATTTCTTCAATGTACAAAAATGACTTTTCTACAGATTTATTATATGTATAGATTATTGTATGTATATAGTTTGTTCATGGTTAAGGCTAGGGCCGTTAAAGCCATAAAAGCCATAAAAGCCGTTTTTTTGTATTAGTTATGGTAATATATTATTATGTACAATGAGTATGGTAGCCTGGTGGTGATGCGTTTTTATTTAATATTAAGTATTTTTTTACTTTAGATAAAACATAGCAATTTATGTTTAAGCGTATAATATTATTTGAATGTCAGAATTATTAAAAATTGGAGGCTTTAATTAGCTACAATATTTATCCCAAAATTCTTTTAGAAACTATAGAATTTTCAAGCCACTACAATTCTAAGAATCTCAGTAGGCAGTCTTAACCCAAAATATTTTCATAAATAAATACCTACCTATATAAAATCTTTATTGACAAAGACGACAATATTTGAGAAACCAGAAACCAGGTAATAAATGAAGTTAATAACTTAAGTTTTCAATATAACTTACTTAGTAATAGACTATTCTGTTTGGAAGGAAAACAATTTGATGAGTTAGTAAAACAACTTTGTAGATGGCAACTTTTCTAAAAAATCTAAGTTTCAGTTGCTTCAGAAATATTGTTTTACCTCAATTTTCTTTAATTCTGCTTGTTTTATACTACGATAATAAGACCTGATTTAGACGATGCGACAAAAATTGCGAGTTGCTCTACATTGCGGGGCCGTGTGGCTATGGTGTACTATGTGATCGATGAAAGACAGCAATGTACCTAATGCAATTTGTACGATATTTTTATCATCGTCGGAACCAGTTATATATTAGAAATTATATTGGTTGCGCCTTTGACTTTATTAGTGTAAAAAACAGCGTTCAAAATATATGTATAGAGTACGTAACTAATATAAAATAGTATCTTGCTTCCTTTGTACCAGACTGCAGAAAAGGTTGTGTTTTTCACGCGAATCTTGTATATTCCATATGTGTGAATTGCTTTATTATTTTGCGTTAGACAGGTGTTTTAAAAAAGAATTGGAGTATTATTGATTGACAATTATTGCTATGATATGATCTGATGAACATTTGTGATTATCCTTTCCTTCCATAATATAAATAAGGATATTTGAAATGAAGAAGAAGGCAGGAGCCATATTTATCAACAATCCGAACTTCATTTCTTCTATTTCTTACTTACTGACTTACTTGTCTTGTTTTCATCTAGACATCCTGAAATCTAATCTCAATGAAAATGACAGTGAGTAAAAAATCAATACTACTGAAAAATCTTCACATATTTGTAAATTAAAGATAAATTTAATAACAAAAAAAAAAAAAAAAAAAAGCTTTCCCACGATTAATACAACATCCAAAACAAACGATTCAACGTTTTCAAGTGGATACTAAAAGTGCTTTTAACTACACAATTGTATTATTTATATTAAATTTGTGTTCCATAATAAACAGAATCGGGAATAAATTGTGTCCAAAATTCGTAACTCAATGAGCAAACGCGCGAAACGCGGTCACGTGGTGTAAGGGTGTGGTTACATTGAAAAGCGGAGCGATTTATTATGCAATTCCTGTTTGTTTGTATTTTTGTTTTTTGGGTAATAATTCAGATCATGTTTTGTTTACGTTTCTATAGGAGAAGATATTTTCTTTGCAACAGCTTATTTTAGGTCAGTCTTATGTAATGTTATAATATGTTAGCTGAAGAAATACTATATGTATAACAAAAAGGTAACTGAAAATAATGTCTCACTGCTGGCCAAAGGCATCCGCCTATGTAACGAAGGAACGAACTATGACGCTTGCTCACTTGAGGGTTGGATAGAGATTAAATAAATTATATAAGGATTTACTACAGTTCAAAAGCTTTCAGTACGTAATTCTTTAATATTAACATCAGCTTCAACAAAAGAACCTAAAATTAAGCAAACAATTGGAATCATTGGAGTGAATGCTAAAATGACGAGTAGTAAAGATGAATGGAAGCTGAATACGCATTGCATCTATACCAAATTATGTGGCACAGGGCAGGGATTTTATTTATTAATAATAATTTATAATACTGATAAAAGAGAAATAAAAGTATTTCCCAAAGAGGTTTGTTATAAGAACACACTAAAAACAGACAATTAAATAGCTGGTTTAAAAAAAAGTAGCTTTATAATCAATTGACAGAATGATTCCTAAATTACCTTCACCTGCCTATCAGCAATAAGACAAACAAACAATATAATCTATTCTTCTATTCTTTTCTATCACTACGATCAAAGCTTTAAATCCCGCTCAATCTCGCTGCACCCCCACACACAGCTTCCACCCTTACTTTTCAAACTTCGAACATCATTTGCAGCGCCCTGCCAGTAGCTCTCGATCGTCGGAAGGGAGAAGACGCGTCCTCCCCTAATCGTGGCGGGAAAATTGTGATTCTTTTTTCGAACGTCCGAAAAAAGTATTTTCGTTTTCGTTGGACTTTTTTTCTGGATTTGACATTTGTGCGTTCAGTTTTAATTGTCAGTGATGACAGTTGGTGTTTAGAACTTTTTGGTGAGTATTAGAGTATGGGGGTTGTAATTTAAGTTTGTTAAGCGCCAATCTAAGTTTCTTCTCGGCTTCATTGTTCTTAGTTTGTTGACAACTTTTGTTTGCATGAAATATAATTAATTGCTCACGGTTTATTTATTTTAGATTCAAATCTATCTTCAATTTAATTTAGATTTTAAGTACGTCCGACGTTTATTCTCAAAAGTAATAGCTGCATTATTTTATGATAGTAAAAATACTTCGAGTTTCATACAGGTTAAAAAACATAATGTTAAATACCCGAAAAATATAATAGAGACTTTTTAGCCAGAACATGTACTTTACTATAATTATTAGTCCATGACACCTTTGTTATGAACTTACTTTTCTCTTGAACACACGTTAAAAGAAAAGTATGAGTGCATGAGTTTTAAAAGTAAACTTTTTACTTACGTCTACAAGGTAAATGACAATTTATGTTTGTCAGATAAATAAAATAAAATCATATAAGACACGTGCTTTTTATTTTACACATAAGTAGTAAAAAACTTACGACTATAGGTACACTTATTTGTAATATCGCTTGACGTCATTATTTCGCACATATAATAATATATTCTCTTTACGGTCTTCGTATTTTTATTAATTTTTTAAATGAAAAGAATTATTAATATTATATAATATATTAATTATATAATATTATATATATATTAATAATAATTATGACAAAATAATAATACAAGCTCATGATATAAAATTCATACAATGACACATCCAAAAATATTTAAACCAGAACAATAATAATAACTACCTACCTAACTAAACTAATAAATAACTTTCAAGGCAGTCAATTACTCATTATTATGCTCATAATTATATTCAAACTTAAAATAAATACAGTTTAATAAATAATGCATTATAATTATTAAGCTACAAACAAAAATAGTCTTTTATGTTTTTACACATTTCAAGATGTTTAAAGATATACCTATTTAATCTAAAAACGTACATCTACATAGAAACAAAAAAATATAAAATTAACGAAAATTTATTTTCTTCTTCGAAACGCCTACCGTAATAAACAGATATTAATATTTCACTCTATAAAAGGCTCATTAACTGCCTCATCTATTTTCTTCTCCTTAAAATACCCACACACATAATAATCTTCAATTTCCTTCAACGTTCTATTACTCGTATCTGGCACATACCTCCATATACATAAAATGGAGAACAAACCATATACAGCGTAAATAAAAAACACACCCCAAATATTAATATACAGACACAAATAGGGATAGGCTTTCAATGAAGATGAATGGAGGACACACGTAAATATAACGTATAAACAGCCCCCTATGCCTCTGTTTTTCACAGGAATTATCTCACTTGCAGTAGAAAACCCAATACCAACGGCTCCCAAACTGAAAAACGCTATGAAACCAACCAAACAATACGAACCCCATTCGCAATCCTTTGACAGTGACCCCAAACCTTGCAAATACGTCACAATGCCCGCTAACATCATAAAAACTGCTGACCCCGACATACTGAACAACATAACCTTTTTGCTACTAACATAGCGAACTAAAACAGCCGCGATATTAAACCCGACGAAGATCAAAATGTCCATGATGAGTTTAATCTGTCCGTTATGTTTTTCTGAAGTTTTGAGGATCATGTCATTCCCATACACTATAACCGACATACCCCCACCCCAGTATAAAACATTGATCAGCAAAAATGTATGTAAAGTTGGCAAATAGAATGTTCTACTGGTAGCCATTTTCTGTACATCTTTGAAAGTTTTTCGAGATGTTGGTTTAACATCTTCCTTACAACTGAGTAGTGCCTTCAGCTCTCTTTTGGATTCTTCGTCCATTCCTCTCAGCTGTTTGAAAACCTGTTCACATTTTTCGTACTTTCCTTTATATGCCAGCCACGCGGGTGATTCCGGCCATAAACAGCCTAACACTAAGGACAACAAAACAGGAGAGCCCATGACGAAACCCACAGACTTCCAATGCATATATCTCCCTAATATACTCACTAAGGAGATCCCAAGGTTTTCATATGTGCTATAGAGCACTAAGCACATATTTCTGTATTTCGGTCGGACCATTTCGGAGACGCTAAGAAAGCTAACAGCTAAAAGGCTATTCGTTCCTAAACCATGGAAGCATTCTGCAATAATAAGGGTTCGGACGTTTTCTGCAGCATAAGCAATGGTCCAACCAATGATCATCAAAATGCAGCTGAGTATAAAGACTAGCTTTCTGCCTCTGTACTGCATGAGGAATGGCAGGAAAATGGTTGGTAATCCAGCTATACCATGAACTGAACCTACAACAAAAAAACAAAACCTTAAAAGAGCTTCGTAACACACCTTCTCAGTTAAGACGAATGTACTTTGTGCACAGAGCTCTAAATTAAGTTATCTAATTATTTCAATAAAACGGATACGTACCGATCCATGATCCGTTGTCCAAGTCTAGTTGAATGATGGTGTCATTCGCTTGCAATTGGTGAAGTAACACGCCCGGGTAACCGACCACCCCGCCTGCTGAGAATGCTGCCAAATGCGTCGATCCCGCAACTAGGAACTGAAACAATTGCAACGACAAGATTAACAAGATATACCTGCTGCTCATTTTCACTACTCGTTAGGATTCGGGCTGCGGGAGATTCTAGAAAGCATGCCGCAATGACTGCATGCGGTCAACATTCTCACTGGTCGCTAGACCCCGTATTCGGGGTGTGGATATTTTCTTAAAGCTACAACCGATGACTTCCATTGGTTGCTAGCCCGCCTGCGTGTCATTCGTTGCTAGGTTGGGAGCAGGCTGCATGCTGGATAACGAATGGCACAATTTTTCCAGTGGCTTTCCCGTACATCATATACGGGCTATATATACATAGCCCACGGGTTTTATAACGACTAATGAAAATGTCAAAGGGAAAGAACCAAATGACAATGCCTAAATTCTTCCAAAATTTTTGTGTGTCTAATATTCTCATTCATGTTTGTCAGCGACTGCCAGAAAATAAAGAATTAAAATTTAAATAGGCTACTATTTGTTTTTCTTAAATAAAGTGTCGGCCAGGACATTCCTTCAAGATGTTATGTTATACACATCACATATGTTTTTGTGTTTATTTTACAGAACGAGTAGGTATATTTATTTTCATAAAGACCAAAAAGATCAGGCAGACGTTTAGCTAATCGTAAACTTTTTTAAATTCCTTTTATGTCAAAAAGCACATTTTTTTGCATTGCATAAAATTATAATTTCACTGAATAATTATAAGCTTTAGTCGTGGTGGCCTAGCGGTTCAAAGAACGGATTTTTATGCACAAGGTTGCAGGTTCGAACCCAGGTAAGTACCAAAGGGGCCTTTTTTAAAGTTATATGTACTTTCTTAATTATTATAAGACACTTCTGACAAACGGTGAAGGAAAACATCGTGAGGAAACCTGGATTCCAAAATTTGGGATCTGAAATCACCAATCCACAGGGAACAAGCGTGGTGATCAATGTTCGTGCCTTCTCTATATGGGAAGAGGCCTGTGCCCAGCAGTGGGACGTTTATAGGCTGGATTATTATTATAAGCTTTAAAGTTAAAGCCTAAATTAGTAAATTTTAAGATTATGAAGGACTTACCTGTGTCAGAAGAGGTGATAGCATGATATTGTTTGAATAAATCTCAAAAAAAAAAAAAAACTGAAAATCGTGTCAATTTTCACTTGATGAATCAAATTAAAAACTGCAATGGCCACCTAGTTTTATCAGACAAAACACTTAAATAAAGAATTTTGAAAGAAAATCCTTAATTATATAAGTACGTAGGAATTTAAAAATTTAAATATAAAAATATTCACACGATTTAATTCGTGAATAAGGTCACGACACTCAAAATGTTTGAAAAAAGAAGCCTTATGACGCGCGTAGTTTGTTTATGAACACTAAACTTAAAAATTAATTGAAAAAATATGTAAAACTTTTCTAATTTTAACTTAAACTATTAGCTTACTATGTATAGTGTTTGTTAACTGTTAAGACTCAGAAAAACAAAGAGTTTACAATGCTTGTTAAAATTTAATTTAATTATCTATTCTTATATTATACAAAAAATCTGAAAAGTTTGTCTGTTTTACCAAATATTTGGATAAATGGAGAGAATGAAAAATATTTTTATATTTAATACTCCTAAACATGAAGAAAATATTTATAAACGTATACAAAATTAAGGCTAGTTATAATATAAAATAGTAGCCCTTAGTAATTGATAAAAGTTGCAAGTAAAACCACGGGCTTCATCTAGTGTAATATTAAATGCACCTCTTTTTGATGATTGCGTATTTACCAAGAAAAATATTTGCACTGATGCAGTTTTCTGTTATTAGGTATAATGTGATGCACAGTATTGTTGTATGTTTACTTCATTATAAAATGTTTGTATTACACATTAGTGTACAATGCAAGGGGCTCGTGGCTAAGTGTAAGCCGTACGGTTTGACCGATAATACAGGTTAAGCCGCGCTCGCCGCGGTTGGTCCGTAGATGGGTGACCATTTATAACATACCGAGACCCCTCCGTGTTTCGGAAAGCACGTTAAACAGTAGGTCCCGGCTGTCATACATAGATCTCTGGCAGTCGTTAAGTCAATTCTGACAACCAGTCTTACACTGGGATACTGTGTTTCCCAGTAAAATGGGTTGGGGAGGTCAGACAGGCAGTCGCTCCATGTAAAATACGGTATTCAGCTGAATCCGGTAAGACTGGTAGCCGACCCCAACATAGTTGGGAAAAGGCTCGGGAGATGATGATTAGTGTACAATGCAAAATCGTAAATGTTTAGTTCCAAAGTGTTAGTGATCACTGTACTGAGTAGTTTGGTAACAGAATCCCTTTGACCACCTTCTGGGTCCATCATCAGACTAGCTCGAAAGCACCATAATACTGTACTGTTACCGAACTTATAAGAATGCAAATTAATCTCAATCGGATTTCAAGAAGTGGTTCTAATTTAGCTTTCTTTAAACTAACAAACATACAAAGAAAAGCTTGTAAAAATTGTGCTATTTTTGTGGCCCAAGGATAACGTTATTAATGATTATGATAAATGATTGACGTACTAAAATCTGTACACAATCCTTGAGATTTTTACCATGGAAGAGTCACATAATATTTTAATGCAATTGGGTGCGTCCACATCTGACGAACGAGCATTACACGAGCAGCTCGCGAGCATGCCGCGAACGCACTAGTGTAGTCAATTACGCCGTCTGACAGACGTGCGCGCGCCGCAGTTCGCGGTCCGTGAACGGCTCGCGAGCAGCACGTGTAATGCTCGTTCGTCAGATGTGGCCGCTCCCAAGATGGCTGGGTATAAAAATACAAATTCTATTTAGTTTACAGATAGATAATTACAATTTAAAAATAGTGTTACCAGTTTTTAGTTTTTTTTTAATTAGTAAAATCCATTTTTTACATAAAGCTAATCGAAGTTCAGTACTAGTAAAGGGACGTCAAGCTTTCGAACTGAACGGACAAAGTTGTGACGTTGCGCTACAATAATTCAAATCAATTCTAAGTGAATCTGTAACAGAAAGTTTTGTTCGTAAGTATTTGTGATTCTTCCCGGTATTCGGACCCGAGACAGTGCACGACACCAGCAATCACTAGCAACCACTAGGGCAGATAATAAAAATTGTCGTCGTAAATATGTCATACTCATAGATGTATGGATTTATTTTATTTTATTTACAGCGTTATTATATTGCCCCTTCAACACTGATGTGATGTGATTGCGCCGTTTCATAGTGTTGGCTTACAATTAACTACTGGTTCCGCCATTAGGCTAGTTCGAAAGAAGCATAATATCGTTTGTAATTAAACTTACAATATCATTTTTTTAATGTTTTATCAAGGTTTTAATCAAGCTTGTAGGATTTGACTTAAACAAACATACCTACATATATAGCAAGTAAAATTAATGCCTGTAATAAGGTCCTATTTGATCTATGTAAATGTTTTTTTTTAATTTCATAAACTGATTTAAAAAAAATGTTCCTGTATACATATTCTTTAAGTCATTTTAATTCGGGGCGACCCGTGAATCCCTATCTTACCTTTAACTCATAGTCATAGTTTACATGACTGGACCATACCTTCACTGACATTTATAAACACTGTCATTTCAGATATGTATCTATAGCCACAGCTATGATGCAGGAGATACAGCTTCAGTACCAATGGACGGATAGACAGATGGACGGTAGAAGGGATACTTACAGGATCTTGTTGGTACTCTTTGGGTAGGGATTCAAAAAAATTAAGGATCTGGCCAAACCTATGAAACCGTCGAATAAAATAAGCGATGCATGCTATGAGATATAATAATTTATTAATAAACACTCTAACATTACACACTCTTTAACTAAAACATACAGATTAATTGAATAGAGATGGTACTACTTACTAATATAATACAGATATGTATAAAATATAAACATGGACAGTCAAATCATATTCAACATTCATCATCATAATTTCAGCCTGAAATCAATCACTGCTGGGTATAGGCCACCCTTTTGTTCTGCCATATTGTGGCTATCGTGCATTCAAAATTAGTTAGTTATCAATAATTCATTTTATAAAAGGCACATCGACTGCCTCATCTATCTTCCTCTCCTTAAAATACCCACACACATAATAATCTTCAATTTCCTTCAACGTTCTATTACTCGTATCTGGCACATACCTCCATATACATAAAATGGAAAACAAACCATATACAGCGTAAATAAAAAACACACCCCAAATATTAATATACAGACACAAATAGGGATAGGCTTTCAATGAAGATGAATGGAGGACACACGTAAATATAACGTATAAACAGCCCCCTATGCCTCTGTGTTTCACAGGAATTATCTCACTTGCAGTAGAAAACCCAATACCAACGGCTCCCAAACTGAAAAACGCTATGAAACCAACCAAACAATACGAACCCCATTCGCAATCCTTTGACAGTGACCCCAGACCTTGCAAATACGTCACAATGCCGGCTAGCGTCATAAAAACAGCTGACCCCGACATACTGAACAACATAACCTTTTTGCTACTGACATAGCGAACTGAAACAGCCGCGATATTATACCCGACGAAGATCAAAATATCCATGATGAGTTTAATCTGTCCGTTATGTTTTCCTGAAGTTTTGAGGATCAAGTCATTTCCATACACTATAACTGATATACCGCCACACCAGTATAGAACATTAATGAGCAAAAATGTGTGTAACGTTGGCAAATATAATGATCTACTAGTAACCATTTTTTGTAAATCGTTGAAAGTCCTTCGAGATTTTGGTTCGACATTTTTCTTAGAATTGAGTAGTGCCTTCAGCTCCCTTTTGGATTCTTCGTCAGTCCCTCGTAGCCGTTCGAAAACCTGCTCACATTCTTCGTACTTTTCTTTATATGCCAGCCATGCGGGTGATTCCGGCCACACACAGCCTATCACTAAAGCCAACAAAACAGGAGAGGCCATGACGATACTAACAGTCTTCCAATGTAAATATCCCCCCAAAATACTAACTACAGAAGTGCCGAGAATTTGGAACGTGCTGTAGAGCACTAAACACATATTTCTGTATTTTGGTCGGACCATTTCGGAGACGCTGAGAACGCTTACTGTTAGAATGCTGTTGATGCCTAAGCCATGAAAACATTCTCCAATAATCAGAGTCTTCACGTTTTGGGCAGCATACGTGAAGGTCCAACCGATGACCATGAACATGCAGCTGATCATGAACACCAGTTTTCTACCTCTGTACTGCATGAGGAATGGTAGGAAAATGGTTGGTAATCCAGCTATGCCGTGTACTGATCCTGAAAACAAAATAATGTCATGTAAAGCTACGATTAAATGAATTAAAACATAATGTGAAACCAAAAAAAAGTTGAACGTGTATGTACTCTATATATAATCCTTCTTATTACCGATTGTTAATCCAAGTTTCGCGCAAATCCAGGTAAGTATGTTTTTCTAGTTGATTTTAGTATGACATTATATGGATACATACCGATCCATGATCCATTGTCTAAATCTAGTTGAATGATGGTGTCATTTGCTTGCAACTGGTGAAGTAATACGCCCGGGTAACCGACCACTCCACCTGCCGAAATGGCTGCCAAATGCGTTGATCCCGCCACCAGGAACTGAAAAATAAAACATCAGATTTTGAAAAGGAATTTTACCATCACTTTTTAGGAAACATTTTATTTAACTGTTATGGCAAAGGATTAACAATTGCTAGTCACAGGTCATAATTAAACTTACAATTTCAAGATCACTAATGTTTGGGTGATGAGACTCATCAGCGACTCACCAGTATAATAAATAAAATAATTGTTTTTTTTTTTTTGAAACACATCGGTCAAACTTCCTCTTTGTCACGGGATCCTCTCTAGGAATTACAACAAGGAGACTTAAACATCTGTTAAGATAAGAGACCTCTTAAGACGAGCCTCGTAAAGATCAGAACCTTGATACGGTGTCCTAAGGATTAGCAATCTAATTGCGTTTAAGATAATTCTGAACCCAAAGTAATTTAATGTTATTGCGTCACTCATTTACATGAGCTGGTAAATGTGTTTTTTGATCGGTAATTGAACCTTTGGAAATAATAATTACATCCCGTATTTCCAAGTAAAATGAGTCAAGGAGGTCAGAAAATTAGTCGTATCTTTTAAATGCGCTATTCTTGTGAGACTGGAAGCCAATTCCAAAATAGCTAGAGAAAAGGCCAGACATCGACAGTTTTTGTTTTTCGTCCTCTCTTACATATATTATGAAAACTAAACCTTTTTGAAAAGTTGGGTCTCTAGCAAACTCAGAGTTCAATAGCGAAAAATATATATTGACAAAACCATTAATAAAAACAAATAGTGAACTTACTTGTCTAACAAGAGGCGGCAGCATAGCGCTTTTGTAAATCATCAACAAAAAACTATTGTTTAATCAATCATCATTATACGTAAATAATTTAAAGACATATTTTAATTTCTAATATTTTCAATTTTTGTTTTTTTAATTGCACATAATTTATTTACTTAGCTTACTTCAGCGGCAGACTTATTAAAACTGAACAAAACAAACAACGAATACATCTTGATAATGTATTTAGGTATAAAAAGATGTATAAAAAATATTCACACAATTATACCGACCGTAATTAAACAAACAAACATTATTGACGCACCTGCATTATTTTAAGAATACACAATTCAATATAAATAGAAAATATATTTTTTTGTAATTTACTTTACCTATTTTTGTAACTGTGACCAATATATTTAATTGCAATACTCAAAGAGACTATCTATACTTATAATAAATCTGTAGAGAGGTCAATTCTGTACATGAAATACATTTTCAAAATAACTATCAGGGGGTGATTAGTCATCGATACTGATGCCAAAAATGCAATCAGTAAAATTTTTGTCTGTCTGTCTGTATGTTCCTTATAGAAACAAAAACTACTCGACAGATTTTAACGAAACTTGGTACAATTATTCTTCATACTCCTGTGCAGGTTATAGTATACTTTTCATCACGCTACAATCAATAGTAATAAGTTCGTCATTCATTGATAAGTTTCGTCATCCACGCGAACGAAGTCGCTGGCACAGCTAGTTAATAAATAAATATTCAATCTGTTTTTTTATTACGCTTTCACGGCTTAACCGCTTTCTATGAAACTTGGTATGAAGTTAGCTATTTTACCAAAAAAGGACATAAGGTACTTTTTGCCGCGATAAGAGATATCTACGCGAGCAGAACCGTGAGCAAAAAAATAGTATCTCGTTCAAATAACATAAGTGATTAAAAAACATAATATATTTGAATATGCAAACATCTGTTTATATATGTATTTGAAAAAGTCATCAGTCCAGTCAATCCATTTCAAGTCAGGTGTACCCGCGAGGCAAAGCTAGCAAAGTAAACGCATTACCTTCTTTTATTGATTTGATATTTACTACAACAATATTTGTAAAGGTGTATTTTCTGTTGTTATAATGTGTCTTTGTCACATGTTATTTTAGTAAATTTACATACTGCAAATAAGTGTTCGATGCATTTTAGGTATAAATTAAGGAAATTGCATAATGGTTCAGTTCTTAAGACTTCAAGGAAAAATATTTTAAAGTAATAATTTAATATATTTTGTTGTGCTTCATTGCGAAATCCATTTCTTTTAGTAGGTCAATAAGTCTTAAATTTTAAAATTAAATTCTTATATAATAATTGTCAATATGTATTTTGGTTTTTAGTATAACGGATATATTTTTAGTATTCAAATAATAATCAATCAAAACTACCTAAAAGTATAAGTTTTTTACGAAACAAAGTTTGTCATTTCATTCGAGCAAAAGGCTCATTTACTCGTAAAATACAGAATAAAAAATTAATCGCTTCCTCAAAAAAAAAAAAAAAAAACATTTCTTGAAGAAAAGGACGGCTTTTGCCCTTCAGTGAGACGATAATGGCTAGACATTATAAATAAATAATAAAATACATTCCTTTATTTATTATTTCTAAGCAATAATCTACCTTTTTGATCTACATTATTAGCTCAAATTTAAAAGTCAAAAGTACACATAAATCTAACCTGTTTTACCTCCCGCCGGTTATCAAATATCAAATTCGGGGCGACCCGTGAATCCCTTAGTTGGCTTTAACTCATATCCATAGCTTAGACTAGGCCATCCTTCCATCGTGTCACGTTTCACACCTCACGTCAGCAGATAAGGGTTAATAAACCCCACAAGAAATGTAAACGACTGAAGTTCATAGTGTGATAACACGTTAGAAAAAGAAAGTTGGGAAAGTGTAAGCCGGACTCGTTCATGGCTAGAAAAAAGAATCAAGGTTTTGAAGTATTGAGAGCATAAAATAAAATAAAAATATTTGTTTAATTTTTAATACGCGGTAGTATATTTCAACTACGATTGCAGAGTATCTGCTTAAGTAAAAATAAGAAAAAACACTTTATGTTTATGATAACCTCTTCGAGCCTTGCAAAAATTTTCATAACATCCATACTTTATTAACCATTTACACGTGTATACCGCTCCACGTCCGATTATAAAAACAAATAAAAAACAAAAATCAATACCTTCAACAAAAAATCCTGCGAAAACACAAAAGGTCAAAAACTTTTCACAATGTTTGTTGACTGAATTCTTTTTTCGGGAAAACGGAAGTCAATTTCCCCTATGAATATGTAAAAGGAGGGGTCTAGTCTCCGTAGGACCTTTAGGATGTAATTATAGAATTTGGACCCCGACTCGGACCCTTCCGGAGAGTCCTATAAAACTGTTGAATAAAATACGCGAAAGCCAAGTATATAAAATCTTATTTATTTCTGTAACGTTGTAGAACGACTGGAAATTCAGGCTGTGTGCTAAAATTTTCTACTTTTTTTGTTCAAATTATTTTCTGAATCTATTATATTTCGAAGACCTTGGGGTATTTTTCGCCTCATTCAAATCAGCACAAATTGGCCTACAGCTAGACACAGGCCTCTCCTTATTCGCGCCAACACACTGGGTTATCCGCCTTCCGCATCTAGTCTGACCCAGCCAAGTTATTTTAAAAAATAACGACTTGAAAGCGGTAGCTCTCGTTATTTTTTAAAAGAAATTGAATTGTTTGATACTAGCTTAAACAGAAAACCTGAAAAAAAAATGTAAAGAGTGCGAATGCAAAAAGTACTGTAAGCGACTTTATACTACTGTTTCTTTTTAAAATACACAACAATTTTACTACGAAATTATATTAACCATGGAACAACCACAATTTCTGAATCAAAGCCTGTGAAAACAATGGAACCACTTTATCGGCCTACATAAAAGTATTCCTCATTCATGTATTTCAAAGAACTCGTCCCTGCAGTCTGTCGGTTAACCATTTTTTTGCTCGGATGTCAAATTTTAAAAAGCCTATACCCTTTTCCACGAATTGATCTATCAAATGCAAAAATATTCTTTGAAATGACTGGTAGTTGCAAAAATGATCGAGTTCCAACGAACATACACTTCAGTTTTATTTTAATATACTAGCTGTGCCCCGCGGTTTCATCCGTGTGAATACCTAAGTTACCAAAATTCTATATTCGGGGCGGAGACGAAATATTTTTTCAGTAAATTTTTCAGATTTTTCTCTCCATAAGAACCATCCTCGTACTTCAAGGAATATTATAAAAATTTTTTTTGCGAAATCGGTTCAGTTGCTCTCGAGATTTGCGCTTAGCAACACACACATAAATGTTTATATTGTAGATAGTATAGGTGTCCATTTATGCATCCATTACCGGGTTAAACCGGAATAAAGGCTAGTACACACTATAAATCATGTAGCATATTTAGTGCCAACCAATAATTTCCCAAGGGTTGGCTTCCAATAACGCTGTAGTGTGATCCTTTGTGTAACTGACTTTATCGAGTTATATATTCTATCTAACGTTAGGTTTACTTGATTACAAATTACTTATTTATAATTATGAAACATACATAAAAAAATATCAAAAAGCGCAAAAAGTGGTCACTTCATCACCTTACTCCATTTAGTTTATTTGGTGAAAATTTTTGATATACTGCTATTATGACGTCATGGGTATTAGGTATAAGCTTAGCTTTGGCATTAAGTGCAAAGTTTTCATTTCAATGGTCATCTACTAAAAACCTACCACAATATGAATTAATTGTAATCTCCTCCGAACTACCGAACGTAAACGTGGGGTGCCTGTCAATTACGATCTATTGAATAGCTTTAAAACTCGTGATTAAATATCAAGTTACAAAATTAAAGAGTATTTTTTTGAGTAATATAATAGATTCCTAGTTCTCTTGTTTCAGGTGATTAAGTACGACACAGTAAATTGAGCGTTACGTAATAGGAAAATGGCAAAAACGTTTCAAAAGAACACGTTGCTATAAAGATTTTTGCAGGCGGTACAGTGATACAAGTAACAAATAATAAGAAATGTGACAGACTATTATTTTGCAGAATGTCAGTTGTCATCGTTTTTGACGTGGGTGAAGTTGCTTGTTATACGAATAACTCCAGCGGAGCCTTCTTGGTTCGTGTTTTATGAATAGACAATGTTTATTGCGTTTTTGGGACGAATTCTTTAAGAGTCATCTCAAGGGATGGTCTTAGAATTGTCTTGCAATACTTTGTATTCACTTACCAGCTGCTTTTCCAAAAATTTTCTTTATTTATGATACTCAAAAATAAAAGTTGTCTTTTATACAAGGTCAGTATAACGTCAACGTATCGTAATGTTGTCTTAAGTTGGAGATAGAAATGTCGGTCTAACAGAAATTAATATCACATGCCACTTAACTCGTATACAAGACGACGCAAGTCTCCGTCTCTCGACGAATTCGGTATCCAAGGCAATACTGCCATACAAACCACAGAGGTCCGTACATAGTTTCGCATCGATGGAGACTGAAATCAGGTATCGGAGACTTGCGTCGCCTCGTGTACGACCGGGCTTACTGTACCGAGTCAGTGTAGGCGTTATAAATCACATTGGGATGTTTCACTTTGTGGTATTTTTAAGCAAAAATCTAATTCCGTTTTGTCAAAAGACTGAACATTATTAGATCTAATGGTAGGAAGTTTAATGGTAACATCTTATTTAGCTCAAAGGATTAATTACTGTTCTGAAAGTCTACTGACGAATAAAAATATACTAGGGGTAATTGTTAACCATTGTAATAGTAGTCATAATAGTCATAGTAGTCATCAATATAATAATGGAACAACTCACACACGGTCATCTCATCCCAAACTTAGCGGGGTGCTGCTATGGTAACCAGATAACTAATAAACATACTTATATATTTCTAAATACAGACGCAAAACAAATAAATCATGTTCATCACACAGAGATTTTGCCTGGGTTGGATCCACGACCTCTGGTATAATAGTCAGGGTCACTGACCACTAGATCAACAGGTTAGTCATGGTGAAATGGTAGTCCATAATTATTTAATTCAGAAAAAATATTTTTACATTTTGAAATATAAATATAAGAACTTTCCACATAATTAAACACGCAATCGCAATGCACAACTAAACACATCTGTTTAATAAATTCCCCCGAGTGTTATAATAGAGGAATTTGAACAGAGAAAAGTTAAAGTTGATCCCAAGGGTTAGTTTCACGATGCACATATCGCTGGCATTCCCGAAGGCATACTCAGATATCCCTCTGACTGAGAATATTCAAATTACCTCAAATGAATATTAATTAGGAGCCTCGTTTAACTACTATTTATTCCAGTGGTTGGCTTGTGCGATGCAGATCTTGGAATAGGTTGGAAATAAGATTTGGAGCAAGCGTTTACTCCGAGAAAGTAACAATCCATATCTGAGAATTCGGCAAGAAAAAACTGAACTAAATACTAATAGCTCTTCAGAAAAAAAAAAACAGTCAACCTGTCCGTCTTACTTTTTTACCGACTTCCAAAGAAGGATGGTTCTCAAAACGTGGTTTTTTTTTTGTATATTTTGTGGTTTGATTTTAAAAAATCATTTTGTCATCTATTTTGTTAAAAATTATAATTATATCAGAAGTCAGTTATCTTTTACATTTAAATGTGTAATCAACGATTTCGGAACTTACTGTAAAATGCAATAAAATAATGTAAATCTTGTCTCTCATTAATAACATTAAGAATTTCTTTTTGTTTTTCCTGAGCCAGTCTTCGAACGTTGTATGAGTCACATATTACTCCCTAAAGACGACGGAGTTACCTTGCATAAACTGATGCTCAAAGAGACCTAAAAATAATAACATCCAAAACGTGTCAACATTGAACTCACACGTCATTTCCATCCCCCATTTAATGATACGTCAAGTTATCTCAAACATCATTCACAGATGATCATAATGAAATTAATTCGCCTATCCAATTACGTGAAGCTATAATTAATGCTCAGGGCACTGAATTCAATTCGACTCATATAATTAGATATACCGTACAACGTAAATTAACTTAGTTAAGGTCCATTTGTATAATACAATAGAGTCTTGTAGGATATTGCTTCAAGAAAACAAAAGTTTTTCTTTGTTTTCAGTTTGAGTTTCTTAGGGATTTTGAACGTTAATAATTTTGTTGTTTTGATGTTTTTCGCTTGTAGCAGATTTCTTATTTTTAATTTACAACGAAAGTTCTTTATTATTAAATTAGCTTGGCTTTTCTTTTGTATGCATTTATTGTAGGGTGTGGGATTGCACGTTTCAACGGATTGCTTAAGTGGTTGTATGTATAACTTTGTTATGTTTCATCTTGTGTTTTTCTAGATTAAATTTTGTATAAGAATGCTGCAATTATTTGTAATTCAAGATGAAAATATTTTATTCGAGAGGTTTACTCTTAAAAAACTTTCCAAAGTTACAAGATTGCGCCCATTCTTTTGTTTTCCCATCCATCCTTAGCTACGTCATCTTAACTCTCTCATCTTACTCACATTACCATCATCAATCTTAACCTGACACGGTCAGAACTCTTGTCTTCTTGCTATCCCATACCAGACTATCACGAATATTGAAAAATGGACTCTATACCCTTAGTAATACAACACATAATTGTATATCCCAAGTATCCATTGACATAAAACTTTTAAACACCTAAGACGAAGAGAACAGCATATCCTATCGCTAGTAGGTTCTTAAAAAGTGGCGTAAATTTATTCATGAGTCGCTGATCGTGTTACAGATAGGTCCCTTGCGGTTTTATTACACTGTTTACTGTGGTACGTCCCAATGTTGCTTGCAAAAACATTTTGCCGCAGTAAACTTGACTAGATTTCATAACTCCTTCTCCTTAAAACTGAAAATGATATTTATGAAGAAACATTACCCTAAATATTAATAGCAAGAAGTTCAGGTCAAATGAATATAAGATATCTTTAAAGCTTGTTTCTATTTTTTGAAAACCGGTGTTACTCATTTTTTTTCTGTCACTTTCATATTCTTATCGTTTTTAGGGTTCCGTACCCAAAGGGTAAAACGGGACCCTATTACTAAGACTCCGCTGTCTGTCTGTCCGTCTGTCTGTCTCCAGGCTGTATCTCATAAACCGTGATAGCTAGAAAGCTGAAATTTTCACAAATGATGTATTTCCGTTGCCGCTATAACAACAAATACTAAAAACCACATAAAATGAATATTTAAGGGGGGCTCTCATACGACGGTGGTACGGAACCCTTCGTGCGCGAGTCGGACTCGCACTTGGCCAGTTTTTTTACCTATGTTTTGCCACTGCTGGGGAAAGGCCTTTTCCAAATTCTTGTCCCGCACCACCTCGAACCAGCCTTCGCAAGTCTTATCAATTGGAACATCATCTTTCATCTCTTATCTGGGGGCACGGCAGTGCCCCAGCCAAGTCTCGAGCAAAACGGGCACGGCCGTACCATTCTTTTCTCGAAGCGTTTCGCGGCTATTTCACCCCCCCTGTATCATCGATACGGACAAAGCTAGGGGTTTAGGTTTTCGATGACCTAGAGTAAGTATTAAAACAAGCTCAGCCTCAAAATTACATGACATTTGAACCAATAGTTTACGAGTTATGAGCGATCAAAGTTACACCATTTTGTCACTCACTGACTCACTCACTGACCGATCATCAAAAATCTAAGGTACTTCTAGCAAACTTAGAACCTTCATATTTGGCACCAAGATAGGTTTTTAGCTACATGTAAAGGGAAAATTATAAAAACGGTAATAAATTATATACCTTAGTAAATAATATGAAACAAATTTATTTTTGCGGTTTTACAAGAACATGGTATATGAATTTTGACTGCATTGTTAACTTTGTTCTTTGTTTATGTACATAAAGAAAATATTTTTTTAGCAATTTTGTTTATTTATAAAAATAAAAGAAAGAGACCTACAAAAAATAAATGAGATCCCACCAAAAACATTCAATGTAAAAAAAAGCCAAGTCTCTCTATGCAATTCTTCCATCGTAAAAAGTTTTGAGATCGCATAGGAGCCAAGTCCTGTTCAACTTAATTTGTAATAATAAATCAATATTTTGTGACTATATCAATAGTTTTGTTTACATTACAATAATAGTGACTTGGCCATGAGCACAAGTTAAAGGTCGTTTGCTCCTTGTAATTACGTGCAAATACCGTTGAATTTATATATTATATATAGGTATTATGGACATGATTTTGTAACTGATTGGAATTTTAGATCACTATGGACTAAACATGCGCCATAGTGCATGTGTAGTTCACTGATCTTGGATGATACCGACTGTCGGTTAAGGTGTCCTGATATTATTTATTATTTACTTGCAACTCCTCCAAATATGCCGTTTTATATTTGTATCTTATTGTGCTCATGGCCAAGTCACTATTATTGTAATGTAAACAAAACTATTGATATAGTCACAAAATATTGATTTATTATTACAAATTAAGTTGAACAGGACTTGGCTCCTATGCGATCTCAAAACTTTTTACGATGGAAGAATTGCATAGAGAGACTTGGCTTTTTTTTACATTGAATGTTTTTGGTGGGATTTAGCTTTTCTCGCTAGACCTGCTTCAACGTTTTTTAGTATTCAATATACTATTAGCTATAAATACTTTATTTTAAAAAACTCCTCTAAGAACACTAAAAACAGGTTTACCCAGTGAATCGTGAATCTTAACTTACCGAACAAGGCGGGATTCAAACTCGTGCCTCTGGGATAAACGATACTGACTACTTAATCCTATAGCTGTTCGTCGTTGTTCGGAAAAATTTGGATGCTTTATAATACAGTTTACCTGTCTGACCTATTTATTATTTCCTTTTTATAGGCGACTAGCTGATCCCCGCGACTTCGTCCGCGTCAATTTCTGTTATTATGACCGCGATTAAGAAGTTTAAAAAAAAGTATTTCTGCGTAAATGATAATTTTAGTTAATATTATGTTGATAAAACTCTGTAGCAAATAATCGGCAATAATGCATTAATTTCGACCAAATGATTACCTTAAAAAAGGTTATAGTGAGTCAATCTTAAAAGATAGACATATACTGTCGCAGACATTTTTTTAGATCATTTAAAGAGGAATAATTCTTTCATACATATATTTTGGGTAGCTCGAACCGTTTACGCAGCGCACGCAACGGAAGCTTTCAAGTATGAATATTTTTTCCCGTTTTTGTGACATTTTTCACTGCTGCTTAGCTCCTATTGGTCGCAGCGTAATGTTATATATCCTAAAGCCTTCCTCGATAAATGGACTATCTAACACAAAAAGATTTTTTCAATTCTAACCAGTAGTTCCTGAGATTAGCGCGTTCAACCAAACAAACAAACAAACAAACAAACTCTTCAGCTTTATAATATTATTAGTATATTAGTATAGATGACATTAACTATTGAAATAAGTTTGTTCTACATAGGCTCGTCATGTGGCCACGTAAACAGAATCATAATGTCATGGAAGACTGTCTCCATTGAAAACCTAATTCATGTTCTTTTCATATGGATGTCCATTTTTTCAAAGCTGTTCTTTTCTTTAAGAATATTTATCGGTCGTACTAAAGTCGCATTCAAAGTAATGATAATGGGACATACCAAAATAAATATGCCAACAGATTCTTTTTAACCATTCACGTCCACCAAAGAAAGCACAATTTACCAAAATATTACAATACTTCGAAAAGAAAAATGGTGGAATGACCCATAACAACCCCATTTAACCTGAACATAATGATAATAACAAACAAAACGTCGCAAACGCGTACCAATAATAAATTCTACGTTTTTATGTATTTTGTGGCAATAAAATCGATAAAAGGTTTGCCACCAATGTGCTTCTAAAGTTATGACGCAAATATCATTTGTATACGAATTGCCTTTTCGAAATTTTGTAAATTATGTTGTGTACGTACATTTAATAATGTAAACAGATGTTTTGTGGGGCCTGAAGCCGTGTTATGACATTTTAGATACATTACTGCTTCAGATACAGAGGGGAATGAAGCTATACAGACAAATAACGAAATAATACTGTAACAAACTTGTTTCTCAGTGAAGCTAAGATACCTAGATCACTTCAGAACATAGTTCCATACATGGCCTAGAGATCAAACAGATTCAGTGAAGGCGTCCGTACATATTTACATATGACCCAAAGGTTCACACGTTTACCCCTTTTTTTTTCCCTGGAATATCCAGTGATATTTAAGAGGATGCTAAATGGAGATTTCATGACGATGTTTCTATTTCCGTTAAGCTCATTTTTATGATCGCCTTTCGCAGTTGGGTGGAAACTACATATGTTCATAAATAGCCTTACTATTCTTTAGTAGCCACTATATATGTATACTATACTAAATATACTAATCTATACTTGCAAGTCTGGTATGGTTTTACCAAAGATACTGCTGTTTTTTCTTCTTCTTCATAGTCTCTCTGTAGTACCCCTGTCCTTAGGGGTCTGTTTAGGTACTCTTTATTTAATTATCATCATTCACTTTTGATATACCAAATTTTGACTCAGTCTATATTCCCCCTTACCTAGAACTTTAAATTTATAACTGTACACCAGCTATTTAGCAAAAATTTGTATAAATCCTAAAACGTTCCTTCAAGCAGCTCAGAAATACCAGATCGCCTTGATCCGCTTCAACGTACAAAAAATCGTTTGTTTAAAAAAATCTTGTTGTTGAAACATTTTGATTGAAAACTCCACAAAGTTCCGAGTTTCGATTCAAATTGATTCTGAACAAAAAAACCTATGTTTTGTGAAGGAAATGAAACAAAGCTTTTGAATGCTTATTGGGAATCTGTCTGCGGTATCGCTCTCGTTTTGCTGAGATTGTTAACAAATATTTCTTTAGTAGATACAAGTAAAACCATAATATTATTAGGACTTTTTAATGTTTATATTTTTAAAAGAAAAAGTAAGAAAAAGGGAAAGTTGAAAAAAAGACTAAATTAAATAGAATTTTGTTGCATCTAATTCAGGAATTATGTTATTAAAACATAATTCCTGAATTAGAGACAATGCCAAAAAAAAATAAGTAAACAAATTATATTAAGTATTTAAAAATAAATATAAGGTGCTATAAAAATATCTGCCACGGCTTTAATGGGAGGTAGTATTGTGTTTATAGATTACAATAGTGAAGAACTTTCGTACCCCGGAACAGTTAATTAAATTTGAGAGACTAAAATAGTTAAATTAACATTGACTCTATTCTGCGTAACGTGGTTCACAAATTACGCGCAATGTGACGCTTCGTCAATGAAAACAACTGCTATCTCTTTCCATCTTTTCTGTGAATGAAAACTGTAATCAGCTGACTAGTTCGTCACTACATAATCTAGTAGGTACGCAATAATACGCAGCCATACAAGTGTTTTAAAAATGCAACTACTTACCAGCTACCGCATTCTTCAAAAAACACTGACGTAGGTAAATAAGATGATAAACTTGTGTTATTATTTATAAACAGTAGTTATTGAAATAAACCTACTTTTTTACGGATATTGTCGCGGTTTTATTAAAAGTCCGTAAAAAGTAGTTTTATTTCAATGTCTAACATTCGCGTAAATCTAAGAAACCAAACAGTAGGTACTTAGATTAATATCGAATAACGATAAATTACAGTAACTTGGCGTGTTTAAAAGTTAATCATTTTATTTACAACGATTGCACCGTATTACAGTTATTAACTCACTCCCTACCTAGTACTAGTACCTACTTATCTACAAAACTGTTGCACAAGTCCGCCTTCGCGTTGCACACAGATGAAGGCACGCTTGCATACATGTTTCTTCACTTTATTTAATGTGTCCGTTTCACTTTTCACTTGCCTAAATGCGCGTTTGATGCGCCTTCTTGGTTCTACCACACTTCTAATATCATGTCCGGTTTGGCCGTACACAAGGTCTTTCACACGACCCCACAAAAAAAAGTCTAGAGGGGTTAAATCCGGCGAGCGAGGAGGCCACGGCACTTGTGAAGTGGTAAGGATGGAGCCCTTCACGATTTAAAAGTCGCCACACGTAGTTGTCGCTCACGTCGAAGACTCGAGCAGCATCCCTGGTGCTCGCAAGAGGATGACACTGAAGCACTTCCTCTTCGAGTTCGGCCGAGTATGTAGATATTCTTGATTGGATTACTGTCGTCTGGGAGGCATTTTTAATGAAAGCGCGCGCGATATTGCTGTCGCTAACCGCTAAAACTAACGTCCGAACGCGCGGGCCGGGGGCGACTGACTGGCGAGCCGAGCGGCCGGCGGCCGGCGCGCGCGGCGGCGGCGGCATCCTTTGATAGGAATGGCAACAGTGTATGAACGGCGGCGGCGCGGCGGCGGCGGCGTTTTGTGAAATGTTTGAATTCGGTGCGGAGCGGCAACAGCTTATGACACGGGATGGTTTTATACTAATAAATCAATTCAAATTTATACGTTATTTTTTTTGTATGTAAAAAAAATATGATAAATAATCTATAATTTATCTATACTATTGTAATCTATAAACACAATACTACCTCCCATTAAAGCCGTGGCAGATGTTTTTATAGCACCTTATATAGTAATAACAGTATTGTGGCAAATAATTTCCTTTTATATTACTGTTCTCCGTGTTTACAAGTCATTATAGAAGCAAGTGACACAATTTTATCATATGAATTGAAAGGTAGGCAATATCTTGTACATTAAAAGACTAGGCCTAATGATCAAAATAGCTTTTAATGTAAGAGACGAAAACATCTATCCTACTTTCTTAATTTTATAAAGATGATAAGTTTGTTTAAAAACTTTTGTTACTATTTACAGCCAGTAAATAGTAACAAAAGTCAGTCTCTGGAGTTAAAGGAAATAATTAAATAATTCTATGTTTTTAACATAAAAATATTTTGATTCCAAGAAAGAATATAACAACAAATATTGATTTAGTGCAGTCGTTCGGAAGTTATATCGTTATATCGCAGCTCCTAAACGAATGAGCCGATTTTCATGCGATTTTTTTTAAAGCTGACCCTATTATTCTTAGCTGTAATTTATGAAAAAATGATTGGTATTTTAAAATTTATAAGAAACTTTCTAAACATTGCCTGGTATTTCTTAACTTTTTAATTTACACTTATTATATATTTAATTACAAACTTGTAAGGTTTCTCTTACTAGATTCTTGATGAAATTTATCCGATGTCAATATTACTCTCCCAAGAAGCCATTGTAAAACAAAGCTTAAAAAATACCGTTAATTGTTCACAAGCTATTAGACCCCATCCTGTCCTTTGATCACTCGACGGATATTTGTAGCTATATTTAGATCTCTTTTAAACGAGGATATTAAATTATTAACTTCCAGTGCCCTTTTACTGAAAAATATAAGGTTTTTCTGACAAAGGCAACAAAATTGGACCTATTTTCCTTTCCTCGTTGCTTTTAGGTCGTACATTGTTTTTTATTTGCCGTTGGTTATTAAAGTGTAGTAAAAAGACTATTGAAATATTTAATTAAATTCTTTTTTGCTTAATATTATAAATTTATATACTCTGTGTGTGTGTTATATGCCTGTTGTGTAGACTTGAAAACTTAATTTTAATTTCATATTCTGAAACGTATTTTCGTTTAAATTTTATTTACTTTATTCTCTCAAAGTCAGTGTGTAATAAAGGTTAATCGTATTTTTTTTATGATATTCTAATTTAGCAAGATAGGAATATATTATTACTACTCTTATTTTCTTTCGATTTATTTAGTTTCGGGATCCCAAGACTATCAACCGTTGCCCTGGGGCTTACCAAGTTTAAATGTCTTTATGGAATTCGTTAGTCATCACTGTAGATCTTCAAACACAACCCCAAAAACAAAGATATATTATGCAGAATGTTATCAAAAGGGTATAATTATCCAAAAATGGTAAAGAGTGCATTTGGTATAGATTCAGTTTTTAGATATCAATTATTTAATTAACTCATTTTGAGGTGAATTTATGTAATAAGACTCTATACCGCATGAACAATGTTTGCATTTTTATTCATAAAATATTAAATAGGAATGCCCACGCTAATATATCTTTGACTAAACATAAACAAGTCACCAATCATAGTATGCGCCGAGCTAGTTTTCTCGTTCTACCCAAGCCCCGAAGAAATTATGGCAAGCCGATGATCACTTTTGAAGAAGCACAGATTTATAACAAAATACCCTCAACCATGAAAAGTGTTAACTTATTTACTATGTTTAAGAAGAAACTTGCTCAGTATATTATCGCTAAGTAAGTGTTTAAATATTGTTTAATAATTGTGAATGAATATGTATTGTTTTGTTACTGTGACGACGAACAAAATTGCTTTTTTGTAAATAATATGTTCTCATGTAAGTGACCATATTGTCTTTTTTTTGTAAAAAAAATCTTTAAACCTAAACTTATACCCGATGTACTCTTCACCCCTTTTGGATAGCTATACCTTTTTGATAACACCCTGCATAGGTATATAAATAGTGTTTACTTATTGGTTTATGTCACAACCCACTCACTGTGCCATGTAAGCGTGTCCCATACCGCTAGCCATCAGACCCGTCACCAGGTTTGTGACTGACCAATTTTAAATAAACAATGAAAAAAATAACCTATCGCATGATACTTTGACCTCGAAACAGAAAAATGGGAATTTAATTTTTACTGGACCTACTTTTTTAGATAAGTTTTGTAACATTTATTTTCTTATTTCCTTAGGGTGCGTCCACATCTGACGAATGAGCATTACACGAGCAGCTCGTGTCAGTCAGATGTGGACGCTCCCTTACATTATAAAAAACTGACACTAATAGAACTAAGGTATCTACTTGAATATATGGACATAAACATCAGCTTTTAAATTAGAAAAATTGTATAATTTTGCTAATTAACATTTAATAATGCATTGTTTTCTTTGTTATAGGTTTAAGCTGAACATGTTCAACATTTGGATTTTTATTGCCGCTGCAGTTTTCACCGATTTATGTAAGTAGTTATTTTAAACATTATCTATTTTCATTGAATAATTGAATATAGATTATATTAAGCTTGTCAAATAACTATATTTCTACCTTATCGTTTGTTGTAACAGCCAGATTTTTCTTCAGAACATCTAAATTATAGATCAATTTTTAGTCAAAACATTAACACTACAAACTTTTAATGTAAAGCAATTGAAAAGTTAGAAAGCCTTGCATTTTAACTATTCCATTCCCGTTCGCTAGAACAGAACTAAAATACATAGCATATTTTTTTAAAGTTACGCAACTTTACCCCAGTTTTAAAACCCCGCAAATGCGCTATTTAGAGTCAGCTATTCAACAAATCTAACTACAAAAACAGTACGTTCGTTGTATGTTTATTTAAACAATAGATTTGCTAGTTTGTCGCCTCTAAAACAATTGACGGTGCACTCGACACACGTCACAACAAACGGAATACACGAACAGAGCTGAACTTGTTTTATTTTGTACACAAGCCAGGGAATAATCACCGACACGCTCAGTTACTCCCATTCATTCGGTCGTTCATTCACTCGGTCGTTCATTCGTTCGCTTTGCAAGTTCGCTAAATATTATAATGAGTGCACATTTTTCTGTAGTCGGGTTTTAGAATATTTGTTGTGTTTGGTATTTGATCTTTAACTGCGAGATAATTATGCAAAGGGGTGCATAATAAGATTAGTGTATAATAATAATAATAATAATCATTTATTTCTCTCAAAAGGTACATACATTGGTTCATGACATACTATTTCATATTATATCAAATTTGTATGTATAAAGCATCCCTTTGCATCTTTACGTAACAGAATATAGAAAAAAAACCTTGAAAAAATACTTGTTAAAGGTTTTTAATCAATACTTAATCGAAATAACGTCATTTACAGTAGAAAAGTAAATCTATGCAATGACACTACAAGAAGATCATATAAGTACATAATAATAATTAGATACGAATTAATTTCAAAACTAGATACCTGTCATGTAATAATAGTCATTCTGTCAATTTGATCATAAATTAAGCTAGGATTTGTACTGATTTTCCATTACTTACTTTACCAATAAAGAAATTCGACTGAAATACGTTTCTTAACATCGCAAAAACCTGAACGTAGAAGCTACAAAAGTTTTTAGCTAAAATATCAAGTTTCGCTATTACTTAGAAACGTAAAGAAATTGAAACTACTAGAACGGTTGTCTGCGATGGACATCCAATTAAGATTTTCTTTGATTTGTATAAAATCTAATTTAAGTTTATTTGATTTTAATTAAATATTGAGGTTAAAGTTTATGGGATAAGTGAATTTTTACTGACTTCAAAAGGAGGAGTTCTCAATTCGACTGTATATATTTTTATGTTTGTTACCTCAGAACTTTCGACTGGGTGAACTGATGTTGATGATTTTTTTTTATTTTAAAGGTGGTGCTTCCCATGTGGTCCCATTTTAATTTGGTTCAGTTATGACAGTGGGATCCATAAGAAAACCATATATGACTTATTTTGAAGTCGGTTTTTTTTTTGTGAGAATTATTTTAGTTTGTTTAAAGGCTTAAAGACTATGTATATGACTAAATAAAATGTCAGCTGAAATTACAAAGTTATTTTTATTTATTTTTTTTCATTGTCGGAGTCTAGTTAAGATTATCCGCTTTATCATACAAATATAAATGTTTGTAAAGCTTGTATGATAACAATCAATATTTAAATTGTTAATTGTTCCTCTTATATTGTTTTTATTTAAAGAAATTGAGTTTGGCCTTTTGTATGATTCTCTGTTCATTCATGTAGATGAAGCATCTTGCCTAAACTTCAAAATAAATTTTATTATATACTAAAACCATACTGCTACTATTTACTTTATTTTACTGAAAAAGGCTAGCCCTAAAAAAGTTGGTAAGGCAATATAAGCTGATCTTTTAAAGGCATTACTGAAATTAGATGAAGGAATCTTTAAATCCGTATTAAAGTTAAAGGGACTTGAAAACGCTACCTACATTGTTGTCACATAACTCTGTAAAGAAATCTTTGGACTTTAAAAGCAACCTTTGAGTTTGTTTCTTTTCAAGTTTTTGAAAATACCAACGATATTTTGACCCTGAAAAATGTTAGAGTATTCAAATGGCCAAATTTTGTTGTTTTCAAATGATATATCATGATTAGAAGCACGTTTTTGTACCAATCGTTGTATGGTAAATGCTAATAAAAATATGCTTATTGAGACACATTTCCGATGTATAGAAAAGGTATAAAAACATTTTCGCAAAAGCTAGTGTTTTAAGAGATTTTAAAATCTCAACACAATTCAAACTTTTCCGAAATATTTATTATACCAAATTCGATAAAGCAACCCGAAAAACCTCGATACACAAAGAAACATTATTGTTTGTCCAATAAAATTGACTACGCAGAATACGAATGCACCGAGATAGCGACAAATTAATATTCTTCAAATTGATCATCGCCCTACATCCACTGCTATAAAGAAATTGAAACGTCAATTCACGAACAAATTACTCTGGAATTTAAAATAAGAATTGGAACTCTTACATTGATTGCAAGACTCATTAATTCCATTCGTTCTTCTCATTTAGTCATTCGTTCTATCGATGTTAATTTAGTTCAGCTAATATTGTCTGTGCAGTTCCTTAATTAATTCCGCTTTTTATCTTATATTTGTCTTTCTTTGTTCTATAAGAAATTCTTATTTTAATATTGATTGGGTAGTGAAATAATGAATACCCGTGTTTTGAAGCAATTTTACAATTTATTCATTAGTTTTGCCATAAAGTAGTCCCTACCCAGATAGACCGATGACCTGAAAAGTTGGCTCGTACTAGAGTAGGTACACTTGCAAAATCAAAGTGATAGAACTTACAGGCGAAGGTTTTACAATTATTGCTATCATTATTCGTAATACTCTCTTTCTTTCTCTCTATAACTTGATTAAAGTTACAATATGTGATTAAATTTGGAAAAAGCCTAGCATTAGGATTTGCTATTGTTATTTGGGTATACTGCTCTGGACCTTAGGTGGGTAGGACTTACAAAAGGCAAAAGTCCTGGTTTTATAAAGCAACTTGGAAGAGGCCTTTGTCCAGCAGTGGACCTTTACAGGCTTATCAAAAAGAATTATGTTTATTTCTACAGTGAGAAACATCAAGATTATACAATGTACAATCGCAAAGCTTATATGTATATCAAAGCTTTCACGGCACAAACGTTACAATTACCGCACGTCAATGGCAACTAGGACTTAGATGCTAAATTGAACCTTACTACATTGGAATAACGGCGCTGTCAATTCCAATGAGTGACCGCTGACATCCATTTGACTTAGCAGTTAACCCGTTTCAAAGGATATGTCGAAATGCATTACTGAAGAACTTGTAATCCTATTATAGTGGAATTTAGCACTTTTAAACTAAACTTAGATATTTTTAAGGGATATAGAATTCTAAATACCTACTGTTTTTTTAAGACAGGTTGTAATACATGTTTGTTTGTGTGCTGAAATGCACTTTTGATACACTTCCACTTCTTAATAAGGTAAAAGGTAGCCAAATACAGTGTTTTTACATGGAGCGACTGGCTATCTGATCTCCACAACCAATTTTACTGGGTACACAGTATACCATGGTACGATCGACTCACCAAAAATCAATGATCTAAATTACGAAACTAAAATTATTTATTTTAACATTAACTATTTAGTGTCCAATACAAGGAAAACAATGGTTGTCTTCGTCTGACACCAAACTAAACAAATAAGAATCGGAAAAAAGAAATTGGCCTAGCATGATATTATAATGGCGTACTAGTAAACCGCATCCACTACAAATAAAATTATAATACAACCTCCACAAATCTTCCAAAAACGACATCTGTATAACAATACAGACCATTATATCAGTTCAAATATGAATCCAAAACTACACGGTAGAAACTTACCGACCTTACGTTATTAAGGCCAAAATGAAATCCCGTGTTTTGCCCGGAGCAAATGCCAGAGTTCCCATATAAAATGCCCCTTCTGTAGCATGATACATAACGGTGTATCATTATATTATATTATTATTGTTATTTTCTTGGAATTCAGGGTTGTTATTGAAATTTGAATCTGGGATTGTTTTGTATATTTCATATTTTGATGTTGAAATTATTTTGTTGGAAGAGAAATATTTTGTGGTCTTTGTGATTTGGGGTCGTGGACTCGCTCTTAAAGAATAATGGTCTTTTGAGGTATTTTAAGATAGGCCATTAGCAGAAAACCAGTAGGTAAGTATGTTATTCCCTATGGATACTAACTTTTCAACTATCGCGCTGCATGTTTATAGTAATATTATTTAACGGGAATTAGCGCGTACATGCTTAAATACCCGCTCAAAACGTCAAGCCCTAAAGGCTTGACGTTTTGAGCGGGTTACATAGGCCGTGGTCGCAAGCAGACTGGAGATGCGGTGTCATCGCTCCATGTTCGCGCTAATTCCCGTTTTATAATATCCCTATGGATAGTCTAGAGGTTTTATATGCTGGCTTTAGACGCAAGTCGAATTACATAACTGCTCTTATTACAACCTTAAACCATGTTTGTTATTATAAATAGAAGATAGGGATTAAGCAACTGCAAAAAACAATCATCTTCATGATAAATGGTACGAATTTAAAATATTTTTTCAAATGATTTGTTTTGCTCTTTTAATATATTTTGTGCAAGAACTAAGACAGACTTCCTCAAAACATAAGTGAACCTTAATTATAAGTACAAATTAGTACTCAATCCACTTCTACTTCTCCAAAACCAATATCCAAGAGAAAGCCACTCAAACTTGGGAACCTATCAAAGTTAAATGCAATCAATGCTCTCATCAAACTTTGATTTGACAAATTCAATATAAAACCGTGGCGAAGAGTAACAAGTTAGGGAAAGTTTCGAGGACGAACGGTGACTGATGAATATGTATGGCCTTGCTCCAGAATTGAAGTGCTGTATTGAGTTTTTGAGAATTTCTTTAAGAAAGATCGGTACAGGTGAATAGTTTGTTTTTTCTTGTGTGGCGGTGGAATGAGTGTCGTGATACTTTTGTGCTAAAGGATGAAATGCAAGTGGTGGATAATTATGGATTTAAAATTTACAGAGCTGAAGAAAACGCATTCAAGGCCTTTAGATAATGGATTTTTTGTAAGCTTTGAAAGGAAAAAATCTCCGAATCATTAGACAGAGTATAAATAAAAGAGAGACGTAGAGAGAGAGGCTGTAAATGAAGGGAAAAAAGTAAAATTAAAACAAGTAGTAGTTTTTTTTTTTAATTATTTATTTATTAATGAAGAATTTTCTCGCTTAGCGACAACATCGTTCTTGTTATATTGAGTAACAATTATATAGAGATGAAATACTTAGGTTTTTGTTAAAGAAATTATTTGAATCTATCCTAAAGTCTAAACAGAACATTGTTTGAGATTGTTGATATATTTCATATTAGATACATTGTATAAAACTAAAGGACAAAGTTATTTTATCTATTTTCTAAACGTAGTTTTTCTTACAGGAATTCCAGACGAAATTGCTCTAAACACTTTCTTTGAAGGCCATTTGTTTTAGTTTTTCTGCCTTAAGCTGTTCTAGATCGGAAAATTCTTACTTTCAAAAATTAATTTATTTTTTCGGTACAACGATACATCTTCAATTTTATTAAATAATTAGGAAACTTTTCCGTCCCCAAAACATAATTTCGGTACAAAATTGTCAAATTCAATATAAAACCACATCAAAGTGTAATAAGTTCTGGAAGTTTCTCGAACAAGCGCCAGCTAATGAAGTGTTCTCGTAACTAGGTAATTACGCCGGTCTCGTAGATAGAGCCAAATATGTTGGAACGGGAAACGTTTGAGGTCGAACTCTAGATTTAAGCAAGATCTTTGTATTTTATGAGAATTCTTCTAAAGCTGTTTTTGTTTTAAAATTCATTAGATATATGTAACAATTTTCTAGTTTACTAGCTGATCCCCGCGACTTCGTCCGCGTCAATTTCTGTTATTATGACCGCGATTAAGAAGTTTAAAAAAAAAGTATTTCTGTGTAAATGATAATTTTAGTTAATATTATATTGATAAAACTGTAGCAAATAATTGGCAATAATTCATTAGTTTTGACCAAATGATTACCTTAAAAAAGGTTATAGTGAGTCAATCTTAAAAGATAGACATATACTGTCCCAGACATTTTTTTAGATCATTTAAAAAGGAACAATTCTTTCATACATATGTTTTGGGTAACTCGAACCGTTTACGCAGCGCACGCAACGGAAGCTTTCAAGTATGAATATTTTTCCCCGTTTTTGTGACATTTTTCACTGCTGCTTCGCTCCTATTGGTCGCAGCGTAATGTTATATATTCTAAAGCCTTCCTCGATAAATGGACTATCTAACACAAAAAGATTTTTTCAATTCTAACCAGTAGTTCCTGAGATTAGCGCGTTCAACCAAACAAACAAACAAACAAACAAACTCTTCAGCTTTATAATATTAGTATAGATTTGCATCAGACTCAGAACTACACATAGTATAATGTTACTGTACCACACAATCCTAACCCGGGTATCACAATGATTGCTTAACACTGCACACATCGATGTAATTCGTGTAGAACTGCAATTTGTCGAGACCACACAGGCAGGCGACGTTCAGTAACAAAGGCTCTAACGAACGCTAGCGCCATCTATGTCGCACGTGGTTACAGATTTATTGCTAAATGTAGTATACGTTTTATTCTTGGTCCTTTTTTATGGGAATGTACCAGAGTAATATTTAGTAGATATATTGAAAAGGACTAGTGTACTATGTGGTTAATAAAAGTGAGGTATCTTCTTCTTAGCGTGTCGAGGGCAATCTATCATCATTGTGTTGGGTCAAAATTCTGCTACGAGAACTGCAATGTCAGTAGCTGTCTTTAAACCATAATACACAAAATGCGAATTATGATAAATAAATAAAGTATTCAAAAATGTTCTACACATTCTTGAATACATTATGTAAAAATCTAGGAATGCTAAAAAAAAAAATGATTACTGAATTGACCAGCTCAATGAAAAACTTCTTTTAATATTGACCATCACAGTCTTATGAGTATTTAAGATGAAAACAATGCATTGTTATCGAAAATGCCTACTCAAAAACATTGCATATTACAATATTCAATATAAACGTTACTACCTATTAAATTACTGTCCCGTTTCTGTGATGCAGCTCAACAGCTTTCAGGGAAGCGACCGATATGGACGACAAAGGGAACTAACGATACGAAAACGTATTCATATTGATTATTACCTGGAATCTACAAATGGAATTTAGCTGAGGAAATCTTTTTGGATGACATTCTGTGCCTGCTGAACGTACCTGAGGACCAAAATTTGTGGTCGGCTGTTTTTTTGTTTGTGGTACCAGATTTTTTTTCTGTAAACTTTTTATTTATGCGTGTGAGACAGGGTTGTCAGTCAGATTTTTACGCTTAAAGATAATTTTCCCATTTATTTATACATCATAAATAATTTTGGTAATAGATTATTTTAACATTAATTCCTCTTACTACTATTTATATATAACAAGTTTTTATGGATTTTCTTATGTCAAAAAAGAAAATGATAACGCTTTACTCTAACATGTAAAAGTATGTCCTAAGTTCGTACCCAATTACGATAATACGACAAAATCGCCACCCGAAACACGTTTAAAATCACCAACGAAATCTGAGAAAGTCAGGTAACAAGAAAAATAGAATCGACAGTCGTACCTCGTGTTGCTACTCGTAGCTTCAGTAACTCAATACAGACGGCACAATATAGGTCTAATGAACGCCGTCGTAACTAGTCGTATTCAGGCATCCGCGTACTGAGTTATACGTCTGTACAGAATATTCGAGAAACAGACGGACGGTGGGTAATCGAGTGTAGAAGTTTCATTACAGTTTTTAAGTGAAGCAAGTTAAGGTATGGTTATGGTTTAGCTTTGTTTGACGCTTTTTCCTTGGTGATTAAGAACTGTTTTTAAGTCATAAATATTCGTTAATCGACTACCAAGTAAGATGTCATGTCAAATGCTGAACTTGGTTTTGACTAGCTTTTATAACAAATTAACTTGAACGTTTGTATTTTGACTAAGTGTTAAACGAAACGGTCTTTTAGAATTTAGTAGTAAATAAATGTGCATAGAAGACCATAGCTTTTGCTGCTTAGGTTTTTTCAAATCATGCTGGATCCGAATTCTAGTCAGGACGAATTCAATTGAGAATCAGTTCGATTTATGGTTTCATTTCATATAGAATTCAGCTGAACTCCGGTATTTACCATGAAGCCACCTCCTACCTAATCTCCACAAACCAATTACTCAGTTATTAGGAAAAGCATCTTATAGAACTGGAACTGATTCGTGTAATATTTAATTCTCTAGTTTCTTGAAAACTGATAATTAATAAATAAACCGAGTAATTGCATTTCGCAGAATGCTTAACACAGGGTACTTAATTTACTCGTTTACTGCAAATATTAAAGGTGGGTAGGAAGACCGGATCCTTTTGTATGGCATTAATTCTACACGAGACAAAGTATTAATTAATTCAGAATTGCAGATAAATACCGTATGGTGCATGAGAGCGTTTCCAGTAATTGGTGATTCGAAATAAATTAATTTATAATCCTACGGGAATTAATATGTAATTACACGTAAATGTAGAAAGGAACCAAACCCTTTTTAAATGAATGTGGTCTGACGTTAATTGTACATTATTCTGATTTTTTTTTTTTTTTCGCAAGTACCGAATTAATCACATAAAAACATATAGTCGAATTGAGAACCTCCTATTTTAAAGCCGGCCAAAAATAGTGTGATTTTAACTGTCCCACCGCATAACATAAACATAACATAACATACCATCACGCCTGTATCCCCGTAGGGTTAGGCAGAGGTGTACCAATGTACACCCACAGTTCGCCGGTATATTTAGGTCCCATGTAATAGGGGGCGAGCCTATTGCCACTAACCGGGCACGAATCCAAACTCTGACCTGCTACTGAGAATTTCATAGAAAAACCCAATAACACCTCGGTCGACTTGGGAATCGAACCCAAGACCTCTAGCGTAGCAGTCGCGCTTAGAACCACTAGGCCAACGAGGCAGTCGCATAACATAAGCCTCTTTAAGCATTCATCGCGTTTGCTCATTGCTGGTCGGAAATTAGCGTGAAAGCCTATTCTCGGAATATTTAGCGTTGAATGCTGCGCTGCACAATGTTGTAACTAAAATTATGATTAACATTTTCGCGTTTAGTTCGATAAAACTAAACTGTTTAGTAAATAGCGTGGTCAAAAGCCGGGTAAATGCGAGTCGGTCACACATGTAAGGTTTCGTGTCATCTTAAAATAAATAAATCTAGCAAAATTGATAAAAAAGTTTCTACGGAATTTATTATTTATTTAGCGGCAACATAAATACACAAAAAATCAAATCCTTAGCCATTAAGGTTCGTGACTTACCTATAGAAAGACGGCCGGACAGTGGAAGCTTAGTAATAGGGTCCCGTAGGCACAGTTTGGGTACGGAACCCAAAAAAGTCAGCAACAGGACCTTTCAGAATCAGCTTTGTTTGGTACACAAAATAAGTACACTTTATCTTTGTGGGTTGTTATATAAAAAGTTATAAAAACATCTGTGGGTTAGGAATGCGGGCCTCAGTTGGGCACGGTAATGATTACTTGACGAGACTGAAGAAAACATTGTCTTTTCATGACTCTTTCAAGATTAGGGATTTAGGTTGTAGCTTTATATTTAATTTTAATTGTAGTTTAGGTATGTAATTGTAGAAATGTAATAATGATTATGAAAAAGGTTAGATGGCGTGAATAGATTTCAAGAACAATTGGATATCAATATTATTTTAACTCATTTTGAGCTGAAATTTTGTAAACTGACTCTATATCAGATGTACTCTTCACCCCTTTTGGATAGATATACCCTTTCAGTAACACGCTGTATA
Source organism: Autographa pulchrina (assembly GCA_905475315.1). Lineage (NCBI taxonomy): Eukaryota > Metazoa > Arthropoda > Insecta > Lepidoptera > Noctuidae > Autographa > Autographa pulchrina. The sequence continues at coordinate 2,319,521 of FR997786.1, read as the reverse complement.
ATTAACTCTAACTATCCCTGTTTCTCGTCGGCGTCAAACAACAAAGAATAAAACTAAACCTGATTAAAATACATAATAACATATATCAGGTACTGTCAACATACACCCATTCAATTTATATTGATAACATGTAATGTCATAACAATAAATTGCATCGAAATTTCGGCCATAATTTACGTTCACATCTGCCCTTAATGATTTTCAAAACAATACACGAACACTGTAATATTGGAAACTCAACAAAAACTATTTAATAATACCACCGTTCCATCATTAGCATATTTAACTATAATAATTAAATGGAGTAATTATTTTCTGAAATTAATGATTTGGCTTTAGTTTCTGTTTTATGTGATTTATATTAATAATGTTCGATGAATTTATCGATTCTGTCAAAAACATGGTTTGGAGTTCAATTTTGTTGTCAATCATTTTGTTTTCACTTTAATTTCGGTTCATTTATAGAATGATTCATTAGTTGAAAAAGATTTTTTGCGTCGTTGTTCTACCTAATAATTTCTTGTTACAATAACACTTTATAAATTGATTATTTGGCATTTTATTTTTACTTTTGTTTATTTTACCTGTGTTCACGTTATTTCGTTATTCATGTAACAATTTCGCTTTCATGCGACTTAATAAGACAAAACACGGTCAGAAATGCCACTCACAGTGCTTGCAAATAATTCATATTTCAACAGTTTTTGACGGGCCTGTTGGTCTAGTGGTTAGTGACCCTGACTGCTATACCGGAGGTCGTGGGTTCGATTCCCACCCAGGACAAATGTTTGTGTGATGAGCACGATCATTTGTTCTGTGTCTGGGTGTAATTTATCTATAATAATAATATGTATGTATTTAGAAATATATAAGTATGTTTATCAGTTGTCTGGTTACCATAACACAAGCTCTGCTTAGCTTGGGATCAGATAACCGTGTGCGAGTTGTCCCGGAATATTATTATATTATTATTATTATAGTTTTCTACAAAAAGTATAATAATATTATACGTATTCAAGGTATCAAAAATGTTTTCTATAAGAAAACCGGAATAGTGTACTCTTCTACCTATCTACAAACTGCCAACACTATACTCTCGACCCTAAATCAGTCTCCTTAAGTTTTTCTTCCACAAACTTTCATAATCCGCCATTCTCTTTTATTCTCATTAATGTCAGAAGGAATTCTTTACAATTTAAAAAACTAAACAACAGTTTAGAGTATGATAATGAAAAACAGTTTACAAAGTACTTGAGACGGACGAACCGCGTCTGGTGCTCATAAATATTAATAAGGCGACATTGCTTGCATATCAAATTGCAAGGAAAAGCTTAGCAGGTTTCAAATATTTTCTTATATTTTTCATATTTAGACGGGCCTGTTGGTCTAGTGGTTAGTGACCCTGACTGCTATACCGGAGGTCGTGGGTTCGATTCCCGCCCAGGACAAATGTTGTGTGATGAGCATTATCATTTGTTCTGGTGTCTGGGTGTAACTTATCTATAATATGTATGTATTTAGAAATATATAAGTAAGTTTATCAGTTGTCTGGTTACTATAACACAAGCTCTGCTTAGCTTGGGATCAGATAACCGTGTGTGAGTTGTCCCAGGATATTATTATTATTATTATATTATTTCATTATTTTGGAGTTTAGGGTATAATTTTAATGTGGTAAACAGGATTTATTTTTAGCTGAATCCGGTACGACTGGTAGCCGAACCCAACATAGCTTGGGAACGGGTTAGGCAGATGATGATGATGAAACAGGATTTACTTTTTTTGTACAAGCGATGACCCGCGGGTTTTATGCGTTCGTAGCACCCGTTTCTGTATTCTTTGCGTGACTTTTACTGATGTTTTTTTATAGTTCTTCTGTTGTTCGGGGTAGAGCCAAACCAAACAAATATAAAAACATCATCATCTCCCGAGCCTTTTCGAAACTATGTTGGGGTCGGCTACCAGTCTTACCGGATTCAGCTGAACACCGTATTTTACATGGAGCGACTGCCTATCTGACCTCCACAACCCATTTGAATGGGAAACACAGTATCCCATAGTAAGACTGGTTGTCAGAATTGACTGAACGACTGCCAAAGTTCTGTGTATGACAGCCGGGACATACTGTTTAACGTGCTTTCTGAAATACGAAGGGGTCTCGGTATGTTTTAAATGGTCATCCATCCACGGACCAACCGCGGCGAGCGCGGCTTAACCTCTATTATCGGTCAAACCGTACGGCTTACACTTAGCCACGAGGCCCAATATAAAAACATACAAATCATAAATGGTGAAAGTAACTTCTTTTTATACATAATTTTTTATAATTTCTATATATAATCATCTGTAGTCGATTTGCAAATGAGATCAAATTAAATTCGTTATAAACACCTACAAATCTGTTCCCAATCACATATTATACGAAATAACCGATCTCACTCTTTTAAAACACACGAAAACAACACGTTTTCATAACCGTATTAAATCTTACCTTAAATTACATTTACATCCAAAAAATGATACCCCATGTTTGTTGTTTGCGGTAAAATACACGGAAAATAAATTCAAAATATTTTCACTCAATCATTTAGCCTCAATTAAATTTTGGGAAAACTGTACCAAGAAACTTTGCATGGAATCCGAAATACCTCATACCGCAAAACATACTTTGTAATGGAGTAATATTTGTTTTCAATTTCTGTGAAGAACCCTTAAATACTAATTCTAGTGAAGTGTAGTTACAAAGCTTCTTTGGGAGACTAGATTATAACATGTATAGGCACTTGGTTATCATCATCGTTCATCAACACTCCACCGAACACGTCTTGCTTTTATGCGGAGCCAGCAGATTCCTCTTCATCCGACGGCTGCGAGCAAAAGAGCCCGGAGTTGTGTCAGTGTCAAGAAACGTCGACCAGCTTGTCATATTTCAGCAGTTCCTTTTCACGTTTCTTAACAATAAAAATATCGAAGCGCCGATATATGCATTATACTACCTATTCTACTAACTTATGTATATTATGTTATAAACAATCAATATATTGAGTGCTTTAATTTCAATTATGTGTGAGTGACTTGTCTATTGCATTAGATAGATAGATAGATAGAATATTGTTTATTTTACAAGATTAAAATTACATAATAATAAAATACATTAACAGTAAAGCTTACAATGGCGTATCATTAGGTTATAAACCTGTAATGATAGCTTAAGGCATTTAAATAAATAAATTATTACTAACTTGAGCAATACTAACACTAAGGAAAGGTCATTATTTTATTTTTTTCCTAGCCTATTTTACATTCCACTGCTGGGCGAAGGTGTTTCCTTTCTTCTTGCAAACCTCTATGTTTTTTTGCGATTTATGTCCACTTAATTACCAGCCAAAAATGGAGGAGGATTTTTATGCAGGTAAAAACTAAAGTACGGCTTCTCAAAAAAGGATTATTGATTACAACTCTCCCTAACTGCGTTGAAAATTTAAGATCATTAATTCCATGATAATTAACAACGCGTCACCAGCCGACCGGTTTTATATAATTAACCGGTTTTATTCATATCTATTTCAGCCTGTAAATGTTAAACCTAGTCAAAAAACTCCCAAGTGCAGATATCGCAAAAATCTGCAAATTTTATTGAACACTTGTTTCGAAAATTTTGGAGACCATAAAAGCAAAACACATACGAGTACATTTGGTCTTCAGATCCCTGGGACTAATCTACGGTCATCAGCTCAGAATCACTGCACTAATGACGTCATTATGAGCAAATTACTTTTAGTTCATACGTGATTAGACCTATTGGGGACTGTTCTAGATTCGTATGTAGGTATTTAGATTGTGATCTACTCTATTTTATTAACCAAGACGCAAAAACTATGGGGTATATAACTAGTAAGTTTGATGTGTCAATCTCTCTCTCCCGGGATCTCTTTCCGTGTGTGTGTGTGTGTATGTGTATGTGGCTTAGGAACTCCTAAACGAGTGGACCGATTATGATTGTTGTTTTTGTTTCATCAGGTCAAAATTTTGAAAACAAATTAAGAATATTTGTCGGGCTTTTACATTTCAATTTTTTTAGATAGAGCAATCAGTTTAGTTGTATCAGTTTATCGTCTTCTTTCCAAAATGTCGTTTGTTGAATTCACACTTAATGCTCTTTACATAGATGTTAGGTACCGATATCTATTTCCTATTTATACGTTCCCAAGTAATGCTATTTAAGTCAAAATAAATTGGGCTTATACTCGTTACTTAGAAACATTGCTCTAATACACTGTCAGCTTACTGCAACAATACACTAGGTATTTGCAATAAGTACTAAGGATCAATTCAAACTGCAGCAGAGTCGCTATTTCTAATAAACTTCAGAAGGCTCTCAAGAAACGTTACGTTAAAAATCTACTGATACTAGATGCTCGGAGCCAAAGTGTACTTCCTATAAAGAAAACCCAGCAACAAACGCCATTAAATCGATAAAAAAGCTGACCAAACTTTGATGTAATTCCACCAACAATGTTTCCTACAGTCTTCCTTATCTACAAAAGCATTTATTCAGGCCTACTCGATAAAACTCCCTTCCGAGACTTTTCACTTTTCACCAAACATTGTTTCGACCTTATCAAAAAAACATAAACACGATACGGTGTAGAGTGACCACGAATTGCTGGCTACAAAGCGATTGGCCTCGAGCTATTTACATCATTACCCGATACGAAACCTCATGCATTTTGCAATGACTACTGTGACCAGTTGCTCTACATTTGTCGGATATTCCCGACGCCATTTTGTATCCAAAATAATTATAACTATACCAGCCTATAAATATCCCGATAGTGAATGTTTAAGTAGGTATAACGCCAGGTGGAGTAAACGAACATTATTATTTTATGTACATTTTCAAATAACAGTTTGTTTTTTATCAAGAAAAGAACGACAGTAATTTTTTTTTATTAGTATTTAATGGTTCGATCATATATTATATACCTACTTATTAACTTATTTTTTAAATTATATAATAAATAAATAATAATAAATAAATAAATAAATGCGGACAACATCACATACATTGCTCTGAACCCAAAGAAAGTAGCTGAAGCACTTGTGTTATGGAATTCAGAAACAACGAAGGTACCACAAACACCCAGACCCGGGACAATGTAGAAAAGTTGGTTTCTACATTGACCCGTCCGGGGATCGAACCCGGGACCTCAGAGCTAGCGACACCTTGAAACCGGTGCGTACGCCACTCGACCACGGAGGTCGTCATAATAATAATAATATAATACTAGCCAATAAAGCCACTGCTGGGTACAGGCCTTTTCCTGTACAGATAAGGCACGAGCATTGATCACCACGGTTACTCATTTGCAGATTGGCGACTTCAGATCCCAAGTTTTAGAATCCAGGTTTCCTCACGATGTTTTTTTTTTCAGAATTCAGAAGTGTCTTAGAATAATTTTGAAACTACATATAATTTTGAAATGGTCACATTGGTACTTGCCTAGTTTTGAACCTGCAACCTTGTGTATACAAAGCCGTTCATTGGAACCACTAGGGTGGCCTAGTATTTTGTATCGAGTGTTGTAAATCGTTGTGTAATGTAACAGTTACTGCGTATTCGTTTATGGTGATATACGTTTAGTTCTTGAGTGCTTTGTACGTGTTTGTGATCTTTTATCGCGGATTAGTTGGTTTGAGCTTGTGAAAACTTTTGTTTGTACTGAGATATAATGCTGTTATTTTTTACTATCTTATGTAAAAAGAATGATATGGGATGTGATGTCGTTTTTTATCGTTTAAAAGCGCTGTTATTCATAATATACTTGAAAATTTATTTTCATTTTTTGATATGTTTTGTAATAAGATATATGTAATCATATATGAGGTGGACCTCTATGTAGTACTGCTTAACATTACTAACAATATAGAAGCATGGAAAAAGTTGTGCCTTTTCCAGCAGTGAGTGATCAAAGACTAAAAATAAAATTTACGCTGTTTTTACTGTTAAACCCGTTTTTCTACAGAAGAATAATAAAATACCCTTCTTGTTTACATTTTAATATCAGAAATTTCATGATGTACGTAACTTAATTAATTAAATATAACATTTCGGTCTGCATGATGTTACCAATTAAAAATAAAGCAGATAAAATAATTTACTTAAAATAATGTTAAAGTTAACGTATTTAATCACGCGGTACCACCAGTTATTATCTCACGGTAGTTATTAACCACAAAAATATACACCAAATGATTCTACTAGTTATTTTCCCATAAATCATGGCTACCCTAAACTACCCATTGCACGTCACTCACCCTTTATCAGACGATGTTCGCAACCCCCATTCGCCTTTTGTTTCAAGACTTAAGACTGTCTTCACATTATCCGTTACGATACTGCGGCTAAAAATACGTATGATATTTACGAATCCGATATCGGATCGGATAATTTGATAGACAGGTACAGTCACGAACAAATATAATATTATTATGTATACACTCTCCAATTTTTTATTATTTTTTTCTTAAATTCTAGATTGATATTGTAAAACGTGTTAGGAAGAAATTGTTATTTTGAAAATAGTTCTTGATCATGTACATTTTTTTTTTGTTTTGGCACAAAGTATCGCTAATTATAATATGTATTACAGTTTCGCTATATGTAGGTATACATATTTTTGTTCGTGACCGTTTCACACTTTTACTTGCCCCCTTTATCGTGTCGGAGTCCGATAGCGATATCGTATCGAATATTATGAAAACAGTCTAGGGTAAGGATTTCAACAAAACTCAGAAAATCGACAAGAAAGATAAAAGTTTCCCAAATCTCTTTCCCAGTACTTATTGTTCGTGGTTTTAGTGGGTATAAATTATTCTCTACTTCCATCTATCTCCCGAGCCTTTTCCCAACTATGTTGGGGTCGGCTACCAGTCTTACCGGATTCAGCTGAATACCGTATTTTACATGGAGCGACTGCCTATCTGACCTCCACAACCCATTTTACTGGGGAACACAGTATCCCATAGTAAGACTGGTTCTCAGAATTGACTTAACGACTGCCAAAGATCTATGTATGACAGCCGGGACCTACTGTTTAACGTGCTTTCCGAAACACGGGAACCACGTTAAACATTTTATTCTCTATTTATTATTCTCTACTTAAGGTTACTTTTTATTCTTGGACTAGAGAAATTTTATTTGTGAATCGAAACAGACCTTCTATTTTGGAATTGCTGGTCTTTACTTAAAATATCTTTTGTATATTTATTTTAATCGTGATAATCTTATCACGATTAAAATAAATTTGCGGAATTAATATTTGAATTTATTGCACTGAATTTAATATACATGTACTCGCATCAGTGACAAGACATTGGCCATGCCTTTATTGTAAAGAATCTGGGTGCTACAAAATTTTAAATTGTATCTTCTGAATATTTAATATTCTCTCGAAACTCTTTTTGAATATTTAAGACATTGCAGTAAACATTTTATACATTGATAATTTGTAGCAGATCTCCTTCGATGATTCTATAAAAAGGCAAGAAAAATTCTATTAAACTAAAGCTTACAATTTAGTAAATCTAGTAAAAAAATCAAAATGTCAAGTTAAATAAAGCCCTTTAAGTAAAATAAAGCGAAGGCTTCGCCTTAATACAAAGTTCGAGTATGCAAAGCTTGTTTTAAAGTGCTTCATAAGTAACAAGCTTGCAGGGAATGTTTTAATCTTATTGTCAAGTACAATTTTCTGGAAAATGTAACTTTAGGCTGGATTTACACGAACAGCTCGAGCAGTAAGTGATCTACGTACACGGACTGCGCGAGCTTTCGACCGCTCTCACACATCACATGCGCCCCCCGCTTGCTTCTTTTTGATTTGTCGAGCGCTCGAAGCAGTCAAACTGCTTTCAGCAGTCCGTGTGTAGACAGCCTAATCTTTTATATACCATGAAGTTAGACTAAAATTCTGCTTTGTACTTTAAATACTTTAGTTAGTTCATTTGTTAAATAAATGAACTAACATACATTATGACGGAATTCTGAGATATTTCTGTAGCCTAAATTTTCTTCTTCCTAACAGTTTTCAAAGCTATGTTCGGCTCGCCTTCCGTATCATCAGATTCAGCTGATAACTGTGTTTTACATGCAGTGACTGTCTACTGCCTAGTATCATTTTTGCCAAGATGTGATGAACACAAGCCCTCACCTAAACTTAAGAGCGCTTACCTTTGTAACTTTAACTGATATGATAAAACATTGAGTTCTGAGGTTTACGCGAATGTTAGACATTGAACCTCAAGACACCGTGAGCTCATATTGCGTAGGCCGGAACACAAATAATTAATAAAAATATGAAGGTAGAACGAGCAACAACAACCGTCAAGACGAACACCACCTCAGTCTGCCCGTGACCATGATACCTGCAAAGGTGTCGAAACGTCGGGAACTAAAATCAAAATACAAACCGCGATAAAATCCGTAAAAGTAGTTTTATTTCAATGATATGATAAAAGAAAAAAACGTGTCCATGTATTATTATTATTCTACTGATAGTACGGGTCCATCGCATGATCAAACTTACACTTGACCGGTTCCAATGTATTTTTAATCGGAACGTAACATGATCGAGAATACAGATGAGAGAATGCATAAATAATTAACAATTTCCTCTTTTGTTTCGCTATAAATTGCATCAGAATTACCCCCGTAATCCCAATGCAAAGGTGTAATAAATGCTTACGTAGGCGCTTAACCCACTTGTTGAGTATTTGTAAATTATTTATAGAAGAACTAGGTAACTTGGCTAGGCTAGGCTAGTTTCATCCATATTGGATTGCTCGCTTATTGCTCGTGCATATTTTAGTGGAAGTCGATCGGCTAGTAGTGCATTTCGCTTGAGTATTCTTTGTATGTTATGAGGTCATGGTTTTATGTCGATTTCGTTGTATGTTTATTTTGGGAGTTGAAGATCGTTTTGCGTCGAGTTGGAAGAAAAAATGACGATGCTTGTTTCGGTTTGGGAAACTGTAGAATATTGTTCGAATAACTGGTAACTTGATTGTGTTTTGTTTTTATAATATTAAAGTACCTAAGTATTGCAACATTACAAAAAATATTATGTAATCTTGTCATCAATATTCACACTAACACCAAATTCTGAGCGTGTATACTAAACTAAAGAATTAGTGATTTTAGCAGTTCATATTTTTTTCGTAATGTTTCATAAATTTGGCACGTTGCGAACATCATATATCCAACCTAAATAACAAAAAACTAACCTACATATAAAAAAAGCGTAACTTTTAATCGGCTACACTGAAATTCGTTCAACCGTTCACAAAAAAAAGCTAACAAAACTACTGTAAAAAAGTTAACTTATACCACGCACGTGCTATCCAACGTTGGAATTTTAAATGTAGCATACATTTATGATTTTGTTCGGGAATAACTTAGATAATTTGCTATCCCAGGAGCAATGTACACGCTTTTATGAGGTAAAGTCGCTGAAATTTTAATCTGTGTGTATAATGTGGTGGGATTTCTTGGTTTTGTTAAGAGTATTAATATAGGAGATTTATTAATTATGTTTGCATTTGTACTGGATGGGGTTGGAAGATAGATAATGTATTCTATGGAATAGATATTGATTTATTGATAGTGTATGTTCCGGTCATGTAACAATAGGATTAGGTATCTACATGGGTTCTGATTATATGAGTTTACATAGCCTTAGTAAGTGTAAGCTTGGGTATAAGCAGCGTAAGTTTATTAATTTATGGTACGGGTACCGTACGACATAAATCGATGTAAAAAAAATAGTTAAAAATAGTTGCGAAATGTTTTATGAAAATTGTAGAGTTTTAGATGTTTTTCATTTCATTTTTGGGTTTGAAAAATATTACAATACTATATTTTGATCCACATGACACACCAAGAACTATAATAGAAATTCTAATTCTAAAAAAGGTTCTATTTTATCTACAAATTAAAAGTAAAGGTCCTGCGTTAGTTAAAATAATAAACAATGGAAAAAAGAGATCTCTATTTTCATCTGAAAAAGAATGCAGTTAAAATGAAAATTCTAAGACGAATGAATAAAGAAGCAAGATTGAATTGCATAATGGATGCAGCTTATAAAATTCTCACTACAAAGGTTGGTCAAGCGATGATTGTTTTCTATTAGCTTTCATTTTACAGAGGGTTTTACGGAGTAATTGAAACTATTAGACATTCGAAATGAAAATAAATATGTACGTCAAATTTTTTTAGATAAAAGTTTAATTTACTTTTGGTAGTCTAGCTTTAAATAGTAACTCTTTTAGTAGCCCCACGAACTAGTAACAATATTTTTGCATATACTTATTGACATTTTCTTAAAACCAATAATAATAATATTCCGGGACAACTCACACATGGTTATCTGATCCCAAGCTAAGCAGAGCTTGTGTAACCAGACAACTGATAAACATACTTATATATTTCTAAATACATACATATTATAGATATATTACACCCAGACACAGAACAAAAATGATCGTGCTCATTACACAAAGATTTGTCCTGGGTGGGAATCGAACCCACGACCTTCGGTATAGCAGTCAGGGTCAGTAACCACTAGACCAACAGGCCCATCGAATAGTCGAATAGTCCTCCGATTTTACCCTCGTACTTGTGTATTAATCGGAATTAAAAATATTTTATGTGTTATAAACTAAATCAATATGCAAAATGTTGTCTATATCCATTCTGTAATTTTCGTGTGAAGGAGTAACAAGTATCAGTCCATTTAAACTTTCCCGTTTTTCAAAATCAAAATCAAAAATTAAAATATTTTTATTTTAAGTATGCCTTTTTAAGCTCTTTTAAAACGTTAATTACTGACTCTAGTTGCAGGTTCCAAAGGATGGAAGGAGGAGGAAGGTTTAAAATATTAGATGGATTATGATTCTTAATCGTTACTGATTTAATATTATTTATACATTCGAAACCATATCCATATCCGACATATAAAGTACATATCTACCTACGTTTTAATGAAACAATATAACAATGTCTGTGGGCACATAACATACTAAGGGCTGACCGCGAGTGGGGACCCTAAGTGTCAATATACATTGTAGAGGTCACATCGCTTTGTTTAAATTATTTCCAATTATGTACATGTTTGGGAATCAATGTAATGGAATGTTATATTGTAAATCGATGGTTTTAGTTTCGATGATGTCAATTTAAGATATATTTCTTGGTCAAGGTTTCAACTAATTTTTAGTCAGTTTATTTATATAGTCTAGAAAAATATGTAGATCAGGAAATGTATTCGCAGCCTTTCTTAAAGATTTTTTACTTTATGAGTCCAATTTTACGAAAATGATTTAAGTTTCAAGTAAAATGGGTCTCTATATTATTATAGTAATATATGTTTTAAAATCTGGTATTTTACTGGTTTTATATTTTTTTTTTTCAATATGTCAGCTTTTTCGTATCTTCATCAATTATTTTAGTAGTAAATACTGCTCTCGTTAAACTCCTCATATTTTTAAAACCTGTAAAATTTACTAAGCAAATATAGCTCTAACTACAAAACAACAAATTTTAATCAAAGATAGAATATCTCTGGCATTACAAAGGAGATCTTTGAATACTAAGAAGTTTTCATGCGGGCATAGTCTTCTCTCTAGCTTTAACCCAAGCTATGTTGGGGTCGGCCTCCAGTCACGCCGTATACAACTTTATTTTGTTTACATGGAGCGACTACCTATCTGATCACCACAAGCCATTTTACTGGTCAATGCATTATCGCAAAAGAGTGCTGTATATAATTCTAGAAATAATGACTATCAAAGTATGATAAGTTCATTGGCTTAACATGCTTTTACGGCACAGAGCGGTTTAAGCATGTTACCAATTGGTCACCCATCCACGGACCAACCGCGGTGAGGGTGACTTAACCATAATTATCAATAAAATCGTGTGGCTTACATTTAGCCACGAGGTCTTTGCTATGCGGGCTTAAAATCAGTATAACATTAAAACAAACTACTACTATCTCTAGGTCCTTAGTTTTCTCATTTCCTTTGGATTAAACGCAATCATGAATTGTGAAAATATATCTTTAAATAAACGCCCATTTCGTGTAACCGTAAATTTTCGCAAATTACTGCTTGGCGGACGTTTTGTTCCGCTATTGGTAGCTCTTTGTTTAGTTGAGTTGCATTTTAAATTCAGTTTCGTTTTATAATTTATTTCGTTCATATTTTGATTTTTAATCGAACTGTAGCATTTTGTTTTGTCTTATATTGCAGTTATCTACGTACATTTTTGAATTACATTTACGTATATGAAAATAGAGTACAACATTTAAGTTTTTAGATACTTACGTAGGTATTTATTTCTTCTTGCTCATTAATATAGAATATAAAACGCTGTATAATTTTAGGGCTCCGTACCCGGAGAGACCTTATTGCTAAGTTTTTGCCGTCTTTTCGTCCGTCCGTCCATACGTCTGTCTGTTAGAGAGATATGAACCAGCTTATTACAGTTGCATGAGCGGTTGAAACAGGTAGAGTCGACATTTTGACGGCCTGTTGGTCTAGTGGTTAGTGACCCTGACTGCTATACCGGAGGTCGTGGGTTCGATTCCCACCCAGGACAAATGTTTGTGTGATGAGCACGATCATTTGTTCTGTGTCTGGGTGTAATTTATCTATAATATGTATGTATTTAGATATATATAAGTATGTTTATCAGTTGCCTGGTTACCATAACACAAGCTCTTGCTTAGCTTGGGATAAGATAACCGTGTGTGAGTTGTCCCGGAATATTATTATGTTATTATTATTATTATTATTTCACACGCCGCATCTAATACTAGTAAATTTATTATAGTATAAGATCCCGTTAAGAACGACCTTCACCGAGATGCTTATAATGAAACGTATTTTATATTTAATTTAATATGTCAATAAATATAATGCATATGGGTTGCCTAGCAAATTTCAGTCCAGAGTATATTTAATTAATAATTAAAAAATAAAATATTTTTTTAAACATTTCACCGGTGTGATTATTAAATAAATTCTATACCAATCGAAAGTATGAAGCCTAGACTAGCCTAGCCTAGACTCGTAGATACTATGGCAACCCTATAGTTGTGACCGGAAAAGAATAGGCAACCTAACGTTTGCTTATTCTATGGGCTTCATACTTTCGATTGGTATAGAATTTATCTAATAATCATACCGGTGAAATGTTAAAAAAATTTTTTTTTTTAATTTTTAATTAAATATACTCTGGACTGAAATTTGCTAGGCAACCCATATGCATTATATTTATTGACATATTAAATTAAATATAAAATACGTTTCATTAAATAAGCATCTCGGTGAAGGTCGGTCTTAACGGGATCTTAGACTATTATTAAACTCTCTATTTATAAACAAACAACCCAGTTCCTTATCTAAAGTTATTATCTATCTCAACCTTTACGAATAAACGTCACAATTTCGAGATAAACGTCTTCCAAAGTTGTCAACTGTTAACTTTGATTGACGGTTTACAAACCATCGCTAACAGCCCCCGAAATTATGAGGAGGTTCGTGCTTAAATTAAAAAAGAAAACTGGTTAAGTGGGAATCGGATTTTGTGTTAAGGGTTCTGTAGTTGTAAATTTACTTGTTAATACTATACAGTGATTTAATGATTTTTTGACATTAACAAGAGGTTAAACATGCTTTTTTAATTTTGTTTCTTTTATTCATTTTAAATTGTAGCTGATTTTGTGTTTGTTGTTCTAATGAGTATTATATTATGTTTGTTATAGTTATTTATATCTTTGTGTTTTAGTGGCTAGCTATTTATTAAGTTACTGTAATTTCAAAATAAAATAATAAAAATCTTCTTCAATAAACAATAGAAAAATAAAGACAGTCTATTAATTTTTCACTGACAGGGCTAGCTGGCAAAAAGACAGAAGTAATAATAAGGTCACGTCAACCTACGGAACCCCAAAAAAAGAAAGGTATAATACAACATAATAGCAATCCACGAAAAACAATTGCTCGCGGGCATAGCATTGTTGAATAATTAACGCTTGGATTCTGCTGAGCGCGGTAGTAATTAAAATTTTGGAAACTGCCTGCCTCTATGATGCATAATTAAGTTTTGCTGAAAAAGTGTTGATCGATGAGGAAAATATTGTTACTATGTAAATTTTTAGTTGACGTTATTATATTGGTCTTATATTATTTTTATTATTTAATTTCTTTGTGGAAGTTGGAAAGGGATGCCTTCGCCCTGCAGTGGGACGACTATGGCTGAAATAAATAATCTTTGGTTCACTATCATCCCATATTATATTATGCCACAATCCACTGTAATTATTTTAAATAAATAAAAAAATATATTTTTATTTTTATAAATGAATAAAATTATAAATGATTATTGGGCTGATTGTTCGGTAGTTTGAATTTGACTTGGCCACGAGCTCCTCTCGTTCTTTTGTTATAAAGTACCTATTGGCTTAAAAAAAACCGGCAAGTGCGAGTTCTTATTGTAAGTGTAACTTACACTCTTGGCTTATGATATATATTTATATTTTTGGAACAGCGATATAACGGTGTTTAATAAATAAATGAACAAAATTAACGTTTTACCTGCACAATTATTCGTTACTGTACATTTAATCCATCAATCAAAAGGAAATTATGTCATTGTGCCGTATCGTAAAAGCGTCAAATTTAAATTGAAAATACTACACTCATTGCATTTTGAGCGATTTAATGCAATTTCCGGATTTTGTTACGAAAATATTTACTTGAAATATGATGTTGTTGAATAATACAAAATACTTCATAAATGTAACTAAAACTTCCAGTTATAAAATATATTATTTTTTTGCGGACAACATCACATACATTGCTCTGACCCCAAAGTAAGTAGCTAAAGCACTTGTGTTATGGAATTCAAAAACAACGAAGGTACCACAAACACCCAGAGCCGAGGAAATGTAGAAAAGTTGGTTTCTACATTGACCCGTCCGGGGATCGAACCCGGGACCTCAGAGCTAGCGACACCTTAAAACCGGTGCGTGCGCCACTCGACTACGGAGGTCGTCGAATTTATACTATACATACAAATGAGTAAACATAGAATAAGTAGCAGGATTGAATGTCATAATTTTTACACTGTGCTATATTTCGTCGGTCAAGGGCCCAATTCCGCTATTCTAATGTCCACTGACTTTAAAATAGCGGAATTGGCAGGTTAATGAACGTTCCAGTGTGTACCTAAGTTTCATATTCAGATGACTTTAGTTTAATGACAAATGTACACCTACTTGCCACTGTTGTCAGTGTAGGATTGCCACTGACTGTTCATTGTAAGCTTATCTGAATACAAAAATTAGGCACAATAACAGGTACACTGGAACGGACTTTAAAAAAAAGCGGAATCAGGCCCAAATATATCTACCAAACTCGTTGTGAAAATGTTTATGTGCGATCAACGAGGCTACACAGACAAGCTGTAGGTAGCTTACTACATGATAGATTTTTTAAACTTTACGATATGGGCATTTACTACTGTATATGATATTATAATAATATGATAAAGATATTTAACTTCAAAATTATTTTTACGATGTTTCATCGTAAACATGATATGTTTACGATGAAAAGATTTAGGACAAAAACTGTTGTAGGTGTATACACCACACAATATTACTCTAGTAATATTTTTATATTATACAGTATAATCCCCTAGCTAACCAGAATATATCTTTATTCTAGAAGAAGCAAAAATTTCATTTCAAGTAGGCCTTTTTAAGCTCTTCCAAAACGTTAAATGACTCTAGTTTCAAGTTCCAAAATGTCATTCCTATGGAAAAAAAACCAGCAAAGACCTCCATAGGTTATTTTTACTGTACTTTACTTTTATATCCATACTATATTATTATGTTAACCATCCTTCGACGGTTACAAAATTAATCTTTTGTCACAAAGACAACACAGACGAACAACTTACACTTCTTTTTACCAAATACCTAAATCCTAATCACCAATAACAGCCAGACAAACTGAAACGCGATCCTAATCAATAAGAAAAGAAAGGAGATAATAAAAAAGAAGGAAACATTGTAACAGACTGAGAATATGAAGAGCATCGTTAACTATCGTCTGATGAAAAAGAAATAAGAACAGCGGACTTATTCAGTCATTGATAAAACGGCTTGCATTTTTAGACGATCTAAACATTCTTAAACATTACCTAACTGTGACGAGTGTTTAATTATATATATACCACTGTAACTATCAATGAAGTTGTAAGATATCTGATATCTTTATTTATATAAAAATGAATCCCTATTTCCCGTGGTCACGGCATCACGCGTGAACGGCTGGACCGATTTCACTAATTCTTCTTTTGTTGTGTTTGTTATTGTCAGGAAAAGGTTCCTATAAAAGAAAAAAATTGGAAAATTTCGCGGAATATTAGAAAATTTCAGAATACTGAACCACCGTATACAATAATTTCTAATCCAACCTAAACTTTTTTAATGTAGCCTTATGACGCGTGACTTATTTATTATATTACATTTATATTATTAATATAATTGTCAGAATTCAATATTCATAGTTAAGACAGAACAACGTCTGGCGGGTCAGCTAGTTTATAATATTTTTAAAACATTGATAATTACCTTCTCTAATCTTAATTTGAACCAGATACCTAAACTTTGAAAGTTACTCGTAGTTTTCATACATACTGATACAGTATCTATTTATAGTATAAAAATTCACCACTAAAAATTACAGTGATATTTTCCAACTCTGGTCGGTAGATATATTAATATAATATAATATAATATTCCGGGACAACTCACACACGGTTATCTGATCCCAAGCTAAGCGGAGCTTGTGTTATGGTAACCAGACAACTGATAAACACTTATATATTTCTAAATACATACATATTATAGATAAATTACACCCAGACAACCAGAACAAATGATAGTGTTCATCACACAAACATCATTCATCATCATATTCAATGTAACTGCAGCATTTCTTGTTAGTTTATACATTTGAATTCAAATAAATAATATCACAAAAGCCACATAAAACATCTACACAACCAACAATCCAGTCTTAAAAACTCAACCACAAATACCGCAAAAAATTTCTCCATGCAAAATATGTATCCTTTCATTCATCTTTCCTTTATTCGTTCAGAGTATCATTACGCTATCTGTTACATCGGAAGCGGGGCTCAGCTTCCTGTCATTACAACATGTCGTTTGAGCCAACCCTTCTCTGAATGTTAGGCGGTATTTATAATGGGTGGGGCCGGATTGCTTGGTATACGGGGTAAGAATTAAATATTGAATTAAAAAATAGTTTATTTAAGGATTTTTGTAGTAAGTTTTTTAAACTTAAGTATTGTTGATTTACGTTAGATAAGGTTATTGGTCAGTTAAAAATTAAATTAGGTTAACTTTACTGTCAAAAAAATAATCAAATCGAATATTAACTGTGATTGTACGACCAAAATGCTAACTGAAACAAATCACTTAATTTAAGGTTTACAGTTGTTTTTGTTTCAGTTAATTGGGCTTCAAGTAAATAGATGCCAATGGATGTTTGGAAAAGAAAAATAAAAACCAGTCCTTTTTCTTTTATTTCTACAAAATAAAACAATTATAAAAGATCTTGAAAACAAATAAATCTCACTCTATAATGTAAGGGAAAAAAAACCGTATCCGTTTTTTGAATCCTCAATAATTATCAACCCGTAACCACCCAATCTGTTCGCTCCCTTACCCAACAAAATATAGGTCCTGTCTTTAACACACGTCATAATTGCGTATTTCGTTCCATAGAGAACCGTTAGTGAGCATAAACGCGCAAATGGAACTCAGCTTCTTATACAATGTACGGAATAATTATTGTGCGGTATTTAATGAGAAGGGATTATAATGAGGTGACTTATGTTTTGGGGCTATTTTTAGAGAATAATTACTGGTTGTAATAATATGTGGAATCATTATGGAATTGTTTTTATTATTGTAACTAACCGACTTCAAAAAGAGGAGTTTCTTAATTTGTCACTACGTTTTTTTTTGTATGTATGACCGATTTCAAATTTAGTTAGCTTAGTCCCATATAAATTTCATAAAATCGATCCAATAGTTTTTTTTTTTATTGATGTCGGTTTTTTTATACATTTATATGCAATCCAGCAATGTTAGTGCCGTATGTTTGTTCATATAACGGTAGTTAATAGACAATTCCTGAAAGCATAATTAAGAAGAAAACTGACAAACCAGCAATGATAATTGTCAGTATAGAACGAACAAAGCTGGAATCGATCTTTGTATCTCTTCTAGTGAATTGGTTACTCGGATATGGCCTCCACTAAGCTACCGACTCTTTATGTTTAAGAATCACAAAATGCCATAATTATAATCAGTCTCCAAGTGCCTCTTGAGCCTACTTTACATGTTCATTTTAATATCCATCTTACATACAAGTATACTTGACATTATTACGTAAATTATATCATTCAATTATTCCCGTATCTCTTATTTACGTAACATTACAAAAGAAACAAATATTTTCTGTATCTCAACCGTACAAATTAGGTTCGCCTTATGTCAGACGAATTATGTAAATAATATTATTTTACGAATTGGTCTGAGATTCCCTTATATCACAGTTGTTTGTTCGTTGTGGCTTAAAGATTGTGAAATTGTCTTTGTATTATTGAGGTAGTGGGTTTACGATAGGTAACTATGATATAACTATCTATCCATTAGAATTTAGTTCGTGTTATAAGCTAAGTTCAAGTAACATAATACATGCACATTATACAGGGTGTTACCGATAAGGTACATCTATCCAAAAAATAAGTAATTAACTAATTTCGAGGTGACATTTTGTCAACTGTCTCTATACCGGTTGTACTTTGCAGCCCTTTTGAATTGATACACCCTTTCGGTAACACCCTGTATATAAAAGCAAGTTAAATAAAATAGTTAATCAAATAAATCTAGGACATAATAGAAAAGGCGTCCTCACTACTGCCCTGAATAAAATATTCTTCTGTTTTATATTGTAGCCTGAAGTAGTTTCTTTCAGAACAACATTTTTCCCATTCCTCAGCGCGAAACACAAATAAATCATCATTTTTAAAATTCAAAGATAAACCAACCCTTTTGCCTAGACTTGAAGATAGGACACACAAATGCAGCAAAATGAATCAACTCAGTCTCGCTAAAGCAGTAATGATGACTACAATTTCGGTAACAAAGACAAACAAACTTATCAAAGCAGTTGTAACAAACCTTACTACTCAGTCATTATAGTTCAAAATCCAACAGCAGAACTTCCAACATAAATTGGTGTTGTACAATCTGGTGGTTGTAAATTGGACTTTATAGTTTGGGTCGTAAAGTTGAATTACAAATGTAGGGGTTGTTAGTAAGGCTATATTTTGAAGGATAACAAAATTATGGGCCTGCTAATGGTGGACCTTTATTATAAGGAACAGCTTGTTAACTTTCTCACGATTAGGCTGAATAGATTTGTCTGAAGATGATATGGCTTTGAAGGTATAAAGATACTGTTAAATATTTTGATACAAAATGATAAATGTAGATTTTCATTGACGACCTCCGTGGTCGAGTGGCGTACGCACCGGTTTCAAGGTGTCGCTAGCTCTGAGGTCCCGGGTTCGATCCCCGGCCGGGTTAATGTAGAAATCATCATTCTACATTGCCTCGGGTCTGGGTGTTTGTGGTACCTTCGTTGTTTCTGAATTCCATAACACAAGTGCTTTAGCTACTTACTTTGGGTTCAGAGCAATGTATGTATGTAATGTTGTCCGCATTTATCATCATCATTATCATTCAAAATTTCGTGTCTTGTATTTTTGTCAAACAAAGATAGAATAAAAATAATAATATGATAATTAAGGCTTAAATAATATTATGTATGTATAATTAAATCTTAAGTAATATTTCACACTTGAATATCCTTAGCATTTTTAGCTACGCAATTATCAGGCTACTAGTAATGTTTTTTTCCATTACATAATGTATCAAGAGATTTAACACAAAAAAAAATCCATTAAAATATTAATAGATTTTTTAAGTCGGAGTCAACAGTTTATAATTGCCAATCGTTTTTCTTAAAATCTTCTTATTTTTGTTTTTTATTTAATCACAAGGTCTTGACTCTATTTTCTATTTAATTTTGGCCGCTAAACAGATTGCTCCTATTAACGGGCATAATATGTCAATTATTTATTGCAAATTTTACCATCACGATGCAGAACGATGACGTCATACTGCGCGTGACATACAAATACAGTATTCAACATCAAAAAGAAAGGAATTAGCTCAATCTGATTAAAGAACCTTGTTCACACGGAAC
Source organism: Autographa pulchrina (assembly GCA_905475315.1). Classification (NCBI taxonomy): domain Eukaryota; kingdom Metazoa; phylum Arthropoda; class Insecta; order Lepidoptera; family Noctuidae; genus Autographa; species Autographa pulchrina. The sequence goes on along the minus strand of FR997786.1, from coordinate 2,299,088 downwards.
ACACATTGTTCACAGCGCCATTCAACTGTAATTACTGTACTTAACCTTTACGTACACTTCTGGCCACATACATGTAGCAGCTTCAAAAGGAATTTTAAATGTTGGTGGAAATGTATTGTTGGGCTGGAAAGTCTAATTGTCGAGTCGATCTGATTTTCTGTTGAGTGTTGTCGAAATTTTTGTAAAGATTTTTTTTATGTATGTGTCGCGTTTGTTAAGCACAGAATCAGAATCATGAAATATAGGTATTTAAATTATGTAGATCATAAAAATAAACTACTACTACTACTAGAGACGGATGGAAATCATAAACTGAAAGCAGAAAGTGACAAACGTAGGTAGAGGTTCTGCAAAGAATAAAAGCTAAAAGACAACTGCTACAAGATATAGATATTAGAAGAGGAAATCTTATACGTCATGACAACTACATAAAGAATATAGAAGGGAAGATTGAAGGAAGGAGAGGAAGGGGGCGGCCAAGATCCAGTTACATTACACAAATAAAAGAGAAGGTGGAGGTCATGACGTACAAAGAAGTTCAAGAATTAGCACAGGACAGAGACAAATGGAAAGAGCTGCACCTACAAGAGCATGGCTCTTAAATTGATCATGATGATGAACTGTAATAAAGATAATAATATCAAATATCAAGACTAATTTTGTACATAGTGGGAAAGAAAACATGACCTTAAATTGATTCTTTATTTTTATACATTGGCCTTTGTAAATAATAAACTGTCGTTGTAACGTAAGACATGTTATTATTGTAACACATCTTTATTTTTATAGATTTGACCTTTGTTAATAGTCAACAATCTATTCTTGTAACAAAGGATATACTTAAGAGTATTATTTTTGGATTATAAGCTTATTATAAAGGGCTCCTTTAGATTCTGTAACTAGTCAACCAAAACTTTACAGACAAATTAAAGTCAATTATTTTGTTGTTTTTTTTTTCATATAATTCTTTTTGGCATAATTTTACAAAATAATTTTATATTTTTACGTTAATATTAAAAACTAAAAGATGGTACACTAAACTTGCTCGTCACTACACAGCCTACCACATGAAAATTTTAATAAGCCTAATTTCAGTGCACGTTAAAACCCATTACGATTCTATATGCAACACAAACAATACAGTATGACGTTAATTACTATTTGTTAATTGAATTTCAGTCACATTTCGCTGTCATTTGCAGAATGCTATGTAATTAGTAGCTTCAGGCATTATGTAATGTATTACGTATAGGCTATCAGATCGAATGTAGGTGAATGAATTGTAGTTTTGGTTGTAGGTAATTTTATTTGGTAGAATGTTTGTTATTTGAGTTGATTAAATTATTGTGACACTGTGTACACTGTGTACACTAACCTCTTCTTTTAGAAAAAACAGATCGCTATTGAGAGTGTTGGCGATTTCAATGGAACTTTAGTAAGTCAGTATGTCGTGGTTTAGAATACGTAAATGAAGTTTTTTTATGTAAATAAATGATTTTTGAAGATGATGAAGAAGAATAATGATGAAGAATTATGTAACATTTGAAACTTAAGTTTCAAATATTACATAATCGCATAAGGAAAAAACTCAAGAAGATTATGAAACTGCCTCGTTGGCCTAGTGGTGCTAAGCGTGACTGCTACGCTAGAGGTCTTGGGTTTGATTCCCAAGTCGACCAAGGTGTTATTGGGTTTTTCTATGAAATTCTCAGTAGCAGGTCGGAGTTGGGATTTGTGCCCGGTTAGTGGCAATAGGCTCGCCCCCTATTACATGGGACCTAAACATACCGGCAAACTGTGGGTGTACATTGGTACACCTCTGCCTAACCCTTCGGGGATACAGGCGTGATTGTATGTTATGTTGTTTTATGATTATGTATTAGGCTATTACGATTTTTTCTTAATAAGTATTTGAAGTTCACCACACCACAGTTTGTCGGACTCTTTACCGGACACCCTGTATAATTCAATGTAAATATTTAAAATGGTGCAATAAACTATTGAGTACTGTTAATGTTTTGTTTATCGAAACCATTTTTTTATTAGTAAATTTGCTTTTCCGATAACCAATAGATAAAATATGGTAAAACAGCATTATATAAAAAAAGCTTTTTTGGTCTTGCTCCCCAAGTGTATAATAAAATACCAGATGTATTTAAAAATATGCCAGCACCAAAATTTAAAACTGCCCTACACCAGCTACTACTTAAAAAGTGCTATTATACCCTGGACGAATTCCTTAAGGATAAGCTTTAATAATAATAATTTCATTGTCATTCATTAATTCATTGTCATTGTATGTCATAAAATTTTTTTCATTGTATTTATGTAATAATTTTAGTGATTGTATGTAATAATTTTAATTATTGTATGTTATAATTTTTAATTTTAATAATTTTATGTCTTCTGACAAAGCATAGCGCTCTACTTATTTGTAATACCTTTATATTGTACCTATGCTTCACAAATAAAAGTCTGATTCTAATTCAAGCACAAAGCACTAGTTTTCACTAACTAGTAACAATTTTTTTGCATTTAGTATGTATGACCACAGATTTTTTCTCGCAAGAATCCCAGTTTTCATTCCGTTGTTTATACGCACTCTTGACCTAGTCTTCTACACATTTATTTTAATCAAGACAACATTTCTACACTCTTAGAAAACATTTTATAAATATCTCTTAAGATTAAGACTTAATATATATTATATTTTATGTTTACCATAGCTTGTACTTTCGTCTGTGTTTTTGTATAATAAATACTTTACTTTTTTTATTGACCCTGTTTGAGCTAAAATTTTGTAAACTGACTCTACACCAGATGTACTCTTCACCGCCTTTGGATGGATGTATCCTTTTGATAACACCCTGTATACATACATACACCTACAATCATATCTACAGACATAACTAAAGATATTAATACAGCCTTCACTATTCATAGGACTGCAAATAGGGTAATTATTATTGCAAAGGACATCATAGTGGCCTAGTTGCTCAGTAATACGATTTGTATGCTCAAGTAACCGCGTTGCAAACTTATTAACGTTTCTATTTAAGGAATACAACTGAAAATGCAGTAAGGAAATATGTTTTACCACGACAAAAAAGGGGTAATTAGTTTCGTATATTTATCAGTTTCATTGTATGTGTTTGTTTGTGTTATTTTAGGTCCCAAACGAGTCGAAATTGGTGCTTGGTCGGATAATTGATTATATTTAAATTTACGAAAAAACGGGCCTCTGTTGAAAAACAAAAACTACTGAATCAATTTTTATGAAATTTATACAGTACAACCGTCCACCACCTAACTATATAATAATAATAGTAATCAAGCCTTTATGGGCTTGATTGCGTCCCACTGCTGCGCACAGGTCTCTTCCCATATAGAGAAGGCACGAGCATTGATCACCACGCTTGCTCTCTGCGGATTGGCGATTTCAGGTCCCAAATTTTGGAATCCAGGTTTCCTCACGATGTATTCCTTTACCGTTTGTCAGAAGTGTCTTAGAATAATTGAGAAAGTACAAATAACTTGGAAAAAGCCACATTGGTACTTGCCTGGGTTCGAAACTGCAACCTTGTGCATACAAATCCGTTCATTGAACCACCTAACTAATTCAGGAAATATTCCGAGATAAAATTCCGAGGAATTGAGAAATTTGTTATGTTTTTAAAGTCTATTACGTTTTCTAGGCCACATCGTAACTCTTATAATATGACGAGGCTTTATTATACCAGTTAACGACACTTGGAAAAACAAGAAGTAACTATTTACCTTTCGCTACACGATCCCAAATCTAATTAAATACCTCTTAGGAAGTCAATAAAATAGGGAGTTTTATTCGTTTGTTTATCCCGATGTTTTGGAAACGAGAAATGTGGAACAAACTAATCTTGTTTTTCATTATACTGATGGATAGGAAAAAGAATAATAAATGTAATTTATATATCATTGAGGTTTTAGTCTCAGGTAGGATGGGCAGAGATATTTACTTTTGTACGAACTAAATATAAGAAAGGTTTATAAGGAAATAATGTTTTTAGCCTTTGGGTCTTTTTGTCTTCCGCTTGGTACATTACATAACATAACATATAACATACCATCACGCCTGTATCTCCGAAGAGTTAGGCAGAGGTGTACCAATGTACACCGACAGTTCGCCAGTATGTTTAGGTCCCATGTAATGGGGGCGAGCCTATTGCCACTAACCGGGCACAAATCCAAACTCCGACCTGCTACTGAGAATTTCATAGAAAAACCCAATAACACCTTGGTCGACTTGGGAATCGAACCCAAGACCTCTAGCTTAGCAGTCGCGCTTAGCACCACTAGGCCAACGAGGCAGCTTCGTACATTTTGGTGAGATTTTATTAAGAAAATCCAAATCTGATAAAATAAGATTCTTGTGGTTATGTTAAGATTGTAACTCCGAGAGTATAATAATATATTATCGGTTATGACGTAGAGAAGAATTAAAGAAGACTGATAAGAGTAACGAGACAAAAATGAGTTTGGTTTATCAAGGGAAAGTCATGAACAGCAACAGAATATTAGCCAATAAAATATAACAGGGCTAGGCCAAAGTTGATGATTTTAAGTAAAAGCTTTACTACAAGTTTGTGCTTGTATCCATTAATTAAATATATATAAAAAGATTTCGATATCAAAACTAGCATAAAAATAATTAAACTATATGATGAAACAAATAATATAATTTCTACCAAAACCCAGTTTACTTGGTTTACCTAAATAAACGTGCTAATGGAGTTTGCATACAGCTTAGACATGATATTACTAACTAGGTGTTGCGTTGCATGTGCAGTGCAGTGAAATTAGATAGTGCATGTTTAAGCGGGTATAACGCCATGTGGTAGACAAACGTTATTATTTTAAGAACATTTTTAGTAACGGTTTTTTTGTTCATAAATAGTTAGGTTGTCATTTATTTCGCTTTTTTTGGCAAAAAGATGTACTTATTCACTTATTTGTTTCTTTATTTATTGAATAGTTATAAACGTTATTGAATAAAGAGTGGTGCAGTATAGTAATAAGACATACAACAGGCAGGCTTATTGCAAATGGCGAGTTCTTCCGGGCAGAAACCTAGAGAAAATAAAAATTATTAAGAATAGTTTGTGAGTCATTCCAAATATAAATTTTTGACCTATTTACTAGAAACGTTTTGTCTACAAAATACAGCTAAAATTGTAGTTACAAATGTACGAGTATGTTCCAAAAATAACCTAATGTTTTCATCATAATATGTTAGGAAACTGTATACAAAACAACAAAACCTTTTGATTATTCGTTACTGTCCTACCCTAATGTGTTACAACACAAACTTTGTAGTACAGTCACGAGCAAAAATTATGTATACACGTAGCGAAATAGTACAACTAATTTAGTGATATTTCTTTGTTAAAATTAAAAAAGATAAATATGTATATGATTAAGGAACTGTTTTAAATATAACATCATAACATGATATACAATACCAATGTAGATTTGAAAAAATCATCATCAAAATCAAAATCAAAATGTTTTTATTTCTTATAAAACGAAAAAAAGGCGCTCAAGTAACGTTACGTTAAAATCTACTGACTCTAGTTGTACGGTTCCAAAGTGTCCTTCCCATGGAGAAGAGCCGGCAAGAAACTCCATAGGTTAAACTTTTAAAAATAAAATTGTTAAAATTATTTGTATCCACATTATTGGTTAAATATATTCGTCAACAACGCGTAATTGCTAGCGAAGAGAAAATCAAAATTGCTTAGTGTATACATATTTATGCTCGTGACTGTACTTCTTTTAGGTTTCAGAGAGTCGTCGTCCAGTTTTCAGGCATTTCGCTGACTCACTTAATGTACTAACTTGTACGTATGATGTTACAGGATTTATGTATTTAAGTTATGCTTCACTGAGTACTGTTGGTATTAAATACAGTTTCAAAAAGCTTAAGTTAGATCGCGAAGCCTGTACTTTTTAATGATACCTGCCTTACACCATTTGGAATTTAGAGTAAGAAAAATAATTAAAAAAGTCCTACCTAGGTGTCTTATTTCTAAATACCCAAAACCTTTCAAATTTCTAAATCAACAATTAAACTAGTTATTTATGGATCACTTAAGTATTTATGAGAGAAAGAGTCAGATGTCGTTTTTTTTTTATTTTCGACTTTTTTCTTTCGATAATCAATTATGTTTTTTTTTGTACGCCATAAATAATTGTCGTCCAAAGTTTTTAAAACTGTTCCATGTAACTCGTCTACATAATAATACTACTGACGAATGTGTTTGGATTTTTAAAAATAATAGTCAAGAGTGAACCTCCTTTGCATCAATGTTTTTTCATCAACCACAATAAAATATTGATAAGTTCAACATACTCCAAAAACATACGCGTAATTGTTTAAAGCAGCATGTTAAGTTTTTCTGACAATTTTATTTAACAAAAGTGCATAAAAATACAGAGTTCTTTTGAGCATCGTTTCATTGAAATATTTATTTTGAAAAACATTTTCAGCCTTTCCTCCCATTTGTGTGAGGGATTAAAATGCATTGACATTTATTTCTTTGTATTAAAAATAAATATTTCATACGTTAAAATATCCATGTCAATGTTTTTTTTTAATGGCAGGTAAACAAAAGGCTGGTTTTTATCATTAAGGCCGTGTTTTCTGAATGGTTGGAAGCTTTAATGTTAAATACGATATTTTTGCTATATAAACGTCTTTAGACTAATAGCGAGGTATATAAAATTAGTATTTGCTTCAAGACAGTCAAAAGTGTTACTATGAAATTACTAAAATAAAAATAGGTACCAAAAAATTCAAGTTATAACCTGCTGGAGCTCTAGTTCAAAATAATATTATGGTCTTATACATTAAACTAGTTCATATTTTAGCTGAATGCGAAATCCTTTTAAGTACCTAGCAAAATTTTACCAAAACATCAAAAAGCATTTGTTACTCAATATAAATCGACTGATTTCAAAAAGTCACACTAAATTGAAAAGTTCAAAACCAACTTCATGTAGCGCTACGACGGCGACGTAGCGATTTCGTAGCGATTGCTACAGAACTACGGTATTCGTAGCAAAATATTTTGATTAACAACGTTCAAGGTTTTTGTTTATTTTATGTTAATTAAAGAGAAAACATCTTTTAGGTATTCCTGAAATCTTATTTTTGATTATTTTTCCTAAGTTTCTTGTTGTTAGAATCTGTTTTGCTTCATAACAGAGAAGTTGAATTGGGTCAAATATAAAAACTATTTTTATGAGTAATTTTTTTGTGTTAGCCTTGGAATTTATATTTTCTTGTCTTGTTATTTTTAAACTTTTAAAGGATTTTCGTTACTTTTAAGAAACTTTACGGACTACTTAAAACGTGAAGATAAGCATGCCTCTAGACATAAATTGGTTTTAGTATCTTTCTATATTTTGCACCTAACTGTCCACTCAACATTGCTAACACTCAATTATGAAAACCGTCTTTATGTTAAGGTATTAAGGTTGAATTTCCAATACGTTTAAACCAGGTTTTATCGGCACATGTTTGTTTACACAAATGTGTTTGTTGGTTACATAACCATCAGGTAGTGTGAAAACATGGGACTTATCGCGCTGAACTTTTGTTTTGAATGTCATATAAATGTCGCAGTAACTCGTACAAACAAACAAAGGGGAAAGTTCCTTGAGAATTTGAGAGTTTATTTCATAAAGATGTCATGTCAAATACCATGATAAGAAACGTGTTAGTACGGTCTACTTTATAAACCGTCACATATTACTCTTTCCTCGTAACTTGATTACTGTAAATTTAATTATTATAGAATATCACCTTGTTATAAAACGTTTTGTCAACTATTCTTTTTTTTCCTTAGCCTTTACTGCCCCAGTACGGGCAAAGGCCTGTCCTAACTGTTGTGAGATAAAAAAAAGTATTTTTTTGTAAAAAAAAAACATTCGTTCACCGGTGACCTACGCGACACTCGTCACTTAAATCACATTATAAAAACCTATACTTAAAAACATTTTTATTTTAATACTATTTTACGATCTGAATACATAAGATATTTAAAGGTTCTCTATTTCAAGATATTTCTTCAATTGAAAATAACATGAAACTCCTTAAAATAATTACAATATTTTTCTAAAGTATTCATGACTAATCTTGTTTTCATTATATTCCTTGAAATATCTGAAAACCGTTCATCCGTTTTTATTGCTTTCTAGTCAAAAACAAACTACGAAGACTATTTTATTATTATGGAAGCTATTTTCTTAATCATTTTAATTATTTACTTCTCTTCAACAGTTTCCGAGAAAGATCGTAAAACATTTAGAATGGGGAAACTATTATTTTTATAGTTTAGTATTTAAGTTTTATAACTTGGTTCTAGACGAAAGTATTTTATGTCTGAAAGAAGAGGATAAAAATATTTCTGTTTAATTACGATTTTGGAGGGGCATGTTGATTTAATAACTTTATTAATATTATACTGGTATAAATTATTTCCGGTGTTTGGTCTTACTTTGCAGTTCATTAACTGCCTGTATAGTTTTTGCATTGGACATAAAATCTCTGAAATTATTCGAACTAAAAAAATATGTTTACGTTACGTTTGCTTGAGTGAGGAGCAGATAGTAGCTACACTTACAACAAAACTCAAAAAAGTTATGTTAACGGTGTGTAAAGGATGAATTCGCCATTAAAAAAAAATGCTTATTTCTTTGCAATTATAATTTTTATTCCATAACCGCGGTTTCACTCGCGGTTTTTCTCTCAATGTAAATAGCGTTATTTAAAATAGCCTATAACCTTCCTCAATAATTGGGCTACCGAATGCAAAAATATATATTTAATCGTACTGGTAGTTTCAGAGATTAGAGTGTTTAACCAAGCAAACTCTTCAGCTTTATAATATTAATAATATAGTATCTAATAGATTTGGATGCAAAAGGCAACTACCTACCCTTTAACCAACAGAATCTTCATAGTACGGATAGCCTTATTTAAATTAACACAACCGTTTTCTCGAAGAACCATTATCTAAATACTACATCTAAATGGAACTCTGCTATCCCCTTAACGGAGATAGCAATAGCGTTATAGTCTCTTTTTATTGCCAAAACCACTTCGCAAAGGAATTCAGGGCACTTACGAACACAACGCTTTCATTCTGTTTAGTGTAATGAGTTTTTTCTCTAAGATACCCCTTATAAAGACGCTGTTGGAAATTCTTTTGTTTTGATTTGAATATTACTTTTTATGGATTTAATTTGGTGTTGGACTAAAAATTACTATATTATTAACCTACTCATGTGTTTTATTTTCACTTAAATGGATGGAATTATCACATTCGTTGATCAACTTGTCAAATTCTTGTATGATAGAAAACAATATGCTTGGTGTCTTTCATTTGAATTTATTATGACTATAAAACATTATATATTTCATATTGAGAACTTGAAAATATTCGCCTTTAAAAAACCTTTAATAATCATCATTTAAAACAATATTTGCCAATATGGCACGACAACTTAATGTCGTAAAAAGCTGTTTATTTGGAATTACAATCAGACAATTTAATATTTTTATTTGTATAGATAATATTCTACATGACATCAGATGCAGAATTATGACAGCACACAAAGTCAATTTCGTAATCCATTGTCACCGGTGACATGACATGTGGTTAATAGTACAGTCACCAACGAAACAGATCAATGTCCAACTGCCAGAAATATTTAGTGACATGTAGAACATTGGTTTTCATCGAGTTTTCTGTGTGAAGTGTGAAAGCTATTTTGTATGTTCTTGGTCAAAAACAACAAATTTTTGCTTTTGATTATATTTAAAAGACAATATTATTATAACGTCGTTTGTATAACAGCTAAACTAATGGTTCTTCTAATGTTCCTGTTATGATTTGTGGTACAAATTTATAATAATATATGTACTACATAACTTAATAAAAGCATAGTGTTATTGAGTGTCATACAAAAGTATAAATAAATAAAACATCGAAAAGTAACGAGCACTTTTGTAGCTAACTGTACAAATATCATTAAAACATTGTCAGATAAACCATTACACATCCGCTTAAAATGTAACCACACAACGCAATTAGCAGCTTCTAACGTAATTTTAATTATCACTAACAACACTAATTTAACGTTTTAACGTAACGTTTAAACAAATACTTGGTATAAGGAAGAATTATAAACGTGTTAACTTCAAATTTCCATTTCGACTCCAGCGGCCCTTGCCACGATTTCTAAAAACAGGACTTTGTCGTCGTGGGAGAGGGACGCCGCTACACGCGCTGTAGAGCGCCGTCTCGCTCCCAAAACGGTATCACTACTGCTTTAAGAGTTCATAGTACAGGTTCAGAACGTTGTTTGAAAGTAACTGTCACACCACAGCGTGCGAGCGAATGTTTATTATTTTTGGGATTGAGAAAGTTTATATACTTACAAACTTAAAGTAACGTTTTGAAGGCTGAGGACAGTTTTTGTTAGTTTGTGAGTTTAAAGTGTTGTTTACATGCAAACTTAATTATAATCACGCCTCTTTCCCTTGTAGGGGTAGGCGGAGACTACTTCTTTCTACTTGCTTAAGTGTATGTCAGTGTTTTTTAATATGATTTTGGTCTTGTTAATGTGTGGTATAAGTATACATACGTATGAAATTTTATCTTTCATGTGGTCAAAGGTGTTTTATGGAATCTAAATATCGTGTTTCTCAATATAAACTGTTATGATTGTTAATTAAAACTGTCAAAAACTGTAGGTACAGGATTTTTAAAGATAAATTTTTGGTCGTATTCGTTATTACTTAAATAACAATAAAATAGATTTTGATTTTATGTTAAAACAAAGATGATAGCAAAAACTAATTTGTCTCGGTGTAATAAAGGACGATATTAAGCTACTCTTACTGGGCTAGCTCGTAGCTCAAAGCCTTGAGTATGAATAATTTTGACCAGTACTGCATAATATGCTAGCTCTTTATTAAAAGCTAAACAGATGTCTTAGCATTTTTAAACTATCGCGCTGCATGTTTGTAGTAAAATAATTATAATTATATAATATTCCAGGACATCTCACACACGGTTATCTGAACCCAAGCTAAGCAGAGCTTGTGTTATGGTAACAACTGATAAACTTATATATTTCTAAATACATACATAATATATTATAGATAAATTACACCCAGACCAGAACAAATGATCGTGCTCATCACACAAACATTTGTCCTGGGTGGGAATCGAACCCACGGCCTCTGGTATAGCAGTCAGGGTCACTAACCACTAGACCAACAGGCCCGTCAAATTCATTGGAATAAGCGCGTAACTATTTTAAAAAGAAACACGGCAGGTGTAACCCTGTCGAAACGTCAAGCCTAAAAAAAGGTATTTATGCATGTACGCGCTTATTCCCGTGAATTATATTACTATTACTAAGGCTGGTTTACATAGGTAGTATGTATCATAAGGCAGGATGTATTACTCAGTATTCTTTTTTACTTTTATTTATTTATTTATTTATTTATTACACACCTTACATCTATCATTACAGGTTACCCTAATTCAATAGATGAAGTAAATCAAATTACAGTAAGCACATAAATCACAGATTAATAGACTATTACAAACTTAAATACTTATAAATGAAGAGATGTTAAATAATATTTTATTTTTTAACATAATTATTTTATTTTATTCTTGCGCATCCGAATACAAATAGCAAACTTATTAGTCTTGTCATTTAAATGTCTCAAAGGTAATCTTAAGTATCTCGTATTAGTCCTTTAAGCATATGGTTGGGACGTGACCAACTTATCACTCTGACAGAGCGATGCGTCCGAATTGGATGCCGCTTATCTTCACGCTTCAGTTCCCTAAGGGATGGGTAGATAATGTAGGCAGTAGTTTGGAGATAGATTTTATAAATTAACTTGTTTTACTACTATACATCCACGACACAGGGAATCCTAGTGTGGAGGCTAGTGCCAAATGTATCTAGCTTTAAGTTTTTGAAAAATAAAATTATTATTATTATTATTATTATTATACTGAAAGATCAATTAGTTTATAGTTGCCGTCTTAGTATAAAAAAACTAAACTTTAGAGTCACAAGCGGATCATTTTATTAAACCCTTAATTACACAAATAATTACTTAACGATTGCACAGTAAATTACTAAAATCATGTCGGGTTAGTTACACCATTTATTAAATCAAGAACGGGTAGACCAATTTTTATCACCATCTTTGATTTGTTGGATTCGTCGCCCTTCTGAATAACAGAATATCTATAAAGAAATCGGTAACGGTACCTGGGTATTCAAGCAGGTAAAACCACGGGGTACAGCTAGTACTTGATATATTGTAGTATATAGTATAGTATAGCCGATATCCATTGACACCGATACTACAACATCGTTGTGACGTCACCGCAATTAAATCAACACTCCACTGAGCGTGTTTACTCATTCGGAATACAGTGTATGTATGTGTGTGTGTCATACTGATCCGTTTTGTGCTGAAGTTGAAATAATTATGGTGGCCTTAATTTAAATTCGCAGGCTGTGTCGGTAATGTTTGAAGATTTTAATGTGACTTTTAGAAGCAATGAACTGTTAATGATGTTAAAAAGAAATGTATTTAAAATTTAAAGAAATTTTAACATAATTTAATTTATGTTTAAAGAATATCATAATATTTTTTTCATTAAAATTTGATACACCAGTAATAATAATATTATTTTAAACATAACATAACATACTATCACGCCTGTATCCCCGAAGGGTTAGGCAGAGGTGTACCAATGTACACCCACAGTTCGCTGGTATGTTTAGGTCCCATGTAATAGGGGGCGAGCCTATCGCCACTAACCGGGCACAAATCCAAACTCCGACCTGCTACTGAGAATTTCATAGAAAAACCCAATAACACCTTGGTCGACTTGGGAATCGAACCCAAGACCTCTAGCGTAGCAGTCGCGCTTAGCGCCACTAGGCCAACGAGGCAGTAATATTATTTTAACACGTATGAAAGCTTGTAACATATTTGGTGAGACTTCTCGATGAACATGTTAAAATATATTAAAACGTTACATAGTTAAAGTCCTGAAAATTAGATCCGATAACAATGAACTCTTTATACCTTCTTGAAACAAAACCCATGACCCAACCGACTTTTGGAAATGACATATCCACCGTCCCTTATATTGTTTAACCTAAGTAGTTTAAGTAATGAGAATTTCAGTAAAGAGGTTTACATACATCCTGTGAACTGATAACCTATGTCACACCCGTTTCGCCCTGTCGACTTCTAACAATAGACAATCCAAACTCTACATTTCCTGACCTGTGCTTATACTAACTCATAGGCTGCCCGTCCACGTCCGATAATTGATGACCGATTTTTTGTAGGAGAAAAATTTAACACACTGATAGCAACAGTGCAGCACGTCCTACAAAAAGTCAGTCAGAAATCGGCGCATCCCGACCGATCTTTTCTCTCTTCTGTTTCTCAAAAGCCAAAAACAAACCTACCTCTGTAAATCCACCTTCCTCCTTATATTCATGAGATTCTCTCTGTCCATGACGTGCTGCTCCCTCGATAGCCACCGACAAAGTGATGGACGTGGGCGTTGAGTCGACCACAAAATCGGTCCTAAGAATCGGCGAAAAAATCGGCCCGATTATCTGTCCTACAAAAAGTCTGACGTGGGCGGGCAGCCTTATAGAAAACTCGACGTCGTGGGAGCGGGATGGCGCTCTACAATAAGTAGCGGCATCTTGCTCGCACAACGGTAGAGGATATTACAGGCACTGTCCTTTTGTCAAACATAATTGAGTTGTTACGGCCCTTTTCTAGGAATGTAGAGATAGTTTATTATGTCTCTTATATGAACATCAGATGGCGCTGATCATCGTGTAAACAAAGCTCTGTTAATAATTTTTAATAAAAAATAGAATTATATATAATTAAGTATCACAAGTGCAATTAAAGTGAAGTAGACAGTATAAATAATAAGTGGAAGTGTTATCTCAGTAAAACATACATAAATAAAGAAGTTTTAGTGTCGTAACAATTTGAACAGTGAAAAGGACATTTTTAAGTGTAAAAACAATAAACACAGTTAAATAGTGACTTAGCAATCAATAAGAACACAGTGTGAAACAATCAGTTTAGTTTTGTGCAATGACGAATCAATTCTCGGGCAAAAAAACTAAAAAATAGAACAAAAGTGATTCACAAAGAAAATAAACCGTCACATTCAAATTTGAATATTCAGTATAAACAGTCAACATTCCGTCCCTTTCTAACACTTTTTAATAGATACTTAATTTCGCACTTACTTCGTAGTGTTCTGATGGTAATGTACTAAACCAGTTGGACTGCTAAATATATGCTCCCTGGTTCGAATCCCACAAACCATTCACTTTTTGGAATCGTAAATTCAGTATTTAAAATAGATAGTAACGTTGCTTAGTTTGGAATGTAATTATATCTACAAAAACTTAAAAATATGGATTTATTCAAAAATGTTACCATCTTCAGAAAAAAACCAATACAACGCACACAGTCATTGTCAGACAGTACATTGAACGAATGTGACCTTACCTGCAGCAATATGACACTAGATGGCACCACACACAGTTTACCAAATATATCAAACGAAGAAAACTGTGAACAAATAGAGAAGCTAACGAACGAAATACATAAGTTAAGAACCGAATTGGACGCTGCGCATAACGAAATCAACAATCTGTCGATGGTCAATATGGAACTTAAACAGTCAATACACGACATGAATGTAAAACATGAATTGGTTAAAAAAGCTAGCAGAAAACTATCTACCGATATGAACATAAATAATACTCCAAACAAAAAGAATAATATAAAGAGCTCAACTCCTTCAAACTCTAACCACCAAAAAAAGCTAAAATTGGTATCATCATCATTTACATTTACCCCTCCGAACCAAAAGGATAATTTACATAATAATAGGGCGTCAATCATTACCACGAACGCCTCTCAAAAATTAGACACCACTTTAAAAGAAGATAAAAGAAATCCAAGCTTCATGCCAAATAAAGTACGCGAAGAATTTAATGCTGATAACAAGCCGAAAATGATGTCAAAGCCTAAACAGAAGAACAAGTTATGTATAATGAGCTCCAACAACGTCTTGGAACCCTTGTCATTAATAGATAATATTTTCTCAGATCACTTCAATTATTGCCGTTACATATACCCCAATAGTACCACAAAACACATTATTAGAAACATTGACAAGAAGTTAAACAACTATACCTTTGAAGACTATTGCCTGATATTCATCGGAGAAAATGATATAAGAGGAGAAGTAAATTACATAAGTTTAATCAATGATATAAAAGAAACACTCCGTAATATTAAGCACACCAACATTGTGCTATGTTTGCCTACATTTATAACAGGATCACCAATTTACAACTTCAAAGTTGAAATGTTCAACAATCTTATGAATCTAGACTTACAAAATAATAACTACGCATATATCTTTGACAGTAACAGAGATCTAACCCTCGACATGTTTTCATTAAACAGTGGAAGAGTTAACAAACATGGAAGGAGAAATATTTACAATCGAATTATGGCTAACATACTCGTTGATCAGCACCTTTCAGCAGTAGAAATAGCAAGATAAATCATACAAAATAATGTGCAAAGTAACCAGCTTTTTCTCCTATAAACACATGCACATTATGCATCAGAACGTAGCTGGTCTCCTAAATAAATCTGACCTGCTGGCACTGCATATCCAAGAGTTACAAACTGATAAAAACATAGACATCGACATTCTGTGCATTACTGAGCACTTCGTTATTTCTGGACAGGAATCACTAATTAACATACCAAATTTCAAGCTGGCATCATGCTATTCTAGGAGTCTACAGAAGAGAGGAGGAACCTGTATCCTTATAAAACACAGATATGATTTTAAGGAAATTCCTAACAACTCTATCACTGGTATCTTTGAGTATTGTGCAATAGAGTTAAGTCATCAGGGAATTATTGTAGTTTGTATTTATAGACCGCCAAAGATGTCATGTATGGATGTATTTATGGAAAATTTAGATAATTTGTTAAGAAAATTATGTATCAAAGCTAATAAAAAAATTGTCTTATGCGGAGACTTCAATATTAATATACTTAAAAGAAATACTTTCTCACTAGATTTTGAAAATTTACTTTTGAACTACAATCTTAAACTAGAATTTAAACAACCTACTAGAATAAAAAGTGGCACCTGTCTTGATAATTTTGCTCATAATTATAACCAGAGATGCGAGAGTTCAATACTTGATTTTGCTTTGTCCGATCATTCAGCTCAAATTATGAAAATACAAGTTAGTAAAACATTTGTATTAAATTCTTGGCGTATGCGGAAACGCAACATATCTAAACATAATTTATCATTATTTAAAAAGCACCTTCAGTGCCTTTCTTTCTCAGAAGTGCTAGAATCAGATAACCCTAATGAGGCATATAACAAATTCATTGATATTTTTTGTTTATTGTACGATTTATGCTTTCCTTATAAATCAATCACCGTAACTCCGTACAAAAAAGTAAAATGGATTTCTCGTGGAATAAAGATTTGTAGTAGAAAAAAAAGAAACCTACTTTGGAAATATAGAAAAGCTCCTACAACTGAAAATAAAAATATATTTAAAAACTATTCTCAAAAACTAAGGACAATAATAAATCTCACACAAAAAGTACAAAACAATTACTTCATTAACAATTCACAAAATAAAAACAAAGCTTCATGGCAAATAATTAATGCTAATAAGAATCGATTAATAGAACCAATATTACAAATCAAAAACGGGGACAAAATAATCAAAAATCCTAAACAGATTGCCGAATCATTTAACAACTATTTCATAGATCAAGTGCAAGATATCTCTAGTAATGATTCGGATAGTAAAAGTGTTATTCCAAATATTCCTAACTCTTTATTTATGTATCCGGTACTTAATCAAGATATAATACGCGTGATTAAAAACTTAAAAAACAAAAATAGTTATGGGTATGACGGTATCCATACAGTCGTAGTAAAGTTTGTTTCAGATATTTTGGCAAAACCCTTAAGTCATATACTTAATACATGTATAAGCACAGGTGTGTACCCTGATAAATTAAAGACAGTTATCATAAAACCACTACTTAAAAAGAACAATAAGGAAGAAATGTCGAACTATAGGCCAGTAGCGTTAATTCCGATATTTTCAAAAATATTTGAAAAAATTATATATGAATCTATTTATGCATTCATATGTAAAAATGATATATTATGCCAAGAGCAAAAAGGCTTCCGAAGAGATAAAAATATTAATATGGCAATATTTGATTTCTTAAAAGTAGTTATGAATAACATTGATAAGAAAAATCCAATATGTTCAATATTTACAGATATGTCAAAGGCATTCGACTGTGTAAAATATGAAACCCTTATAAGTAAACTTTATAGCTACGGTATAAGAGGCAACGTATTAGACTTAATCAAGTCTTACCTCACCGATCGGAAACAACACACAGAAATTACAAGAATATGTACCAAATCGAAACGTGAGATCAAATACCTATCAGACTGTAGAGTCACTAAATTTGGAGTCCCACAAGGTAGTGTGCTTGGCCCATTACTATTCCTGCTTTATATAAACGACTTACCTTATAATATTCCCCAACCAATGACATTATTTGCGGACGACAGTACAGTAACAATTGAATGCGGTGACAAAAGCAATTATGAAAAAGAAATAAATAACTCACTTGAATCGATAATTCATTGGCTGAATAAAAATAATCTTATAATAAATTTACAAAAAACGAAAGTCATGCATTTTTACCAGAGGAAAAATCCAGAAAATATATTAACTGAGTATAAAGATCAATTAATTGAAACAACTTGTGTAACAAAATTTTTAGGAGTAAATATAGATAATAGACTGACATGGAACCCTCAAGCAGAATATTTATCACAGAAACTAAGCAAATGTGCCTTCGTGCTTTATAACCTATCAAAAAAGTTAAATATAAATACTTTAGTTTCAGCCTATCACGGATTAGTAGCTTCTACACTAAGATTTGGTATAATATTCTGGGGCAACTGCAGCCAAAGAGAACGTATATTTAAAGCTCAAAAGCGATGCATTCGTTCAATGACCGGTCTCAAGTCTACAGAAAGCTGTTTACCAAAATTTAAAAGTTTAAAAATTTTAACATTGCAGTCCTTATATATATTGGAAGTAGCGCTATTTGTAAAGTCAAATCAATACCTATTTACATCAATGACTGAAGTTAGGAAACGCACAGGACCAATGAGGTCGCAATATCTAAATAAACTGTATACCGGTGGTCACAAGACCGCTTTACTGAAAAAGAACATTCTACACATGGGGCCTCTTATTTACAACAAACTTCCGCAAAAATTAAAAGATTTACCCACAAAAATGTTTAAAATACTTTTAGTCAAACTCTAACAAGACAGATGCTACTACAACATCAGTGACTTTCTAAATGATAAAACTATAAATGAAAATTTGTAAAACTGTCATTTAATTTAACATTTAATTTTAGTTACCATTTATGTTTATTTTGTTTAGTTTATTTGTTTATTTTTGAGAATTTGATTGAGTTTATATTTGTTTGGTTTTCTGTATTTCTTTATTATTATCTTTTTTATTAATGATTGTAAGTATTTTAATTTTATCTTTGAGAATTTTGATTTTTGAGTTTATTTAAGTTGTTTTTTGTAATATTTAATATAAAGGTAATGTTCTGTATGTATTTGTAATTTAAAACAGTTCAATAATACTTTGCATGCCGTAAGGTGAAATGTATTGAGACACTATAAAAAATTCCATCTTATTTGTAACATACATTAATTGCAAATAAATGATTTCTATTTCTATTTCTATTTCTAATGTCTTTTGTTATTATGGTTGAATGAATTATGTTAGCGAAAGCATGGATAGTCAGCTTTAACTAATTTCTAAAACTGTTCAGTCAGCATTTTTTATATAATCTTTTGTAATATTTTAGTTGAAGCAATAAACTTTTTATTATTTTTTGTTTTTATTATTTACTTCTCCTTTCGCGGGTCTGCTGGCAGAGATTTCTTAAGAAATAAGCGGCACCTTTGTACATCATTTATAAATATGTAATTATTTTCCTTTAAACTTCTGTGTGTGTACATAAATTATTAAATAAATAAATAAATAAACATTTGAATTATTACAAAAGAATATTTAGTTACAAAAATCCGTAATCATTTGAAACCTTTACATACTAATATAGTATATACATTATAATATTTAAATCTTTAGTCAAAACAAACTAACTAAAAGTTTGTATTTAGATCACTATTTTTAAAAAACGATTTTTAGTAAATAAAACTTGGTTAGTTGTTACAAGTATTTCCATTTTTTTTATAACTACCTACTTCTGATCAGTTGCAGTTTCAAATGATTTGCTTGACGTTTTGATTGACTTCCGTCTTCATTCACACACTTGACTCACAATATTTTTCATGGGTATGATAAACAGCTAAACTGAAAACAGAATTGACTAATACGTCGCATCACTTAATAGTGATGCGACGTATTAGTCAATTATGTTGTGTTCTGGTTTGACGTGTCAGTCAAACCGGAAGTTCAAACAACATGTGATATCGATAGTGATACGATTATCTTTGTAGTAGTCCTGCATTGTATCTATATATGTATAATAATTATTATATTTATAAAAATGAATCCCTTTTTACACGACTGCCCAAAAAGGAGTGTTATGTTTTCAGGGTTCATGTATGTATGTATGTGAGTTTCTTTATTCCACCATAACTTCTAAAAGGCTTGACCGATTTCAATGTTTGTGGTATCATTAGAAGCTTTGAGTTATCCCGAGTGACATAGGCTATGTATACATTAAAAAATGGTCAAGTGTGAGTCGAAATCGCCTGCAAAGGGTTCCGAACGATATTTTTTTTTGTGTTGTGTCATGTTTTTTTTTTGTTCCTAAAAGATATTAAATAAAAAAATTATAATAAAAAAATTATAATTAGTCGGTTACTTGGAACAATTCATTACAGGTCCCCGACTGCAAATATTTGACTTGTTTTTAATTTTTTTTGACATGGCAGGCGTGTTTTTTAATTTTTTTTAATTATTTTTTTTTCCCTTGGTCACGGCATCACACGTGAACGGCTGGACCGATTTTGCTAATTCTTTTTTTGTTGTGTTTGTTATTGTCAGTAGAAGGTTCTTATGAAAGAAAAAAATGGAAAGTTGTACGGAAAATTAGAAAATTTAAGAATACTTAACCACCATATTAAGTAATCCTGACTTTTGTTACGATAGTGATTTGTTGGATTCATCTCCGCCCCCAATAATATAAATTCACCAGGAACGGGCCCTAGGTATTCACGCGGGTGAAACCACGGGGCACAGCTAGTAATAGAATAATAATCATTATTGCGTCGCTGTCCTTTAACAGTATTGTAAATGTAACGTTGAATCTATTCGCAGAATAATATTATTATATTGTTGAGTTTGTCACTGATTTCGTTCTAATACTACACAGGTTAGTTTCAAATGAACATAAATCAATAAATAACTGTACCATTGTGGTTTCATCATCATCATCATCAGCCGGAAGGCGTCCACTGCTGAACAAAGGCCTCCCCGCACTAGAACGGCACAATGAACGACAACTCGCCAATTGCATCCACCGGGTGCCCGCAACTTTGACGATATCGTCGGTCCACCTGGTGGGAGGCCTGCCAACGCTGCGTCTTCCGGTTCGTGGTTGCCACTCGAGAACCTTTCTTCCCCAGCGGTTATCGGTTCTTCGAGCGTTGTGGTTTAATTTACCCAGAAATTCAATCAAAGGCTAAAACCCACAAGCGTTGGTTACTATCACTAAATATCAAACGCATGTATAAATCTGATTCTGATTGGAATGGTCTAATAAACAACAATATCTGTTGTAACAACGGACCCGAAATATGTTATGTTCAGCATAAATTTTGTAAATTGACAATCAAAGCTTGTTTTAGTTCGTAGAATCTGTATTATCAGGCTTTGTCTGGTTAATGTTAGCCATCTATTTGCACATACTATGTATGTCATGGTTTATATTTTGTATAAACCATGAACTTATGTTACTTTCATCTACCTCAGTTTTTTTTATCTTTCCTGTCCATCCAAAGGTTGTCTGGAAGATATCGCTATAAGCGATAAGACCGCCATTGTACGCTTTACTGTACTTTATTGTATTCAAATATGTAACTTTTATGGTGTACAATAAAGAATATTCTATTCTATTCAATTCTATTTTTTTTTTAAGTTTTCATGTTTATCTCAAGTTGGTAAACACACATATTATTATTATGTAAAACAACTCCACGAACTATAAAAAGCCCCTTCGATATCCTCGATTATAACTCTTATAATTTTGATAATTGACAATTAAAGGTTTTTATAATTTATTTATTAAATTTTTAATTTATTTAATGTAAATGTTAAAATTATAGTTTTAGTTCGTAGAATCTGTATTAACAGGCTTGGTTCTGTAATGTTAGCCATCTAGCATTAACTCGGGTTTATATTGTGTATAGGCAAAAAGAAATTTTTACATTTTCAAGCTTATGTCAGGTTTGTAAACGCATATAATATTATTATTATGTAAAACAACACCAAGAACTATAAAAAATCCCTTCTTGTTTTATACTTATGTAACAGGATAAGATTATTTTTTTATTTTTGTTAAGTTTTTTACAATTGGTGTGTCTTACGAGGCTCTCTTGGAGCACCAGCGCTAAAAGCCTCATCAAATAAATGATTTAAAAAACAACCCTTCGATATCTCCGATTATAATAAAATTCTTATACAAATTTATACAATCCGTGTCTCTGCCCACGAAGATGTTTGTTATTGTTTTATTAGATAACTTATAACATTCTTGGAATCCAAGCTTACCCAAAACCAAGTTTCATTTAAGTCGGTAAAACAGTTAAGCCGCAAAGGCAGACCAAGTTGATTTCAAAGTCTTTTATTTACAATTTGATACTTAAATCTAATATAACAATAAACACTTAAAACTAAATACCTTATTTCACTGGACAATGACGATCCGCGTAAAGTTACGTCTCATTTTTCCTCAGATTAACATTAGTAATATTTTAACAAATAAGCCCATGTGTACTTCAGCAGCTTGTTTTGCCAAATTTTGTAAAAACAATACGCAAGTATTATACCTTCCTAAAATCACCAATATTCAAGCAAGTTTTTAAGATTGTTGTACAAAACTCCTACATACATTTATTTATCACCACTACAGTTCAAAGTTGAGCAGTAAGAAAAGCGAAAAGTGAAAATTGTTAAGCGAATGGCTTTTTTGTCAATACATTCTTCTTTTAAATAAATATGAGACTTACTAAAGCGTAGAATAACTATTCAAGATTAATTTGATGTACAAAAAGTATTACGAAAGCTATTAATAAGCAAGAAAAATGGAAAAGTCTGATGCAAGGTAGAAAATTCTAAAATTTCCGAAAATCGATTGTAACTCGAAACCTGTAACTTTTCGGCGAACATATGTTGTGCTCATTTGATAGGACCTGATCTAAGGTATTAGCCACTACAGTATGTCGGACTATTTACCGAACACCCTGTATAATGTATCTTCACATCAACACCATTATATTCCACATCGTTTAAAATCGTTCTAATGATTTGAAACTTACTTATTAAACGTTAACGAAAACGTTACTTAATCAATATTAGTCCCACAGTTTTCGAGACACCGAACACAAAACCGACCACAAACGTACAATGGACTCAGTTTTATCATTGACTAAAATAAATTACACTTTCTAACCTAACTGTAAAAGCGAACTGCACCTTTTGATTTCACAGATCTGATTTATTATATCTCATGAAAAATCCTGAAACAAAATTATGGTGGAAAAGATATGGAAGAATTTATTTCTTTCTTAAAGAGAACCTTATTAGTACCACCTAACTAGTCTAAAGAAATGGGAGCAAACTTTAATTAAAAGTTTCATATTTCATTTTAGCTAACTTCGTGCGACTTCATTTTCAATTTTGTTAATTAAATTGTTTGACAATTCCGAAAGTTGGAGTAAACCTCTTATAGATTTTTGTATTTTATTGACTTTTTGGAATAAAGTCGATATTCTAAAGGTGTAGAGGTTTTTATTAAAATTTGTTCTGTTTACTCTAACTATAATTTGTTGAAACAGTAGGTAAGTTTTAATTACATAGATTATCTATCTCATAATAAAAGAGCTGTTCTAGGTACAGTTTTGTTTTTAATATTATTCACTATTTAACTTTCTTATATCGTTACATAATACATATTTAAAACGACTAACTTAATAATCAATATTTAATTACCCCTTGTGCTGCTCTAACCTCAAAACAAAAACAAAATACAACCAAAAAGCACTATTCTTCTTCATCAAAATCATCGCATAATAATTTCTTATTGTATTTATTAACTAACCCATATTTAAGTACTTGACCCCTTACTAACCTAAAACAAAAACAAAAAACATGTTTCTTCATCAATTTTTTCGCAAGTCCATAAGCAACCTTCCAAATAGCAGGTGCTAAAGAATATATAATTTTACACTTTGAAGCTTCTTTTCATAAAGTCTTGATTAAAGGGGAAACGAATGAAATACGAACATTTTGACTTTATGATTCTATTATGTAGTCATGAAAGTGTATTTTTTTTGTGGGTGTATCGATTTTATAGGTGTTTGATGAGTTAGTTGAAATATTAATTGATCTCTCATTCATGCCGTAAAATATATCAATAAATGAAAATATTGAACGTTAATAATAATTATATTCCGGGACAACTCACACACGGTTATATGATCCCAAGCTAAGCAGAGCTTGTGTTATGGTAACCAGACAACTGATAAACATACTAATATATTTCTAAATACATACAAATTATAGATAAATTACACCCAGACAACCAGAACAAATGATCGTGCTCATCACACAAACATTTGTCCTGGGTGGAAATCGAACCCACGACCTCCGGTATAGTAGTCAGGGTCACTAACCACTAGACCAACAGGCCCGTCAAATCTCTATCATCATCATCATCCTCATCATTAGCCTATAGCAATCCACAGCTGGACATAGGCCTCTCCAATTGCACGCCACTTAGTTCTATCCTCGGCTTCTCGCATCCAGCTCCTGCCATCGTTGCTATATCTTTATAAAAATGCTGATTTCAAACATGACAAATAAAAGTATCATTGTAACAATGACTATTCAAAATGTTAAAACGATTGTAATCTTGCGAAGGTATCGGATAAACCTGAATAATTGAACCCCAACCAAAGTCCTAAACTATTGTACACAACAAATAAATTTGAAACCAAATTACATAGCAACAAGAATTACTTTTCAATAACCGTACAAACAAAACCATGAAAAAAGTCCAGCTTAGAAAGTATAATATGACACGAAAAAATCTAATTACACGGAAAATAAATTAAATATCTCGGAAAAAACGAATTTTCGACGCCTGAGACTAAAACGAGCCGAGATAATTGAAATGTAAGAAGAAAACAAACGCCTGTCACGCCTACCTACTTAACAAGAGCTATGAAGATGTGGATAAGACAAAAAGAAATAAACAAATTATTTTTTCATAAATAATTATTAAGGGTGTTACCACACCAATCGAGCGATCGTCGATCGATGCCATCGATCGATGGTAGAATGGATTGGTCGACGTCGATCGATAGTTTCTACTAGACCAATCGATCGATTGTCGATCGACGATCGATCGATGGTAGAATGGATAACGCGTCCTCTTGTGAATACATTTCGAAAGAAACTGATGGAATATAGCCGGGGTTAATCGATCTACGTCGACCGATGCCAGCGACCGGCAATCGATCGATTGGTTAGTCGACCGGTATCCGTCGATCAATTAAAGCTACCACACCAATCGATCAACGTCGACCGATACCGATCGATGGCATCGATCGACTATCGATCGATTGGTGTGGTAACACCCTAAGTCTTTATAAAAATCGTAAAAAAACTTGTGACCGCTGTGGAAACTGACTATATACCAGATGTACTCTTCACCCCTTTTGGATAGATATACCCTCCAGTATCACCATGTATATTTGTTTATTTTATTTGCCTGCTAGACAAATTCTTCTAAGTCGTAACACTCTTGTCAGAGTGGTCGTGGTTGCGCAGATGAGGTACACGGAGGGATGTGCGTTGGGTCGTTGATTTCCCCGAGGACTGCTCTTTCAGCGATATGCTTCCATTTTTGCCGATTGGAGACGTTGCGAGTACACTGGACCATGGTAGACTCAGTAGCTTCTTTTATTAGGTCAGACCAACGAGTTGGTGCTCGGCCGCGCAGCCTTTTGCCCTCCACTTGGCCCTGAACCACCAGTCTTTCCATCGAATTCTCATTCCTACAGATGTGACCAAAGAACTTCAATATTCGTAGTTGCACAGTAGACGAAAGCCGGTTTTTAATATGAAGCTCTTTGAGGATGGATATATTCGTGCGGAACGCTGTCCACGGGATCTTTAGGAGGCGTCTCCAGCACCACATCTCCAATGCGTCGATTTTACGGCGGTCTTGTATACGCAGAGACCAAGTTTCGGCACCATAGAGGAAAATCGGAAAGACAAGGCATTTCATTAATCGGACTTTTGTCCCCTTGGTAATCCTCCTGTCCCCCCAAATCTTTCTCAGCCGCTCTACTGCCGACCTGGTGATGGCGCACCGTCGTTTTATTTCGTCACCACAACCTCCAGTATCGGAGATAGCAGAGCCGAGGTAGACATAGCTGTGCACAACTTCGCAGTTAGCTATGTTCCGTACGTTAGCTCTTTCTTGGTCATCCCGGCTTACTATCATCATTTTCGTCTTGTCTCGGTTGATAGCAAGACCGAAATCGAGGCTGGTGGTTTCGAGACGAGTCAGTAGAGTTTCCATATCTTCTCTAGACTGCGTGAGAAGGGTTGTATCATCAGCATATCTAAGGTTGTTTATCACGCGACCCCCAACTGATATACCTTTATCCCATTCTTCTAACACAATGCGCATGATGTATTCTGTGTAGGTGTTAAACAGTAACGGCGATAAGATACACCCCTGCCGTACCCCGGCCTCGGTCTCAAAGTACCCAGACAGAGTATCTTCTACCCGGACCACTGCAGTACCGTCGTAATATAGTCGTCTCAGAAGCATTAGTAGATGGGGCGGCACACCCATTTCTGCGAGTATTTTCCAGAGATGTGTCCAAATGACAGTGTCAAATGCTTTTCGGAAGTCCACAAAGCAGATGTACAGGGTTGAGTTAAACTCTCTGGCCTTCTCAATAATCTGCCGCAGTATGAGGATTTGTTCGCGTGTGCCTCTCCCCTTTACGAATCCGGCTTGTTCGGGTGCAATTTGCCCTGAGAGATAGGCCAATAATCTTGTATTTATAATGTGGAGCATTACTTTACTTGCATGCGATATTAGGGAAATGAGCCGGTAATTGTTGCATTTCTTGGTGGATCCTTTTTTGTGCAATGGGATAAAAACTGATTGCGACCAGTCATCTTGCCATATGCCAGTCTCCCATATTTTACTGCAGATGGTGAATAAAACATCGACTCCAAATTCTCCCATCGCTTTGATGACTTCGATTGGGATTTCATCACATCCTATGGCTTTATTGCGTTTAAGGTGTTTAATTGCCGCTCGTACTTCATCGCGCATGATGTCAGGCTCGCGATCACGGATTTGGTCAGAAGAAAATGTAGTGCTTGTGGTAACATTGCTGGAAAATAGCGACTTGCAATATTCTTTCCATACCTCTACAATTTCCTTAATCTCCGTAACCGTCACCCCAACGGAGTTCTCAATAGCCCACGTCTTTGGTTTAAACTGGCGTGTTATGTATCGGACCTTATCATGGAGATCCTTGGTTTGATATTTGTCAGAATGCCGCTCGAGTTCATCACAGATCTTTCCAAGGTGGTCATTGCGGTCACGTCGGCAAGCAGCTTGTATGAAACCGGACTTGGCATTTAGCTCAGCAATGCTAGCGCCACTGGCTTTAAGTTTCCGGCGTTCTTCGACCAGGCGCCAAGTGTCTTCAGTCATCCAATGCTGTCGTTTTGCCATGGTGTGTTTTGGCTGTGATTCTGCAATAGCATCTACAATATATTTCTTTGCTGAAATCCACAAGGAGTTAGAGTCTTTGCCCAACGTTTGCTCTCCATGCGGCATGTCTGTCCTCTAGCAAAGTGACCAGAGAGTTTGGATTTGTCACTTCCATTCTTCTTGCGGTTTTAATTTGTCTCGCTCTTTGCAGTTTTAATCTTAGGTTTCCAATAAGCAGTTGGTGATCAGAATGACAATCAGCACCAGGTAAAGTGTGTGTGTTGGTTATTGAGCTTCTCCATCTAGCCCTTATTAATATGTAGTCAATTTGATTACGATACTTTCCATCCGGGGAGGTCCAGGTATACTGGCGTCTAGGGTGGTGTTTGAAAACCGTATTCATAATGGTCATGTTGTTGTCTGCAGCGAACTCTATGAGCCGCTCGCCTCTGGGGTTACGAACACCATGACCATAGTTCCCAACAATATTTCGAATGCCTGTATCCATAGTGGTGTTTCCTACCTTGGCATTAAAGTCTCCAATAATGAGCAATATCTCCCTTTTCGGTACCTTAGAAATAGATGACTCTAGTTGATAGTAGAAGTTCTCTATTTCCTCATCACTGGCAGAACTTGTAGGAGCATAGACTTGAATAATGTTGAGTGGGGACGGTGATGCGCTAAGTTTAATGGAGATGATTCTATCATTAATAGGGTGGTAGCCAAGCACTGAGTTCTTCCATAATTTAGGGATAGCAATCGCCACTCCTGAAAAGCTACTCCTATCATTTCCGGAGAAAAAGATGGTGTGTTTCTGCGAGTCAAAGTGGCCACTCTCTTTCCAATGTGTCTCGCTGATGCCTGTTATGGTGAGATTGCAGCGCTCAAGTTCTTTTTCCAAAATATGAAGCTTGCCACCGTCGAGAAGTCCTCGTACATTCCATGTACCGATGCGATGGTCTTTTCTTAAATTGACATTTCTTCTTCCAGTAGCATTTTTTCCATAGGGTGCCTGGTTGCCTGCATCCTGATGGCCGGTAACCCACTTTACACCCTCAGCCCCGGAAAGCTCAGGGCGCCGGTCGCTACGCGGATCGCTAGGCGGTCTTACTCTGTCTATATGCATACTCATCATTGCAACTCTCATGGGATGAATAATGTAGTAGGTTCCCATTACTTTCTACATCGCGGTACTATAACCTCAGTGAATATAGTAATCCATGAGTGAACCGATTCAGAACATATGGTTCTTGCGCTTCACTATGGTACTGATGGTTACCGCTGCCCTCCATCAGGATCCAGGAACAACGCCCCTGTGGCTCGCCTCCTCCGCTAGTTCGGCCGTACCGACTACTATTGTCTGCGCCCTTCCCCACCGTTGAGGTCTTCACCCGTAACCCCGGGCACGGGCTCCGCGTTATACCCCGCAGAACTGGGTCCCTGCTGAACTTCGCCATCTATATACTCTGGCTTTCTAGAGTATAAGATGCCCACCCCCGCGACGTGGACGCGCCAGACAGGAATTACCCAAGTGAAGGGTAGAAAAGGTGACTCTACCCTCCCAGGGGCCGGGTTAATGGACGTGTATGGCCCCACGCCCAAAAGCTAGACAAATGCAACTTCTCAAATACAGAGGGATTTGGTAGGTACAAAAAATGTATAGTATTATTATACTTTAAAAAGAGGTTAGACATATAAAAGAGTAAGATGATAAAGAAAGCTATAAAATATAATGCAGAAGTTTTGACTGAACCTGTAGTAAATAATTAAATGTATGTTTGCGTGTATTTTATGTATGAAAAATCCCCCATTCTACTTACAACGATTACTTCTTAGTGCAAGCATTTTCGTTAACGTACATTAAAATAAATGTATGTTATGCAAATAAACCCCTTAAAATAGTGTAAGCATCACGAAGGTTTCTAGTTTCTATATGATTGAAAATATCCAAATTAAATAAATGAATATGAATGAACATCCAAACATTCTTAAATTATATATCTGTTAAGACATCCCTCGTGCATACTAATCCAGTCACCACATTAAGGAAAAACATATATAAGTATACCGCATCCAAAATAATAAAAGGTGAGCTTATGATTGGCGGTCCGCTCAGATTGCGGCCAAATCCAGGCCAGCTATATTGCTCACAATCTTGTTTTATCCAGTTAATTCTGGTTAATACCGGTTCACTGGTAGCTCATAATTACACGAACATACTAAGCTACGCAACGTCTGTTAGCTCAATCCCGGTTAAAGCGAATCCTGGTATTAATACAGAATTCAGTAATAGAAGCCATTTTCGAGATAATATTCTTAGTAAAGTACCTATTTCTTTCTTTCTTCTAAGGTATAGTCAAAGAAATATTGAAGGATCCCTTTTTAAGGACCCATTTTAAAGCGAAATTAAAATTCAGAATTTCTCAAAATCCGTCCAAATAATTTTCCTCGGAGTATTGAATCCATTGATATATTTTCTTGACTTTAAATAAAAATAAGAAATTCAAAAGTCCATAAGCCTCCTTAATAAAAACATTAATTTCCGGTGTAACATTAAACCGGAAGAATTGTTTAAAATGGAACGAATATTTTTATATACAAGCGTCACAATTAAAATGTAAGGGGAATCTTTCAATCATAAATCTTGGTAGGAGACAATATTTTACGTAACTTGTTGGTATTCTACTCTTCGATTGATGACTAACATTAAGAGGAAAGGGGAGTGGACTTTTCTCCATACAAACGTTCTCGTCTGTTTTCTCGCTGGTTTCTGAACTTAGGGCTATGATTTTTTGTAGTAATATAAATATGAACTAGGTCTATGCCCCTATTTTTTCCTTTTTAAAATAAGTTATATTTAAAGAAACTAGAACCTTCTAAAAATTGCCGATTTGGTCGCAGTTTTCAGAGGCATTTTTTTTCAAATTTGGCAACGATTATTGAAAAAAGGAAAAAATAGAGGCACAGATTATTCTTTTCTTATACAGTATATATTATGAAATATCTTTAAAATTGGTTAAGAATTGGGGGAGAAAATAGACGAGAGCCAAACCTCGACTTTTCGTCAGTTTTTCCGGCTGAGCTGCAGTTGTCCTTATCGCACGAATTAGAGGGCGGGGCGAATTAGAGCGACAGCAATACTTTCTTCAAAAACCGAATTTTCAAAAGTCTCTCCGGTCCCCTTTTCTCTTAACGGATTCTAACCAAAAGATCCTTTGTCCAATATAGGGAGACAGAAAGCATCTCTTATCTTTTTAACCGATTTCTAAGGGAGGTTCTCAATCCATCTATTTTATACTTTTGTTTTTATTTTTATTGTATATTTGTTACGCGATATTGCCGACAACACACGAGAGTGTGATTTGTTTCAATTATTTTTTTTACTTTTTTATAAAGCTATTTGGCTTTCTCAGTTAAGAAAAAGAAGACGAAGAAGTTTGTGTTAATCTGTTGGCCTCACTTACTCAAAGCTCATTGATCGATTTTGATTTTTAACTTTAATTTTCATGCTATCTCTGCCACATAACCAGATAAACTATTAAGAAAGTTTTAAAGAAAGTTTTGGGTGTAATTACCAACTTTCCGCGAAGAAACGTGATAATAATTGCTTCTAGAAGTAGCATTGGTAGTGGAATAGTTACACTCAGAATCAGAGTTTTATTTGTGAAACATAGGTATTATGCCGGTCTTAAAAATAAACAATTGGAACACTATGTTTTGCCGTGGAGGCGTACAAATATTTGGGTAGGAACATGAAGAAAATAAAAATAATTAACTATTAATAAATATACAAAAAAAAAACAAAGACACTAACATATAATTATTAATTAAATAACAAAAATCATATTTTCCAGTGCAATGACATATTATTATAAAACTGGAATAGTTATTAAAACTAGTTTTTCCTCTTTTTTAAACTAACAATCTAATAAAAAAAAATAAAAAAACTTAACATTGGGTTATAGACTTATCGTTGAAGAAGTCTTCTAGGCTGTAGTAACACTTCTACTATAATATTTACTCATGTACAGCCACACTTCCAACCACTTTACTCCCAACATACGTATCTATCAATTGAGTCGCAGAGAAATGCAGGTTAAAACATATCGTCATTTTTTAAATTGGCGTGTAATATCGAGAGTGGCTGGTAACGTGGCAGAGAAGTGACTTCATGTGACGTCATATTGACAAGCTATGTTTGTTGTTTATAAGTTTGTTTGTTAAATGTAAATTGGATATACCTAGTTGGAATTGAAGATGTTACAATTTGCGTTATTATGTCATTATAATTGTGTTTTGGTATTGTTTTGTTTCAGTTGAGTACGCGCTGTTTTTATTAATAAAAACTGGTAAATACGAGGTTATATGAAAATAAATTTTAAGTATGTTGACTAAAATCCAGTATGTATCTCAGTTCAATCGGATACCAAGAAGTAGTTCTACACTTGCAACTTGTTTGCAAGATATGATTACAATCAAATTATATACTTTGCAAGTGAAAAAATAAGCTTTTGAACATGTGCACACAAAACACACTTACTTCTTTTTATGTAGTTATTTATGTACTGACAAAAGTAATTCTTATTTCACATAAAATTTAAGCCCGTGGTACTTATAGACATTAAGTAGATTTTAATAAACGTTTTCTGAAGCATTAATATTCTTTTGATATCTTCCTAAAATATGTTACACATCACACGATAACCAAACCATCTTACCCATTGTTTCCTCAGCCATACCGACATAGATACGTACAATTAGAGGTGGTTGTACAAGTTAGGGGCAAGATACACAGGCCATAAGGCTAATGGACCAGCAACGCCCATTACGCAGTACAACATTTGGTGGGGAGGGTTAACGTATACTGGGTTTGGCAGGCCTAAGTTTTGTGGCTTAGATTTATAAAAAATATATTTAGTTATTTATTGTCAAAGTATCATAAGTAATTTATATGCCTCTGTATTTTAAATCGATTATTTTAATCTTCTACTATTTGTCCTGGATTACTCTTCAAGTTTGTTTTGTATTTGCTCGGTTGTTTTCAATAGGAATGACATTTTGGAACCTGCCACTAGAGTCATTTTACGTTTTCAAAGAGCCTCAAAGGCCTACTTCAAATAAAACATTTGATTTTTGACTGTTTAATTTTGATTGATTTCAAAATTTGATCGACGCGGAGTTGTGGTCTAAACTTGGGAGAGGCCTATCCAGCAGTAACTCTCGATAGGCTCGTGCTCGCTCGTCACGACAGTCACAATAGGCTCAGTTGATAGATCGACGGCGTTCAAAGGCTTAATCAACAATGCAGTAATAATAATAATATTCCGGGACAACTCACACACGGTCATCTGATCCCAAGCTAAGCAGAGCTTGTGTTATGGTAACCAGACAACTGATAAACATACTTATATATTTCTAAATACATACATATCATAGATAAATTACACCCAGACACAGAACAAATGATCGTGCTCATCACACAAACATTTGTCCTGGGTAGGAATCGAACCCACGACCTCCAGTATAGCAGTCAGGGTCACTAACCACTAGACCAACTGGCCTGTCAAAGTAGTAAACCTTCAAATCCTTGCAAAAGGCAACCAAGCCGTCTTATTAAGAGAAACATTTTTTCTTTGATATCGTTGCAGTTTTTCTTGTTTATTGTCTTAATGACTAATTGAAGATAATTGAATGCCATATGAGATTCTATTTAAAAGACATTGTAGAACAAACGAACAACTTTGAAACGTCGGGTAGCGACAATAAAGTTACAAATACAGTTCTTAAAGACCTTTCCTTTCTATGATGCGGTCTCGTCCCAAATATTGTGCCAAAACTTAGCCAATTATCTATCTACGAAGTTCAACTATTTGTTCTGTACTAACCGAAATTGTAGCCATGACTTGTAATAAAACGATTCTGTTAGAACTATTCAATTTGATAAGTCTTTGCTTCTAACGCTTGTTAAGATGGTAAATAGAAAAATAACAAAGTTGAGTATGTATGTAGTCACTGTGTTTTTGTATTAAAAAGAAAGTGACTATCTACTATCACTAAGCTACTATTGTTAGTTTAGTGGAGGAACATTTAAATGTTTTTTTAGCGACTTACTTAAATGGAAACCATTATCAAGTCGTCTTCAAGTTTAATTCTACCTAAATCACTTTTAAGTGTTATGTAACGTGAGTAGCATCCCATAATAACGGCTAAAAATTTAGTTTTATTCGGTTCCATTATTTTCAGCTCTGTATAACCGACTGTTATAGGCTCTTTGTTTGTACCACTCTCCTCCGTCTCATCAGTCCATCTCGTACCTGTCGCATCTATCTCTCTCCTGCCATCTTCTTCAAGTCATCAGCCTATCTCATTTAGTCCTTCTACATTTTGCTGTCTGATTCTTACCACCATTTAATAAGGTATTAAATTAATTAAACTTACTTTACCGACCTAAACAGGGATCATCATCACAGCTTACCTACATTATTATAATTTCAGAGAGAACTTGTGGAGAGCATACCTACTCAAGAACATCGAACCTCATTTGTTCTTTTCCAAAAAACTTTGCACGTATTAATGATAGATGTTCATTTGTTTTTTAACAGTAAAACCTTTGCTGTATCCAACATGCTAGTGTCCCCATGAATAATATGAGCCAGTAACCGACATTGCCTTTGTCGGCGTAAAATACGCTCTTAAACGTAATTTAGTGGCAATTATGATGTTGTACATAATTAACTTGATGACTCTCCTGGCTTACAATATGGCTGACACTAGCGAGCTTGCTGTGTTTGGGGGGTAAGCAGTTGGTGGTATGGGACTGTGGGATCTTGTTATGCTAACTTAAAATAAATGAGAAAGAAAAAGTGGTTGGCTCCAATTCACGTGAAAATTATTAAAAAAAAAGCTATTGTTTTAATTGTAAATAGTTTGTAGAAATCAGATAAGCAGTGGCAGTCAATGGATATAAAATAATGGGAGTCGATATCAATACGTCAAAAAACTTTTTATATACCTATTTATTTTTGTAGTAAAAAAATATTCTAACAGAATTATACTATGCTTGCAAGTAAGGAATTAATAGTTTATGTGTTGATTGTGTTTCCATTTAAACATAATACTTCATAATAGCATGGATAAATCATTCAGCATAATAATTTAACTACATTCACAAAAAAACACACAAAAAGAATCCTCAATTTTTGTGAATTTTATTTTACATACATACAAACATCATCATTCCCACTTCAGTTCGTTCGTTCACTCGTTCACATTCAGTATGCGTCACGCCTAAAACAACATTTGCTGCTAACGATGTTCTTACATTAGTAATAATATTGCTACTGCAGAACTACCTCTGTTGTTAACTAATTAAATATTTGTTTATGTTTATATTTGTATTTTGCGGTATGGATGTTTGTATTTCCATGTTCGGTATATAAATAAATAGTTCAATCATTGTTTTTTCCATTCATTCAACGTTTCATTTATT
This sequence comes from Autographa pulchrina, assembly GCA_905475315.1. Lineage (NCBI taxonomy): Eukaryota > Metazoa > Arthropoda > Insecta > Lepidoptera > Noctuidae > Autographa > Autographa pulchrina. The sequence goes on along the minus strand of FR997786.1, from coordinate 2,264,355 downwards.
TTTTCTTCAAGCATTCAGACAATCAATAATTTATTTATACATTCAATAGGTATATCTATTCTTTTTACCCGACTGCCAAGAAGGGTTATGTTTTTCGCGCGTATCTTGTATGTATGTATGTATCAAATAAGCTAGACTAAAATCATTCATTATGGGTCCCGACTGTGACAGTAACATTGCTATCTACACTTCTAGACTTATTGAACTTGTTTTTTACTTTTCAGTTTTTTTTTAAAGTGTTTTTTATGCAGTCGGGTTTTTTTATTTTTTTTAATTTATGTATTTTTGATTCTAATAATCTGTGGGTTTATGAAGATTTGTGGTGGTCAATCTTTGACGAAGACTTCAATTAAATGCATACTTATATTTTTAATCCTACGACAGAAATCACTTCTTTTACGATCAGATTAACTTTGATATAATTTCATATTTTTTTTAAAAACACTACTTTTACCTCAAGCTGTTGTTTTTTTTAATTAAGGTACATTTTTATTTGTAGTGCAATACGAACAAAAATAAAAGAGACACAGTACAAACAAATAACTACATCTTGTACCATTCCTTCAGCCTTCAAAAGCCAATTCCATTGTTACCCAACAGACATGGCGACGTAACTTGTAACTCGCGCATTACTCACATAATTACTCTTCAGTAGTCTAATGGAAAAAAGCCTTCGTTCCGCTAACTAGCTGATGAACCTATCTATAAGTAGTGGGTTGTGGTTCCGTATTTTGTTCGCTGTATGGAAAGGAAAAGTTTCGGTTTGCCATGGGGTTACATTAAATGCATTAAATACAAAGCTCAGGGGCCCGAGTCTGCTATTTACACTCCGTGTCCCGAGCGCGCCCGAGCCGGCCCGAGCGCGCACGAGAGGGCCCGAGCGCCGCCGGACGAGCCAACTATGAGCACACTGACACGGAGTGTAAATAGCAGACTCGGGCCCCAGGATATGTCATGAGCTTAAATTAAGTATAGAATTAAATTCTAAACAAGTAGCTTTTAAGTTGTTTCTGATTAACCGACTTTAAAAGGAGGAGGATCTCATTTAGTCTGTTTTTTTGTAGGTTTTTTATGTGATATGTACGGCAATTTTAGATGGCTATCAAAACTAGTTTTTGTCATCTATAGTGGTGGAGCACCTCAGAGATCCTTTTTTGAAATGGAATTGCTTTTTTTTCTTTTGAGTGCAAATTATAATTTTTTAAACTTAGTTCGACAACTATTTGCCGCCAGTTAATTATCACAAAAATATATAATTAATTATCATAGTAAAAACCAAATGGTATCCATTAAAATATACTCTTTTTCTTTATTTCTCATACAATTTAAAAAGTTCTACACAAACACAGTCGCGGGTATAAACTAGTCGAACCTTATCTTGATCACTGAAGCGTAGTAAGGGGTCAGCGATTTATTCATACTCTTGTACGTGCCTTACCTATAAATACCCCATCTCCGAACATCTCCACTTAAAAACTATTTCGTTTGAAGTCTTATATCACATAAATAAATGATCCCCTAAACGGTAAATAAAAGGCCTTTTAGAAACATTTTAATAATAAATATTCCATTAAATACTTTCAACGTTTTCATGCCAGATAGTTTGCGATTGGAAAATTGAGTGCTTTCTTTGATAGTGTCTTGTGCAAAACAAGAATTATACTTCGCTATTTCTTGCTTTCTTTATGCTGATATTTCTATTGTTTTGTGTTTGTTTTAATTTAAAATGGGGTTGTATACGAATGAAGGCTTGGACTTGGAAAATGTATATTATTTTTACAATTTGGATTCGGTTGTAAACAGAATGTGACACATGACAGGTGTTGAAACATGTGGAATTTAGATAGTGTTGTCAGAGTCAATCATATTGTAAGTCTAAGGTAAAAAATTTCTTTATGATCTGGTGTGAGTATAGTTGCTTGAATAGGTACTATTTTGTTGACAAGATACTAAATTTAAAATGTTTGATAGAACATCCGAAAAAAGTAATTTTACTGTTTTTTGGAAATAGTAAGGATAAGCTAATATAACGACTGAAAATAATACTTACACTTGAAATTATTTATCCTGTAAACAAAACATACAGATTTATTTGTTAAGTTAAGTTAAGTTAATATTTGGAATACGTAAAATAGGCATTAGTCTGTACATTGATTTTAAATCAAGCGTATGAATAAGTGGATACGCTTCATTACTTTAATGGAAAAACGTGTTCAGGAGAACTGATGATTAACGTATAAATAGCATATTAAGGTTTTGGAAAATTGTGTGGTAATCGGAGGAATATTTACGAAACCTTTTTGCTCTTCATACGAAAAACTAAAAGAAAAATAATGCGTATATTTTTGGGTATATTACAAAACTAATTGATAATTTTACTGTAGTCAACGCTTTCATCAGCTTCTTGTCAGTAAATGGCCAGTTTATAGGAGTTCAGAAAATTATGTCACAACAATTTTCTAGCCATCATAAAGAATTTTCATTCTTGTTAACTTATCAAAAAAATCCGTGTACACTAAATAATTATAATTAAACCAAAAACAGCCATGAAAAAATAAAAACGTCAAAAAGTTCTCTGTTTTAGCAAAACTTTTTTGTTCGAAAGTAATTTACGAAAAGGGTCCTCAAATTGACGGGCCCCTAAAAACTCGGAACAATATACCAGAAAACCTCCATACTTTATATAGAAGTTACATCGAGCGAGCTAATAAGCACGCATCATTAGCTTAATGGCAAGATATGCCCAGTTTGAGGTTTTTTTCATTCACTTTACACGTTCATTCATTCAGCCGTTCACTCGCATTGAGTGGGATGCTTGATGAGTGGAACGAATGAATTGATCGATGTTTTGTAAAAATTAATGCTGGATTTCGAGTTGTATTGAATTTTATAATCATACCTATTCGAGTATTTTTGCTATATTGAAATTAAAATAAATTTTACTATTTTTTACTGCATCCAGCTATAACAGAGATTCAAGTACAATCAATTTGTAAATAGAAAAATAATGAATAATGAAAATAAAAATTATATTTGCCTTAGCAAAAGTCGATGTAGTGTATAATATAGTGAGTAGATTTGGAAGAGTGACTTTTTATAACGCTACTTCTTTATATATTTAAATTTCATACCATTTCATTCACACAATAAAAAAAATGTAAATAATACGACATTGAATGAGTGTGCTTATGTACTTACATTACTTCTTATTTACTAAGAGGTGGCTCTGAAAGAACACAACCCAACGTCTATTTTGGGTACACTCCCAGTCGACAGCGAGGGGCATGAATTTTTGATCTAGGTTTTATTTAGCTTATAGTTAATGTTTTCTTTTTTAGTATATAATATATAATAGTTAAGTTTATAAATACCCTTTAATTACCAACGTCTAAAACTCGAAAATGTAAATTAGTTTTCATTAAAGTGATTTAGTGTTAGTATTGTAGAGTCGATACAATTTCGTCGAACCAAAAGTTAAGTTGTGTTAATCAAATCGTTTATATGCGTAACGATGGTCCAGACATTCATTCTAGTATCGATTGTACTGTATTGGAGTTCTTTTAACCTTTAGTAATTTTGTTGGATTGAAATCGACTGGGTAAGATTATTTCGTACTGACTATCTCTGGTACAGAGAATTGGTGCAATTTACTCTGATGTTTTTTTGTAAGAAAAATTAAACATAAGGACCAAAGGATTTTGGCTAGTTTAGATTTGTGTATGACACTAATTTTTGTTATGTGTAAAACTTCGTCTTTTACCTACCCAATTATAGGCACTTTAAGGCGTTAGTGTGTAAGAAGTGTCTTTTTTGTGTAACCTAATAGGACTTTCATAATTATTTTTTAACTTAAATAATTAGTTTCCCCTATATTTACATTTACACAAATGAAAAAGCCATTAAGTAACAAATAAAAGTAAGTTTAAATACCATTTTTTTTTTTTTATAACTAGTTGTAAAAGTCGTGCTTGTTATTTTAATATCAAAAAGTAACTTTATTAAAAAATACACACTTGATAAAATAATAAAAACAGGTAGCAAAAAAGCCCTGTAGTTTGTTATGATTTCTTTGATTGGACAACATGCAACCAATCAGTCTATATGCCAAAGCTACTGTAAAAAAACATCAAATAATAATTGTCGTGACATGATGGCCTGACAGTTGCCCAATTTGGATGTTTATGTTACGGGTAGAAAATGTGATATTTTTTTTTTTTTGTAGTTATAATAATAATAATAAATGCGTGCGGACAACATCACACACATTGCTCTGAACCCAAAGTAAGTTGCTAAAGCACTTGTGTTATGGAATTCAGAAACAACGATGGTACCACAAACACCCACCATTTAGGTATTTTTTTTATTCTCACGGATAAAATAAATCTATATTTAGAAATAACTAAGCCTATTGTATCGCGGAAATATAGGTGATTTAGAAATTAATTTACTATTTGGCCATATCTGCTATGTATACAGTCCCCGATATATAAAAATCGCAGTATCTATTATTTGATTCTGAATATTATTTGATTGCTATTTAATTTTGATGCTTATTATTGGGAATATAAATAAATAAATGCGGACAACATCACATACATTGCTCTGAACCCAAAGTAAGTAGCTATTATGCACTTGTGTTATGGAATTCAGAAACATCGAAGGTACCACAAACACCCAGACCCGAGACAATGTAGAAAAGCGGGTTTCTATATTGACCCGTCCGGGGATCGAACCCGGGACCTCAGAGCTAGCGACACCTTTGAAAACCGGTGCGTACGCCACTCGACCACGGAGGTCGTCAAAACATGACACAAATATATATGAGTCCAATTGTTTTTCAGTCATTTGCGCCATTGTGAATGACAACTGAGTATTCAATAGCACCCTTCACAGAAATACAAGCTTGATAATATTAAAATAAAAAACAGTATCAAAATTTCGTCGCACAAAATCCCCAATCAGCGCACGCTTATCCAACAAAAAAAAATCTGTTAAAATATCGCTTCGATAAATACGAAACATTGCCGTTTAAAACACTAAAAAAATAGAGCGAAAATACAGGCTTTACATAACAAATTTATGTCGTTTCTAGAACAATAAATTGCAATTTGTGGCCTCACCACCATTTAATGAGGCCTCATTCAGGGCGGAGATGAAATTTCACACTGAAAATTTCAATTTTCACCATCCAGTTAACAAGTTGTATTCAGAACGTTTAAAAAGGTGTCGTTGCTCCCATTTCAGGATTATTCACTTTAATTTATCATTGGTTTTGTTTTTAAAACGCAATTTGGGGATCATTAATATTAAACGTTTTGATAGCCTTGGGTTACGTCATTGTATTTTCTTACTTAATCCACTATTATATTTATTCTGTACTTTTACGGTTACTAAAAGCAAAAAAATATTTAGAAGAAACAGAAGGTAACATAGATCAACAAGACCATGGGTCCTAATACATTACAGAAAATTACTACGTTAATAAGAAAATACTGCTGTTTTTTTTACTACCCCTAGGCAATATTTAAATAACCTCCAAGGATATAAAATTGAATATGTTTTAATTCAATGCAAAGATCAAGCATACAGTAAAGCGCGTAAGTCACAAACCTTTTGTCGCGCTTGGATTAAATAATTCACATTTAACATACCTATAGGCGCCATTTTAAATCACAAAATACCACAATCAAATTCATTATCAAAACTCTCCTATCAAGAAGTCAAACAAAACTCAGGTAACTTTATGCGTGACAATCAACGTTCTGAATTTGAATACAAAACAATTTTAATACGCGAACGTCGTTTGTTTTATGGTTGTCGTAAAGGCTTAATTTGTTTTACGCGTTATAAACTTTAATTACATTACATTAGAGATTATAATGGGTTGTAGGTGAAGATTTTGTGTGGGGCGTGAGTTATAGGTATTGTGCGTTTTGTGAAAAGATTTGGAATGCGTGTGACAGGGCATTTTCTTAACAATGCTGTATTATTAAAGTGTGGTACTGTATGTATTTCTTATGGTACTGATTTAGTTCAGCTTTGAGACACATGACTTTATTGATGAGACATAATGTTATGTTGACATTAGTTATTATTGATCTTTGTGTGATGTGGTTCGTTAATTCTTCTCCTATTGTCTCTGATTGCTGTGTTCAAAATATGTTTTTTCTTTCTTTTCTATAAATATCTTGTGGATCTTTTTGACGACCTCCGTGGTCGAGTGGCGTACGCACCGGTTTCAAGGTGTCGCTAGCTCTGAGGTCCCGGGTTCGATCCCCGGACGGGTCAATGTAGAAAATCACATTTCTACATTGTCTCGGGTCTGGGTGTTTGTGGTACCTTCGTTGTATCTGAATTCCATAACACAAGTGCTTTAGCAACTTACTTTGGGTTCACTACAATGTATGTGATGTTGTCCGCATTTATTTATTTATTATTAAAAAAAAAAAATCTAAATGTCATATTAGTTACCTTTACATATTATGTTAAGGTTATATTAAAATATAAAATGAGACTGACATACACAATAAAAACTTTTTGTCAACGATAAACCTGACAAGTGTCTGGTTTACTAACGCATAGTAATTTAAACATAGATTTTTTTTACATTAAATTTTACTTATTACCTAAACTAATAATGTTTTCCTTTGTTACAGGCACCGGCATCACGGTATACATCCATAAGAAGGAAGACCACACTCACGTGCTTCGGCAGTACCAAAGGTAATACTTTTGACATGTTTCAAACTTATCTATCCGTACTACTGTAGTTCCATGTAAGACTGTTTTCACATTATCCGACGCGATATGGGGGGCAAGTGAATGTATGAAAAAAACCGGCCAAGTGCGAGTCGGACTCGCGCACGAAGGGTTCCGTACCACCGTTGTATGAGAGTCCACTCTAAATATTTTTTTTTTTTTAGTATTTGTTGCTATAAAGGCAACAGAAATACATCATATGTGAAAATTTCAACTGTCTATCTATCGCAGTTCTTGAGATACAGCCTGGTGACAAGCCTGGACGGCCAGACAGCGAAGTCTCAGTAAAAGGGGCCCTTTTTACCCTTTGGGTACGGAACCTTAATTACGAATCCGATATCCGTTGTTGGATGGGATAATGTGAAAGACAGGTACATGTTTCATACATTTACTTGTCCCAATATCGTGTCGGAGTCCGATACCGATATCGTGTCGGAAAGTGTGAAAGTCTAACATAGAGTAAAAAGTTTTGGAAAATTGACGTCAAAGTTTTATAAGGATTTTACATAGCAAAATATCTAGTTGGTTCTGCAGAAAGTATGGAACTGTATTTTATTTAGAATTAAATATTGGTTTAGGTACGCTCTTTCAAGGATATAAATTCTAGGAATTAAAAATAATTATAATATAGAGTAAAATTAACGAAATAATTAATACGTGTGATATAAAAAATGTCTCAGTATTTAAGATGAAATTTTAAAATTAAACCTAGTTTTATTTTGGTCTCTTAAAAACCCGTCGATGTATTCTGTTAATTGCAGTAAACTGTATTATAAAGAAAAAACATATTATTATCTACTTAGGTTAGAAATCAAAAATTCAAATAAAGTCCCCGAAAATACCTATCAGACGTTTTGGTCTCTAGAGCTACAGTATCAAAGGTTTATTAAAGTGGTCGCAATATTCATCTACTTCAAAAATAGCCACTATTTCTATCAAAATTCCCTTCAAATTTCAATTCCAATCTGCTTTACACTTCATAAACTTGTACAAAAGACATTTCGGATATTCACTTTGCAGTATATCGGTAGAGCGGTACAGTTAAATAAAAAAGTGCTTATCAGCTGTGTCGAGATGGTACCAGTTTTATTGGCTTTAAAGTTTTATGTGCGCCACTGTACCTGTAAAGTTGGGGACGCAATGAGCTTCGGAATTTCGATACGAGTTTCAAGAGTTTTCGAGTTATGAGATTCGAGATTTATTCGGGATGTAAATGGAATACAGGTGTATTAAACAGTGGGATTTATGTTTAATAGTTTTGCGTAGTATTTACTGGGCAATAATTGGTTTTGTTTGGGTGATATTATTTGAGATGCAAAGGTTTAAGCGTAAATGTAGAATTTAGTTACTGCTTTAAAATTGTTTTTTATAAGACATTTTTAATGGTTGTAAGGGGAATAATGTAAAAATCTGTAAAGTTCAGAAAAAGGCTTAAGTTAAGACATAAATAAGTTCTCTAGATCGCATTATGCAGTGCCAACGTTGCTTATTTTTTGGTGATATTTCGATAACTAGATCTTACCTACCTATCGATGTAAGAAATTTTGCACATAAGTGGATTTTTGTCCATTTATGTGCAAAATTTTTAAGAGGGACAAAAGTCTCTCTTGAAAAAAAGTCTCTCTTGAGAAACAGTAAAATAATTAATTAAAACAATTTTCCAATTAATTTCCCCTCCCATAGCACACCCACCTTATTTATTTAATGCCGGCAACTGACAAAGTAACAACACTAAAGCGTTGAAATGTTAAATTGGGAGTGAGGTATTAAATTCCAGTAACTTCCCGTTTATGGCAGATAGGAAAGGGATTATATTATAAATACATACCTATATATAAGGTACTAGTTTAGGGCCTTATAAAATGAAACGCAAAGTAAATTAAATGGATAATTTATTTAGATTTTCAAAGAATTGTAATTTATAATTCAGGAACGAAAAGACGAATTTTGAGATATCTCATTTGTCGGGTTTTTCTTCACCCTGAAACTGTCAAGACATTGGTATACGGCAAATGGAAACTACTTACGCAGGTGAAACCAAACGGTAAAGTTACTAGTATGCACAAAACAACAATTACTATATTTAAACGAAATCATTAAAAACCGATTTGTAAAAAAACAGTAAAAAAACAGTTGTAATCACATAACTACTGACAACGATCAACGCGGCAACGTATGACAGTTGGGATCAACGGCTTAACATGCTTTTCGAGACACGGAGGGATATCAGTATGTTTACAAATGGTCACCCATCTACGGACCAACCGCGACTAGCGTGTCATAACCCTTATTATCGGTCAAACCGTACGGGATAGACTATTTTCACATCATCCGACACGATATCGGACGTAGATACGATATCGGGGGCTAGTAATTATACGAAAATTACGAATCCTATATTCAATATATTTAAGCAAATTATTTTGGTCACAATATTGTAAGAGCACTGGTACCCATAACACAAGTTAATCTTACCTTGGGTACCAGAGTTCAATACATCCACACCACGTGTAATTTAACTTTAAGATTACCTCTTAAGTGGTTTGTACCCTCTTATTTGAAAATAAATTATTATTATTATCCTTGGACCAATCGCAGCGAGCGCGGCTTTACCTTTATTATCGGTCAAACTGTAAGGCTTAGACTGCTATCAAACCGGTATCAGTCTGATACCGATATCGTGTCTTAGCCGCGAGCCTTGATTACCTACTTACTATGCGTATCTTATACTTATATACCCAACAAATCCTCATTGGACACCAAAGGATCAAACTAATACCTAATACATAACATTACCATAACACATACAGCTTAATTAGTCATTAATTGTAATTCATTTCTAATTAGCAAACCATTGTTCTAGTGATGCGACGTCGCAGTCCTGGGCCCGCGGGATTAGCGCCGACACTCCGGACAACCCCGGGAATTATGGTGAGTAATGGACAGTGTTATTAATGTATCCCCCGGCACTGGATCCCGGGATGGCGATTAGAGAGAACTGTTGAATTATTTTCATGGATTTTCTTGAATTTAAACTGTTTAAGAAATTGATTTGAAAAAAAATATTCAATTTAACAAATATTTATATATATTTGCTATAGAGTCACCAACTCAATATGTGACAAAATTTAAAATTAATTTAATACATATTCTTTCACTAGTTCTCCTTCAAGGTCCTGGTGCACATCGATACCTTAATTGGCAAACCAGCTAACTCCTTATGAGCAAATTTTTCAGGAGACACTTAAAACTCTATAATAATTTTTGTAGACTACTTATAAAGAAATCTAAAATCCCGTTGGTAGATATTAACCTAAATTCTTATTTTTTATACTGTCAGATCGTTTTTGTAAATAAAGCCGTATTTTTGTTGCTTACTAACTAAACAAAAAAAAGATTTTTGACGAAATGTGGAGTTGGCTGGTTTGACAATTAAGGTATCGACATGGGCTGTAAAAAAATTGGAGATTCGTGGTAACTCAGTATCAATTTTAATAAAAAATAAGACTCTGAGAAAGATAACTGACGCAGAAATCAATTAGGTAAAAACACGCAAATGTTAATAACATCAACATGATCCATTAATATCCTAAAATGCAAGTAAATAATCATATTAATGTCGTTATCAATGTCTCCATTTGCTCCCAACAAAGTGCATTTGCATAATAAATGTACTAATGCAGTTATTTACAAGTTCATTTCGGCCAGACAAAGTTTGAGACCGCTTGCCCGTGGTTCCCTCTACTAAACATTCGTACGTGCACTTCAGAGCAAAATAATACAGACACTTTAAATTAAAATTTATAAAATAAAAATGTTGGATAAAATTTTGTGAAATTGTAAATTCTTATAGACTAAATTTATTATATCCAAGTAGTTCGTATAATACAATTAATTATGTACTTAACCTTTTCTCTTTATTGCTTTTATCTTAAAAGGATAGATATGTCAGCTCCATTTAGAAGTAACTTAATGTCTATAAAATAATATCTATAAATAATCCTTCTGAACAAAAAAACTTGAATTTACAAACAAATTATACCTAACTTCAACTTGTACAAAATAGCTAGTTTAAACATTAATGCTACATATCTGTCAAAATAAAGTATATTCGGTTATTAAAGAGCATCACACATATTTTAACGACTGCATTTACTCTCATATTCTGCCCTAATTCTAAAAACACATACATTTAATTATTGCTACACATCAACGAATGCATTCAACCCCAAAATTGCCCTTTAACTAAAAACAGACGCACTTTCAATGTCACAGAAGGTACCACTAATGTAACACATTAAAGTGACCGCCACTACAAGGTCATCTTACTTGGACCGGGACACTTAAGGGCGCATTTAATAACATTATAATGTAGTTGGTCCTACCAGCCCTGCATAGTTTGAGTGCTTTTAGCTGTTAAACTGACTGAAATGAGATCAAAACCTTCATGTCATAACTAAAACTAGTTTTAAAGGTGAATGAGTAAATAAACAATATGAGAATTATGTTTTTCTCATATACAGGGTGTTATCAAAACGTCATAGAAATCTAAAAGAGGTGAAGAGTACATCTGGTATAGAGACAGTTTACAAAATTTTTGCGCAAAATGAGTAAATGAAAATAAATAATATCTTTTTTTAATCAAAACTAATGTGGTACGCGAGGACTTTACTAGAATAGCCATGCGCATTTATTTTTTAAGAAACTTCATAATCTAAAGCAACTCGAATAACAAAGAAATTACATTAAATGACTTAACTCACAGTTTGGAGCCCAACTGGGACCTACTGCAATTGAGAGCTTACAACTCGCTATATTTAATGAACTTATTGGATAATAATTATCAATTACAATTTATCCCTGTAACTAGAGGAAGCAAAACGCGTTATAATTCTATATTTATGTAAAGGGTCAACAACAATTCAATTTCGCATCAAACAATGACCGTTATTTACACAATAATTAACGAAAATACACACTCGAAACATTAATTCGCAATTTCAACGATCACACAGCATGTAATTAAAATATAATTATGTACGAAGCAATTTAGTTCATAAATTGTGTTGGATAGAATTTTCAACAGAGACAGTAACTCATTTTGTAATGGCTACTCAGAGACAATAAATATTGGGATAATGTATAGCTGGATAATAAATTGTGGGGCTCTTAGTTTGTATTTATGTATTGTGAGTGGAGCTCATTATGGCTATCTGTTGTTTGCTGAGTATTTGCGGACTCGTCTTTAGTGACTATCGCTTAATTGCAAAGAGAGTCTACTTAATAGATTGGGTGTTAATAAGATGACAAAGATATCGTTCATTGACTCAATCGACACTGAAAATGAACAGTATTTTATTTCAAGTTAGCTTTTTAGGCTCTTTTAAAGAAATGTTTTTTTTTTTGAGTTTTGTAAAGCTATTCAGATCAATACCAGTTCTGTTAGTTACCTCATGATATTTAAGTGGTACTTTAGATCAATACCAGTTAGTTACCTCATGATATTTAAGTAGTACTAATAAAAAAACTAAAATATTTTCGTCACAGCTCTAACCAGAGTGAGATGAAAGGAAGATAGGCAATGGAACAGAAATACCTAGAAAAAAATAGTAGTGAATAAGATTTTTCAGTTTTTGAATCCCAACTAAATAATGTGCTGTATACATAAAGACAGCGATGTTACACTGAATGATTATATGTATAGTACTTGCGAGATCAATACAAAAATCTCTGCTTAAAATGAAATAGTTAACAATTGTGCATCCTTTAAATTGTCCTAAACTGCACAAAACTTTTTCGTTCCCTGAAACTGCGGAGTAGATTGTCCGGAAACACTCAGTTGTGAGCGAGTTCACGATTTCCTAGAATTTCCTCTTTTTTTAATTGGTTAATAGATCCACCCGGGTATTGTCCGCTTTAATTGATGCATATTTCCTGAGCATTGGATTTCTCATGTTCAGCTGTTTTGTCCTTTAGTTTTGTCATTTGAATACCGGTAATTATTATATTGAATTATGCTTGTTGTTTAGGCTTTGCAATACATGATTGAGCTCTGTTATATGCAGAGGATAAAATCGAAAAAAAAATGGTTGCTAGTTTATGTACCACAATAATAAATAAATAAATAAGTAATAAAAATTCTCAAGTCAATGTTTAACATTCTTTTTTTAATTTAATTACAATTATTGTTTATTTTTAATTTATGAGCATACCTTAATAATAATGCACTTGGTGGATATCTGTCATTTTTTTGTAATTCAGCTATTCCACAAGAATTTACATACGAACAAGTTATCGCTTATTTTTCTACCTTCTGTTACAATAATAACTTTAATATCTACCAAGTTTGACACCATTCTCTCTACCTATCTATACATTTGAATTGGTCTACAATTTAACTCAGTATAACTGCATAGTAAGCCTTGGATTGTCAGGTGCAGTACAAACTATCCTGAACAGGGACAATGCATGGAAAAGTTATGAACAGCTGTCGGCTGCAAGTTGAGAGTTGGCCGAGGACGGGAATTGGATTGGTTACCGTTATAGTGATTGGTATAAACTTTTACTGGACTGATATTTTTGTTGTACTGTATTGATTGTGGTTATCGTTTCGTCAATGTTAAATGAAAAAGGAATGTACTATATTAGCGAATTCACCTAGCATTTAGTCACGACTTCACGACCTCCGTGGTCTAGTGGCGTACGCACCGGCCGTTCGATCCCCGGATGTGTAATTTAAAAAAAAAACTTTTCACATTGCCTCGGGTCTGGGTGTTTGTGGTTCGGAATGTGTCTCGTTGTTTCTGAATTCTATAACACAAGTGCTTTACATAGCTACTTACTTTGGGTTCAGAGCAATGTATGTGATGTTGTCCGCATTTATTTATTATTATTTAGTAAAAGAAAACCAACTTATCATAAGTTGCATTTCTAGATTCTTTAAAAAACAAATATGTAACTCTAAAGTAGGAATCCAAAATAGGTCGCAAAAATAACTATAAATACTATTTAATGATGTTTTCAAATACATAAATGTTGATGCTTAAAGAATCTTTAAATAGTTATATTGAAACAGGAATTGGAACATCATTTATTTCTTCTTTCAGTGCTTATTGATTTGCTCTTGTTTTTTAAGTCTATGAATCTCAACATCTACCTACTTAAAATTCCTTTTCAGAAGAAAATTTTAATCGGAATTAAGAAACTCTTTTTGGTAAACAAAAACCCTCAAAATAAACTCATAAAAGCGATTCTAAAATATTTAATCCCCACTTATTAAGAGCCGAACAATTCAAACTTCAACGAAACGCAACGGCTCAACTTTTTTCACCAATTTTTATTTTTCTTTCCCAATGTGCTTTATTCCTATACACATAAAGTCTAAATTGGTGCTGTTATTAACAAAGTTTAGTATGGATTAGTGGTCCGGAAGCGAGAAACTTTGCCCGGAGGAAATAGTGTTGGGATTCTCGAATCGACATTGATTTAGTCGAACAATTTATGATTCGATTGTAATATATTCTGTTTGTTTATGGTTTGGGATTATTGTATTATAATATACGTTTATTTATATTGCAAGGTCGGAAATTTATTCAGAGAAAATAAAAGTACATAAATTATATTTTGGTTAAGCATAATAAAATATTACAATATGTTCTGAAATGATATTAAATTTTTCATGTGTAATTTTAAACTTTGTTCGTTTAATCGAATAAAAATCGAGAAAATCGAATAAACAGCACAACACTATTAGCAACCGCAGGCAACGGAAAGTTTGTAGTGCATCGGGAGTTAGTTCACTAGTGGGTACTTTTAAACTAAACCGTTTGGAAATTGCTGGATCCCAGTTTTTTAGTTTTTCTTTTTTATTTTTTTGCTGAAGTCGGTTACGGCTGTAGTATGAATGTGAAGTTTCAAACTACAAGGTACGTTGATAAAATGCGAAATTTTTATGACGTTTCGTTTTAAAAAGTTTTCGCCGAATTTCGAACGGGTTTTTTTGACGATGGAGGTAAATACTGATTTTCAACAGTTTTTTTAGGTACGTACGATTTCTGTGTTTTGTTTGGTTTCTGAGAAGTTGGTTATGGTTGAAACCGTTGAGAATAAAATCGTTCCAAAAAAAGAATTTGGTAGATTGTGAATAATTGCGATTTTTCTTGTTATGGTTGCTGTATTATAGAAATAAACATTACTTCTCTGGAATAAAGTCGATGTCAATACTTTGACTGAAGATCAGCCTTTCGTGGTTTCTTTGTTAAAGATCCTTTGGTAACATCAAAGAAAAAATACTTTTCAACCAAAATATAAATCTTATGTACTAGAAATAGATTCTATTATAAAACTACAAACAAAAAGTATTAGAATAAACAATTCATGTTGTATGTTTTGAAAATCCCCTGGATTTTTCCAATATCATGTGCGGTATATAAACACTAGGATCTCGATTCAAAGCATCGTTTTCCAAACAAATATTGTGGCTCAGTGAGTGAATGTTTATTTATTTTCACGCTTAAGCCTCAAAATAAAAACTGTAGTCTAAAAAAAGAAGAAAAAACTTATTTTTCAGACAATCCCGCTTATACTGCGTTCGCAGTTTATATGCCAAACATGTAAATAAAGGGTTTTAGGAAAAACAACTATAATGCCTTCATGTAAGATTCATTTTCATAAAGCTACAATTATATATTTTGTATGACTTTTTCAACAGTATGAGACAGTCTAATATGACCTTTATTAATAATATTAGCATAAAGCATGTAAACAACACTAAGTTCCTAGAAAACCATTCTGAACCGCGTCTCCGTAAAATTCCTGAAATAATATAATTTAATTTGTTTATTTGCAGGTATTTCGAGACAAGAAAACAATGGTCAAGATCACCACACATCTAAGTAAGTTATATAAATTCATTACCGTCAAATGTGTTCTGTATGAAATACCTATTTTTATCAGATTCCGTAACTAAAGACAGAAAACAGTTTCACTGCACTCACACTGGTTTATGAAACCTTTATTCTTTAATCAAGTATAGCCTAAGGGTCAGTTCATATCACAGCACACTCGGAATGCTTCAAGAATTTGACGCTTTTTTTGTTCGACTCGTCGCTACTATGAATTTGCCCTTCACATGACGTATTTTATTCAGTGGGACTATTCGTATTAAAAGTCTTCAATGATACCTTTTATTACGTTTCGGCATCAAAATAAATTATACTAAGTTTTAACTTTATTTATATTTGAAATACGTCTAGAATAATAATGAAATTTAATTATTTAATTTTCAAGTCACACTATATTTTGCTTTGAGCTAACTCAGTAAATTAGTTAATTATGATAGTGCAGTCGTGCTTCTATAAATTTATTTGTTTTCATAATAAATTGAAATTTCCATCACAATAAGCTGGTACTGGGTTTGTTGTGCTATGTAATTAAACTAAAATAATTATATTATAATAACAATGCGCTCTGTTTATTGTACTAAAGAGTAAATAATAATATATTTTGTAATACTAAGTACAAGAACCGTTCGTGCTCAATGGGTGGCGATTTTAATTTAATATTTAAATACAATAAGGTTACAGAGAACAAATTTAAAAAAAAAAAAAGGTTACGAATCCAATATAGATGTCCTTCGCAATAATAATTACCCCATTTGCAGTCCTCTGAGTTGTGAAGGCTGTATTAATATCTTTAGTTATGTCTGTGAATTTAGGTATATGGATCTATACAGGCTGTTAACGAAAGGGTATATCTATCCAAAAGGGGTGAAGAGTACTTCTGGTTAGAGTAAGTGTACAAAAATTCGGCTTAAAATGAGATGGTTAAATTATTAATACCCGATTTTTCACATCATTGTTTTTGGCTTGACTAAAACTCTTTGAATAGATACGTAGTTTCGGTAACACCCTGTTTTATATACTCATTTCTAATGACTATTTTACAGTGAGTTTTTCTGGTCACAGTCTTTATTATACTTTTCTATTCTATATTCACCACATAATATAATTAAAAAGTGAAACGAAGAAACGAACTTAAAATTTTGTTCCAAAAAGTTTGTATTCAAAATAAATATACCTAACCTTTTACTGAAAACATAATCATAATAATAACCTACAAAAACAGCTAGAGAAGGAGAATTTTATTCAGTTAGAGCATAGTCGATACCCATCTAATATATAGCCTTGCATTGAATGTTCGTATTGATATGGCCGCTCGTGCCAATGCATAGTAATCGCGACTTCGAACCAATGGCCTCGGAAAAACAACTGAAAACGAGTTCATAACTCACAGATGTTTAAGTTTGGACTATGGAATTTTGATTAGTGTTTCCAAAGTGTTAGGAATTCGAACAGCTTTTTCAAACGTAATTTTTCTATAATAGCCTTTTGTTTGACACTTTGGCGAAATATATTTTTTTGTTAAGCTCGTCGACTTAAAAATATTTAACATAGTTTTAGCTCAAATTTTTTAAGAGATATTTGTAATTGATATATGCTTTAACACATTTAAAATGGGTAAAGTTAACATGATACTTCGACTAAGCTAGGTGTGGAAATAAAACATCTAAATCAATAAAATTCTAATCATAATAATCATAAACATCTAAATAATTAATATCTAAAGTTATTGGAACAGTCGAACCTTTTGTAAGATGGTCCTTCACAATTTTCTATAAATTGATTGCTATTGATATATCAATAGCAATCGGATATTAAACTTTTGTTTATTAAAAGTTTAATATTCAAATATTGCCTAAACTGACTGACTGACAGACTGAACTATGTAGTTACAGTTTAACTCGGAACAAACATGGCTAGTTCAAAAACATTTCACTACCCTAGCTTCAACTAATCCAGATATTATAAATTCGAATTGAGTTTGTTCGTTCGGTCGTTCTTTTTTTCGTTGTTTTCAAACTGTTTGAATGATTGTATAGTTCTATACAGGGTGTTACCGAAAGGATATATCTATCCAAAAGGGGTGAAAAGTGTATCTGGTATAGAGTCTGTTTACAAAATTGCAGCTCAAAATGAGCTTATTTAATTACTGATAAGCAATTTTTTGTATCAATTATTTGACACTAATAATCATAATAAACGTGTCAACACTGTCAACGCACTGAGAGGGTGAATATCTTATAACTTCACATGATTAATGTTAACGGTACATCGCTTCACTGGTCTAGTTATAATTTTTGCCCACAAGAAAATAATTTAACGAACTCATTTTCAGCTGAAATTTGGTAAACTTATTTTATACCAGGAGTACACTTCACCCCTTTTGGATAGATATACCCTTTCGGTAACACCCAGTAGATCTTTGTACGTATTTTAAACTATCTACCTTGCAAAAACTACGACCTACATATTGTACGTAATAGTTTTTCCTAGACGTATCAAGTCTTCCGAGAATTGAATTAAAACTTCGTTTAGCTCTTTTTCCTGTGAAATCAATATTTAAAGCCCCGTGTTGTAGCATATTAGATTTATCTTCAATTGCTTTAAAGATTATTGACTGTAACACAGCTACGATGAATGTTAAACTTTTGCTTTTTATAAGAATTTAACAGTATACCGAGATATTGTCCATACTAGCTGTAAATACTGGATAACACTTTAAAATGTATTATTAAATACAATACGTAGAATACTAATGACTATTCTACGTATCCATCCTGGTTAAAAAGAAACCTGTAAGTAAATCATGCAAATTCCTTCAGTGCTTTTTGCCACAAAAGTTACAAACATCCTCTCACAAACTTTCAATTTATTCGATATCAGGTAAATGAGTTTTGACCCACTACCCAACCACCTATTCCCCTAAAATTATTATTCTGAAACTAGTCGCCACTAAATTCCCTAATGTCATAGGTGGCCGATACCCGATACGAGAACGGTCTACGTCATAAAGAATTCCTACTGGCCATTGTAGCGCCGTATTCTGAAAATGTGAACTCATTTCCCGAATATCGGATCTGCTTCGTGTTAAATGCTGGCATTGAACCGAATTCGGTTCTCGGAATCTCTTACATTCATTGCATATTGACTATTGTTTGTAGTTTACTAGTTGTTATTCGTTTATTATGATTAAATGAGAGATCGGCTGGAAATAAAACCTTTTGCATATTTAAGCCGCCGCCAACACAAAATATTAGTGTTATAAGATTAAAGAGTGTGTCAAATAATAGCTTTTAAGAAGCAGTAGTGCTATTCTGTAACATTATTTTCATGTCTCGACATCGGAATCCGCGGTGAGATGTCAAATACGTATTCTCGAATTTGAATTCTAAATCAAGGCTAATTGGGTTCACTTTTGAAGTAAGCTTTATTGTCACTCAGGTCAAGACATACTGATCCGGTTGAGAAGGTTCTTGACTATAATTATTTATTGGAATAACTTAGTTGCTGAACTTTTTTTTAGCTATTATTGAATTTTATTTTTATTTTTGTATTTGTATGTCTAATAGGGAAAGCCATCTATGGAAAGGTATTTAATATTGGTCGTAGCTTTTGTATATTTCATGGTCCCGAAGTCGAAAAATCTTCGACGGATGTGAGTTTTGAAGATTCGCCAGACAAAATTGTGACAGTAAGAAGACAGTATCTCTTTACAGGCAGTATTTTATACAATAGAATAAACTCAAAATTAAATATATACCATTTAACTTCCCTTAAATGTAAAACGGTTATCAAAAACTGGCTGGCTCACCACTCAAAATTATGAAGATGTTAAAATCCTCGTCAAGGTATAGTCCTCCGCACTCCGCACACACACACACACTCACACACACACACACACCCTCACACACACACACACCCTCACACACACACACACACCCTCACACACACACACACACACACACACATACACACTTATGTTCATATTTTTATCTCATAAATTACTCTGTATTTTTCTTAGTTATAAGTAAAGTTGTTATACTTAACAATTTTATGTTGGAACAGTCCCCATCTCGGAGGTGGGCGCTAACAGTTGCGACACAGTTTTTTGTAACTAATGTGGCTGTTAACGCATAATTAATGTTACTTAATGGTTTTTGTTCCAATAAATGATTTTGATTTTGATTTTTTGATTTTGAAAAAGGGATATTCGCATGATAGTATATCATGAAACAAGCCTTTTCTTGTCCGGAAATTATAATAAAAAGTTCCTGCTGAAAATACAGTGCAAGTAACTAATAAATGGTTATGTACAGATCTATGAAAGAAAAAATATTTTGTTCTGAAAAGTGAATGCGTACATTCCCAAAACATTTAATAAGACGATGATAATATACCCCATTTTATAAGGAAACTTCCCTTATTTCCTAAATTACTAAAATTTAGGGAGCCGTGAATAGCACAATATTTGGGCAATATTTCTGCCCTTATCAAGAAAACTTTACACCGTTCCCTAAAAACCTAATTATCCCAAATCCGGGGAATTTCCTTACAAACAAAATAAACCTTAGCTTGGTATAATTACTAACGGGTACAGTTTAACAACAGTTAAGTTAACTATGCATAAATTAAACTTAGATTAATGAAATTACCGTACATGGCTCGGTCGTGCCGCCGCATAATATGCTCTCAATTTGAATTTATAGTCGGGGAGTTCGTAACATATTGTTTTGTTTGATGTAGCTGTTATTGTTTAGTGGGTTTGCCTTGCATTTATGATGGAGAAATCTCCTGGTCTATTGATCGGTTGGTTTGTAATGCACTTGGTTTGCAGAAACTAACTTTGGTACTGAAGTGCATTGTAAGCTTGTAGAATAGTTCTTGCAAACAGGTGTATAAATTGTTTGTTTAAACAAAGCGATAGTTATTTTGTCGATAGGTAGGATATTAAATTAATTAAAATATAGTATATGGTATGGTTTACACATTACAGTCGTAATTAAAAATAATGATAAGATTAATACAATAAACACACGGCGATCTGATCCCAGACAAGGTAGAGTCTGTAAAATAGCTACC
This sequence comes from Autographa pulchrina, assembly GCA_905475315.1. NCBI lineage: Eukaryota > Metazoa > Arthropoda > Insecta > Lepidoptera > Noctuidae > Autographa > Autographa pulchrina. The sequence continues at coordinate 2,243,617 of FR997786.1, read as the reverse complement.
AGACAACTAATAAATATTTTTATATATTTCTGAAAACAAACATGTTATAATTACACATAAACATACATATACATAATTGCATCTTCCTGTTATAGCAGAAAAGCAGCTAGACAAGATAATTAGCTTATATTAAGACCACCCATAACAATGTACTTTGTGTTGCATTTCTACATCTTCTTTTTCAGGTCAATTAAACACAAGAAAAAGGATAGCAACACTCATAGGGGTTATGCTAATTATGGTAAGTAATTAACTTAAGTTTCTGCATCTGTTGTCTGGTGTTTTAGTTTCCCTAAAGAACTAGTGAATAAAGAGAAATTATATTTAGAATTGTTTGTTTTATGGTTACTTTTAGTATGTAGTTGCAATTTTATTTTTTTATGAAACAAATTTTTTCTTTTTATGTTCGATTATTTTATTTTTTAAGACTCTAAAAGGTAAATTACTGTTATATCTGTAAGATTTTAAGTAAGGTTTTTATTTATCTAACTACATTCAGCTCTGTTGTTTATTTGATTCCTAATTAAGCTGTAAATAAATAAACTAAATATAATAATATACAATTTAATATGTAAGATATACTAAGTGTAAGCTAAAGCATATAATTCATACGAGTTAAAATAATACATTACACTTAATTTCTAGGAGTACAGTTCGTTAGGAACAAAAGAGACTTGGGATCAAACAATGTGCTCATCACGCAGCATTTTAGTGAGAAAGTCATCACGCCTGGTGAAGAGGTATGAACCACTGAAAAGATGATAATATTATCCTCATTCTTAAAAAACAATTACGGTCTATTTCGTCCTAAATTAGTCTTTTAGATGTAGTAAAGTACCATACGATACGTTAGTGGCTACTTAAATAATTTAAAATTTAAGTAGGTAAGCAACCTCTTAATATTCTGAGAGTTAGTTTACCTATATTAGAAATCCCTTGAGTAACTATTCATTATTATAAGTACGTCATTATAATCTATGGTAAATAGGGTAATCTTGAGTAAACTGAACACCATTTCAGATTTCAAGGATTAAATAAATGCAACTGCCTCTTCTACGAAAAGGCTATACTATGCTAGGAATATGACTAAATTAGCATTTTTATTTCAGCTGAGTCTACAATGCACAGCTACGGCAGATCGACCTCCTAGGTTCATTTGGGAAAGAGATGGAGTAGTCATATCATCTAACACTGATCAGAGGTAAGTTAAGAACTTTAAGTTTTAGAGTCGTTGCTAGGCAACAGATCAACAAGCAAACTAAGCCTAGTACAAAAACATATATAGGCTATATATGTTTTTGTATCTTCAGCTATAAATTAAAAATGAATTCAGAAATATAAAATGAAAGAAATATTCCTTTAAAAGAAAGGACAGCATTATACGTACCGTACATAGTGGAAAGCAAATAAAGTATTGAATAATAATATTGTTTCGGCCGATGCGGTGCAGCACTAGCATCAGATCTCTATGGTGCACTATACGTCTATGGCGCGTCGAGTGCTCCCACATCCCTAACGCGGAAGCGTCAACCGGCCTATTCGCCTCGAGATCGGCCGTCGAGCAACACGCATTAGTTTAGCTAGCCGCGATTTGCTTTATATTCGTCCGCCATTATAAATTTTGTACAGAAACATTTATAGTCATTTTAGATTTATACTTTTTGGAGTCAGATTATTATTACTCAACCCTAACACGGTCCAAATATATTCATTATATGATTCTTCATTGAATATTTCATTTGTATGATTTATCAATATTTAATAATATAAATATTGAGATAATCATACAAAATACGTAACATACATTACGAAATCACAGCAAATAACTAGGCATCGCTGCATAAAATTATTAGGTGGGCCTACAAAGCTACGAAAAGTTCATTTTACCTTAACCGATCTATTAGATGAAGTAGCAAATAATTTCTTTCATCCAAAATGAGTTTCTTCTTTTGTCAGCAAATCGTATGCTGACAAACGACGGCCGGAGTATAACCCTTTTTGCGTATTGTCACTCAGAACTTCTAAGGCTCTTTATGCCAGTACGTATTATTTATTGTAATTAAGTTTTAAATTATGTGTTTTATACGATGTTCACGTATTAAAATAATCTTAAATTATGGTAGCGTTTTTTTTAATTTAATTAATTTTAATTTTCGTTTTGTCATCCATTGTTTTTGTTTATAAGAGAGAGAGGCAACATGCATTTTATAAACTAGTGATTTACAACATAAGTCATAATTTAAATATATGCAAACTTAATTACACACCTCCACACTTAAAACAAAACTAAGCTCGTAACTTTGTTTATTAGGAAATATATTTGCTCCCAAAAAGTGGAGAAGTATTAGTAAAAAAAATCGAAATGTAGTTTAAATTCAATGATCAAATTAATTAGCATGTTTCAAACGCGATTGCCGAATGTCTTAGCTTTGTTTTTTTTAGAGGAATTTCAGTTTTTTTACTCCCTGGGAAGCTTGTGAACAGAGGATGAAGTTTTGATTTAAGAGCCTTGTCATTAGAACTAAAATGAAAAGTCTGATTAAACTTCTGTGTGATTTTATTTTTATATCATGCATAAAATTATCAATAAATAAATCCATGGAATCTGCCAATGCCGATCTTCCTTTGTTTTCTTATTCAATGCTATTCTACATTAGGTCACAATATTATTTCATTGACGGACTATTTAAACATAAAAAAAACAATAGACTGGCTATGTAGGTTTTTTTTGCAAAAAGTTTTCATTTATTACTTACCTCATTCAAATTTAAAAATAGAGTGTATTCGTTGGTTAGCGGTTTATTACTTATCTACTTTGATTTGATTAGTAAATACTGTAAAAAGATTATTTCTTACTAGCTGTGCCTGCGACTTCGTTCGCGTGGATGACGAAACTTATCAATGAGTTTTAAACCGCAAAATTAAGTTTGTTTTCCGGTATAAAAACTACCCAGTGTGGTGCCCAGGATAATAAAGAATAATTATACCAAGTTTCATCGTAATCGAACCGGTAGTTTTTGCGTGATACCTGAACAAACAGACAGACAGACAGACAAAAATTTTTTTTTTCACACTTTTGGGTTCATTGTCGGTCTAGTAACACCCCCCGCCATTAATTTTTTTGATATTTTCAATGTACAGAATTTTCACTTCTACAGATTTATTATAAGTATAGATTTGTCTTTATTTTTGTCTCAGATCCTTTAGAAGAAAATTAAGTTGGTGTATTTTTATATAAATAGTATCTGCCTACCTAATGTTCAAAGAGACGACAATCTGAAGATGTTTTGAAATCTTGTGATTATATTTGGATTTCGACGTATTATCTCAGATTCATAAAGGCTGCTTATTTCATATCTTTCATCTTAACTCATTACTTGAGTTTATAAATAATGATCTGACTATTTATAAAAGAGAAGAGGCTACCTTGTGTATTAAATATTTATCATAATAAAACTGAAACACAATGTTTTTGAATGTCGTCAACACTTACTTTAAGATTGAGGGTTGGTCAAAATTAAGTAATTTTAATAAATAAATAAATAATTTAGAATTAAAAACCACCTCGTTTCGGTTGTTTTATTCTGAGAAGGCTAGTTTGTCAGCCATTTTACCTTTCCTTAATTTTCGAAGGAAATAAATAAGAGTTTATCCACCACGGCAAATATATTTATACGACTAACGTATTCGGTATCTATCGCAGTCCAGGGGCCGTACCATGATCTCTAATAGCAGTAGGTACTGCCGTTGTGGAAGCGAGACGGCGCACTACACTGCGCATAGCGCTGTCCCGCTTACTCAACCGCAACAGTCCTGCTTTATGAGCTCATGGTACGGCCCCAGTTCGGAAACACTAGAATACCAATTGATACAACAGTGAAAAACCAATTTTTATTTTTGTAGCCAACTAAACTTTCGCCCAATTCCAGTAACAAATGAAATCAATTTTGCAGTTGGTTTCGAATACCTAAACAAATTAACTCCCGAAATTTTTTATTCAATCATTTTTTCTGAGTTCTGCGAAAGTTGATTAAATTAATACAATTGAGGTCAATAAATGATACAGGAATATTTATAAAGTTAAATTTTGGATCATATTTATTTATGGTGGGTACCTAATCAATTGAGTAACGCACTCAATACGGAATTCGTTTATTGCACTCCATACGCACAATTTAGGTCTTAAAATTAAATTACAGATTCCCACCCAGACCCTGTCGGGCACAACTAATACATTTGAAGATTATAAATAACAATAAGTTTAATTAGTTCGTTATAATTTATTTCCATAATTGTCAGCAATATCTTAGAGTACCGAACTTTCAGGATGAAATAAAAACAAATGAAATCGAAATCACACTGATGCGTAACATCCGTTGAAAAAAAAATATGATTAAAAAAATTAAAAAACACGCCTGCCATGTCAAAAACACGTCAAAAATTTGCAATCGGGGTCGGTTACTTGGAAAAATTTATTACAGGTCCCCCGACTGCAAATTGCATATTTTTTTTATTTAATACCTTTAATTAATGACACAACACAAAAAAAAATATCGTTCGGAACCGTTTGCAGGCGATTTTGACTCACACTTGACCATTTTTTAAGTCCACATAGCCTATGTCACTCGGGATAACTCAAAGCTTCTAATGATACCACAAACATTGAAATCGGTCAAGCCTTTTAGAAGTTATGGTGGAATAAAGAAACTCAAAAACATACATACATACCAACATACATACATGAACCCTGAAAACATAACACTCCTTTTTGGGCAGTCGTGTAATAAGACATCTTTGTTAAAATGTCTATTCGAATGTCTCCTGCACTGTTGTTTTATAATCTTTGTGTAATAAGAACTATTGTGATAAGAAATGAAACCCTTTTTCGTGAACCAGATAACTATTCTCAAGCATGAAAATTTATTGTCTTAAATAAAGAATTTTAAAAATACATAAACCTCGGAATGAAATGATAGATTTTATTAAAATACCTATATAGTTTAGAAATGAATAATCTGAATGTCTATGTAAATTTTCTATAGCTTTTCATAAGAACTATAATTCGGATTGTGTACATTTCTTTTTCCTTTATTTTCTTCCACTTAAGAAAATAAACGAGTTTTATCAAAATCGATTTAGTAGTTTTCAAAAGATAGCCCGTTAAGAATGTCCCAATACACTACAGAATCGGTTTTCATTTTTAGAAATTATCATTATATTTTTTAATTAAAAACAATAATATAGTCAAACAAAATTAATATTTTCAGATACACCCTCGGTCAGATGATGTCATCAACTGGCGTCGGTGTGGTCTCCCAGCTAAATATATCGAGATCTAGAGTGGAAGATGGAGGTCTATATGCATGTATTGCATTCGAAGGAGAATCCAGTACTGGACATTCAGCTAGGATTGATGTTTTTGGTGAGTTGTACATTAAAAGATGTTATTTAGGTGGTTTGGAAGCAGATTTAGGATTGGGTTATGAATAAGTAGAAGAATCTGTTAAAATTTCTTTTATATTAAAGACGTCGTAATTAAAAGGAGACAAGTTCAAAATTGAGAACTTTTCTAAAGTAAATCAGAATTCTAATTTTCGTACTAATTTGGAATTTTGGGTTCGATGTAGCAATATTGTGGCTACTAAAGAAGCTATATAAAAAGGAGCTTAGCATTGAGATGTCTGTAAACGATAACTTATTCGTTAATGTAGACAAAAAAATGGTTTGGGACTAAAGTACCTAAATTAAAAAAAGAAGCTTAGTAGTAAGTTATCCGGTCTGAGATTTTTTATTTTTAAATTGTTTACATAATTTATGATTTTGAATTAATTACTTTTATTGCAGGACCACCATACATAAGAACGTTACCACCAATCAAAGTTCAGAGCGGAGAATCATTGAAACTAAGATGTCCTTACTACGGATATCCAATTAGGTATGTTTCTGCATTCACAATCTTCCACTCTTTAATTATTGTAATGGCGTCTCCCAGTTTGAATGGAAGCCTGATCCGTTATTTCGCGTGACCTAATTGTGATGGAATGTCTGTTTGGCTTGCAGAGAAAGTACTGTATTTAGGTTCAAGTAGATAAATGCTCACGATTCTTACAGAACATTTCTGGAAATATACTATAGGGCTTTTTTAGTGTATGAAGTCAACATTTGTTATAGAACTTTCTACTTTCAAATAAATTTGTTTAAATATTGACGTTTTGATCCCTGAAACATCTATGTTGTGCTTCCAGTAAAGGCTCTGCTTTTAACATGGGCAATGTTATGGTATATTATTTTAATAATATATACTGTGTTTTAAAAAAATACTTTTACCAGACAGTTAAAAAGACAAGCCATCATTTTAGGCCAACCTGTGACGATGGAGTAAATCACATAAAACATTGAATTTCCTTTCAGTAAACTAGATTGGGAACACAAAGGCAAGAAAATAATCAGTTCAGCACTCCCCCAACATTCGCGATACAAACGCACATACGCAACTACATCCAACAACAGAAAAAATACGAGAAGAAAACGTAAAAAAAGACAGCTTTTTGAGTCGGGCGAAGACGGGGTACTTAATATAGCAAGAATCGTTAAAGAAGAGAACGGAGATACCTACACTTGTATTGTTTATAGCCCTTCAGGAGAAATGGCTAGAAGGTATGGTTTCAAGTTCAATCAATTATTCGAAATCTTGATCACGAAAGCGAAAATAGAGTATCAGGTTGCTTATGAAATTGAATTTATTTTAGTAACTGTGAAATAAGATCTTTTAAAAAAATTGGCTAGAGGTTGCCATAAACAGAAGTGTTCGGAAGTTTTGGCTGAGGCATATACCCAGTGAACCACACTTAAATAAAAAATTATGTTACTGTTTCGTAAATATTCTTCTGGGAATTTCGTACTGTATAAATACCAAAAAAATACCATAAATACAATCATTACATTTACCAAATAATTAGCTTTAATATACATCTTCGTTACGTAACCAGCAGGCTTTTTAATATTTTTTCAGGTCATTTGAAATTCAAGTAGTAGAAGCACCAGAATTGGATGAACTCCGTGTAGGTACTGGTCTAAAAGAAGGTCAAATAGTCCAAATAACTTGCAACATAATCGGTGGAGACCCACCTATTTATTTCTCGTGGTTAAAGGACGGGAAAAAGCTGCCTGCTAGTTTGAAGGTTGGTTCTTTTTCGACATTAAATTCAATATCCATATTGTATATCAAAATTATTTTGGCTGCGGGAATATTTATTGCATTCGATTATTCTGTTAATTTTCGAATGTTTTGGTTTTAACGTACTTTTGCTGTGTTTTTTTCAAGTAATTTGTTTACAATAGAAAAATCTGAGTTATACGATTCAGGTAATTAATTAAGATATAAATACAGGGGCCCTTGTAGAACCTTGTGTGACCCTACATTTTCTTTTCAGATAACAGAAAGAAGTTCAGAATTATTCAGCGTTTTGATCATAAAGCGCGTGTCATTAGAGCACTGTGGCAAATATACGTGCATAGCAACTAATCATGTTGGTAAAGTGAACCAGACTGCTGATCTTTATATCAATGGTGAGTGTGTCAAACGCTTATGTAAAATCCATTACAATATAATTATCCTTGATCTTTAACAAAATATCAATATTATCTAAATTCTTCATAATGTTAATAAAATGTTTGAAGTAGACGTGGACTGTATGCGCACTGAATTCTTTACAAGTTAGAGGTATTATTTTATACAGTTTCTTGCTTGTTCGTTATCGATATCTTCGCTTTAGAAAGAGCGAATATGGACTAAACTATTTTTATTTAATTACTAAATTGATAATAGGTATCTCTCTTATGATTGACATTTCAAATGTTTAGACTCTATACCTACCAACAGAATTAATAGTTTTCTAAACACGATGTTAATATGAGCATTTCAGCTTACAATACACATTCACTAAATTCAATTTAACTCGACATGTTTACCTACTAATTCATGTCGCATGTTTACAGTCGCACCAAAATGGATAGAAGAGCCGACAAACACGTCGCTGCTATTAGGACAAAGAGGCATAGTTTATTGTAATGCTAATGGCTATCCGACACCGCAGATACATTGGATGAAGAGGGATGGTGAGTTATTACTGAAAGCAAATATTGCCGCTGAACACAAATTTTCTCTCATATTGTCGAGTAAAGAAGAAAATAATCATATTTTATTAAGAATCTATAATTTGTAGTTCTAAGACCAATTTCGGAACATGACAAGCCCTATTTTAGGTGTCTATTTCTTTCTTAACGATCCTTCTAAATTATAATTGGTACTTGAATTTCGCTAATTCAGAAATACTAAATATTTTGCTGCTTGGTATTTTGTTTAATTCAAATTTTTGATTATGGATATTTAACTAAGTTAATAGTACCTACATTAAAACCTACGTCAATATTTACTGTATTATTTAATTATCTGCGTCGTATTTTGACACACATATTATATTTCACAGCAACTTTAGGTATTTGGCGTCCAGTCCTCGACTTAGCTGGTGGTGGAGTTATAAGCTACCCCAACGGTACGCTGATCATTGAAGTGGTATCTCTTTCTGATGAAGGCATGTATGCGTGTAACGTGGAGAACGGCGTGGGTGATGCGCTGAATAAGAATTTGTGGATAAGTGTTAACAGTAAGTTCATTAAATAGTATATTATTGATTTCTAAATTTATGTATACGAGCTATAATCAACATTTCAACCCGCAGACCAGCATAAACTTTAGATTGTGTATGACATAGTAGCCAGTAGTACCCAATAGTACCCAATAGTACCCAATTATTCAAATACACTTTCTTGTAGCCGTCAGCCGTATTTGAGATAAATCATTCCGAAAATGTAAGAGCATAATAATATAAAGTAAATAGTGTAGAAAAAAACTTGTGAATGTACCTAAATTAGAAAACGATCAAAGACTATCAAAATAGAAAAGCTTTCTGTTGTTGATGCAAAAATTTTTCAAACATAACACATCTAACTATCCCTTTAGGGATACAAGTTATTGGTACTTACAATGTTCATGAATACATACATCACTAAATTTACATGGCCCATAAAAGCGAAGTGTAAGAGCAATCAATCAAATTGATCGAGTGATTCGTGTCTATTAAATGTACGAGGAAACTGTAACTTGATCCAAATTAACCCTTCTCCTATTTCACGATACACCAATTAACTGATCGTGTTATTATTATTGCTGGATGTTTTGAATAGTTGTTCTAATTTCATTAGATTGGGAATTGATTATATTATACCTTCCTGTATAAATAATTTGTTCAAGAAAATTATTGAGGAGGTATTTTATTTCTTTGTATCTAAATTTCTACATCGAAGTTAAAAAAAAACATGTACTTTGCCCCGTAGTTACTTATTATGTTAGAAAAAGATTCATCTTTGACTACCATGGATGGAAAAAATAATCTTATGGATTAAGAGTTGCCCTGACAAAAGTTATAATATATTTTGTTAGTACCAATCTTCGTCTAATATATTAATATTCCTACTACAAAATTATTTCTAGAGCCAGTGCACTTCGAATCAGTCGGCGCTAATCTGACTACCAAAATGGGTTTACCTGTGACGCTAACATGCAAACCTCTGGGAGACAACCCTATCAGAGTCAAGTGGTCTTTGGATGGAAAGCCCGTCGACTATACTACATCAAGGTATCGATTCTTTGCACTAAAATGCTTAACCTGTAGTATTCCGACTAACTTTTATACTAATACCATCTAGCGATCATATTCTAAAATAAATGAAACTTTAAACTACAATACTCTATTTAACGCCATCTATCTATATATTTAAGAATTACTTCGGGTTTCGCTTTTGTTTTGAAACTGTAGCTGTAATTTAATTTCATAATCGATCACTAGATGGCGTTATAAGTTCAAGCTTCGTAAGATACATTTAGAACAGCTGTTCACTGTTACCTAAAGTTTCGGGGATATTTGAATAGTAAATAACAATAATTTAATTTTATGTTTTTATATGCTTCCAGGCTCACAATATCAGAAACATTGACCCACAATGGTTTGAACAGCGTTATAAACATAAACTACGTGGAGAGCAGAGATGGCGGCACTTACGAGTGTCGTGCCAGCAATCCGTATGGCGTCGCAGCCTTTAACGTGCATCTGGATATACTGGGTGAGTGAGCTGTTTGGATATTGATTACCTACTATCCATGTAGAATGTATAAATGAAAAGTATTGCCATATAGGAAGCAGCAGAAAAAGTAAGTAATTAAATGCTGAGTGTGTTGGCGTTTTAATCAAGTCGTTGAATTAAGTACCTGTTTAGTAAAGAATATTATGTGTCTAAATTAAATCAAAAGCCATGGGTATATAAGGCTCGTATTTTCACAATATAGTTGTTAAAATTCTTTAACTAAAATAAAAAGAAAAAAATCTTACTTTCTGCAAAACTATACCTACTAACATTTCGCTGTTTTTCTTTGCCCTTCCCCTCCCATTGTTGAAAAAAGGCGACCCTCAGTCCTTTAATGAGCTTTCTTATTTTATAAATAAATCTACTTTCCAGAACCACCAACTCCCCCCCTAGACCTCCAACTAGATACAGTGAGCAGTAACTCCGCCAAGCTCTCCTGGAGAGACACCATCAGTGCGCATGTGCAGTACTACACCATGCAGTACACTTCCAATGACTTCATGATGTGGGATAGTGCTAAGAGCATTAATATTACGAGGTAAGGCTTTTTAAGCTATTTGAAGGTGTATTATGAAGTTATTTGAAAGTGTGTTCGGTTAAGGGTGCGATCGACAAGCGAGCTTTACCGGGGTTTGTTGGCTCGTCAGGTCATGGCTCGCCCGTCGATAACTGCCTTTACGTCTATATCCAGAAAACGTACCAACACATATCTGAATTTTTCATTCCCACTGTTAACATAAACTTAGGATTTTGATTTCTAAAATTGTTGAAAACCTTAGAACATTAAGTTAAGAAACCGTCATTTAATTATTAATCATTTTAAGATCAAATTTACTTTAAAACGAACTTATATTATTCCTCATAAGACGAGTGTAACTATACAGCAGTCCATAACATAAATATTTTTCCACATTGCAGACAAGACAACGACGCCCGTCAAAGTATAGAACTAAGAGATCTTCAACCAGCGATGGATTATCGCGTGAGAGTTGCTTCGGGCAATCAGGTTGACCTCAGTCCTTACACACAACCCGTACATTTTAGTACTCAGCAGGAAGGTAAGCACCTGCATACTTCAGTATGTAGATAATTTCTAAGTTATTAAAAAGGGGATTCTCAAAAGATCTTTCGACTAACTTTCAATTATATTTTTTTTTTTCATATTATTGAAGTATATATAATCTATGGTTTCAGTATACCCTTAATACGTCTAAAATTTCCTGGGCATTAGCATAATATAAACATTAAAAGGTTCTATCATAAGCTGTTCCTACGAAATAGCAATTTCATTGAACCTAAGTCATTTCAGCTAAAAGAAGAAAGATCTTTCAGATTCTGTGAACGCATTTGTGACGACCTCCGTGGTCGAGTGGCGTACGCACCGGTTTCAAGGTGTCGCTAGCTCTGAGGTCCCGGGTTCGATCCCCGGACGGGTCAATGTAGAAACCAACTTTTCTACATTGTCCCGGGTCTGGGTGTTTGTGGTACCTTCGTTGTTTCTGAGCTACTTACTTTGGGTTCAGAGCAATGTATGTGATGTTGTCCGCATTTATTTATTTATTTATATTTTACATAGATTTTAGTCAATAATGATAAACAGTTACATTTATTACCACATCAGACGTACTAACGATATACGGGTGTTACAGAAAGGGTATATCATACCAAAACGGGTATTTTTGTGACAATTCATACGAAACGTTGGATATCAACTATTAAATTAACTTATTTTGAGCTGAAACTTTGCAAACTGACTCTATACCGGATGTACTCTTCACCACTTTTTAATAGGCTGCCCTTGCCCTTTCGGCAACACCTTGTATGAGTACTTTTTCATACATACACTATAATTTGGTCTTTATGATTTTTTAGCGCCATCATCAACACCACTAGGAGTTCAAGTCCAACAGACTGACAACCCTGGAGAGCTGGTGGTGTCCTGGCTGCCACCACCCAGAGAGAGCCATAACGGTCTACTGCAAGGTTACCATGTGAAGGCTGTGCCGAGAATGAGTGGGGATTCAGGTAATTTTGAAAAAGATTTAGCAATTAATCAATCGGATTTACTTGTTCTACACATGTAATATGTGTCTTGCTGTTTCATCTGCGTGAATACCTAGTCCCCTTTTCTGTTTTATAGCTATTCTGTTATTCGGGATGGTGACAAAAACAAATCAGAAATCATGAAAATCAGAACATAACATAACATACCATCACGCCTTTATCCCCGAAGGGTTAGGCAGAGGTGTACCAATGTACACCCACAGTTCGCCGGTATGTTTAGGTCCCATGTAATAGGGGGCGAGCCTATTGCCACTAACCGGGCACAAATCCAAACTCCAACCTGCTACTGAGAATTTCATAGAAAAACCCAGTAACACCTTGGTCGACTTGGGAATCGAACCCAAGACCTCTAGCGTAGCAGTCGCACTTAGAACCGCTAGGCCAGCGAGGAGTCAGTGATGAAAATCAGACCACTCATTTTTGAGTTATAAATGGTGTAACTGACCCGACTTTGTTCTATGTAGAGAGAACTCTTTTATTCTTTTTGCATTTAAACCCCTGCAAATCCTGCAAAAGAAATTATGTTCTATTGCAGGATTTGCAGGTCTAATAGACAATTTCATGTAAAGACTGCACACTATACTACTGACATGGTAATATAGTAAAACGTGTCGAATCGCGATTTTTTATCTTTAGTACCATTTTATTATTTCTTTCTCAGTTCCAAACGATACTCAAACTAAAATGGTGAAAGTGATGACAAGGAAAGGAAAACAGGAAACAACTCTAAGTGGCCTTCTCAAAAATGTGAGGTAAATATTACTGTTAGACATAATTTATGACTTTTGCATGATATTTCGATGCTGCATACCTTTAGAAGAAATCATGGCCAGCATTAAAAAAGTACTAAAATATTTGAATTGATTTGACGAAAAGCAAACGATATTTTGACAATAACTACGGCTTTTTTAGTATTTGATTCAAAAAATTTAATGTTTTTTTCAGGTATGCCGTTTCTGTGAGTGCATTTAATTCAGCTGGGAATGGTCCGTTCTCTTTACCCGTCTACCAAACTACAAGAGAAGGAGGTAAGTCTATTAAACCTGAATATTACATCTCCTAAGTAATGAAGCATAACTCTTGGCAAATTTTAAATAGATAATACCTAAAATGTATATATCAATTAGATTTTTTGCTTCAAAAAATAGCCCCCGCTTTCTAAAAGGCTGACGAATTTAATATCTTGTCAAATCAACTGATCACGACTGTGATTGGCTGACCTAAAGTCTAAGCACTTCTCACTGTACTTAACATGATGTTTGAGAGGTGATTAACTAACTATTGTAATTATCAACGTTTCAAAAACCGGGGGTAAGTTGATCATTAAACGAAAAGTTTTTTTGACTTATACTAATACTTTATTTTATCCTCTTTTAGCTCCAGAATTGCCTCCTTCTGGTGTGGAATGTAGAGGCGTATCATCATCATCGTTAAGAGTCGCGTGGCAGCCAATCACAGCACAAGGAACTTCCCTGCTTGGGTACTCCGTATATTTCAGTACTGAAGGTTAGTTGACAATATTATTATGCTAAGTTAATCCTACATAATTATAATCACGCCTATGTTAAATCTAATTTTAATTTCGATTTCAAACAGTAACGTTACAGTAAAATTTTAATTATCTACCTTTTACAAAAGTTAATTCAAATGTTTATCATTTCAGACGGTCCGTGGCAGAATATAAGTTCACCGCACACGGAGATGTATCTCCAAGCTCTCCTCAAGTACACCAACTACACAGTCAAGGTCGCTGGGTTCTCCAACTATGGGTTGGGACCATTTTCGTTCCCAATTGTTTGTACTACGCTGCAGGATGGTGAGTGATATACAAGCCTTAAATGTATGTCCTAGTATTGATTTTGTGTTATGTCTGAAGTAGTTACATGACTGTCAAAAAATCTTGCTCGATATCAGACATTTTGGATTTGAAATTTTCGAGAAAATTCCTTTAACGAGATTCTGCTAACTGTACGGTATGGTATGTATTAGAAAAAAATACAGTAACTTGTATATAAACGTGTGCTCTCAAACCACATAAATGGTTTAAATGTAGGTCATAAAGTTACAAACAATTTAAGGTCTAACATGGAGAGAAGATTACTATTCTTTTAAAAAACGTAACTTGACGAACAAAGATAAATTAAATCTTATTTACACATACACTACACACTAGGTTACACTAGGTTCATCCATTTACCTTTAGTTTTATGTCAAAATTGGACTTTCACACAATGTTCTACCTTATTTTCAGTACCTGGGCCACCATCAGCTATCAAAGTATTAGTATCATCACCGACATCGCTTCTCGTTAGCTGGAAGAGACCTGAACAGGCCAATGGAGAAATTACTCATTATACTGTCTATATCAAACCGGTTTCAAGGTATGTTAGACTTTTTTCTTTAGGATCTAATTATGATGATAAAAGTATACATAATTAATTTAAAAAAATGTAAACCACGGTGTTATTAAATCAATAATAATAAACACTAGAGAAAATAAACATAATTCTTTTACATATGTATTATAAGTATAGATATAAAGTAAAATCTGAGGCAGGCTAACAATTTATAAATTTCCGAAAATCGATTGTAACTCAAAACCCGTAACTTGTGTTCATTTGGTAGGTCCTGACCTGAGGTATCAGCCCCCAGAGTTTGTGGGACTATTTACCAGACACCCTGTATTGATGTTCTTTATTCTATTTCCCAGCACCAGCTCCCCACAGAACTACCGCGTAGAGTCGACGTTAGAGAGCAGTCTCCGTCACCTCACGTTCCCCGTGCCCGGGCTGTCGACCGGCAGACAGTACGAGGTGTTCGTGAGAGCTCACACGCCCGTCGGGGAGGGCACGCCGAGCAATAGAGTGCATATTGATCTGTCATCTAAAGGTAGGATTTATTTTCTTTTTAGGTATTAACACAAAGATAGTTTAATTTGTATACTTACAAAGAACTTATGAAAGATTTACGTAAGAAAGTCGATGTTTTGAAAACAAAGTTACATGAGTATGGTTTTGTTTGATTTTCATTGCAGATTTTATATGTTTGTATTTATCTTTAGGCGAGTCTGTGATGGGATCAGCTATTACAGGAGTATTCTGTTTCTAAAGCAATGAATATCAACGTTTTATCTACTTTTAACATGCGATTTCTAATTTGAATCTCGAAAAGCATGTTATGCCGATGGCAATGCATGATCACTTACCAGTCTTCTCGGATTGCCGCCCATCACACTATAAGACTGAAGTGGCACTGTGTTTGCACATAACATTTATTAGGTAGGAGAGTTATAGCTGACGTGATTGAAACTCGGTCAGACATTATTATATGTTTTCAGTTGTGTTTATTTTTAACCGATTTCAAAAAAGGAGAAGGTTCTCAATTCGACTGTATTTTTTTATACATTTTTCCTACCTCAGTGACAGCGGGCGTAGCCTCTCTCGGCGGGCCAGTCTCTGCGGGTGCGGGCAGCTCGCTGCTGCTGCCGTGCGCGTGCGTGGGGGTACCACCACCTCGCACCGTGTGGTACCACAAGCACAACATCATCACGCACCATCCCCGCTTCACTAGGAACCATGATGATAGCTTGTTCATTAATAGTGAGTTTGTTGTTATATTTTTTGTCAAAATTTATGACTGATAATTTTCATGATTTTTCTTTATTATCAATTGATAATTTAGTCATAAAAATTCAGTTCCTGAAAATAAAAAAGTCTAGTAAAAACTATACAATAAAAATTAAATTAAATTAATAATTGAGTGTATGGATAAAACTCAAGACAATCTCAAAACGAAACATTACAATAATTTTACATAAGAATTTATAATAAGGTTTTTTTTATCGTGATCGTTGGCTTACCATCGATAAAATATAATACCTATAGATCCACTAAGTTAACGACAGACGGAAATCACCCTACAAAAATTTTGTAGGGTGATTTCCGCTGCATCTGTCAAAAATTATTCTTATCTATCATTCTATTATCTTATATATATTATTATCTCATATTCCAGACATAGACCAATCTCTAAGCGGCAACTACACGTGCCTAGCCAAGAACCTGTACGGCTCAGACTCGGTATCGTACGAGGTGTCAGTACTACCGACACCGGAGCCGCCGAGCTTGCGCGTGACGTCACACAAGAACGCTATACACCTGCAGTGGGATGCGCCCAGGAAGATTGCAGGGAGGTCGCAGAAAATTAGTAAGTGATAAAAATATGAGCTACCTTTTTGGTGATGGTCACTCTTCATTAAGTGTAAAAAAACTTAATAAATAATTGGGCGTTTAGTATGTACTATCTAAAAAATCCTTACAAAAAAAGAGAAAAAAAAAATGAAAGAAAATTACATATCTTTAAGACCATATCAAAAATACGACGATACCGTAATATTTTGACCACCTATTCATAAAAGTATTTAACATTTATAAACCTACAAAATACTTTTCAGAGTGTTAAAAGTACCACCGATGCAGTCTTCTGTATCGCCACAGACCTCACTGTTTCTTCCCTTCTGCTCCTCATTTCAGCATTCACTCCTTTCTTCCTTATATCACCTTTTACAAAACCCATCCTCAAAATACAATTTCCCTAAAACATAATTTCTTACAGGTTACAACCTAACATGGAAAGAAGCGACGGGTTCGTGGCAAGACGCGTGGTCCAGCAAGGGCACGTCGCTGCAGGGCGTGCAGGAGTACACCCTGCAGGGCCTGCAGTGCGGCACCAAGTACTCGCTGCGGATGACGGCAGCTAACAGTGTGGGGGCCTCGCAACCCACCTATGTTGATGCTACTACTTTGGGTGGAGGTGAGAGAATTAATTATTTATTTATTGTGTGTACCAATGACCGTATCTTAACTGTTAAAAAGGATGAAAATTTTTAACATTTACCTTGAATTGTTTAAAAATGATTGACTTTACATCGTGTGTCTTTATTGCACCCCATAAAAAGACACCTGGAAAGCATTTTCTTAATAATTTCTTAATCCATCAAAATTTACCTTACTTATATAACGTTATCAAAATGTTATTTTTTTATCTTAAAGACTGCTAAATCAGTGACGTTGATTGTCATTTTATTTATCACTAAACTTGCAATAAATCAATTACAAATTAGTTAGAATGGTGTCTAACTAATTTCATCTTCTGAAACCGGCAAGACAAAAAATATATCTAGCTATTATGCTAAATGAACCCATTTTGTTATGTATTCCAGTCCCCATATCGCCAACCAGTACCGAATGGTTTTGGAGCAACGCAACACATGTCTACATTCAACTTAGCGGGTGGGACGACAACGGCTGTGAAATCACTAGATTTGACGTCGAATACAAGGAATATGGTGGCAAAGTGTGGAAAAAAGCTGAGAATAGACTTGTAAGTTATAACTAAATAATTTTTGTGTTCAAAAAAATAGGAAAACTCAAAAGAAAATTTACGTCTTGAATCATTCTTTCGAAGTCATAGCAGTTATTTCAGCTACAAGTGCACCAAAAATAAAAATGAACATCAAAGCAATGTAAGGGTATCTTATTACGTTACTTGCCAAATTTAAACAATTCATTGGTCAGTGGTCTGACTATGATTTTTGTTGTTAAATAATAAATGCGAAAAAATGGGTATCAATTATTTAACTGAAAGCTGAAATTTTGTAAACTTACTCTATACCAGGAGTACTCTTTACCTCTTTTGGATTGATATACCCTTTCGGTAACACCCTGTACACGTCACATTATCTACATTTATTTTCTTAAATTTTACATACATTCATATAATCACGCCCCTCTCTCTCTCTCTCCTTGTAGGGGTAGGCAGAGATCCTTCTTCTTCCAAAAAGGAAGGATCTTAAATTTTAAGTGCGATATTACTAGTACCAACCATCTTTTTCTAGCCACAATTAGATCAAATCTGGAGCCACTACGTGCCCACATCGCTCCTCAACCAGCCGAACTCGTTCGTCCTGGCAGAGCTAACACCAGCTCAGTGGTACCACATCAGGGTGACCGCGGAGAACGCGGCCGGGGTCTCTACGTCGTTGTACAGTTATGCTACCACTACTGTGCAAGGAGGTAAGTTATTAACCTAATGTACTAAAACAACAGCTGTTCGCCAATTAGTAGCCGAAAATCTAGTTTGCGTTCTCATTACTTTGACGAGACTAGTAATAAACCATTCATAAAAATACTAAAGAAACTTTTTAATTAAAAAAAAACAAAACATACTCTGAATCAATTATGATGAAAGGTCATTCGGCGTAATCTGACCTGGTTTGTGAAAACTTGAGTACATAAACCAAACTAGATTAAAATTGTTAAGTTATACCCCACTTTTAAGAGGAAAGGGGAGCGGACATTTTTGTTTTTGAAGAAAGTATTGCTGTCGCTCTAATTCCCCCCGCCCTCTAATTCGTGCGATAAGGACAACTGCAACTCAGACCGAAAAACTGACGAAAAATCGAGGTTTGGCTCTCGTCTATTTTTTCCCTAATTCTTAACCAATTTTAAATGATATTTCATATACTGCATGAGAAAAGAATAATCTGTGCCTCTATTTCTTCCTTTTTTCGATTATTGTTATCAAATTAAAAAAAAACGCGTCTGAAAACTGCGGTCAAAATAAGCACTTTTTAGAAGGTTCTAGTTCCTTTAAATAAAAATTATCTTAAAAAAGGAAAAAATAGGGGCATAGATCTAGTTCATATTTATATTACTGCAAAAAATCATAGCCCTAAGTTCAGAAACCAGTGAGAAAACAGACGAGAGCGTTTGTATGGAAAAATGGCCGCTCCCCTTTCCTCTTAATTTAATTAGTAGGTCAAAAAACAATGGCACCATACTGGGCAAAGGCCTTAATTGTAAAAAAAACTTATCCTTTTGGAATCTGTTTATAATTCTCATTACTAATAAGAAGAAAAAAAATGGTATTCTCATCCTAAAACATATTATTTACAGAATCAATTGGGCTGCCGTCAGATTTCTTGGACTTGAATATGTTGGTCATCATCTGCAGTTCCATTCTCTTGATGATCTGCTCGTTGACTTGCGTTTATATACTTGTCAAGAGACATAAGTAAGTATTGTTTTTCCTGCTTTAGGATTTAATTTTTATCAAAAACTGAAATAATATGTACAGTACTGTATTTCAGAGCGTGCTAGTAATATTAAAGTAGAACATTCTGAACATTGCATACTTAGCTCCTAATTGCTTTTTTTAAATTGCCTCCAACTCATTAATAAGACATAACGAATAATGCTTCTAAAAATATAATGCTTCAAAAAGTCGAGGCTTAAATTAATTACTTTTTAGGCCTGTTTCTATCAGACTGTTGTGAAGACCTCTAAGGTTCTATGTAACGAACAAACATTTATCAAAATAACCAAAAAGAATTCTCAGTAAAACTAGCTGTGCCCCGCGGTTTCACCCACGTGAATACCTAGGTCCCGTTCCAGGTGCCTTTATATTATTGGGGGCGGAGACGAACCCAACAAATCACTATCGTAACAAAAGTCAGGATTACTTAATATGGTGGTTAAGTATTCTTAAATTTTCTAATTTTCCACGCAACTTTCCATATATTTTTTTTATAAGAACCTTCTGAAAATAACAAACACAACAAAAGAAGAATTAGCGAAATTGGTCCAGCCGTTCACGCGTGATGCCGTGACCAAGGGAAATAGGCATTCATTTTTATATATACAGATTAACTAACATTCTGGTTTTTCCTCATATTAGTCACCAACACCTAACAGAATACAGAAACTCTCTCACAGCGGAATGCAAGTCAGAGAGGAGCAATGTGACAGTGAACACGCCACAGAGCGTGCCGGCTGATATCAATAACAGAGTGTACAGCACGCCCGTACATCTCACTGCTGAGAACAAACACGGTGAGTTATGTAAATAATGTTCTTTATTTTTGTAAACAAAAAAAACATGTTAGGATGACTCAGCAGCCAAAATATTACTTCACTTCCAATATGTGCTAATTTAATGCCATTTATTTTGAATTCTATGTTTGGCAAAGGGTTGTCATTGATAGCTTAGTTTTAGGAGACCAGTTTCCACAGATTTCCTTTTAGTAAAGAATTTTATTTAACCTCTCGTATGCCGCAATAAATAAGAACAATAGAATTCAATTGTGTCTCGCGTAGATCTGCGCTTCCGACATACAACAGGTTAATTCGTAAAACTTTTTTATGAGCTAGATATGAGCATAGGCTTTATTTTATACTATCAGAGCAGTATACAGGAGATTAACATTTCACTTAACAAAAAAAAATCTGTTTTAATCAAAAATACGTTTATAACAATAAAAACAAAGATTATGAATGAAAAACGTAACCCTGCCCCTCAGTCTGACCCATGTTATTCAAGATTCATAAAGATTTTTTTTTTCAGAATTATACGAGATAAGTCCATACGCGCAGTTCGCGATAGGTTTCCGGACCTTCGGCCATGTTGACAATCAAGAAGTGCCGAGCAGGATACATTTACCGGGTAACAGCAAATCCCGGTATGATAGTGGTTGGTATAAACCATTTATTTAATTTTAAGCTCTATCTCGTGGACAATAAGGTCTAAGTTGTAATTTCATGTGTCTTTTAGTATATTACAACCACAATAAAGAAATTTATAATTGAAGAAAGATATTTATTTAAATTTTTTGAAGTAGTTTAATTGAAGAACTCGATGCATCTTTATATCATCATTTTGATAATATGATGGTAGCATATTTTTTAATGATTTCAGATGGTTTAATGCATTTACGGCTACAAGACTACATGATATGTAAAATGTATCTCAAAAAACAGATAAGGACTGTACTAATAACATTATTTTTATTGTGTTTTCAGAAACAAGTTTTCAAATGCGATCAGAGTCTGAAGAAAGCGACTGTGTATCGCGAACCACCACACTAAAAAGTGCACCAAGAAGTAAGTAAATTATTATATGTTTTCTTTTTTTTTCTTTTGTAAAATAACGAAATATATATAGGTAAGTGACAAGAAACTTGTAGGACACTAAATCGAAATACCACTTCGTATTACATTTTGTTTCGAATGACTAAAAACAAAATTAAAACATTTGAAGTGATCGTTTAGATAAATATATTTACAAAAAAAAAAACATTTTCGAAACTGATACATTCTTTTTTATGGACTTAGTATGAAAAGTTAATGTAGTTCTAAAAGTAATTTATATTTTCTTTCCAGAAGCCTGCAGAGTACCTCACCATAGGTAGCTGACCTGAAACCTTGGTACTAGGATAACAAAATGGTTGTGTTCAGAACAACTGGTACGTTTAGTGTCAACTAACATATTGTTAAGGTTGTATCGACTTTATTTATAACCTTCATAAAATTCATACTAGTCATCAATTTGAATGCACAAGTGAAGTGAGTTTTAAAGCAAAAATATATATTAGCTTGGATAATTCTTTTTTCAGGGATTTTATATTATTATTTGTTTTTTAGCACTTTTTTCACTTTTTTTACTGCCTCGTTGGCCTAGTGGTGCTAAGCGCGACTGCTACGCTAGAGGTCTTGGGTGCGATTCCCAAGTCGACCAAGGTGTTATTGGGTTTTTCTATGAAATTCTCAGTAGCAGGTCGGAGTTTGGATTTGTGCCCGGTTACTGGCAATAAGCTCGCCCCCTATTACATGGGACCTAAACATACCGGCGAACTGTGGGTGTACATTGGTACATCTCTGCCTAACCCTTCGGGGATGTATCCCCGAAGGGTACGCCTGTAGGCGTGATGGTATGTTATGTTATGTTTTAGCAGATTTTTTTTTTTATTTTAATTTAACTCTTTTAAAATAAAATATTTGGGTATAATTACCCACATTTTTATCAATTTTTATAATTATTTTGCTTTTACAATTACTGTGTTTCTCTTGTGCATTTAATACAAAATTACCATTTTTGATCTCAATATATTTTAGCAATGTAACATAATTATTATTTCACTAAGGTGTTTTTATTAATTGTAAGTTTTATATAAATATAAAGTTCAATAAAGTTTATTGGTAAGGCAATTTTTGATTGTAACCCAATTTTGATTGTAATTGTAATAAAAATTATAAAGAATGTTTGCAGATATTAAAAAAAAAAATACATAGAGCTGATTCTGTTGTTCACAAACTAAATTAAACTTATGTTTTACGAACATACAATATACAGGGTGTTAAGAAAACCCTGTACGATCCGTGAAGGTTTTGTTAGGTATCGATATCTGATTACGGAAAAGTAAAAAAAAATATGGAAAAAATAAAACAAAAAAAAATATAACCTAAAAATTTTTTTTTTCTCAAAAGTCGTGAGAGATTGTCATCTTCGTTACAGGTGCTGCCAAAGGTTCAAAACAAAAGGCCTCCAAAAATACCGACGAAAATAGTGTAGTAATCTTTGTTTTAATCTCAAATTAAGGGAATTTCATGGCAAAACATGTTTTGTTTTTTCAAAATTAATTAATATTTTCTTGAATATACAAATTTAATATTTAATTGTGAAACCTATGTTAGGTACCTTTTTGGGTCGGACAGGGTTTTCTTAACACCTGTAAAGGTGTGTCTAAACTACATTTTGGTTTTGTTAAACAGAATCAGCCTGTTTATTATTATAATTAAAGTAAATTAAAACTTGAGTTTCTATTGATCAGTATCGCAGACTTTTTCAAATAACCCTTTTGCATTCATAGAAGTGGTATGTGGTGGACTTTTCTACATTGCCTCGGGTTCTTTCTACATTGTTTGTGGTACCTTCGTTGTTTCTGAATTCCATAACACAAGTGCTTTAGCTACTTACTTTGGGTTCAGAACAATGAATGTGATGTTGTTCACATTTATTATTATTTATTACTTACGTTATTAAAAAAATATTGGCTAAAATAGCATCAGCCTATTGTTTATTTTTAGTAAAATAAGGAAGATAGATAATTTTAAAACTGGATTTTTGTTACATGTCTTAATTTAAAAGGAGATTGGGCACTTATAGATTCACTTTTTGACGCGTACGGCTATTTAATATAATGTTATTATTATTATATTATTGTAAAATTTATAATATTATTTTTATTGGTTTTTAACTTAAATTCACTGTAAGAATTTGAGGAGCTCCATTTAAATTATTATTTAATAAGTACAATAAATAAGTACGTCATTTGTTTAATAATATTGAATAATTTGACATTCAATGAAATGTCAAACAAAATGGTGTTTTTTGTTTACCGTGTTAATTGGCGGTAAGCTGAGAAAATTGTTTTTAGCTTTTCTCTGTTAAAAAATATTAATTCGTGTCGAGTTGAGTTGAATCCTCCTCGTCTTTTTACTACTTCGAACAATTTGACTCTTATGTGTGAATTATGTGTCTTATGTGTGAATGTGCGTGTGCTGTGAAGTGAATCGTTGGAACGTTTTTACGTCCACAGTGATTTGTTCTAAACTTAAGACATGCCGTGCTGTATTCATTTTTCTCTCTTATTATCACACTCGCTGCCTAGACACCAAATCAGAGAGGCAACGGATTCCATGGTCAATATTTTACGCACATGGAGATGTAACATAACCTCAAAAGGTACTCAACTTTTGTTTTTTTTTTTTAAAACCCCACTTTATTTAAACTAGATTTTAACCTTGTTTTAAAGTATGACACTATCCTTTTTTGTGTCTAATTTTAACTATATTATGTCAAAAGTTGTGCAAACAAGTGCCATAGTTACTTGCTCAATCTCCATTACAACATAAGCAAAAACACATAAATGTTATTAATATGTAGCATGTAACAGTATAAGTTGTTAGGGAAAATCCTTTATTCAAATTTATTAATTTGTAATATTTTTAAAAGCAATGTTCTATAAAAATCACTGTAAAAAAAAATGACAGATGAAATAATGACATTGACAATGACATGTCAATAGACAGTTTTTTTTTTAATTTTCTCAACCTAGTTTTTTTTAACAAAAGTATACTTTTATTTAAACGGTAACCCACTATGTATAGTTATACTATTAGATAATCTAATAACATCCTGTTTCAAAATCTTCGGACAATATTTTTTTTTATATAATTTTATTTATGACTGAGGGTTCTAGTCAATTTAGTGCCAAAAATATACATATCTTACTCTCTCAATTGTTATTCGTGTTTTTTATTCTGGTATAGATGTATTTAATATTGTTTGTTGATAGGAATTGACATTATGTTCTATAATAGGGTAGATGACTAGGTATGAAGACAAAATTTATTTAGTCCGCCATTTAGATAATCAAAATATAATAGACACGCATTTTTTGTTCTATAAAATCAATAAAATAAAAATACGACGATATACCGCTTTAAAGTTCAGGAGTGGGGGCTTGTGACGTCACGGGTAGGTACAATTTTTGCTGAGACGTGACTTCACGCAAGAATTGCACCCGCTGTATCTTCATAATTCTTTGTTTACGGGACAAAAGAAAAAATACGTGTCTAATCTTTTTTACTATCTAAAAGTAGGACATAACAATAAAAATTAGTCATCAATCCCTATTGTAACTAAAAGTGACGCTAAATGGAAATGCATCTTTTCATAAAGATTATCGACGTTTTTTATTTTAACTGATATTGTTCGATTATATCATTTATTGAATACATTCAATGATAATAAATGTGGTTAAAATGTGCCAAAATATTTCAACTATTTTGTTATATTTTATAAGCCTTTTTACTTCTTTAGTAAGTTATAATTTGTAATTATAAATTCATTAAAATGTCTGAAGTCAAAGAAACGGGAATAATGTAGTGAAAAAAATAAGTAAATTGAAAATTAATTATCTTCAAAAGACTGATTGTTTAACGTTTATTTTTTAATATGTAAATCCTCGATTTACTATAGAAATAAAATTTCGAAAATATTAAATGTTAGAATACTATTTCTTGTTTTATTTCCCACCTTGAAAATACAACGCTTTATTAAAACAATGGCTATCTATACTTAAAATAAATCTGTAGAAGTGAAAATTCTGTACATTGAAAATATCAAAAAAATAAATGGCGGGGTGTGTTACTAGACCGACAGACACCGAAACCAAAAGTGTGAAAAAAAAAATTGTCTGTCTGTCTGTCTGTTTGTTCAGGTATCACGCAAAAAGTACCGGTTCGATTACGATGAAACTTGGTATATATAATTATTCTTTATTATCGTGGGCACCACACTGGGTAGTTTTTATCCCGGAAAAGTATAAACAATAAAAAAAAAACTTAATTTTGCGGTTAAAAACTCATTGATAAGTTTCGTCATCCACGCGAATGAAGTCGCAGGCACAGCTAGTCCTTAAATAATTTAATTAGTATTTTAATTAAGGATAAAAAAAACTCTACTGGCTAGTCCTCCCACAAGAAAGGACATAATTAATATTGTGCCAAGATTGCTTTATTTCGAAGTTGATATGAGTGAGAACTTAATTCATAAACAGAACGAAAACAATAACTAAACAAACTAAACTACTATAAGTTCAAACTAAGCTAAACTTACTCGTAATAAAACTACAAACGGAATCTAATTTCTAGTTGAAAAAATAAAACACTAGAAGGAAGATTTTAATAAAACTCAGAACTATCCAAGTCTAAACAATAAACAGTTTTAGAAGTCATAGAAGAAAGTGACTTCAGTTATTTGAAACAATATTGAAGTCGTTGAATAAAGTTTATTGAAGTACGTACCAAAATCTTAGGATGGCTTGCTACTGGGTGCATAGTATCTTGATTTTGTATTGAATCTGTTTTTTTTCTGTAAATATTAAGCGTCAAACTCAGGGTCAACTTCAGTGTAAAAATCGATAATTTATAAATCTAGTACATATACCGTACGGTAGATATATTTTTTTAATTTTATTTATGCAAATGGTTTAAAAGATGAATGTTTGTCACTCAATAACGTTAAATCAAAACACTGATACATTTTTTTTCTTTGAACGTTATTTTTTTTAAATTTCCGGTTAAATTTTTATATTACATTACCTAAATTGTTGTCGCTATTTAATGAAGTTTTTTTTCTAATTTTACGTAACCTAATATTTCTAATAGTAGGCTATTTCATATACCTAGAATGTCCAGTAGCATACCACCCTAAAACTCACCGTACAAGTTTTCATATAAAATCCTTTCGAACGATCATTTACTTTAAGCGTGCAGTCAACCGAAAAATTGCGGAAGTTTCTAGAAAAGGATTGGAAAGTTTAACACTTTCGGTGTTTAAACTTGATTAGTAGTATATAACGGTAAATTTTAGAAGGTATATTGATAGAGGTACGGAACTGTTAATGACGTAATTTTAAAAGAATCTAGGTAACATAAAGTAAACGTGACGATAAATGTTAGAAATGGTTTCTTATGAAAAACATTTGGAAGTCGGTTTGATCTTCACATGCACCAGATAGTAAAGCGGAACAAAAAACAGATTCATCGATAAAAAAAAATGGCAAGTTCCAGACCCAGAAAAGAAATGCCGGAAGGGCGCTTTTTATAAGAAGGTTAAAAAAATATATATAAGTTTACTTTAAGTACCTCAAACATTTGCGTCATAAACATAGGCTTAAAAATTGTTTTGCTGTTATAATTATTGCTTTACGGTAATTTCAGAAACAGAAACAGATCAAACCAGACCAAAAAAAGAACTACACATAAAAAACAAATGCCCAAATACCAAATGCTTTTCCATAAGCACATCTGCTCGCTATTTAAATTGAACCCCTATTATAGTTGATTGATACAAAACACCATGCGATACGAAAAAAAGTATCTTTTGCCGAGCATTGTAAATTAGGGCATCGATTTAAACAGGCTGGGCCATCCAATTTTACGGTTGGTCTATTGCAGCCTCGCGGGACTAAAGAGACTTAAGCGTTTGTGCATGTTTCAATCAAAATTATTCTTACATGTACTTTATTATGAAACATGAAACTTTTTGCAAGTCTGGAAATAATATGATTTGTCTGTTAAGGATATTCTGATTAGGTTTCTTGCGTTGTTCTAAAAGGACCTGTAAGTTAATAAGAAAAAAACGTTGACAGTGGAGTCGATGACTGGGCATAAAATACGAAAGTATTGAGCCGGTCAAATAGATACTGTAAAAATATTAAACACATATTTTTTTCTTTTTCATATTTACTCAGAGATATGTAATTTGTATCTCTTTTTTGTATAGATTATCAGGACAATGACTGTCGGGTTAGCTAGCATTTCATAAATTAAATATTGTCTAATAATCGCAATTCTCGAAGAATTAATCGGGGGGCACGGCAGTGCCCCCGCCAAGTCGAGCGCGAAGCAAACACTGCCGTACCATCCTTTACTGAAACCATTTCGCCGCATTTTCAGGCCTCTATTTGAGAACCTCTGGATAAGACCAGAACGCAGAAATTTTCGTCATCCAGTGAGTTGTAATCATATACTTAAAATCCAAAATTTCAAGTCTGTAGGTCATTTAGTTCCGAAGTTAAGTGAAAGCAAAGTTTCGCATTTACGACAGACACTCACTCATGATCATCAAAATAGAACTAGTACTTCCCATAAACTCAGAGAGCTGAAATTTGGTACAGAGTTAGGGTTTAATGGCCACATAAAGGGAAAACTATAAAAACTAGGATAATCGAAGTTCTGGAGTACCTGGTGACCGTGATTAAAAAACAAACATTTTTAGAAGTTTTTGCTAATTTTTTTACATGACCTCATGGCTTTTGAGTAGAGCAACTATTCCTTTCCCGAAAAAAATCTCATCCGAACTACCATTTTGGAAATATAAATTGTTTTATATAAAATAAAAAACCGGTAGAAGGCTCATATCTCGGAAACGGTGCGTCGTAGGGCCATGATTCTCAGTCCCTAAATCATCTATAGTATTCCTTTGACAAAGAATACTATAGATGATGCCACAGATATAACATAATCAACATAATTTTTTTACGCCTTAATTCACTCTTGGTCTGCAATGGGCATCAAACTTAACTACGGAAATATAGTAAACACAAACACAAAATAATCATTGTTTATGCATAGGTCGAGTTGTGTGAAAAATGTACCTACGACAAAAATATAAACAATCAAAAATATTCTTATGTCGTACAAAGCAACAAAATTTAATTAAAAAAGATTAGTTACTAAAACTCAAAAAGGGTGTCTCGCCTATGATTCGAACTTGCAGCAAGAATATTAATTCCCAATCATACTACCACTAAGCTGTTTACTACTACGGCTATTATTTCAAAAAGTTCATCATATGGCTACCTTGTACTGTCATGGTTACCCCTTGTTTATACGTCAATAATGCCAATTAACGTGTGCAGATGTTTAAAATGATTTTGGTGAGTACCTAAGTAGACAAAGAGACAACTACATGAAACGAGCGCGCTTTGACACTCACACACTGTCAACTTACGCACACATTCACAAACCTTGCGATAGAGCGACAGCACTACTTTCATCAAAAACCGAATTTTCAAAAGTCTCTCCGCCCGCCTTTCCTCTTAATACGCATATAAATACAATTAAAGGTAAACCCTGGATAAGACTAGACTGACTTTTATACTTAGACTTACAAGTTTACAAGAAGAAATAATCGAACGATTAACTTTATTCTACTCGAACATTACACAAATTAAATAAACAAATTGCTGAAATTAAATAAACTGATAGCCCTGTTGGTCTAGTGGTTAGTGACCCTGACTGCTATACCGGAGGTCGTGGGTTCGATTCCCACCCAGGACAAATGTTTGTGTGATGAGCACGATCATTTGTTCTGTGTCTGGGTGTAATCTTCTTATATATAAAATTCTCGTGTCACAATGTTAGTTACCATACTCCTCCGAAACGGCTTGACCGATTTTTATGAAATTTTATATTCATATTCAGTAGGTCTGAGAATCGGCTACTATCTATTTTTCATACCCCTAAATGGTAGTAGGTAGGTAGTAGGCAGGTGCTAGGTAGAAAAAATTGCATTGCAACGCATGCCGGGTACCTACAGCTAGTTTATCTGTAATATGTATGTATTTAGAAATATATAAGTATGTTTATCAGTTATCTGGTTACCATAACACAAGCTCTGCTTAGCTTGGGATCAGATAACCGTGTGTGAATTGTCCCGGAATATTATTATTATTATTAAATTACACTAAAATATTAATTTCGCTCAAAATTTGGTCAAATTATAATGCATTGGACTAAGAGTGGCGGTAATACCCGCACACGTCACTAGATTAGCAAGTTGTTATTATAACAATTCGAAGATTTGAATAGGTTAGGAATTTTATGATTAGTGACGGATTATAACAATAATAAAGAAAGATTTGTAATAATAAAAAAACTACTCCTAAAAAGAAAAGAATCTGTGTCAAATAAGAAAATCTAATAAAATAAATCAATATGCCCACGTTTCTACAAAAAGAAGTGAGATCCCACCAAAAACATTCTGTAAAAAACTAGCCAAGTCTCGATGGAGCTGCTTGTTTATCTCTAAAAAGTAATGAAATCTAGACAAAGTCGTACCAAGTCTAAGGTTCCTTACTGCGATTTCTTTATTATTATAGTTAATGTTGTGTGACTTGGCCGTTGAACGGTACAAAACCAGGTGCTCCATGACACCATTGCACCAATCTGTCGCGAAACAAACAGTATTAAAAATTATTTCCAGTACAGACGGACTTCTAATCATTGATAGAAGTCCGTCTGTACGTCTATTTTATGTTAGATCGGTCTTCGATTTAATGCCACAAAAAGAAGAGAGCAGAAGTCAGCATTGTCAATGCTGAATGCATGTTTTGCACAATCAACAACAGCCTAAAATGAGACACTAGCGTCCAATTACCAATACCAGTATGGGGTATTATCTCGCTTAACAAACATAGGTAGTTACAACAGATATAACATGACGTATAAAAAAATTGACTTGTACACACTCACGTATAAAGAATGTTCAACGGCCAAGTCACACAACATTAACTATAATAATAAAGAAATCGCAGTAAGGAACCTTAGACTTGGTACGACTTTGTCTAGATTTCATTACTTTTTAGAGATAAACAAGCAGCTCCATCGAGACTTGGCTAGTTTTTTACAGAATGTTTTTGGTGGGATTAAATATTTTGTTTCCATACTTTCTAAAGAGCAAATCTATTATTTAATACACTTTTTCTTTTAATTAAGTGCACTAATAAATTACACATTACCTACATTAATCTTCCATAAATCCTCTATTGCCCAACCTTATAATAACCAAACAGAATTATCGAAACTAATCCTCGAGATAATGAGATAACCATCCAATTAAACAGCAAACAAATGCTATACATATTTACTTATACCATCCGCAGTAAATTATTGTACAAACAATACAATTGCTTTGCACATAACTAGGAAACACTTTCGCTGTGGCCGCGACAACTTGAGAACTTCGATAATATAAAGTTGGACCCCTGAAATTGCGGGGTCTCACCCCTACTCGTGGTTTTTGTAACTCGAAAATGATGTAAGTTGTCTCTTAAGAAAATGTACAAGGTTTGTTCCATTTAATAAACCATACAATGGAAAAGAAAATCGAACTATTTTCAAAAAATAATTTTAGTCGTTTTAGCAGCTATGTGTGAGAGACAAATAGGGAAATAGAAGAAGCGTGTAGACGCCTTAGGCCAGCATCAAGACATTCAATTAAGCCAGACAAAAAATAGATATATAACTGATTAAGCAACATTTATCATGTCGGTTGTGACACGACTGTTTCGGCAACGTCTGTCCCATCAACCAAGTTTGAGTTTATTTTAGAAAAACCACCGTTCAACAGAGTACTGGTAAGGCTTATAGTATATTTAATTAAATTTTGATGAGAACTGACACAATTATCACCAGATTAACGAAAGCTCATGAATACCAGTTCTTTTGTTTCAGGTGAGACTATATAAAATAATCATATAGTTAATTTAACTCCACGCACATTACTGGTAACTCGAACGCAACTCGCCTCATTCCAAGTTCTAACCAAAACAGTGTATATTGATATCGTGGTAGACCGCAACAATCCAGCGCAGTTTGTCGGCTAACAAATAATTAATCTACAGTGGCTAGAGTTTAATTGCTTGTTTGAGTTTGTCTTGTTCGACGTAACGCCACTACGCTAGGTATATTGGTAGATAGTGTTATTCTGAAATAGATTTAAAGATAACTTTATTGTATTTACATTATTTTTAGATCTCCTCTATATTTTTGAATACATATTATTTTGATGGGAGCCTTTTTTTCAAATCAAATAAAAAAAGTAATATTTTAAGCAGGCCTTTAAAAGCTCTTTTAGAACGTCAAATTACTCTTTTGCAGGTTCCAAATACTGAAAAGAAACTCCAATAAAAATGTTGAAATAATTTAAAGTCTTTATCAAATATAAAATGTTTAAGTTACAGTATTGTATAAAAAAATAATATTTTCATTAGTATTTGTAGTTTTAAAATTTTATAGTAGGTACCTATATCATATTAAAAATATTAAAAGATTTCAAATTGTAGATTGCAATCCGTTAACTGAGTTTTGGTCTTCAGTAAATCGATTAACCAATATTCTTCCTATGTAATATTTGTTTAAGTATCTAGCAAACTCTTAAGAAGGCTTATATCTGTCTCAATAAGAACGTTCATATAACAAAACCACAGTTTCTGAGTCACGTAAGTATTACTAAGATTGCGTGCGGCGTATATAAATGATGGTCTTTTGTTTATTGGCAAATAATAGGCCTCGATTCAATGCTGCCAGGATCGTGTAGACAGATCAAACGAGATATTTTCCGCTATAACAAAATGTTTTTAGAACATAATAATTCTGATATTCTGAGATTAAGTGAGTACAGTATTGTTGAAAGTCTTTTATAATTTTAAGGATATATTTGTATATAAGGTGCTATAAAAATATCTGCCACGGCTTTAATGGGAGGTAGTATTGTGTTTATAGATTACAATACTGAAGAACTTTCGTACCCCGGAACAGTTAATTAAATTTTAGAAAATAAAATTGTTAAATTAACATTGACTCTATTCTGCGTAACGTGGTTCACAAATTACGTGAATTCGGTGCGGAGCGGCAACAGCTTAGGACACGGGATGGTTTTATACTAATAAATCAATTCAAATTTATACGTTATTTTTTTTGTATGAAAAAAAATATGATAAATAATCAATAATTTATCTATACTATTGTAATCTATAAACACAATACTACCTCCCATTAAAGCCGTGGCAGATGTTTTTATAGCACCTTATATTTTTAAAATACGAATTTATTTACAATTCAATACTTACCCGTTTGGGGTTGAAACGCTCGGGTCATGGGGTCCGAGTGCACGAAATCTTTTTAAAGAACTGTCAAAACGTTTGGTAGACTCTACTCGTGATCAGAGAGCTGGTTTGTTCCTTGCACAGAGAATCGGCATAGCCATTCAACGTGGCAATGCTGCCAGCCTTCTGGGCACGTTTCCCGCCATTGACAAGGTTCACGATGAGGTTTTTGACGCGTGTTAGTTTTATTTATTTATATAAGATTTAATGTTAGTCTTTGTTTGTTCTTGTATTAGATTTAAGTATTGAATTGTAAATAAATTCGTATTTTAAGGATCAAATTTCACATGAAAGCACCTATTTGTAAGCGGTATACCTACATAATTTGTTTGTCGATTGGCCGGTGTTAAAATCTTTATTTTTCTACTCTTATTTAAAGATACATAAATCATGATCGTAATATCGCTTAAAATTGAACGCAGTACAATATTTCGAGATGGCTTAGATTGGGCGAGAAAATTTTATAACGTCAAAAATAGATAAGATACAAAAAATACATAAAATCATGGGTAAGCTTGCAATATTTATTGTTATCAGTCACCTGTACATAGATATAGAATAAAAAACTAATAATTAAAAAAAATTAAAAAACACGCCTGCCATGACAAAAAAAGTGAACTAAAAAATTAAAAACAAGTCAAATATTTGCAGTCGGGGTATATTTGTAATGAATTGCCAAGTAACCGTCCCCCGACTGCAAATATTTGACTTGTTTTTAATTTTTTAGTTCACTTTTTTTGTCATGGCAGGCGTGTTTTTTAATTTTTTTAATTATTAGTTTTTTATTTCATACCCTTTAGTGATATAATGACCAATATTGAGCAAAAAAAATATCGTTCGGAACCCTTTGCAGGCGATTTCGACTCACACTTGACCATTTTTTAATTTCCACATAGCCTATGTCACTCGGGATAACTCAAAGCTTCTAATGATACCACAAACATTGAAATCGGTCAAGCCTTTTAGAAGTTATGGTGGAATAAAGAAACTCACAAACATACATACATACCTACATACATACATACATGAACCCTGAAAACATAACACTCCTTTTTGGGCAGTGGTGTAAAAAAAAAGAATATGTAGGTAAAGTAGGGTTTTTTAATTTTATCATAGTCCGGTCTTAGAATATGCATTGATGTATACATTTGACTACATCTGCCTTTCATCTAAGCATGGATTAAGTGAAGTTAGAACCAAGCACAGTACGTATAACAAATCCTGAAGCATCAAAGATGTTGCTACTC
Source organism: Autographa pulchrina (assembly GCA_905475315.1). NCBI lineage: Eukaryota > Metazoa > Arthropoda > Insecta > Lepidoptera > Noctuidae > Autographa > Autographa pulchrina. The sequence goes on along the minus strand of FR997786.1, from coordinate 2,209,747 downwards.
TAATTTACTCTAATTTAAACCCATGATTTTATAAGTTTCGCGAGAACCAATTCACATCTCAAAAAGGCCGCTAAGGCATCAGAGCTATTGAGACCAACTTCCAAGATTGATAGAGCGAGAATGAAATATATGATGAATGTATAAATAATTATTTATTAAACTTATAATTATTAAAACTCCAGGATCCAGCTGTTCATGTGACAACCGTTGCGGGACCTGGTCCAGCTTCAGATCTAGATTAAGGTGTTCCGCAAGAAACAGAAGACTCGCGAAATGCCGGTGTAATAGACCAACGTGCTTGAAGATTAGAAGGCGGGAGAGTGTAAGTATATTAATTGCTTTTAATTAATGCATGGACTAAAGTGAGATAAGTCGGATTCCAAATCTGGAATCTGAAATCGCCAACCCGTAATAAGCAAATGCGGTAATTAATGCTCGTGCCTTCTCTATAAAGGAAGAGACCTATTCCCAGCTGTGGGTAAGTAAGCTAATTATGACGACCAGGTACAGGTGAAATAGTAACCATGTTGAAATGACGTTGATTCGATGTAACTCATATGACCAGAAGAAAACAGGGCCAAAGCGATGGATCACAAGTCAACAAAGAATTATGTAGTTTTAAACAATTTTTTAGACAATATATGCCATGAAATTTCAACTTACGCCTGATTAACAATTTAACACCAATCAGCTATATCGTCTTTCAAACAAATAGGTTTCCAGCTTTCTATGCTGTTTGTTTCAGACCTGCTCTTGCGCACAACATAAACGCTATTCGAAAACATCTTGTACGAAGAATGAGTCGCCACGGTCACCTTGTCCGAAAAACCTTTGTCCCAAAAACTTATGCCGATTTACCGTTGACGCTTATTTTCAATAGGTAATATAACATGTACTATCCACTTAATATCTATAAATAAATACACTTTTTCCATTCATATTAATTCGTAATAATATTTTATTTCTTACCATATCTAGCCGAGTATGACTTTAAAAGAAAATAAGCATATAATAATACCATTACGTAAATGGAACGAACTACCTCGTTGGCCTAGTGGTGCTAAGCGCGACTGCTACGCTAGAGGTCTTGGGTTCGATTCCCAAGTCGACCAAGGTGTTATTGGGTTTTTCTACGAAATTCTCAGTAGCAGGTCGGAGTTTGGATTTGTGCCCGGTTATATTACATGGAACCTAAACATAACGGCGAACTGTGGGTGTACATTGGTACACCTCTGCCTAACCCTTTGGGGATACAGGCGTGATGGTATGTTATGTTATGTTTTTAAATGGGGATTAAAACATAATAACCTATTGTACATATTTCTAAACAAAATATACCATTTCTGTTATGGTAATTCGAAAAAGTTACGTAATTAATCATCAACGCAGGATTCATTCTACCTAGTGTAATTAGATTTATTTTAACGGTGTTGTTTGAGTGGTTTTATACCAATACTAAACCGTTTTAATAAAAGTCGTAGTACAACGAAAAAAAGCATACATTTAAAATTTTCTAGCCGAAAGACCAAAAGCAGTAACAACTTTTACTGTCTGACGTTTAATACCAGCTTAAGTCGACGTTCTTTAAACCTGAAATATAGTTTTACGTCGTAGACCAGCTTAATTCAAAGTCAAAAGTCAATGGGCACCTTAGTATGGAAACTATACCCACGCTGTACAGAAACAAAATAAGGTGAAATAGACAAAAATAATATCTCTAGTTTACGATAGTATGTGCAATACCACAGTAATGCAACCCGCATTACTGTGGGTATAGTCTGAAGTTACGCAAGAGAAGAGTGCTTGGAAGGATGGGGAACGCCTTTGCCCAGCATTGTGACATTGTTATTTGACCTGAAAAAAAAGTACATGAAATTAAAAGTGGGGTATAACTTAACGATTTAAATCTAGTTTGGTTTATGTACACAAGTTTTCACAAACCGGGTCACATTATGCCCAATGACCTTTACCTGCAAACCAGTCTTTTCGATGAGTTTTATAAGAGTTATACACCATAACATACGAGATTACGTTATACCTATCGACACCGTTCTACGGCTTTATCAATTTTCGTTCCAATTAGTCTCGCGTCTCTTGCCATTAATTACTGTTACACAAGCATTGAACGCTCATTTCCACCGAAATGTATTTAGACGGGCTGCTGTTATAATTATTTTGTAAAGATTATTTTGGTGTTCGATATGTCTTTATTTATAAAATTTTTGACACATATAATCTGGAATGGTTTTCCTTATTGAAGTTTTTATACGCGCTTAAATATAAATTACATACAAAATACTGAAAATATATTAATAGCAATCTTTGTAAAATTATCGATTAAAATGTGTTCTTCACTATTTATCATGTTATAAACTTTTTTTAAAATTTTCCAGTTTTTTTTGTAAAAAGCCTAGCTTTTGCTTGCTAAAATAAAGTGGAATTCGCTTCCCTTTATCGGTCTAGTATACAAAAAATATCAACATTTTTTCCAATACCCCGACCAGTCATTCAAGAATTCCCCTACAAAAATATAACCGCATGCATAAAAATCTATTCAAGCCGTTCGCGCAAATTACGGCTACCAAAACTTTTACGAGTAATGACATGTCCTCAAACTTCGTGAAACCTTCAAAGTAATCTATCAAAGTTACACCCAATATTAAAGTTGTCTATCTGTTGGCCATCAATAGTTTACTCATTTGCAACACCGTGATTAAGGGCTCTGAGAGTTAGCGAAACTAAACGACGGGTAATGAGAAAGGCGTGTTATATAAAAGTCAAAAATAAAAGTAAAATACCAGCTATTGATAATGTGGAGACTATGACATACATTGACCTGGACACTAAGTAAAGCACTTGTGTTATGCAATTTGACGACCTCCGTGGTCGAGTGGCGTACGCACCGGTTTCAAGGTGTCGCTAGCTCTGAGGTCCCGGGTTCGATCCCCGGACGGGTCAATGTAGAAACCAACTTTTCTACATTGCCTCGGGTCTGGGTGTATGTGGTACCTTCGCGGCTTCGTTGTTTCTGAATTCCATAACACAAGTGCTTTAGCTACTTACTTTGGTTTCAGAGCAATGTATGTGATGTTGTCCGCATTTATTTATTTATTATTTAATCAGAGAAGATGAAGGTACCACGAACACGCAGACCCAAGACAATGTAAAAAAAGAGGTTTTTGCAATGAACCGTGTGGGGATCGAATTCAGGACAGTAGAGCTTGAAAACTGACGTATGCGTCAATCCTATGTATTTGTTCACGCAAAACAACCACAAAGAATATTAAAATGTTTTAAATTTTACCTTTCAAAAATGTCGTTATTAATATTATAAATGGATGGTTATAATATACTAATGGTTACTGAAAAATTCTAGGAACTCATGTAAATTATTTTGAACGTTTTATTAAAGGGTTGTGTGTAAAATAACTTTAAGAATATTAATAAAAACAAACGCATACTTTCCATTTTCAATAAAAAAAAAAATATGCTGCTATTACTACTTCTCTCCGATTTATAATGCTAGTTAATTTTTTATTTATTATTTTTTACTCAACAGTTTTGGGCAGCTTAGCATTTTTTTATAATATTGACAATAGAACAAACAAAATAATAAAAAACCATAAAAAAAAATAAAAGAAAAAGCTAAACGAGTGTGACCACAACTTTACAATCCGTTAGCGGCACTCGGAACAAACTTAGATTAGTTGTACAGCTTCTCAGTAATTACTGACGCGGTCCGGACCAACTAAGCTAATATTAGGTTCTTCTACTAGCTTAAAGTCATAGGAAAACTATCACTGTACGAATATTCACTACTCTAACTATCATGAGGCGACGTGCTGCGATCTCATGGAAGAAATATTTGTGTCTTGTGTCTTCTTCTGCCTAGCCTTTTCCAATGTTGGGGTCGGCTTCCAGTCTCACCTGATTCATCTAGAATATTTTTTTATTCGAGTCAGAAACCTATCTGAACTTCACAACCTATGTTTTTCGGTAACAGAATCCCACGGTAAGACTGGTTGTCAGAATTGTAATGATTTAACGACCGCCCTTTTTATTTATTTTTTTTCACTTTGCTTGTAGAACCTTCTATATGCAGTATTATATTATTATGAAAAGTTAAATATCAAGCATTTCAATCCAACTTCTAAGTGAATTTCATTCAAAGGTATTTCAGATAGAATTTCATAGTTTCTGACTCTGCCTAACCCTCTCGGGAAACGATGTGACGGCGTATATACAAGGTGTTACCGAAAGGGTACATCAATCCAAAAGGGGTGAAGATAACTTCTGCTATAGAATGAGTTAACAAAATTTCAGCTTGAAATGAGTTGGTGTAATAATTAATACCCAATGTTCTGAAACCTTCATTTGATACCAAAACTCATAGCCAAACCACTGGAACGACGTATCGTTAAATTTTGCAAGTGACGTTATAAGATATTGACCCTTGCAGTGCGGTGACACGATTATTATGTTTTTTGGTGTCAAATAAATAATACGAAAAAAAGGATATCAATGATTAAATTAACTTTTTTTAACTGCTTTTTTGTAAACTAACTCTATACCATATGTACTCTTCACCCCCTTTGGATAGATATACCCTTTCAGAAACACCCTGTACAAGATGAACTGTTCCACGTTTTATCCATAAAGCTCCTAAACATTAAATTATAAAACTGGAGTCAGGAACACCCATAAAGTTAGGATGAGTAATTAAATTAATTTGAGTAAGGAATTATGAATGTGGTAATTTTATGTTATGTTTTACCTCCTTGATACTTCTTTGTTGAATCTTAAGGTTTTAATGTCATGCAAGATCATAAAACATGTGTAAGAAAGGGTTTTAAAGTAATACAAGAAGAATAACCAATTAAAGCCAGTTTAGTAATTAAACTGCCTCGTTGGCCTAGTGGTTCTAAGCGCGACTGCTTCGCTAGAGGTCTTGGGTTCGATTCCCAAGTCGACCAAGGTGTTATTGGGTTTTTCTATGAAATTCTCAGTAGCAGGTCGGAGTTTGGATTTGTGCCCGGTTAGTGGCAATAGGCTCGCCCCCTATTACATGGGAGCATACCGGCGAACTGTGGGTGTACATTGGTACACCTCTGCCTAACCCTTCGGGGATACAGGCGTGATGGTATGTTATGTTATGTTAGTAATTATACAAAAATAAAACAATATTCTGTTACAAGTTTATTTACAGCCCTTTCTTTTAATACACTACTAGCTATGCCCCACGGTTTCACCCGCGTACCGTAACTTATATAGTCTCCGTTTTTTCCTGGCGTTTTTCAGAGGTTTTTAAATATTCTGCACTTCGTGAGACGAATCGAACCACGCAAAGATCGTAAAAATCGTTCAACCTGTTCTTGAGTGGTTTATACAGATTAATAGGTAAATAGATAGCAAACATCCAACATAATATAACCGTACTCATCGTATCTTTCGACCATTTCAGCTAAAAAACCTATGATGTGATTAAAGTACACATAAAGTTACATACAAACTAAAAACTTAGTTAACTTAAATACTAAATCTTTATCTATCTACTTTCTAATTTAAAATTTCATCAACATATTAATCCCGCTCGTAATTTATATCTCGTATGCACATCACTTGCAGATCTTTTGTGTGGACACACAATGCCCATCAGATGCAGCTTTTTAGTTAGTTTTTATTAAAACAACAGTATTGTGTTTCAGCTTCAGTATAAAAATATTTTTTGCTGAAAATATTACGTGTTTTTTTCGTTTTTTGTTTTTAGATTCGGTATTTTTTGTGAAATTCTTTTATAAAGTGTGACCTTTTACTGTTAGCTAGAGGGTTGGCTGTTTTTGACGTTACAACGGGTTTTGGTTTTTTTTTTTTTTAGCTATTGTTCGTGTAACCAAATCTAGGAGCTGAAAAATCGATGCCTTTGTTTGCATAAATAATGTTTATATCTACAAAATATATGTGTTAAATCAGAGTTGTTATATTGCATTCAAAATACCTATACATATGTATAGTATTAGATTATTAGATTTCGTGCAAAATCTAAAATGGTGTAAAAAGATTGCAATCAATTGCAGCTATTGATTAACACATATTTATATTAATATGAACCATTTAATTATATAGGACCACCATTTATATAAAGGTCAATCAAAGCTAAAAAATATTTTTGAAATCGATACACTATTACCGGAGATGAGCGTAACAAACATTAAAAAAAACATACTTTCAATAATCTATAAGATAAAAAAAAAGGAAAAAAAATTAAAAAATAAAAAATACCCGACTGCTTAAAAAACACTTTAAATAAAAACTGAAAAGTAAAAAACAAGTTCAGTAAGTCTAGAAGTGTAGATAGCAATGTTACTGTCACAGTCGGGACCCATAATGAATGATTTTAGTCTAGCTTATTTAATGGGTCCCGACTGTTACAGTAACATTGCTATCTACACTTCTAGACCACGGCTAAATATACGGCCTGTGTAACCCGGTCGAAACGTCAAGCCCTAAAGGTATTTAAGCATGTACGCGCTAATCCCCGTTCTATAATATTACTATAAACATACTTACAAATTGAGAACCTTCTCTTATTGTAGTCGATTAAAATCTTTTTAGGTTTCGTATATATCAAAAGTAAGGTTGTATATTCTCATTCAATACAGTGCTTCATAAAATAACATCAAAGGAGTTTAAATTAATTAACATTACACAAATAAACATGTTTGATGTCAAGGATTGTGGCTAAATAAACACAGAGATTGGTGGTAAAGTAAATATACAGGGTGTTAAGAAACCCCTGTCCGACCCAAAGGGGTGATGTAGGGTTCACAATCACATGCCCAAATAAAATATCAAATTTGGAAAATTCATTATAGAAACTATAACAATGGATTATAAAATGACAATTTTTTGCCCCGAAATTCCCTAAATTTGGGATTAAAACAAAAACTATAACACCAATTTCTAATTTTTGGGGGCCTTTTGTTTGGTAATTAGGTTGCATCTGTGACGACGGCGACTCTATCTCTCGACTTTTGAGAAAAATATTTTTTTTAGGTTATATTTCTTTTTTCTTTTATTTCCATTTTTTTTCCGCATTTTTGTTATCAGATATCGATACCTAACAACACATTCACGGGTCGTACAGGGTTTTCTTAACACTCTGTATATCTGTAACAAAGTATGATTTCATGTTATTTATCAACCGTACAATTTAATATGGTAGGGAAAATGTGTACAACATTTATAATAATTACAAAGGATTTTAAAAGGGTGTATGAATGATACATGGAAATGTATATTGTGTGAATTGAAAATTATATATCGTGTCAGATTATTGGTCTGGAAAAAGAACTATATTCTTCCAGTGGGACATTTATAAGTTAGTATGATATTTAAAGATTTATTTAATATTTATGTGTGTGAGATGTCCCGAAATATTATTATTATAAAAGTGTACTTTTTTAATTATTTTCAAATCAATGTTGGTGGTCTCCTAGTTAGTCCCACTGGTCTTATAATGCTCAAGCCACTTTCTCTGTTGTAAAAAGTTTATACCACGTATATTATATAAGACTTAATAGAAGGCAACCTAGATTAAATACTGCAACAATATAAAATCAACTATTTAAACAATGTGCTAAATAATCAGTGATAATATTAAACTAAAAGTTAAACTTATATTGTAAGTCAAAATAAAAAGCAATTCTAATCCGTTATTTTCAGCCTAACGGATGCTACAAAAAGCTGAAAAAGAAAAACAAATTCCGCTTCTTATACGACATTAAGTAAACCGTAATGTCTGTTTCATGTCTCCAATTCCACCACATTGTCTTATTCCGCGGAATTTTAAACTAAAATACAGAACAAGCTCAGCACTATTTCAAGCATTGCTAAGAAAGCTCAAAGTGAATGAAACTACCGACGTAACTATAAAGAAGATCATTCAAAAATACACCTTAAGTGAATAAAAATAAGGTTTGTAGTAACAGCAGATGTAACTTTGCCACTTATCTTAAAACACTCTGAAATGCAAATACGCCGCAATCTAGATGCATTCAAGAAAAAGTCGCAAAGATTTTTGTGTCAAAGATAGTTCTAGTTACTTCCAAGTAGGGTAAGCAGAGTTTTAAGTAGTTACTAACTTTGCTTACAAATTGCTCTCCCAATCTCACTCGCGTGGCTTTTTGAATCTCCTGCATTTAATATAGTCTTAGTACCTATATGAGGTCTAGAAATTTTGCACGGTAATGTTCCTGTTAGCATTTTTAATATCATACCTTATATGCTAGAGAGACAGTTAGAAGAGGTGTGCTCAGAAAATTATTTTATTTATTTATTACATAAGCATAACCTTATTAAAGCGTACTTAAAAGACAAAGAAATTAGTTCGGTTTTAAATTTAAATTGAAGGCCGACAGACAGCCAAAAAAATAAAATAAATCTATACTAATATTATAAAGCTGAAGAGTTTGTTTGTTTGTTTGGTTGAACGCGCTAATCTCAGGAACTACTGGTTAGAATTAAATAAATCTTTTTGTGTTAGATAGTCCATTTATCGAAGAAGGCTTTAGGATATATAACATTACGCTGCGACCAATAGGAGCGAAGCAGCAGTGAAAAATCTCACAAAAACGGGAAAAAATATTCATACTTGAAAGCTTCCGTTGCGTGCGCTGCGTAAACGGTTCGAGCTACCCAAAATATATGTATGAAAGAATTGTTCCTCTTTAAATGATCTAAAAAAATGTCTGCGACAATATATGTCTATCTTTTAAGATTGACTCACTATAAGCTTTTTTAATGTAATCATTTGGTCGAAATTAATGCATTATTGCCAATTATTTGCTACAGAGTTTTATCAACATAATATTAACTAAAATTATCATTTACGCAGAAATACTTTTTTTTTTAAACTTCTTAATCGCTGTCATAATAACAGAAATTGACGCGGACGAAGTCGCGGGGATCAGCTATGTAAACATAAAAAAAGGCTTTTCCCAAGGTATAGGGTGACCAATGAAAAAAAAATGTTAACAATTTTACCAAAATAAAATAAAATGTACAATTTCAAACAACAAACAGTTCACAATAAAAAGTTTTTCTATCGAGCATTTTTCAATTTCCAAATTCAAATTAACAGATATTCCAAAAACAAAATTAGATGCCATATAAAAAACAACGATGATATCAAAACATAAGCAAAGGCGTGACGTAAGAGAAACAGACTGCCATTATGGGGGCTATTCTGTACACCTGCTCAAGGCGAGCTCGACACGATTTGAAACAAGTCGACGGAATTTTAAACGTTTGGAAGGGGTATCGAAAAGGTTGGTATTGATAGATAATAGGACCCCTCAAGATGAAATAAATTAGGTAAACAAAATGGTTTAGAAAACGTGACTTGAAAGGTCAAATAAAATGAAATAAATATCAAAATATTATGGTCTCTATGACCATTATTTTGACAATCACAACAGATTTTTAACTTAAAGCACCCATTAAATTAATGTTATCGAAATTGTTAAATAAAACCTTTACCGTATTACTCAGAAAAAAATCAAGAATGCAATTCAGGTCTCAAAAATAGTCATGAGAATTCTTAACCTTTGAAACAGGTTCATACATTTTAAAAAGATTTTTTGAGGATTATGAATTTTGAAATTCATTCTGCTGGTTACATAGCGAGCGAAAGCTTTCAGTATCGTAAGATCCCGCGATATGCTATGCTGAGGAAATATTCAAGATAATACCAAGGTTTTAAAATTTCCTTGTTCTGAAAATATAAGTTGGGAAGCAGAATTTTAAGACGGGTTTTCCTCAAAGTAAAGTATATATATTTTTTTAAATAAAATCATAATTATTATAAAGAGGCGATTGGGTTACATATTTTTATCGACTACTTACTAAAATTTGGATTTTTAACGTCATATGGCTTTTAAATGCTCGATGCAAAAAGACGGGTGTTACTGTATTACATTTGTAAATCAGTCATAACATAGAACGCATAAAATAAAATATATTTTTTTTGCAATAAATTCTAATTTAGTTTTGTAGGAACGTCAATTTTTCGTCAATTTTCAACAGTAGTTTCTTCGTACATCTTAAAATTATCAATTAGAAACCCATGCTATCAAATGACGTATTTAATTATTTCCACAATTCCTTACTTCCTATACACACACATACTCAACAAACCAAATAAATTAAATCCATCAGTGTGCTTAAAATAAACAATTTTCACGAAACAAAGCCGCTTCTTGCTTCACATATCCCTTGTAATGCTCTAAGAATAAGATTAAACCATCTTAGCTTAACGTTAGCTTAACTGTATTACTTAATTTGTTACTTTAATTATGTTTTAATGATACGTTTCAGAAAGTTTTGTTGGTATAACGAGGTGTTTATTTGTCACTGTTATGTGTTGATCTGTCATAAAAAGAAAATCTTCGAGCAATTAAAGTTATTTTATTTAGGCCTTAAAATGTTTTTGTTGTTTAGATACCTATGGTAGATACATTTACTGACTAATGAAAACATGGTGACATTATATTTCGACCAATATTTTTCACTTTCAATCGCAAGCACAGAAGTCCATGTTTTATCATCATCTGCCGAGTCTTTTCCCAACTATGTTGGGGTCGGCTACCAGTCTTACCAGATTCAGCTGAATACCGTATTTTACATTGAGCGACTGCCTATCTGACCTCCACAACCCATTTTACTGGGAAACACAGTATCCCATAGTAAGACTGGTTGTCAGAATTGACTTGACGACTGCCAAAGAACTATGTATGACAGCCGGGACCTACTGTTTAACGTGCTTTCCGAAACACGGAGGGGTCTCGGTATGTTTTAAATGGTCTTCCATCCACGGACCAACCGCGGCGAGCGCGGCTTAACCTGTATTATCGGTCAAACCGCACGGCTTACACTTAGCCACGAGCCCCTCGATTTAGGTTTTTAGGTAAATAATATTAAATAAATTCAGTAACGAATATGAGGTACTATTATGTACTTAATAAAGAAAAAAAGTAGGTACGGGTAGAAATTTAGACTCTGTAACTGGTTACTAAACTGTGTGTTTTGTGTTCATCTGCCACCAATATTTTTTTAATTTCAATCTTAAGCACTGTAATCTTAGTTGAGGTGCCAAATAATTCGATAAACAAAACAAATGAATGACATAATAAACATCCGAATTGATAGCAAAAACAAATAGCTTCAGAGGCTTGACGTTTCGATCAAGTTATGTTAATTTTATTATAAAAATGCAGTACGATAGTTGAAACGTTACGATACAAGAAAAAAAATACAAAGCTAATACTATAAAATTCTCCTCATTAACTCCAAATCATTATCTGCACGATCCTATAAGTAGCTACAATCCCTTACAATCGGAATGAGTAATACCATCTGTTGTATGTTTCATTTGCTATTCTCTTTGCTCTGCCTTGTCTTCCATACAATTAGTATTGCTGCTCAGATTAACTTGTAATTTTCTTCGGGTTTAGTAGGTATTAAGATTTTAGTATGTCTTGGAGATGCTGTGTAGTCTAGCTTTGCTAAGTATAATGACATAGGTTATTACAACCTAGCAAATTGAGAAAAAAATCTTCGTTAAATTATTTATGAACAACCAATAAATATTGTTTCTAAAAATGATGTCTTACCAACCAAAACAATAAATTGAACCAAAGTTTGTCAATATTGAAATCATCTGAGCCTTAAGAACCATGACATAATAATACAGAAGGTTTAAAAATATTACATCATAACATAACATACCATCACGCCTGTATTGTATCCCCGAAGGGTTAGGCAGAGTTGTACCAATGTACACCCACAGTTCGCCGGTATGTTTAGGTCCCATGTAATAGGGGGCGAGCCTATTGCCACTAACCGGGCACAAATCCAAGCTCCGACCTGCTACTGAGAATTTCATAGAAAAACCCAATAACACCTTGGTCGACTTGGGAATCGAACCCAAGACCTCTAGCGTAGCAGTCGCGCTTAGCGCCACTAGGCCAACGAGGCAGTCACTCAAAAATATTATCCTTTACAATCGACTAAATAACGTAATGTAATTACTTCGAGTAGTATTTTTTTCTAGACAAAGATTCACTTTAAACTTTGGATATTATTATCACATAAAATAAAAGTCACATGATATAATCAAGGTAAGACATTAGACACGTGTAAAGAAGTAATCTTAAAGACCAAGAGTTTGGATGGCCTTAATTATTCTGCAAAAAGGTAAAAACACGTCATATTTTTAATCAACATTACCATATTAATAACTAAACGTCCAAAATGTATATTCAAATATTTGTCAAAATCTAATTCCGCAGCATACACTGCCACATAATTATATGAATCTCTTCAAAGTCAGAACTCAAACTGTGTCGGGTTCGCAGGTAGAATAAATTAATGCGGAGACGCCGTGAAAACGTGTTGTTGGGTAGACCTGGTAATTCTAGAGTTGATAATAACGATAACCAGTTTATAAAATTACCATACCGGTTTCAAAAAAATAAGTTTATCATCATTATTTCCTTGCCCTGTTCCTAATTATTTGGGGTCGGCACAATGTGTTCAGCTTCAATTCCTGTCTACTAGTTGAAAAAGGTAAAGTTAAAAGAGAGAAAAAAAAAAACTATTTTTAGAAATGAGAAAAATACGAACAAAGTAAATAAAAAAATATCGATCATGAATCATAAGAAACTACACGTACCTCTTGGACAGATGAAATGCATTTAAGAATAGAATTACAAAGCACTTTTAATATTACATTTTTGTTTAAAAAAAATATTTTTATTAATATCTTCCGACACATACCTAATGATTCAGAAATACCATCTCCAACCAAATAAACATATCAACAACATTCAAATTACAGAAACCTTCCATCAAATCTCGCGCCAAATAACCCAAAACAGCCATGTAACACCAAATTACCTCATCCTTTTTTCCAGCATCCAAAACTCTCATCTCTACCTCCATATTGCGGGCTTAATCTGCATGTCGTTACGAACCGTGTCTCGACTCATCCATAATTCACATAATGGGGACAAGCAGAATACTGGAGACGAAATAAGTTATTCAACGAGCAAGATATTTAGATTTAGGTGCTTATGGTCATGGTGTTATGAAGTGCCAAGTCCAAATTAAGGGGTAAGAATTTGTTGGACTTGAAAAAGCTGTGCTGAGATTTAATGGGGAAGAAATTTTGGAAGTTGTTAAAGACCCTTCTTAAACAGTTCAAATCCATGGAGAAGATTAAAATAAAACAGCTGAAAACAGTGACATTGGGAACAAATGAGATGCCTGAATAGAGCCAGTGTATTGAAAAGATATTATATACCACACCAGTATAAATCCAAATAAAATGGACACAAATCATGTGCGTCATTGACAGATATAGAATATGCAAAATAATAAAAGTATTTATTTTAAACAAATCCAGAGGTATTGTTATAATTCACCAAAGTTTTAAACAATACGAATATTAAAACAATGACCTAAATAAACCAGAAAAGCTAGCAAAGCGTGAATATTTTGATTAATACTTCATGATTTTATCCGCTAGAAACACAATACATAAATAAAAGGTTTTTATCTAGATAGAAATAACTTTCTAAGTTACTTTTTAACTCAAGATGTCTCCATTCCAAGACGAACTTACTTTCTTATTTATATCGATTCTAAAAACAATCTACAAGTCGTCAGCTCACGTGTTTCCCCTATTCCTTACGAAGTAGGAGGAGACAAATCAAAGGCGTTTGTATTGCGGCAAGGCTGCATACATTATTAAGCAGAGCCCTGATAAACCGACAAATTCGTATAACACCACCAACTTACCATTACACTCCACAAATTCATATAAAACAAATATCAATCTTGTTTCCACCACATAAAATTCAATTTCCATTAAAGTTGGTTGCAAGGTGTTCGTTCGCATTTGTCGACTTCTACTTCATCCACAAATATTTTACTGTTTGAAAACTATTTAATTAGTTCTTGTTACCATTAGGTAAGGTTTAAATTGCATTGAAGGATGGATCTTCAAAAGGTAATGTGGAAGCCAGTGAGAGAATTCATCAAGTTTGCTTAAAATGTTGATATTTCAAATTCCGAGTCTTTAATGGAGCGAATGTTTGCATTGTAGGGATTGTTAGCATTAGGCGTCTTATTAAAACAAAGTTTAAACGTTGTTTCTTCCGCTTGATTCAATTTCTAACCAAGTTCTCAGAGGTTTTCAATTTTAAATAGAGTCGGAGTTTGATCTTGTCTCAAGTGGGATTTCATTCCGATTTAATGTTTTAACGAGAAAATCTGTATTTGGTAAAAATGTTTATTTCAAATTAAATTAGCGAAATATTTTGTCGCAATTTCAATTATTCTTAAAACATTTTAAGTAGTCTTAATCTAGATGGTTTATTAACTATTATCCTATTAACTTTCAAACCTATAGTCTTACCCTTTTATTTATTTCAAGTATGAAAATTTGCTTTTGATTGATTTATATGAAGAAACAGGTATATCCTGCTACATGTATCTTTAATCCAACAATTCCATTGAAAATGAGAGTAGGTATACAAAAACATACTTCTACTGTCCTCTTCAAAAATTTCAAGCGTGATGAGTTACATAGAGTGAAGTCGACGCGTGGCGTGGATTAGAAATCTTCTAGTCAAATTGACGCAGAGTCAGCCGAAGTAAAATTAGAGCGTTATAAAATAATGGCGTCAAAGGGAATATTGAGATGGACTTTTTTGAAACCGAGAACGTGGTTCTGGTGATACATACAACTGTTTAGAATGATGAGCAACCACGCATTAAGGCCAAATCTAGGTACGGATCTGAAATGCAAATTAACTTGAAAACATCCTTATATATCTATCTGTCGTTATACAACTTAAAGTGACAGAAACAGCAAGACACTTACCACTTCAAACGGTTGACGTTTCAGTATTCGGCCATTCGTCTTTAGTCCCTGGGGTAAAGCTTAAGAAAGTGTGGTAGATTATGTCCATCAATCAGAGTCCTTTACGATGTCTAAGAGACAAAGTTTCTAGTGGCTAAACAAAACAGATCATGGTACAATTGGTATTGTAGTGTGTGGCGTATTAGTCGATTTCTCATATCTCCAGACCATTTTTGAAGTTTTCTAGTTATCTAAAATAATATTGGCCATTTTTCGGAACAGTATGTCCCAATCAATTCAATGAAACTAGGGCATTTTTGTCTGCTCAGTTTCGTGCTTAGCGCGGTTTTTTTAAACGAGCTTTCAAATACCCTCTGTTTTTCCGTACCTTCCGTATTTGAATATGCAAGGGTATTGAATGCCTCGCCTTTGTTACGGTTCAGTTTAGATAATGTGCAAATGAAGTGTTTTTGGCATATTGGATGCTGAAAACTTGAGTTTCAAAAAAAATCTTGATTACTTTTTTTGTAGAGGAATTTATGTAACGTTTAAAGGGAAAACAGAAAACGTTTTTAATCGCGATGATGGTTCTATCGATGGAAGTTTACTTTTTTCAGTTCTTGTTTATGATTTTCTTTGCGAAGTTTTTCTGAATGTACTGTTGGGGCAGGTAAATAAATAGCCTAGATAAATCATCTGGACAAAGGCGTTATAGAACCTTCATTATTCTCAACTTCCATTTCTATACACTTTTGTCTGTTTGTTTTCCTGTGGGTATATTTATATAGGTACCTACTTTTCTATATTGACTTCTAACGTTTTATGTAGTTTAGTGTTATATTTATTTTCTTGCAGATTTCCGTTTTTACAATAAAATGCTTTAGATAAAAACAGGAGTTTAACTCAGAGTTAAAACAAAAATTTTGGATTTTGTATGAAGAAATTCATTTAAAAATACCCTAGTCATAAATCTCGGAACACGACGACCACTGACCTAACCCTTGCCAACATCGCTGCTCTAATCCTAAAGTCAATTTGCATTCACCTCGGAAACATTAATGGCTATGGCACCATCTGTAGGCCAAACCCTTAATTACCCAATACCATCGCAATTCCAAACCGCGACACAAACTATGCATTAATTACCAAATGTAAATATACTCTTGAAAATTTGCCGAACTTAATGGACAGTTTAAATTCCATTGCGTCCCCTTTTGATAACGAAAGCAATAAAATTGGCTTTGAAACGTCAAACGATATGGTAATGTAAGGAGTGCCGCTTTTACATTCTGAGCACGCTACCGATATTTCACGGGTAGATCTGCTTGAATTCAGATAAAGGGGATGTGTTGTGCGGAAATGGATTTTTGTGTGACACTGCTTTTGTATCTTCTTTGGTTGTAATTGTAAAGAGTATCTTCTGCACAACATGGTATATTATTTACTACTGAGTTCCCTTTTCATATTTTTTACCTCTGGTCGATATAAGTGACAAAATCCACGTCGTTACTTAATTACTGATGATTTTTTGGGTAAAGGAATGCCTTAACAGCAATAAAAATAATACACTATGACTGAACTACAAACAATATACAACGTGTATAAACCACATAAACCATTCAAATAATTTGTCTATTAGAAGATTATGTCAGTAATATTCGAAATCATTTATATTCAAATTCAATATCAAACTGAAACTAAGCACAGTTTTATTATCGTACAAAAGCCGTTTCCCCAAAAATAACCGTTCAAAGCACCTGAGCAGATTGCGGGCTTATACTTACACCAATCGTTCCGGTTCCAATCGAGCTTACTTCAGAACTAAGCCCAATTCCTATAGCACTACGATCCTTAATACCGCAAATAGAAAAACCACGCACCATCCCAAATGTTAAACGACAAACGATTATGACATTTCTTATCTAAAAAATAGAAGCGAAAATTGAAAAAGATTCATTCGCTCCGTATTGAAATGTTAGGGTTATTGAAAATTATGATTTGATAACACGAAAAATTTATTTTAGGGAAAAGATTGAAAGAGGAAATATGAAAGGGAATTTGTTAAATGGAATTTATGAATTACAATTAGGTACCGTGGCTTTTTTGCTTTTTATCGCATAAATTATGATTTAAAATAATGTTTTGACGTAATTTCTTGAAATTCTTGTTAACAGGGGCTATTGAAATATTTTAGACGAATGAAAATGTCAATCAGCTACGTCAATCGAAAAT
This sequence comes from Autographa pulchrina, assembly GCA_905475315.1. Lineage (NCBI taxonomy): Eukaryota > Metazoa > Arthropoda > Insecta > Lepidoptera > Noctuidae > Autographa > Autographa pulchrina. Next base: position 2,192,592 of record FR997786.1, on the reverse strand, counting down.
CAATTAATTTTTTCCCTTTTCTGAGTTTTTTTTCAATTACAAGTTAAGATTGATATAAACCTTTCACACATTTACATCGAAGACAATTTTTGGAACCCAGTAAGTTAATGTGGTATGTGCAAATGGTATATAATAATAAATAATAATAAATGTGGACAACATCACATACATTGCTCTGAACCCAAAGTAAGTAGCTGAAGCACTTGTGTTATGGAATTCAGAAACAACGAAGGTACCACAAACATCCAGACCCGGGACAATGTAGAAAAGTTGGTTTCTACATTGACCCGTCCGGGGATCGAACCCGGAACCTCAGAGCTAGCGACACCTTGAAACCGGTGCGTACGCCACTCGACCACGGAAGTCGTCATATCTTGGTAAGACCTAGTTATCAGAACGTTCAAGGCCTGAACGAATGAACCTTTATTTATTAACAACATTATAACAATATTTTTCTCAACCCCTTGCCTCGAACAATTCTTTATCTCCATTTTCTCCAAGTCAATGGCCAATTTCACCGTCTGGCCCACAAAAATAATAAATAAAGGAATAACAAGTTCGTCTGGCCTTCAGACATTGTCCATTTGGGATTTTTATTACATGCTCACGATACTTGGAGCACATTACATCCCTAAGGAAAAACGTGAACTAACACAAATAAATTCCAATTTATAATTAAAGTTGTGTACAAAACGAAGCGTAGCTCCTGTAATGAATGTTGCAGCTTAATTGGTGTAGGTACAGCATTTAGAATTCATTGAAGTCAGTCAGGCGTTCCTTAGGGAACAATGTAATCAGGGTTCTGATTACACATAGTTTTCTAAAGTAGATGCTTTGACTTACATGATGCTTACGTCAGTTTTTGTTCTAGTGAAAACTTTTAGAAATCAGTTTAAAAATACTACTCTAATCCAACTAAAAGCTAAACTGAGATAATTAGATAAGTCTTATACAACACACTCAGTTGTAGTCTGAGCTATTAGTAGCTCAGTGTACAAATGAGTGTGTATTAAAACTACATAAATAGAACTAAGTGTAAATATACAGTTTTCATGTTAAAAAATCATGTAATGCATATTTGTTTGTTGAATCCAGTAATGAATAGCAAACACGTTTGGTAGGAGAAGAGAATGTATGCAAAAAGCAAGATTTTTTATATAATTCCTTATTCAAATGCATTATCTATTAATTAATATTTAATAGATAATTAAATAAGGAGCCATATTATGGCTCCATAACTTAGGATCACAACGACAAAAATGGATTATAAGATTTATAATTATGTTCCGTTGCATGAATACCGTAGTTAATTACTACATACATTTTCAAAGTACCTGTTTGGCATTAAAAATGTGCACGAAAATTCGCTTTTCATGTAAGTCCCAAATGTAAACATTTTTGGAAAATTTTTCCTCAATTTCGTTTTCGTAGAGGAACTGAAATGTAATGAACGCTGATGGCATGCCCATAAGAAGCCTTATTTGTTTGTTTTCTTATTTGTAAAGTGTATAAAGAGGGTATTTTTTTGAGCTATAAAATTGGAGTATTTGGTGAAGCTACCTAACCTATTTGGGTATTAGTATCTTGTTGCCCAGGATTTTGACTTCCAAAGAGGTTTGAATACTCACCTTCGCCAACTTGTGCATTTATTATTACATGCGTGAAAGTTTTAGAATACGTGTGTTATAACGGTCCTCAATGTTGTTACATTTAACTGCACTGTTTGTGGTTACACTGGGCCAGTTTAGGACTAAAACGTCCACCTATATTTTGAGAAGAAATCTAGCAATAAGTGCGCCCGAAAATTGTTTATAGATAAACTAAAAACAAAGACAACAATCCTAACTCTTCATTACAAAGTACGTGTAAAACGAGTGTACGAGGTGCAAAGCTTCGTAAATCTTAGAAATATAAAGGCAGTTACACACAAGCACTTTCATTCTTCTAATTACATAGATAACAAAATTCACGAAGCAAGCAGGTTTTCCTAGTTTTCACTGGCACATTAAATTCTTGCTACCCACAACGTTTTCCGCTTGGCAACGCTCCAAATGGCATTGGTTTTTAAATTTTTAACTCATCCGAGGTGAAACTCGGCGAATTGATGGCAACATTAATATTTCATTCGTGTGTTCGTTGAAAAGTGTTGCCATTTTTTCTGCCTCCCGATTTTGGGGGAATTCAATTTGTTTCGTGTGAATTTCGGAGCGAGTTCAAATATTTTTTTGATGACGTCGTTGAGTGGTGGTAAAATAAATTCGGTTTCGGTATAAAATATATTAACTTTAGAATAAGTTACGAATATTATATACCTATGTACTAAGCGAAGGATGGAAGTAACGTGGCATTGTTTTCGTGCACATACGTATATTCGCTAAGCCTACTGCATTAGGGTCGGTTTCCAGTATTAGTCATAGCAGCTGTATTATATATATTTTTTCAAAAAAAATATGACTATTTATGATATTAAAACTATTTGCATTCTTATCGTCTTCACGAAATACTTAATTTACTAGTTGAAGACAAGTACTTTTTTTTTCCAAAAATACATTTATCGTTACCAACCATTATAAAGTAGACTATAAAATTATTATTAGTATTAGCTATCATACTATACAATAAAATAAATAGAAAATAAGGTAATTTAATCGCTAAGTATGGCAATACTTAACGTACTAAGCGTTTACTTGTGTAACGCGTCAGTTTTGCGAATAACAATAAAATTCGTAAGTTAGCTCTTTCGTATTATTTTACTGTAACAGCTTCAAGTAAATTCTCTTCTATGTTTATTATACAATTATATGTTGCTTGTTCTTATTATAACTTAACATTATTGCAGTTCTCTTTTTAACCGACTTCAAAAAAGGAGGAGGTACTCAATTCGACTGTATTTTTTTTTGTTTGTTACCACAGAAGTTTTGACTGGGTGAACCGATTTTGATGATTCTTTTTTTATTTGAAAGCTTCCCGTGTGGTCCCATTTTATTTTGTTCAGTTTTGACAGTTTTCCATAAGAAATAAATATAAGACTTATTTTGAAGTCGGTTTTTTTTTGTTAGAATTGTCAATGTATGTCGTATTGAATTGTATGCCTGAACAAACAGTAGAGTGGCATAGAGTTAGTTAACCATGCGGACTTCGATCATACGCGGATCATCTTGCTTAACCTTTTGAACGCCACGGTCGTGTATAGACGACAAAAGAAAAGTGCCCAAAACACGCAACGGTGGGGTATAGATGACAAGAAAACGAAATTTTTTAAGTACAAAATAAATATACAAGTATATTATTTATTTTGTACTTAAAAAATTTCGTTTTCTTGTCGTCTATACACGACCGTGGCGTTCAAAAGGTTAAGGTTCGATTCCTTGCATGGAAACAAGATTTCTGTAATCCACCTGGTTTATTTGCAGCGTTCTTTGTAAAATTAATTCTAATGTTTGTAAGGTCTCTTCCTCATTATATATTATATAGTTTATTTCATATCTGGGTCATTATTATTTAATGGTTGAGTTTAACACTTGCAATTTTCCAGGAAAAAAGGCTTTTAAAATATAATATTCATTCTGAAAAACAAATTTTATCATTTTGCTAATATTTTTTACATGACATCACTATATTCATTTTTAATAGAGGTGAGTTAATAGAACGTTATGACGCAATCATTCCATGTAAATTGGTGTCAATATTTCAAAAGGTAATATTTTTACGTAAATTCCTTTTTTTCGCTACTCAGAATTGAAAATGGTAAATAAATAAGATAGAATTTTTATTTTCAGATACAAACTTGACAATTTATGTCAACAACTTAGAATAAAATTATCTTAATAATGGGCTTGATTTATTATTCTCAGAATTAGTGTTTTTTTTTTCGTACATCATCATCATCTCCCGAGCCTTTTCCCAACTATGTTGGGGTCGACTACCAGTCTTACCAGATTCAGCTGAATACCGTATTTTACATGGAGCGACTGCCTATCTGACCTCCACAACCCATTTTTACTGGGAAACACAGTATCCCATAGTAAGACTGGTTGTCAGAATTGACTTAACGATTGCCAAAGATCAACGTATGACAGTCGGGACCTACGGCTTAACGTGCTATCCGAGGCAAGGAGGGGTCTCAGTGTGTTTTTAGAAACGGTCGTCCATCCACTGATCAAAAGCGGCGAGCGCGGCTTTTTTTTTCGTACATAAGTATGTGTAAACATCGCAAAACTTGTGAACATACATACATACATATAATCACGCCTCTTTCCCTGTAGGGGTAGGCAGAGACCACTTCTTTCCACTTGCTATGATCCTTACAACTTGAAAAACTTGTGAAAATAATGATATAATATGTCCCAATTCCGGATGTTCTTTGAATTATTTTTACCACCCATACATGGATAAAATTCCATTTTCGTTTTTCTAGTATACTTTCAAAAACAAGCAGACCAGAAATTTTAATCTTGTTTATATCGCTATAGAAAAACCTGGAAAAAACTCTCATAACTAGTTCACAACCTAATTACGACAGTTGCTAAAATCCCTTAATAGGATTAAACTTACAAAGCCGAGCAAAAATATTTGGACGCGAAAATATTCCGTGTAAAGAAATTAACAAAAAACGCTCTCAGTAGTTTGTAGAACCGAATCTAGTATTCAGTGCAATATAAAAGAGTCTTTGTGCACCGAAAAAGTGGGTCATCCTATTCCTCTATTACACTGCCGTGCATAGAAATACGGATTGGTATTAAAAAATATTTTTCGCGTGAATTTAGTTTTTCGTTTATGAATATGCTTTGAGGATGTATAAAATGAAGTTTATTGTTTTATTTATTTATTTGTTTTATATAGTGTGAAAAAGCAAAGTGCGATAATTTATTAACTGGACATGAATGTGGTCATGATATGTTAGGCTTTTTCGAAACACAACCCTGATTTTTGCATCAAGTAAATATGAAATATTATTTATGTTCTCAACCTCCTCTCTTTTTGAAGTCAGTTTAAACTACTTCTTTGTTTACCCTCAAAACATTATAACATGATTTTATTTCTCTTGAATCATGACACTTAACTTTTTTTTTTTTTTTTTTTTTTACGGTAACTTATTATTTATTCATTAACTTCTCTTATATCTAATACAAGAACAAACAAAGACTAAAATTAAATCTTATATAGATAAATAAAACTAACACGCGTCAAAATACTCATCGTCATCCTTGCTACCGAAACCCTTCAAAATTAGTCTATAAAGACAATGTTTTAAATTCGGCTGTAGGTTGCCAACAAGGAGATCCTCTCGGGCCGGTCATATTCAGTTTAGCCATCCATCCCATTATTAAGGAATTGAAATCAAAATTTAATATTTGGTATCTGGATGACGGAACTCTAGGAGGCGATGTCAACACTGTAGCAGATGATTATATATCCCTTAAAACAAATTTACAAAAAATTGGTCTTGATTTAAACACAAGTAAGTGTGAAATATATATTCCAGATACACATTTAGATAAAAAATTAGCTTTACAAAAAATCCAAACAATAGCCCCTGAAATTAACATAGTCAATAACTCCTCTCTTCGCCTTCTAGGGTCCCCAATTTTAGAAGAATCATATGAAAATTTTATAGATGATAAAATTGAAAATTTTCAATCAATTTCGAACAGACTTTTCAAAATCTCTTTACATTCTGCTATTACTTTAATTCGTTTTTGCTGTTTTGGTCCAAAATTTACATATTTTCTTCGTTCTTCACGATTGTGGAAACATTTGCCGCTTTTGGAAAAAGTCGATAAAATTATTCGGTCCACGTTAACGTCCATTTTTAACGTAACGTTGGATGACCGAGCTTGGACCCAAGCCACGCTGCCGATCCGATTTGGTGGGCTTGGTGTACGTAAAGTTTCCAGTCTAGGCTTACCAGCATTTTTGTCTTCGGTCCACAGCACTGAAAAATTAACCAGGCAAATCTTAGGGTCTTCTCTGGTTGATTTTCAGATTCTGTGCATGACTGAGGCAGTAAATAGTTGGGAATTGTCCTGCCCGGGCACAGATCTACCCGAGCAACGTTCTTCTCAGAGGCAGTGGGACGAGCCGCTTTGCAGTTTGATACGGAAAGAATTAATTAATACGTCAATCAACACTGCAGAGCGCGCGCGTCTCCTGGCTGTGGGAGAATGGGAATCGGGCCTCTGGTTACAGGCACTTCCGTCAACCACTCTTGGTACGATTTTGGATGACAATACTTTCCGGCTCGCCATCAGTTTACGTTTAGGTATACCTTGTGTCGCATGTCATCGGTGTCAATGCGGTGAAACAGTCGATTGCCTCGGTCACCATGGCTTGTCCTGCAGCAGGAGCGCAGGACGTATATCCCGTCACGCAAATATTAATGACATTATCCGTCGTGCTCTTGTCATTGCCGGTGTACCAGCTGTTTTGGAACCCAATGGTTTGGTGCGCAGCGATGGTAAGAGACCTGACGGTATGTCATTGTTGCCTTGGAAATTGGGTCGGCCTTTGGTGTGGGACGCAACGTGCGTCGACACCCTTGCGCCATCCCACGTTCTAAATTCGGCGGCCTCTCCTGGCGCTGCTGCTGGAGCAGCGGAGACCCTTAAACGGCGAAAGTATAATAACCTAATGGGTAATTATATTTTCGAGCCGTTTGGGGTTGAAACGCTCGGGTCATGGGGTCCGAGTGCACGAAATCTTTTTAAAGAACTGTCAAAACGTTTGGTAGACTCTACTCGTGATCAGAGAGCTGGTTTGTTCCTTGCACAGAGAATCGGCATAGCCATTCAACGTGGCAATGCTGCCAGCCTTCTGGGCACCTTTCCCGCCATTGACACTTAATTAAGTATGGAGATCAAGTTGGCAATGGTTAACCATTTCATATAGGCTAAGTACTAGGGCACCATAAAATCGAAAGGCCTTTGTCTTATCCATCTGTTTAGTGTTGCAGTTTGTAATTAGTGGCGCTTTGTAACCAGCCAGTCGCTTTAGTGGAATGTTCTAGTGACGTCACAGAAGATAGTGTTGCGGATTAGTTCTTAGAGTACATAATGTATGGGGTAGTTTGGAAGAGATAGGAATTAGGTAGGCTATTCGTCGGCTAATAGTGTCATGAAATATACAACGAATAGAATAATTGTGACAGAACTGCGTTCAGATTGGATGTGAATGTGCGGTTTAAGATATAACTTAGAACTCAGAAACAAAATGGAACCATAAATATAATATTCAACGGTACTACTTCCCCTTAAATAGTACGAATTAGATGGTAATAAGATGTCAATCTAAGTTAATATTTTCTAAGTTTTAAAACCTGAGTATTATAAATGAAATCGAAATTATTTCTTGAGCGAATGCTTATGTTTTGTTAAGACTTTTGACTAAGAACGACTATTGATAAGACTATTGAAGACTAACTTCTTATCCTAAGACATTTTTTTAACTTAAGTTAAAAACTTACAAAAGCACATTCAACTCCAGAATTGTTTTCATAAAGTACCAGGGCACAATAAATGTGAAGAACAACTAATTCTGTCCCGTATTGTATACGTCAAGCGTGTTGACCATCCTTTTGGTGTTGCACAGTTTCCAATTAGTGGGTCGGCTTTGTATCGTGCTCGATTGTCACCTTACTACGACATTCATGGCGCGATGTCATGCCGAAATGCACGGTATTTATTCAACGGTTTTGAAATTTTGCGCGGAAAATTCAACGTTTTTGAATATTTTTTGGGGGTTAGGCTTGAGTGAGCAACTAGTAAGGACCACTGATCGATGTAATTGAAGAATCGATGAAGAATGAAGAATCGATACTGTTAACAAAGTACTTCATTACTTATAGGGACTTTGTGGAATAGGTTTTCATACATACTTAATAGAAAAAAAAAATGCCACGGTGTGAAATAATTATTTATTTTTAACCGACTTAGTTATCAATTATTATTTGACTGTATGCTTTTTTTGATGTTTAAAGACGGTTCTTTTTTTACATGTGTATCATGACTGTATATGTTATTAATTGAATCATTATCTTACTTGTAACATAAAAACTAGTAAATTTACTTTCCAAGTAAACTTTTATAGGCTCTGTTTAATTATTAAATTTAGTCCAGCCTTGATGTAAAATAAACCGCAATACCAGTAATTCCTTGAAATGCATCAAGCTTAGAGTGATTCAATCATGAATGATGCCATTATGTAGATTACTACCAGATTCTGTTGCGCTGATTGTAATGACGAAGCATAGGTTTACTTGATACTAAACTATCAAAATATCTGACGGAAGCACATTGCAACCAGTATAATTATTTGCTTCTATTTGACATTGTATACCACTTTTCATTTAGCTAGAGAAGGAAAAAAGCCTACTGGTATACTATAGGTACCTACAGGTAGACAGCCCAACCAATTTGATTTGATAAAAAATATACGATTTTATCATTATTTTCATCCAGCGAACATAAGGGGCCCGATGTCGCTATTTTAAGTCAGTGATTGGTAGGTTAATAAACGTTCCAGTGTACTACGACATTAGACGATTTGAAATATGTGTTTTAACAATGTTTTTTTTTTATAAAGCGCATTGTTACATTACCACAATAACAAAGGAGCCAAAAGATAAATTTTAGGGTACCTACCAATTATTTCCTTGAAGAAAAAAATATTATGTGAAAAAAATCAGTTATACCTTTTCATAACTTGCAAAATAATTTATTGCCCTTCTAACATAGAATGTTATGTCGTCAGATATAATAAGTCAAAACAATACAACCATCTCTTGATATTAGCAGATTGTAACGAACTTAATTAATTTATGTATCCACTTTGTACAGGTCTGTTAACACTAATTAATTGGTAATATATCCAATTAATTAATTGTTCAACATGTGTTATAATTACACACACTAATTTATTTTAAATATATTAGTGTGTGTAATTATAGCACACAATTATACCCTAGCTTTATTTTTATCAAGTCATAAAAATTATATGATAGTAATATCATATAATTTTCCGCCTGAATTTAAATACTTGTTTTACTAATTAATATAAAATAACGTAAAATTAATTTAAGAGTCCTTCATTCATTCATTTAAGGCTTGTTTCACAAAAATCCAGCGCTGCGGAATTAAACTCAAGCTGCTCGCTAAATTCATTCCGTTGTAAACGCTTGACCGCGCCGCCTAGATAACATGTTGTTACAGCGATGTGCTGTGTTTAGTATGGATTTGTGGGTGAGTTACTGGCATGGAATTTGTCGCAAGCTTTTAATAATGAGGTTGTGTGAAGTGCTGGCATGCGATACTGTCAAGAGTAGTGTGATTGTTTTGTGTTTGAGACAAGTTTTTAGTTACATTTGTGCGTCCGCAAGTTTATACATTCTCATGTTATACTTATTAATCAGTGAATTAAGTCGGCACACCACATTTTTCCTTTATATAAAATTTAAATACTAAGAGCATAATTAATTTGATATCAATTAATATTCTGGAAAATAACTGTTTTTTAACAATTTGACTACTTAGTCATTCTTCCTTCGGTGAAACATTCGACTGTTAGCTTCCAGGAATATAATAAAATATTAAATTAACGTCATCAATCTGAATGTCGTATTTGAACATATATACATTACAGTGCATTCAGATTCTTAGCAATGACAGTCATTTAACGCATACTAGTTAAATAATACCTAAAGCTGATTACATAATCACCGCCTCATTCCAGTACACTTGCCAACGTAAACGCTCACTGGGGGCTTGTAGCCATATCATTGGGAATATCGGTCGGCCCGCATGGCAGCGCCGTGCGATAGCCACCCCAATTCTGTTACCGAAATTACTACGAATTGGTACATTCGCTCCTGTTTTATTGGACTACGTATTAAGTTAAGTTTTAGTGGGTTTTAGTCTTTATTTGTATTTGTTTATGGTTATTAGTTTGGGTATGATGTTAGATGTTTTGTGAGAACGTTTTGTTTTTAAAGTGTTCTGTGTTGTGTAAGTTTTGCTTGTTAGTGTCAGAGGATGAAGTAACTACAATGATTGAACTATTTTTTTTTTTAATTATTCTTTTTATGATATTAGTTGGCAGAACTAAGAATCGGAAAGAGGAGGAATATAATTTTATTGTAAAATAACACTATGTTTTTTACCTTTCTAACTGTTTACCTTTCATTTACCATATATTTTAAATGATGTATAAGTTCTAATGTCCCCTTTAAAATTGACTTTCATTGAAGAACACACCAACAGGTTAATAATTCAGTCCTTCAATCAATCAACAAAAATCAGAAAATTATCTATAACTCAATTAAGCCTCATTTGAGATACATATCTGCATCGTAACTACCTTATAACATGTATTAGGGAGGATGGTAATAGCTGAGATACGAACGCAGCTGCCCCACAATTTGCATCTATATAGGATTGCACTATCTGTGCTGAAGTGGCGTGTAATTTAAACGGAATTGAAGGCAAAGAATTTGTGGGAGGTTTCTGGTAGTGAAATGTAAATTATAACGATGTAATTAGAAATAAAGGAAAAGATTTGGACATTGTTTTTTAAGTACTTTATAATAGATATATAGAAAACAAGTCTTAAATCCTTAAAAACCTAATAACTATTCGTTCCTCTTAAAAATAAATTACTGACAAATTCTTTGTTAAATGGAAGAGAGGTATTTTTTTAGAGCAGTTGGTAATTAATTAAAAAAAATAGAATTTACTTACGGTTTTGCAAAGAAATTGATTATTTTACCAATAGAGGGCAGTTAGGCTGTCGATCCATAAAATAGGCCTAGGGATAAAATTATAGGTCAAAATTTTATTAATTTTTATAAATCCTGGTTTAAACGTAGAATTACTAACTTCGATGATGAAAATATAAGTGATCAATATCACACCTCTTATAACTCAATAACTACACTTATTATAACAGCAAAACTCTATAGATATGTAAGAACATAGTTGTATAGGCCGTGAACGTCCATTGTTGAACATATGCCAACCGCAGCAACGGACAATTTCGGGTGATATTGCGGTCAATAGTTTTGGCAGGTGCTTTGTTGATCGGAGAATCATTTTTATAGGGGATATTTAATTTTATATTTTTATTAAAGAAAAGTACTAACTAGAAATAAGTGTTTTCAAGTTATTAGTAGTCGATGTAACCATTTATCTGGGACCAAAGTACAGGTAATATTATGTATTGAAAAAAAAAAGTTGAAACAAAGAACTATCTATTAATCTAGTAATAAAAAAAAAACCCTTAAAAATAATTGTAAAACAACGAGTAATATATACAATACTCACAAACATCAGCAACTTAAACCCAGTTAACAAAACCAACTCACCCCAACAACTAACCGTAACTAAAACACGAATCAACCTCATATCTCTCCGAATTTAAAACGGATCCTTTGAAATACCGGTTGGAGGGAAAAAGCGGAAAAAAACCGTAACACATTAATTCCCGCACGAATCGCCGGCTCGTGACAGTCGGTGGCAAACAATATGAGCGGTGCACGGCGCATATGAATTTCTGTTTAGGTAGGAGGACCGTTTAGACGGGGTACTTAACTGGCATGGAAAGTAAAGAAAAATGTGAATGTGATTTCAACTTGACATTCTAAAATGTGATGAAGAATATTCGTGTTTGCCGTAACTTAGGTTAGGTTGTTTTAAAACCATAGGTCGATGGGGGATTTAAAAAAATGTTGGTATGTATAAAACGTATCCATGAAATATTGGGCTTAATATAATGTTCTTACCATGGTAAATGCAACTTGCATGCTATGTACTAATAAGAATATTTTACAATCATTTTGGTACATTTTTTAGGCTCATTATTTCTAAGTATCTAAATTTTTCATGTTTTTACATCACATTCACTCAATCATGAACACTCCTCTTCAATACACGCAAAATATTTCGAACATAATAAATTAATCGTTAACTATATTAATTATGTACAAGAACGACACTTGTGCTAGTTGCGGGTTACCGTGGGATTCAGAACCGCTCGATGTGGCTTGCTCTACGTCACACGTGAATTTAAGCTTAGTTTCGAGGAGCGTTTAGTTCGAGCAAGTCGACTAGCTTGGCAATAATTGTTAAGCGTATCTTTGGAACTGTTTATTGCTAATAGTAGGTATGTAAATATGTCGATAGTAATACCATTTCTATTTGAGCCTTATTAGAATCAAGTAAAACACGTTACGTGTGTTTTTCTTGTTAATATTCATTTACACCAGTTTAAAAAAAACCCCATAACATAAATTGTCCAGAACTTAATTGTTATCTGTTTTGGTCATGTAAGAAAAGTCAGTTGGTACGTTTGTACTGATTAAATATTTTTTTCAGTCCAGTGCTCCGTTCAAACGAGGCATATGCAGCAGTCGCATTGAATTTAGGGCTACACGCTATCCATTCGAGATGTTGCTACGATTGTCCAATCAAAATCCGCTTAGAGTTTGATGATACCTACGATTTCTGGACGCTAGGATATTTCCTAATGCAAGGAAGATAGGACACAACAAAAATGACAAAAAATTCAGACTCTACTTGCAAAAAGGTATTCGTGCATGTTCGCGCTAATTCCCGTTAAATAATATTGCTACAATACATACATTTTGATGACCTCCTTCTTCGTTTTTAAGGTGTGTCTGGCACTGAGGTCCCGGGTTTGATGCCCGGCTGGTCAATGTAGAAAGTGACATTTCTACCTAATATTTCGGGTCTTGGTGTTCATGGTAACTACGAGTACCTCCTTTGCCTCTGATCCCGTAACCAAAGCGCTTTACCTACTTATAGGTTTCAGAGCAATGTATGTGATGTTGTCCACATTTATTAATATTGAACAAAACTCAAACGTGACTCAAACTACTGTATGCTTATGGAAATCTAGTTTGTCCAGCATTTTTTAAAGCTATGTTTGTGTCATCTTCTAGTCTCGCCCGATGCTGTTTCCGTTTATGGATTTTATATTTTTCTATGTGAATGTTATGGTGCACAATTCGATTTAATTACGGAATATACAACTCTTTTTTTTTCATACACAAAACATTCTTAAGCAAAAATTATTTCGCATTTGCTGTCAAGAACATTATTATATTTGAAGGTTCTTAATTAGAAACACGTGTAATATACAAATTTAATTGTACGCTCGTGTATATTTCAAAAAGGGTATGAGTTTGGATATATATGTATATATTTGTAATGTATGTTTAATTGTTACATCTAGTCACTTTTTCTAGGAAATTTTCGCAAAGACTTTTTTAAGCATCTAACGTCGAACGACTTGTCCAAAATTATGTGAGTATTGATATGTTAGTGACAAACCAAAATGTGTTTCTGCATGGTCCCTAGTAATGCAAAGTGTTACGGTAAATACTTAATTATCATTCAAAGCCCTTGCTACCCAACTGCTGGGCATGGGCCTGTCTATACAATTGCAATTCTCTCTGCTAGTGTCATCTTGATACGACACAAAATGTTTGCTCATGAAAATAAAAACTTAATTCTATTTATTAAGCCCTCGTTTATTTGCCTTGAAATATACATTACCGACAACTGTTCCTGTAACCTAGATCCTCAAGAAATTATTACTAAAAGCTATAATAAAATCTTCTTACTACCTACCAAGTTAATTTTGCGGTTACAAAACTGGGGTCCAAAAGGAAATTTGTATGGAGAGTTATTGTGTGAGCTGCAAATACTATTTGTTTTCAACCCTTGTTTATTTTAACCCCTTGTAATTAACGTGGAAGTATAGAATTTCGGATTAAGTAACGCGACACTTAGTGCGTGCTGAATTAAATTATGTTTATAATAATATGGTACTCTTGATAAAGTTGTTTAAAAATATTTTTCATAGACTTACATGGCTTTACTTGGAACCTGACATTTAAAAGAGATATAGCTCATAGTTTAGGTCTTTGGAAGATCAAATATGGGAACGAAAATATTCTTGTTGTTCCGAAACCCAGACTGAAACTTTTGGGACAATGCTTTTTATATTGCCCTATATTAATAAAAAAAAAACACTTATTTGCTATAACATCTTTTGTCCTTTTTGTATATCATGCAAATGTGTGTCAGAAAAATCCTAGATGAGGTAAAAAAGGGACGTAATCAACCGTAGAGATCTATCCAAAGTTTTTTTTCCAAATTAAACTAATACTTATCTTATTGAGTTCTCGAGGTTTACGCGAATATTAGACATTGAAATAAAACTACTTTTACGGACAAACCGTGATAAAATCCGTAATAGTAGTTTTATTTCAATAATACTTATCTTCCTAATTCAGAATTGAATCTTAAAGTATCCAAATAGTTTTTTTTTTATTTAGTTACAATTAAAGTGAAGTTCGGCACAGCTGCAACAATAACAAGTGAGAGCTGGCTTCCCGCCAAAGTGTGGTCACCGTGTGTACGTACAGAGTTGTATACCTCTTAAACATTTGTATAAAAAATGTTATATGCATTTTCAGGGTACATAAATAAGTATTTGATTAAATTATTTCTCGTTGAATGACCAGAATGCATGTAATGATATGGTAATGCAAGGGTAAATATAATAATAATAATAATATTCCGGGACATCTCACACACGGTTATCTGATCCCAAGATGTGTTATGGTAACCAGACAACTGATAAACATACTTAGATATTTCTAAATACATAAATATTATAGATAAATTACACCCAGACACAGAACAAATGATCGTGCTCATAATGCAAGATGAAACATCCAATTGGCTGAAAAATCATATCAAATTATTAGTGTGTTAGTTTTAGTGTTTGTTGTTGTATTAGATTTAAGTATTGAATTGTAAATAATAATATCCAAAATTTCAAAATTAATTATTTTTTTTTAATTAAGTAATAAAATAACATACTAAAAAAAACGAGAATCAGGTATCTGGGGTATCAGGAATCTGTTTAGCCCGAAAAAGCCAAATTAGAAAAATTGGTTGGAATTTTCGACCCGTATTCATTATCGTCATCATTCTCTAGCTTGTAATAGTTTACTTAAGTCTGTTGCTAAATATAAGTTTTTTTGTTATTATAATTAGTCTTCAACTATACCTTCATTCGTTTTCACTTTCATTCATTAGTATATAAATATACTATTGAACTTCATCATTTTACTATCATATTAAATTTCACCCTAATTAGTGAACATTTATTTGCACCGTATTGTATAACTATGCACGTTGATTACCGTGCAGCGCCCATTCTGATTAATTCAAGTGTATGGAATTCTCAGATGCTTGCATTGATTGTCTGTACATATACATATAGGTCATATGTAGGAGTATGTTCGTTATGTAATGCCTGGCCTAAGTTTAGGTCAGGTTGTTTGGTGGAGAATTTAGTGCGTGGTTGTAGTATGTTCCTAATAGTAAGATCACGATTTAGTGCAATCTGTAATGTTGTGCATGTCATTTAATAATGAATACCCAAATAAAAAAAATCTTATTTTTTTTCGATTCAATGGTAATAATAAATTACCGTCGAAAAAAAAATTGATGATGTGTATAATATTAAATACGGTGCGCCAAGTAGTTGGCCACTTTAACTGCAGCGTCATTGGCGAGCATAAGATCTTCCTAAGTGCAGGTTTCCGGACACTTAAATAAATGAGTGATGATGATGATGATGATAATGATGATGATGATGATGATGAAGATGGCATGCTACCCGAATTGGGCCATTTATTTTATTTTTTTTTTTTTTTTTAAATCATTTATTTGATGAGGCTTTTTGCGCTGGTGCGCCAAGACAGCCTCGTAAGGTACCACAATAAATTAAATAATAAATTAACAAAAGAAAAAATAATCTAATCCTAAGACTTAAATATAACCTAAAACTAGACACCCCGTTGGAATGTAGCGCCTTCTACAGGTCACAGGCTAGAAAAGTACAGACCCTACGTCCAAATAAAAACTAAAAAAATCAAAAAAATTACGTATTCCTCCTTGAAAACACCCCCCTTACAAATTTATAAATTTCAATACTCTGTTCCGAAAAAGGCCTCCCAAGCAAAATATTAATCCCACCACTATACGCATCGCCACGGAGCATCTCCCCCAAGAATGGCCTCGAATCATCGAAAGCGCTACACTCCAACAAAATGTGATACAAATCATCCAATTTATTTATACAAAAATGACAAAGAGGGGATGGACTTACACCCATCAAATGTAAAAAACTGTTAGTAGGCACATGTCCAGACCGTATTCTAAATGCTAAAACTAAAAGTTCTCTTGAACAGCTAACTAGGTCAAACCAAGGAATTCGAGGCAGCTTCTGTTGGATGGTTCTATACCACAAACCCTTTCCCGCAGTTATAATATTGAAGTGGTTCTTCCACATCTCAAAACAAAACTCTCTCATGCTAGGAATAAGCTCCGTAAAATAAGGATTACTAGGAATAATTATGCCGTCCGTGATAGCTTCTACAGCTAACTTATCCGCCACTTCATTCCCAAAAATACCTACATGCGAAGTAATCCACTGAAGCTTTATATTTACTTTCTCGTTCTGCAAAATGTGAATAATGTTAAGCGCATCATAAGCTACAGGCATACCTCGAACTCCCGATACACAGCGCATCAAGTGTTGAAGAGCACTTTTTGAGTCTGACAATATCACTACATCTTTGCACGGCAAAGATTGAATGTAAGACAAAGCTTCAACAATAGCTGTCAATTCAGCTCTCATAATACAAGCATCATTGCACAGTTTAAATTTAACACCAGTATTTGTCTGAACATCAAAAAAAGCTGCTCCAACACCGTGAGCATCTTTCGACCCATCTGTAAAAACATAATAATAATTATTGTACCTAGAAACTAACATATTGGACATTAACATTCTTAAATTGGTTAAGGTTGTTGAACGCTTTGGTACATTTAATTCATCAACATTACAAAATATACAATCTTTAATATTAATATTTGTCACCCATGTATCCATATTATACATGTCTAACATATGGGACTTGTGAACAATATTGTTTCCAAACTTATTGCAAATATCAATTAAAATCGGCTTTTTCTTGTTACGCCAGTAAGTATTCGTACACAAAGCAGACAATCTTTTTAATAAAGCCACGGTAACATTATGAAAAAATGAATTCACCCTTAACCAATACCTACAAGCCAACCAATGTCTTCTCACATATAATGGTGGTAAACAAAGTTCACTTTCCATAACACAAATTGGTGTGGTACGAATAAAACCACCACAAATTCGTAGTGCTCGATTTTGCAGAACATCTAGTTTGTTCAAGTGCGTCTTAGCACTATTCCCATACAAGAAACTAGCATAATCAATACGACTTCTAACAAGAGAAATGTACAGTCTCCTCAAATGTTTAGGATGCACACCCCATGATTTGCCCGCTAAAATTTTTAATATATTTAAGTGTTTATAAGCTTTTTCACAAATTTCGTTTATATGAACACCCCACCGTAAGGATGAATCAAGCCACAATCCAAGATATTTAACTCTATCAACAACCTTAAGCTGCTTATTATTAATACAAATTCGAACATTGCCTAAGTTTCTAGATCTACTAAACAGACAAACACTTGTTTTTGATTCCGATAAAAATAACCCCATTTCACCCAAATTTTCAATAAGTACATCTAAAGCTATGCGCAAATCATCAATGGCGGAATCTAAATTATGTTTATTTGAAGACGCATAAAGAACAAAATCATCTGCATATTGTGAAACTTTACAGGTGGAAATTAATTTACAAATATTCATTGTCGCAATATTAAAAAGAAGAGGGGATAATGGGTCACCTTGAGCTAAACCTATACTTGCTTGTCTTACAATAATGCCATCGACACCAGTATCAATTTGTAAATACCTTCGACTTAAATAACTAAAGATATATTTACAAACTTTGCTCCCAACTCCAATACTTTCTAACATGGAAATCATTTTATTGATATTTACATTATTATATGCGTTATTTATATCAACAAAACATGCAATAGTTGCCATATTTTTAGAAAAAGCTATCTGTATGGATGTTATTAACCGGGAAAGATTGTCCAGGCATGAATGTGACCTACGAAAGCCAATAGTAGAAGGAGACAAAAGATTTGATTTCTCCACAAACCACTCAAGTCGCTTTAATAAAATACTGTGAAAAATTTTGCATGGGCAGGACATTAAAGATATGGGACGCAAGGAAGAGGAACTATTGGGATCTCTTCCAGGTTTAGGAATAGGAACAACCCTTATGCTTCTCCACTGACTTGGAATCACACCGGTGTGCAATATTAAATTATATATATGTAACAAAAATGCCTTACCCGAAACAGATAAATTAAAAACCATAGAATAAGATATGCTATCTACACCTGGAGATGTATCCTTGCGCTTTAAACAGTTTTCTAACTCGAAAAGTGTTATTTCTCGATCGATAGCACTTGACTTCATCATAAATAAAGGTGGTTGCTCACCAACCAAGTCCGGCGTTAACGATTGTAACAACTCAGTACATTTTTGGGAATCAACAGACCGGTTACAATACCTGCCACCTTTCACCCATTTCATTTTTCTCCACATCTCTGAAGCTGACGTTTCTGAATCAATATTCGTGCAGAATTCCTTCCACCCCTTAGAACGAGCACAACGAACAAGTTTGCGGGCTGCATTTATTTTAGTCTTGTATACATTATAATTATCGGGAGTAGGATTACGTCTCAACCTCGCCAATGCCAGTCGTCTCTCAGCCACAGCTCTAGATAACTCTGAATTCCAATATGGTTTGGGCACAAATTTAGCCGTCGGGTCCTGGCAAATTTTAATCCACGGAATCGTCTCTTCAGCCAACTGATCAATTTTCGATGTAAATATATTATAACACTCTTGAACATTTAACGACTGATCTAATTTACCAAACACCTCGTCTGATTTTTCACGATATTCACTCCAACGTGCTTCTTTGAAGTTGCGCCGCTTTATGAAATTGTATGCGGATTCGTACCCATACTTCATTTTGATGACAATGTGGTCACTGCCTAACGATTCATTTGTAGTCTGCCAGCAAATTCTTGTTGCTATATCTGTAGAAGCAAATGATACATCTGGAGAAGATTGTTGTAGAACTCCATTAACAAGTTTTATTCTCGTAGCATTTCCATTATTTAAACACATGTAATCTTTATCAAAACAAGAGTTGTATATCATATCCCCACGTCGATCAGTCTTGTTGGACCAGGTGATATGATGCGCATTGAAATCACCAATAATCAGCGTTCCTTTGTCAGATCTGTCAAAAATCATATGCCAGTCAGACTGGTTAGTAATAGAGGACGGTGGGCAATAAATTGAAATAATGTTATTTATTCCAGGAACATTAAAAATTTCTATAAAAAGCATCTCAATACTAGAATTCGGATGTACAAAATCTCTCTGCAAGGCTTTAACTGATTTGTGAATAAAAACACATAAACCTCCATAAGAATCCAATCTATCTTTTCTGATCACGTTATAGTTACCAATATTTAAGTTTTTGTCGGATGATAACCAGGTCTCACTTACAACAGCAATGTGTATCTTTTCTCTAAGCAACAAACATTGGAAGTCATAAATTTTAGGACAAAGGCTATTTGCATTCCACTGTAAAATGTTAGCATTTCTAGTTTTCACATTAAAATTACTAGACATTTGTAATGAAACCCAGGAACTGCATCAAAACATCCATACTCACAAAGCTCATGATGAACAACTTAACTTCAGCCAGAACATATTTCATGATTACAGGAAGTTTGCTTCCTATGTCACCCTCTGAATTCAAAATTTCTTTAATTTTCTGCAGTAATTTTCTAAAATTAACTTTGTTATTTTTCCCTGATTCTGAAGCACTCGGTATTGAATCAAAAGTCAACTTGTTTTCCTCGAGCGATACAGGAGTCACATCTTCGTGAATTTGACTTACGACCTTCTTCCTCTTACTTTTCTTACTCTTCACTGACTGACTTACCGAAATTTTATGTTGGTTTAGAATTGGTGACATTCTGTCCTCATCACTGCTTGAACTTCCCTGCTTAAGAACATCTGAATATTTCCTTAGTGGTGATATCTCTGTCTTTGTTGATTTATCACCAGTGAATAAATCTGGACTTGACTGGACCACAACCTTTTTAGGTTCCTGAAGTTTCTGAAGAGCCATTTGGTATGTACAATTACTTTTGCCCATCATATCTCTTATTGCTTTCTCCCGTAAAAATGCAGGGCACTTACTTTTCATAATCGACATATGTTCTCCTTTACAGTTTATGCATCTGAAATTAATTGTTTCGCAATTTTCATGCTCACCTCCACATTTTGGACATACTTGTTTTTTAACAGGACAGAAAGCTTTAATGTGTCCGAATCTCCAACAGTTAGAACACTGAGTAACAGGAAAATTAAACGGCAATACCTTCATTCTGATCCCGTAAGTAGAAACATATGAAGGCACAACAGAACCCTTAAAACATATGCGAATACTTTCGCTCATAACCCATTTACCTTCAATGGTCCTCCTGCTTAATCTTTTGACAGATAAAATCTCCACGTCACTCTCTAATATGTTTTTGATGGTATCATCATCCAAATCTAGATCGACTTCCTTGACCAAGCCATAGGAAACGTTGACTTCATTAGTTTTTCTGCCTATCCAACCTTTACGTTTAATGATGTCGGACGACAAAAATCTTTCTGCAGCATCAAGGTTTTTAAATCTTACTATAATTTTAAATGGACTCTTGTACACGATTCTTATTATGTCTGGAATTTTTTCGTTATTCAATAATTTTGCAAGCGCAATTTGTTTAGGAAGCACCTCTTTTGCAATAATTGACACTTCTGTATACTCTGTAGGATTAGTTGAACCATCCTTCCCTGAAGTCAATGCCGAAGGAGGCGTCATCATTTTCACCTTCTTGCCATGTTTCCCCACTGTAGTAAATTCCTCACTATCGTCTGGACTAGACTCAATCCTAAGCCTTTTGTTGCCATTTCTCAATGAACCAACATTATCGTCCCATTCCAAATCAGAGGTATCGGTATTATGTACCATAGCACGCAACGTCACATTACTGGAATGACGGCTGCTACCGTCCTCCTCATCGCAACCGCTTTCCATAATTTAAGAATAAAACTTCTTCTTATAAAACTGTCTGTCAACACTCAATGTCAAATGGAAATAATGAAATTTGAATATTAAAATTATGCAAAAATGTTTATTTTTGAGAAATTTTGTCAAACACACACCACAATCATGACCACAAACGTATTAAAACTTTACAGAACTATTCTTTTACTTAAAATTGTGCAACTTTTTCACAAAAACTAATATTGAACAGGAGCGAAACTACACAATCACGTCGCGTCAAAGTCCCGGTGACGTGTGTGGGCCATTTATTTTAGTGTTGATTTTTTACCTTCATACTTAGGTTAGTAACGCTTATGTTACAATGTAAGTACTAAAAGTATTAAGAGAGCATCATCAATAGTTTACTTCTTTCTACTTTTATGAATCTCTGATTATTTTCATTTAGCAATGCGCAGTGAGTTTTGAAACTAGTTATGAGTGACCTAGTGTCACTATATCATCTCCGGTCAAGTACCTACAGAGAATAATAACTATAGAAAATACCTTCATATTGAATATATGTAATTTCCACCTTCGGAATATAATCTTACTTGCTGAAAAGAACATAGGTACTTGTAAAGAGAACGGCACTTTATAATATTTTTCATGTAATCAGCAAGCGTGATGATATATTCCTTTTATGTACGAAAAGAGGTTTTGACCAAAGAATAGTGTGATAAATACAAGCAAATACTCATCATCATCTGCCGAGCAGTTACAATTAAATACAACGAATCGACGAATTAAATACAACAACCACGATTAACTCGGAAGCGCAGATCTACGCGAGACACAATTGAATTCTATTGTCTTATTTATTGCGACAGACGAGAGGTTAAATACAAGCAGATACTATATATTATTATTATTATAGATATTGCAACAAAATAAAAATAATTTTTTTAGTCATCTCAGTATGTACAAGCAGAAAGATTCCAAGTGTAATTGAAATTGCAAATGCTAAATGTTAAGTTTGTGGTTTTTAAAGACATCTTCATTATCATTTACGTGGGAATCTTGCATTTTTGAAGTTTTTCCTAATAAGTATTAAACTAAATGTGTCTAGGAGAGTAATAACAGGTGTAAGACGTATATAGGCTAAAAAAAGAAAGAGTCTATCCTACTTAATGTGTACATGTCATAATTTATGATTTATACACATTAATGTAAAAAACAACAATAAAATTTATACGGTACCACCTATCGATGAACTAAAATGTCTTTGGAAATCTATCTACAATAGCTGTAGACATCGCGTATTAAAGTTGCAAAAAGAAGAACCTATACGAATTGAGAGCCCTCTTTTTGAAGTTCTTTGTCGTTTGATAATGTACTGCGATTTAGTATTAAATGCTAAGACAGTATGACCCAAAAATGAGGGCCTTCTACTCATCGAGATAGATCTTAAACTCTTAAGACTAATACTAAAACCATTTTGCGACAAATACGTTTCCTATACCTATCTACACAAACAGACAAACGAAAAGACTTAGTCGCTAGTCCGGCAAGCTAGACTAGTCAAACAGTCTTCCCTTTGTACCAGTTAGTAAGATCTTAATGAACTTCCGCCTTGCAGACGATTTTCTGCAACTCAACAATGAATAGAGGTCATTAAGACGGTAACTTGAACAACTTAACATAAACTAACTGGAATTATTCTTTGGTTGGTAGATTTATATGAAGAAAGGGAAACAGCAAAGAAATAGTTCTGGATTTGATAACACATAAACATAAAAAAGGACATACTTCAATGAAATTTATTTACCACTATGGTTAATGGATCGACGATAAAAATATATGTTGAAATCAGTCCACAATTGCCATATACAGGGTGTTAAGAAAACCCTGTCCGACCCGAAAGGGTAATTTAGGGTCCACAATCACATGTCCAAATAAAATATTAAATTTGGAATATTCATGATAGTAACAATAATAATGAAGTTTGAAATAACCATTTTTGGCCGCAAAATTCCCAAACAAAAGTTACAGCACCATTTTCTTCGGTATTATTGGCGGCCTTTTGTATGATCATTCAGCAACACCTGTGATGACGCTGACATTCAAAGTTGCCATTTGAGAAAAAAAATTTGATTATATTTATTTTTTACCATTTATTTTTCACATTCATGGAATCAGATATCGATACCTAACAATACCTTAACGGATCGGACAGGGTATGTATATGACGTAACAAAACACAAAAAATATACAATCGAATTGTAAGCCTCATCCTTTTGAAGTCCAATAAAAAAGATTTTAAAAGCAAATAAAGCATCATCATTTTTAACAGCTACTCTAACAACAAAACGAACGGTCTAACTAATCATTAATATTTTCACAAAGTAATGCATGCATTGGTACTTTTAACACTCTAATCGCTTGACTATTACATCACTATTCAAATGCACCGTGTACATTTCCCAGAACTATCCCATAAACATACATA
Source organism: Autographa pulchrina (assembly GCA_905475315.1). Lineage (NCBI taxonomy): Eukaryota > Metazoa > Arthropoda > Insecta > Lepidoptera > Noctuidae > Autographa > Autographa pulchrina. The sequence continues at coordinate 2,168,977 of FR997786.1, read as the reverse complement.
AAATACATCGGAATCAATTTGTAACGATTCGCAGAAGTGCCGAGGCGCACTCGATTTGGAATCGTATTAATCGCCTTATCGGAACGAATCGATTACTTCTGGCGAGTGTTACGCAAATTGAATAAGTTTGGACAAGATGACAGAATGATTTGATGTTTGGCACCGTTTCTGTTTACTTAGGTAATGTGATTGGAAAGTGTTTTTAAATAAATTGATTTGGATTTTTGAATTTTATTTTTCTAATTACAGCGTTAAATGTGATTTTCATTGTGTAATACCTGGTCCTTTTCAAATTATAATTGGTAGAGAAAGAACCATAAATTAATTACTCTTGACATGAAAAGAAACTGTCCTCAATGCATTTTACATGGGACCACTCTCTAAGGTAGCGATGTCGAAAATATTGTTTTGTGAATAACTAAACTTTTTTTAGATATACTAACAGAAAATACAGACAAGCAGAATGGTACATATTAGGTATAACTAAAAATATCGTGTACGCAGAAGTACTTTAGAATACTTGCTACAAAAATACTGCTAATTAAATTATATAAATACCATTAGAATATTATTACATATCCACATTTTATAACCCCCCAGTACTTTTTCCCAGCGCGCAGCGTTCTTTTGTTATTCCTATTCCCGTGACATTTTTTACTATAATTCAACTGTTACTGATCAACAGCGCGATGTATCTAAAATAACTTTGACTGTTCTTTCATTTAGATTTTGTCTGTGTTTGATGGGTATCGTGATCTTATTATATTCAGAATCAATATTTATTTTCAAAAACAAAACTCAAGCATCCGAACTCCACGCGGACGAAGTCGCGGGCACAGCTAGTTAGGTATAAAATTCACTCCTTCATTTTGCCTAACTAAGCTCTGTATTTGTGTGTTAGGCATAGATATATAAGTGTATAGACACATATGTGCAATATACACATGCATATAATATGTATACATGAGTTGTCATTCATAGATCATTCAAAGTCATGCAATTTGATGCGATGCATTGGACACGTGTTTCATGCAACAAAGAAGCAGTCATTGAATCCAAATTGTATGTAATTTGATAGTATGTGATGTTGTTACTGTACTACGACAGCTGTAGCTTTACTTTTACGTCAGAACATCTGTTTTCATAAATATGTAACTTGTAGAAATGATGATGATTATTAAAAGCTTTTTAAAGATAAACTTTAAGTATGAATTGTCTCAGTAATTTGTTTTTCGTAATTTTTGTAATACCGTGGCCAATAAAAGTACATGTCAGACACACACCAAAAGTATCATTTCATTATTTATTATTAAAAAATCCTACGGTATAAAAAAATAACTTTATCTTAGCTAATATATTACGAAAATACACACCAAAAAAGACCATCCAAACAACAGCTAAAACTCATTCATAACATTCTCACATAAAGGACCAATCTGGTCCTTATATCCAGCCAAGCCGTCAAAAAACGTTTATCCTCCATTTTCTTTCACGAAACAAAAATTAAGTACAATACAACAATAACAAACCAATGACCTCCGTTGAAAGCTGAACAAAAAACAGTTAGGAGGAAATCGTGCGTAAAACAGAGGTTTTTGAGTGGCAACGGAATCCGGTACAAAAACGCCCGGGTTATAATATAATATGGCATTATTTTTCCTTTCATTGGTCGGACAATACGGATCATAAAGTTTTATCGTGAGCCCGGTTTCACTGTTTTGTAGCTGTTGGCTATGGTTGGTTTTGTTTATAGATTTATTAGGATTTTGTTTAATGATTTGGTGGTGTTCTTTTGTTTTTTGTTTATTGGCAAAATTATCTATGTAATATGAACTTATTTTGCTGTTAATAGCGGTATCTGATTCTCCCCAAATTAATTTGATTTTTGCTGGCATCAACCTTTCCTTATACCATTCATCCCACGTCAAAAATGTTAGTTCGAGTGACCTGAATCTCTTTTTCATGAACAAAAGTGTTTGTTCTTTAAAAATCTAATGTTACTTTTCGAATTAACGTCCAATCAAAACTATCACACTAAACTCAGGTTATCGGTGCCATCCCCCCTGATCGTTCCCTTTCTCGGATTAGCGAGGGAAGCACTTAAGATTTTATTTTTCGTCTCTTTCACGCCATAAAGCCTGTACGTGGCCTTATATTCGGAACGTAAAAAAATGTATATGTAAAAGTTTTAGATACCTAAAGTTAAAAAAGTGCATTGTGCGTGCGTTTTGTTGCCTAAACTCATAAAGCTAAGTAAGTTTGAAAAGTTTACTGTTGTAATCGTAAGCTCAAGGACATTCAAAAATAATTTTGTCTATGCCTAACTAACATGCAGCTAGTAGTACTCAAGGTAGGATTACCTTGAGTACTACTAGCTGCATGTTAGTTCACTATGTTTAATATTAGTAGGATTACTAATATTAAACATAGTGAAGTTTGTGAGTATGATTAGATGAATGTTCAAAGCCTAAGTGAAAGTTGTTAAAAGCTGTTTATAACCTAGATCGATCACAGAAAACTTTTTAATTTCCTTATGTCCATAGAACTGAAAATACGGGGCACAGATGCTTATACGTTTATACATATTTATACATCTGTTGTTTTGACCCCACATACATTATGAGAGACATAACCGTTAAGATCCCTAAGCGTTAATCGACATCTTCAGCAATTTCGATGAATATTTGGTCGTAAATATTTATATTAATATTATATTAATTGAATATAAACACCACTATTACACTGATTAAATAAGCAATGATGAGAGTTTTTTTTTGAACATTCAATTTAACTCCCTTGTGAAAGAATCGTAATTTTCAAAAAAATTGACAATTTTAAAATAATTAAGAATTTTGCGCGTACGGGGAAATGTAGTGTAGGACGCAGGCAAAGTGGATTGACGATTTACGCAAAACGGCTGGCAGGAGCTGGATGCGAGAAGCCAAGGATAGAACTAACTGGCGTGCAATTGGAGAGGCCTATGTCCAGCAGTGGACTGTTATGGGCTGATGATGATGATGAAGAATATTGCATGTTTTCAATCCTAGTCAAGTAACATCACATTTTGAATAAAAAAAAAATATTGTACAAATAATCCGGACAAAAGGACATCAAATAAATACCTTAGATTTATAAATCTACCTCTAAACACATTTGTATAGCATTTGCAAACATTTCTAAAACACCATGAATTTAGGTCGATAGCAATTCTCAAACTGATTTAACTTTAATGAAACAATGCACGTGCCTTCAGTATCCAATGAGATCTCCGCACAGATTTTCGTAACATTCACGAACTAGTTATACAAGGATCTAATTTATTCCCTGATTTATTCTAAGAGCGTAGGTTATCTAGATCTAAACAAAATAGGGGAAAGTTTAATTAGAGTAACAAATTCAGGAGGTTTTTAGAAGATAATTCTAACAAAATATACCGACTTCAAAAAAAGTCTTACATGGTTTTCTTATGGATCCTAGTATCAAAACTAGACCACAAGGGAAGCACCAGCTTTAAAATAAAAAAAGAATCATCAAAATCGGTTCACCCAGTCAAAATTTCTGTGGTAAAGAAACATAAAAAATGCAGTCGAATTGAGTACCTTCTCCTTTTTTGAAGTCGGTTAATGATAGAAGGACCAATTTTCTTTTCGCTCCAATATTGGTCCTTCGATCATTTTGTCTGAAGACTACTGAAAGTCTCTAAGGTGCTAATGTAACGTTTGACCGCTTTAAGGCTCTAAGGACCATCAGTCTTTGTCAGGGACTCAAGAGAAGTATTAAGGATGTTAGTAATGCATTTTAAAGTAAACTGTGAGTACTTATTTCTTTCCTATGTTATTGATGCAATTTAAAACTACCTGTACTTAGAAACGTGGTAAAAAGATCTCTCTATAAATAAGTGTAACAAAGGCTTTACATATTTAAACTGAAAAAAATAATAATTCTCAAGTTGTAACTTTTATTATGTATTTTCTTTGTGTAGATAATTTGCGATATATCCAAAAATTGCGGCTCGATTTCATTGTAATATTTTTTATATCGATGTCTCAAGGGTAGGTAGTATTTTTTTTTGTACGACATCTTTTTTGATTTAGTAGTTCTTTTTTTTATTACATTTATGAGGGTTTTTAATCTCTTTTACATAAGTCTATTAACAAAAAACTACAGTGACGAGTTGTGAAGTGTCAAACAGTGTCAGTGAAGGTTACACGGACACGCCAGCAATTTGTGAACCAATCTAAGCTGACGTGAAACAATGCAATCGATGCTGACGCGGCGCGGAATCCGGAGCCTTCCTGAATGAGATTTTATTGTTTGGGGTAAGAAAAATATTCAAAAAGTGATTAAACTTTTCCGGTATAGTAGGTAGTGAAAAGGGTGTTAGAGTCAACGCATTACGTTCGGGTTACCACATAATCATCATCGGATCACTTTGCATGAATTTATGAATTCATGTATGAGCATTTTGTGTTTGTAAATATGAAAAAGAGAAAACCATCAGGTGCGCCTATGTACCATACAGTAAATGCGGTACTTAATAAATAAAATAAAAAAAAAGATTCTATTGAAAGACTTAATCAAATTAAAAAAATATGATACGATTAAAACGTAACGGTATAGTCAATGTAACGCAAGTGCTTTTACTCATACCTCAATACAGTCAACTGATAAATACATTTATCAATAACATTAACATCACAATTACCACCTCGTCGCACTAAACCAATACCACTTATTCCCAGGCCAACACATTCTGCATATGTATATTGTACCAACCTATCAATATTCCTGAACCGTATTTGAATAGTGCCGAACGAAATTCCCAGTACCAGGTCACAATGCTTTATGGAGGTCGAAACGGGAACGCACCAAGTAATTCTCGCCTAGATAGCTATTCGATTGTACAAATACCTTTAGAAGGATTTGTCAAATGTTTGATCAAATTGTTTGTCAGTGGAATCTTTGGAGGTTGTTTGGCAAACATTTGTACCAAAGTTAAGTTTGGATCGAAAGTTGGGAAGTATTTTTGTTTGAATTCCATTATTTCGGAGGTCGATGAATTTTAGGATGTTGATTTAAAATTTAGAATGAAATCACTGTTTTTACATCGCTTCGCGATTTAGATACTTTTAACCGACAATAAAAAGAGGTTTTTTATTTGACTGTAGGTTTTTTTTTGTAGTTTTGTTATACGATTGATTGCGGCAATTTTAAATCGATTAAATTTAAAAATTATAGACCTGTATTAAAATTAGGTGCCATAATATGAATTTCATTAAAGTCCGTTCATTTTTAGATTTATGTGTTATTAAAAGAATGTATAGTTATTTAAGCATTATTTTACATGCTAAATGATCAAGATTTTGAACTTCATGCTAAACATTAAGTAGAAACTACATAACCATTAGTTTCCTTTCGCTGTAACCTCATTTGAGTGTTTATCAGGAACTGGTCTAGTTAACAAATTGCTGTAGCGTTTAACTTTCTAAGAATTATTCCCAGTATTTACAACGTAAAAATCAAAGCAGTCTTTGTAGTTCTAGTTAAATTTAATTAGAAAAATTCTCCGTATCGACTGGCATACATCGATCTGTGGCAGTCTTTAAGTCTATTCTGACAACCAGTCTTACAACGGGATACTGTGTTACTCAAAAAAATAAGGTGTGACGATTAGATAGGCTGTACCTACATATTAAATACGCTATTGAGATGAATCTGGTAGGACTGGAAGCCAAACCCAACATAGTTTGGAAAAAGGCTAGGTAGACAGTGATAATTCTTTGTACCGAAGGACCTGATTCAACAGACAGAGAAGAAATTTTTTCGTTCATAAGGACCAAAATCAAATTTTGTTTTCTCCATTCCGTAACATTAAACAGAATGGTTGTTTCAAATGTTTTTATAAATGATCATGGTTCAGATATTATATGAAAATTTGCTATTTGCTGTATCACATCTAAGGCCTTATGATTTTTACGTTGAAGTATGAATGTGTCTCACTTAACATATTATTATTTGCCTGTCCTGATAATACTTTTGATATTGAAGGATCTAACATTATTGTTTTTCCTGTATGTTAGTTTGTCAGAAAAAAGAGACTGGAGAGTAAGGACTCTCCAGTCCTTTTTTCTATGTTTTGATTATTAGATATTTTATATGAGCAAAAATTAAAAAATACAGTAAATAACGTTCAAGTAGGCACCTACCTAAAAGTACAAAAATGTATAGATGGTCACTCTTTTAGCTCCAATAAAATTACAGTAACAATTTTAAAAATGGTTAGACACTATGGTATGGCTAGTCTAATACATACCCAAAGAGTCTCATTTCGGGAAGTAAACAGTCTGAGAGCAATTTTCGCGCATGCAGTTCCAACCATTTATTTGGTAAGGGATGGTGTGGGCAAATGTATCGCTTCCCTAATTTAAAGGGTGTAGGCCTTAATTACGTCATGTATTCCTACCTAGTTGTTTAATGTATTTGTGGGCTATATTTCTTTGGGGGAGAAGAGTAGAACGTTGGCGTTGGATTTTGAACGTTGGAGTTGAGATTTTGTTTTTCATTTTGGAATATGTCATCTGCAGTGTCCTAAGCTACTACTTAACCGGACTGTTTGGCGAAACCACAAGGACTTCCAGAGTAAGAACAAAATATATTTGCCCTTTGTTTTAGAGTTTTTTGACTTTTTTGACTTTTCATGAATGACTTAAATATATTAGGTACAGAGACATTGTGAAGATAGGTTATATAATAAACAATGAAATGTTATGTAACATGACTATATTGAATATGTAGATTGCTGGGCTGGGCTTAATGCAAAAAGATAGGAAGTAAAAACTACTAAGTTTAAAAATGAGGTAGGTTTACAGGCTCTCAATAGCTCAAGTGATCAAGGTCAACAAAAAACAAATTATTCGAAAATCCAAAAAAAAACCCTGCTACCTGTATTTTAAAATCTATACTTAGTTACAGAGTCACAAACAAGCAATCAAACAAGCATACAACCTCTTTTTGTTAAGTAAAAAGTATTCGCTTCGTGACCTACATATGTATGTAGGCAAATGAGTTACTGGTGCACTGCAATAGTGGTCAGGCCACATTAGTCCGGTGTCTGAAACTGTAAGGCTGTTCATTATGCTTTATTTCATTTTCCCGAATTTGAATCTTAAGTTTAAGGTATGAAGGTTGATATTGGATGCTGTGTTTTCGTGGGTGATTCAGTGATCTGTTTATTTTTCGTTTATTTTTTTACAAAAGTTTTAAATTAAATATGTTGCTTGTAGAAGTTGTATGTTGCATTAATACTGGCAATATTCTTATAAAAAAGGTGAATGTTTGTAAATAAGGACAGACTGATAATTGTAGCCCTTTTAAGCAAAAACCACGAAACGTTTTTCGATAGAATTTAGCTCAAAAGTAACTTAGATTACAACTTAGGATACTTGGTATCACATTACGCTCTTGGAATCTGGGACCACACGTAAAACCATTTTTTGGCTAGTAAAAACCATAAATCAATAGACAAAATACAAGATCCACAATTCAAATGTTACTTTGTAGAATAATTCCGGTCTAATACCCCATAGACAAAGTCAATCCCTGTGGTTTGTGGGCAAACGGCAATCGTCATAATCACATCTCAGTACTGAACACTATGTAGCTTCGAAACCAAATCTCGAATAGAAAATATTTACCTGTATAAAAAATAAGAAGAATTATAAACTAAATAAAACTAAGAACTAAAACAAGGCATCAAAAAATTCATCCACATCGCTGTAGACTGGGAGTGTGCCCAAAAGGCTGGCAGCATTGCCACGTTGTATGGCAATGAATAGAAGCCAGCCTTTGGGTCACGCGAAGTGTCAACCAGGCGTTTGGATAAATCTTTAAAAAATCTGTGTGCAGTCGGACCCCACGGACCAAGGGTCTCAACCCCAAACGGCTCGAAAATATAACTTCCAACTAGGTTGGTATATTATATTTACCTGTATTGTTGTCTGAAGAAAAATATATGAAAAGATGTTTTCTGGTTTAGAGTTCAGTGAGGATTTTAATATTATGTTAGGTACTTGGAATTAATTTTTAAGGCATGGTTTACATGAAACTTTGATTAGGTACATCGAAATTAAATAAATTATATCTTAAGAAAATAATTTTGTAATTAAATAGCATATACACAACAACAAAAAAACACAGCTTTACTTTACTAATTTCTTAAGAAAATCACTATTTAATTTAAAAAATTGACAAAACAAATGAAGAACGCCCCTTTACGCAGCTTTATTTTAAAAATTACTGCATACAGATGAATCACATAATTCGAGTCGAACCCAATACTAAACCTACTGGATTCCAGCTCACCCTTAGAGAAAACGCATGAACTAAATCAATCCAATCCATTTCGTTCTAAAGAATATTTTCCTCGACAAAATATTTCCCGTTCTGGCCTTTTCAGCTCTACACCCCAAGGGACAAAGCGAGAACTTTTATTCGAACAAACTTTTAAAATAAGCCTTTGAAAGAAAGTATCAATAAAATTCGTTCGGTTATATTTAAACGAGTTATTTACAGTAAATATTTGAGTTGTATAATTTTCTGATTGATTTGTTTCGTTTACTTTGAGATATTGGTTAAAGGTTTACTTTTCATGTAGTTTTCGTATTGATACCAATATTATTTGCGAAAGTTACACTGTCTGTTACGCTTTCATGACTAAACCGCTGAACCGATTTAGATGAAACTTGTAACGAAGTAAACTTGGATTCCAACAAAGGTCATTATACAAGTCCTTGCAATAGGCTTGTCCTTAATACTTACTTTTCTAGTAACGCAGTAGTGCAAGCTTATTGTACGTTTTCGAAACCAATAACAGAGTTCTTGTAAAAACTTGTTATTTAACCATAGTTGAGGCAGATACGGAGGTAAATATAAAATTATATGTGGTATAAAGTGTGGGCCAAAAACAATTTAAGTTTTTATATTTCTGCAAGACTTTTACTATTATAAAATAACATAAACATTAACATTGAAACAACCGCTCACACCTATATAACAGTAACCATTTTCTCACTCAAAATGGAGTTTAAAACTAAGACGAAATTACAAGCACCCTTTATCCACAGCTTTGCTTAAAACCGTACAATAATGTACCAACTTGTTTGCCAACATTCAAATCTGATACCACGATAATACACGAAGGAAACTCAACGAAGCTTTCAGTACATTTAACGCGAACACAACGGCAAACATTAAAATTCCATACGTTTCTTTCAAACTCCCATCCGTACCCAAATTACTGTATGTCCATATGAAGATATCGTTATACCGCCAAAATTTACCACACAATTTATTTACCGTTGAAGAAGCTAATCTACATTCTAAAATCAACTTTATATGCAGAGAATAAGGGTGAGAGGAATTGTAAATTGAGTTTCTGAGCCGCAAATGTTATGTTGTACTTGCTTGACAGGGATGCTTCGCTTCAGTACGTCAGTGGCCTCTCGAGGGTGCGCGCGTGTGTTGTTTTTTGCGGTCCCCGCGAAATAAAGTTCGAAATTTAAAAAGTTTCGTACGCGATGTCAGACATATTGGATTTCTCGTGAAACTTTAGTGTGTTGACGTTGATTAGTTGTTTGTATTTTTTTTTTCGTTCGATCCCCTGGAAAATGTAATTCAGCTGTTGCGGATTTTAAGGTAGGTTTTTGAATAAGAGGATTTAAGGATTTGCTCGTAACGGTGTTTTTTGGGCTTATGCTCGTGATAATTTGATTTTCGAGTCTTATGTTTGGGGCTTACATTGTTGAAACTGAGCTTAAACAATTCAAAAATACATTTTTGAGGGATTTAAATCTGTATATACAATTGAAATTTGCTTAATTATTCAATTTAAAATTTGGAATGTAGTTGATTCTGTGCGTTTACAACATAATGATTTTGGCTTGACACTATTTAAGAGGCTGTATATAAATAGAGATGTGTACTTACGTGGTTTTTAATTAAAATAATTGATAAACATAAAAATACGGAAATAAACATGAATATATTTTAATTCCATTACGAAATATTATGAATAAGCGAAACTGAGATTAACATTATTAATTAAAATCAATTTCAATGTAGGTGTCGTAATATCAATAGTATAAATGCTACCTTCATATTCTGCGTAGCCTTTTCCAAGCGATGTTGGGGTCCGCTTCGAGTCCCAATTCAGCATTACATTTATTTATTTTGATATCATTTTACTAAAATAAATATAATGAAATTAGACTATGTGCTATTAATTTCTTACTTCTATTTAATTTCAAATATTAACAATAATATAAAAACTTATCTATATGTACACTTAAAATAAATAAAACAAGTGTTTACATTATTTTTAGAAAATAAGTTTCAATCTCGGTTTTATTTACATCTCAAAAATGTATAAGATTCTCGGTTTTCTGAATATCTACAGAATTAAAAAATGAAGGCATCGTTTGAAATAGAAATGTTTGATTTGCGCCACAAAGTTAATAAAATTCGTATTTACACAAAACTCATTAAGTGAAGGGAATTCGAGTAATTACTATTTACATTTGGTAAACAAGTTCGTGAAAGAAAAAGTTATATTGCTAGTCGAGCCTGCGGTGTCTGTGGTTACGTTTGATGGTACGAATTGTCGAGAACTTGGAATAGATCTAGAATTAAATATTGGTATAAAATGAAGACTGCTTTGGGTTTCATTTGTACCTACATTTTAAGTACGAGTGTGCTCTAGCAACTATAACTAAAAACTATTACATGTTATCAAAATTGATTTGATTTGGGGGTAGGTGTTTTAAATCAACACCATACATTTGAAGAATTACAATAACATAAATTGGATTTTCTGGCCATACTTAAATGAAAAATATTTTTTTACAGTTTGATGAAAACATTAATATTAATATTGAAAGTTACAATAAAGAAAAACAAGAAATAACATTCTGCTAACATATTATTTTTACTTACTGTATTGTGTTTACCTAGCTGAGGTAGCTTGAGGGGCTCGTGGCTAAGTGTAAGCCGTACGGTTTGACCGATAATACAGGTTAAGCCGCGCTCGCCGCGGTTGGTCCGTGGATGGGTGACCATTTATATTATACCGAGACCTCTCCGTGTTTCGGAAAGCACGTTAAACAGTAGGTCCCGGCTGTCATACATAGATCTTTGGCAGTCATTAAGTCAATTCTGACAACCAGTCTTTCTATGGGATACGGTGTTTCCCAGTAAAATGGGTTTTGGAGGTCAGAAAGGCAGTCGCTCCATGGAAAATACGGTATTCAGCTGAATCCGGTAGGACTGGTAGCCAACCCCAACATAGTTGGGAAAAGGCTCGGGAGATGATGATGTGTTTACCTAGCATGTAAATAATATGATTGCAAAATTCCATATGCTTTATTTAGCAAATTATGTGACTGTCATAAGACAGTTTCCAAGACACAAGGGTCACCTTCAAAAATATGTATTCCTTATAGGTAAACGTGACACTAAAGGAAGTCCCAATCTGCGGTCAACCGGCTAACTTCCTCTAGCCATAAAGCCAATTCTATTTGAACGAGAATAGAACGACTATGTCTATAGCTATGTCTAAGACTAAGCTGTTAGATTTGCGGTCGCCAACCCGCAAGTTTACTGGCCGATATTAACGTGAACTTAGCCTTATCGTGCACTGTTTAGGTTTAGTTGGAAACGGGCCTATAAGGTAATATTGGTCAAGGTAGCGATGTCAAGGCAGAAATAAAACAAAATGGATAAGGAGGTGAATTCCAAAGCGGTAAAGTAAATAGACGAAAGGAGATAAAAAAATATAAAATTGAAATCAACATTTCTCAGCTACAGTAGCACTTTAACATAACATAACATACCATCACGCCTGTATCCCGAAGGATTAGGCAGAGGTGTACCAATGTACACCCACAGTTCGCCGGTATGTTTAGGTCCCATGTAATAGGGGGCGAGCCTATTGCTAGTAACCGGGCACAAATCAAAACTCCGACCTGCTACTGAGAATTTCATAGAAAAACCCAATAACACCTTGGTCGACTTGGGAATCGAACCCAAGACCTCTAGCGTAGCAGTCGCGCTTAGAACCACTAGGCCAACGAGGCAGTTGCAGCGGCAGTGGCAGTGGCACTTCAGATAGAGAATAATCATGTATTCCGTACTTATGTGTGTATTCCGTAGCGTAATAGACGTGGTATACGTAAATCAAGACAATGTTATGTATACGGATCCACTAGTTGATATATACCTACTTCAAGACGCGCTCCGATGTTCAGCAGAAAAAGTCAAAACCTTTCGCATTCAATACGGCCAAACTCTATCCTCAAGTCGTCACTACATAGGTATAAAGAAAAAGGTGTTATGCTCAAATGTCTTAGCAACATAGACGTTGCTTGAATTTTAGCTCGCCTACTCTGTTTCTATGACATCAAACTAGCTAACTAAGAGAAGGAAAAAAGTAAATGTAACAAATGTTCAGAAACAAAACCACTGTATACTTTAACGCGTACAAAAAGAAACAATACCAAAATAACTATTCCTTGTGGAGCTAAGAAAAAGAAAAATGAGGTGTCAAAGAAACTTTTAAGAAAATTTCGTCACAGGAAAAACATTCCAACTTTATCAGATGTTATCTTATTTCGGGATTCGACATTCTCAGGGGAATGACGTCATCATTTACTGATTAAATTGATTATAAAGATCTAGAACATCGTTTTTTACATCACAAATTATTTGAAAGAGATTAGTTAGTGTTTTAGGTGATATAATATATTGAAACTGAAAATTTAATTTTGTCGGTACATTTTTTCAATTTAAATGTCTTCTTAGATTTACGCGAATGTTAGACATTAAAATAAAACTACTTTTTTTACGGATTTTGTCGCGGTTTATTTTGATTTTAGGTCCCGACGTTTCGACACCTTTGCAGGTATCGTGGTCACGGGCAGATACCTGCAATGGTGTCGAAACGTCGGGACCTAAAATCAAAATAAACCGTATTTCGTCGTACAATTTCCGTAAAAAAGTAGTTTTATTTTAAATGTGTTTATTTTATTTTTAATCTTTTTGACTATATTATATGAATCAAATACGAGTTTGTATTGCCCACATGAGTAGTTACAGAAAAAACAGTTGTTTATCTTAAAAATTGATAATACGGATTAACGATTTGTATTTGACTAAGTTTCTACTAGTGGTTTTCTAAACACATCCTCGTTTATGCCGTTAATGTAATGTGTTTTGGATTATTTATAGTTTACTATGTTTGTATTATATGCTATGTAGTATCTGTTTGTTTCCCAAATAAAATAAAATAAAATAAAAATAATTATTGTCCTCTAGGATCGAACACGTAGCCACCAAAATTGAGTCCAAAACACACGAAAATCTAGCCCAAACCGTTCTTATAGTCTTTCAGTCTCAATCCAGAAAATTTTGGTACGCGTTGCTACATAGCTTTTAAAAATATGCCTTTCATTAGTCAAACACAGGGAAAACTACAGCTAGTCACGAACGCAACATAGGAAGGCATTTTTTTGTATTTTTTTTACATTCATGCAGCTTTCATAGAAGCGTCGGTGCATGTGTTTTATAGTTCGCCGTTTGGTAGGAATTTTAACACGGTTTTATTAATCTTTAGCTAGTTTCCAGTTTCTAATCACATTTTATAATTTATGTTGTGGTGGCCTAGCGGGTCAATGAACGGATTTGTATGCACAAGGTTGCAGGTTCGAACCCAGACAAGTACCAATGTGGCTTTTTCAATATGTACTTTCTTAATTATTCTAAGACGCTTCTGACAAACGGTGAAGGAAAACATCGTGAGGAAACCTGGATTCCTAAATTTAGGATCTGATATCGCCAATCCGCAGAGAGCAAGCGTGGTGATCAATGCTCGTACCTTCTCTATATGGGAAGAGGCCTGTACCCAGCAGTGGGACTTTTATAGTCTGGATTATTTATCACATTTTCGTCTATGTCACAGTCATTTTCGAAGCGTCTTATTTTAATTTGAGTCTCTCTTTTTAGGTAATTTGATCTGCAGTAAGAGAATATAATACAGGACACACATTAGTAGATATTCCGATTAAGGAATTCAAGGTTTCGTTAGCTCTGAGGTCCCAAGTTTGATCATCGGACTGCTTAACTTAAATATCATATTTTCTACATAGTCTCGAATCTGTTTGTGGTACCTTCGTCGTCTGATTCTATAACACAAGTGTTTAAGCTACTTTAGATTGTCCACGTTTTCTTTTATTTTCTGTTTAAAGACTGCCTTATGAGTAACTCTACCTATACATCAGCCACTTTAAAGAAATAATGAACGTGCTTTGGGTTTATGAACCTTAATTCAATGACTAACAGTTCAGTTTCCATCACATTCAAATTACTTTTAGGCCCTTTTCGGTAATATTTGTCATTCTAAAATGAACTTAAACACATGTTGTCAAAGTTGATAATTGCGTAATTAGTAATAACGTTTAATTCTCTTTCCATGTTGGCTTTAGTATAGTCAGTCAACGAATTTTCAAATCAAATTCTTCTAATAAATTTGCAGGTAAAATCAAAAGCCACCTTACAGATATTTAAGTGGGTGTCCAATTTAATACCTTTGGATATTCCTTTGAGAATACAAGTCTGATAGCATACATATTTGATATGGAAATAAACTGATGGATTGGTTAGGGTACGATACCTCTTAGTAATATTTGATTTGGTCGCCTTGACTGGTCGAACGGTAGCTACAAGGAACCTAAAAATGATTTTTCATTGAAGTTACATAAAATTTCAATATTCATTTTTCGTTTCTTAGAAGTCTTGATATGGTTTGACTTTATTCTTTATATATATTTATATCTTTATATATAACTTTAACATTTTTTAACTGAAATTCTTGGAATTTTTTATTTACGTTTCAGAGAGTTGTGCCGTAGCATAATAGTCTTACATTACTCCTATTTACCCCATTATAGTAATAATGTTCAATGACGGGCCTGTTGGTTTAGTAGTTAGTGACCCTGACTGCTATACCTACCGGAGGTCGTGGGTTTGATTCCCACCCAGGACAAATCTTTGTGTGATGAACATAATTTATTTATAATATGTACCTATGTGTTTAGAAATATATAACTATGTTTATCAATTGCCTGGTTACCATAACACAAGCTCTGCTTAGCTTGGGATCAGATAACCGTGCTTAAGTTGTCCCGGAATATAATTATTATCAATTTAAATTAAATACTCTATTTGCCTAGTCTAGAAATATTAATTTCTTACCTTTATAAACACTAAACATAAAACCCGAATTAGCATAAATGATGTTAAAATTTAATTGTAATTAAAATATAGGGCCATATAATTTTAGAAGGTCTAAAATTGTTGTTACTTTAATGGGAAAATGGTAAATTGTGAGGGTTAGCTAGTTTTATTGCACCCTAGCCGTTTATTGGGCTTAAGAGTTGAATATGAAGGGTGAATTATATTATTTTCAGGGTCTAGTTTCCTCGAACGTATCGTTACGTTAATTTTATCTACAAATTATAGTTATATGTGTGATGTTTGTTTAATCATATCTAAGCATGTGTTTAATATATTTAACAGTTTAAAAGTATACACATTTACAAAAATATCGAAAAAAATATAGGTGCTAACAATAGCACCAGGACAAACAGGAATGTCTGGCGTCAGACGGGGGAGACCTTTGCCCAGCAGTGGGACACTTAATAGGTTATATAAAAAAAGTTTTTTTTGTGTAACATGAGAGCAAGTATATTATCACTATATTCATAATTATTATAACTACATAGTTATTATATTTAAATACACAGTTATATTATTTTAATGTAATATAATTATAAGTGCCGTGGTGGCCTAGCGGTTCAATGAACGGATTTGTATGCACAAGGTTGCAGGTTCGAACCCAGGCAAGTACCAATATGGCTTTTTCAAAGTTATTATGTACTTTCTTAATTATTCTAAGACACTTCTGACAAACGGTGAAGGAAAACATCGTGAGGAAACCTGGATTCCAAAATTTGGGATCTGAAATCGCCAATCCGCAGAGAGCAAGCGTGGTGATCAATGCTCGTGCCGTCTCTATATGGGAAGAGGCCTGTGCCCAGCAGTGGGACCTTTATAGGCTGTATTATTGTTATAATTATAATACTCAAACACTAACAATAGAATATATTATTTAATTAAACAATGTAATGAAACGTTAATATTTAATTTCAATTAACGTTTTCTCGTGTTTACGCAATTTATTTTAGTTATAACTACGTACCTAATAACAATGATTTTATACTTGTAACATCGGTTCTAGATACTTTCAATGATAAAAAGAAATTGAATGTTATTTAAAAATACTGGGTATTGTACTAAGTATACTGGTTCTGAGAATTTTCTAACAAAGATTTAATACTCCGCAGGATTTTTAGGAAATAAATTCAATAATAAGTAAGTGGGGCAAATATATTCTATCAAGGCTTAAGGCTTTGCTGCATTGAATGACATTAGACAGCAGGATTTCAGTGAAAAAGTGTTCTGTTTATATTTTGACGACCTCCGTGGTCGAGTGGCGTACGCACCGGTTTCAAGGTGTTGCTAGCTCTGAGGTCCCGGGTTCGATCCCCGGACGGGTCAATGTAGAAACCAACTTTTCTACATTGTCCCGTGTCTGGATGTTTGTGGTACCTTCGTTGTTTCTGAATTCCATAACACAAGTGCTTCAGCTAGTATGTGATGTTGTCCGCATTTATTATTTATTTATTTATATTTCCATATTTTTTTAAGACTGAAAAGAGGTAAAAAAAATAAAAAACTACATTTATAATACTGGCTGGTTTTTTTTAATCAAATCGTATTTCTTTTTTATCTTACCAAGTAATATGGAGCTTACTAAACGTAGAAAGTTTTTGCGAGCGGCGCGGGCGGCTCAAAAGATATTTCCGTCAAAAATTAACACCTACTTTTAATGCCAGAAATCGATTCAGAAGCCCATTCTGAACCAACTACTTTCAGGAATTGTGTTTGTAGGTACTGTAACACGTTGTATATAGAACGCAAATACCACATGTCGATAGTTGCGTTCTGAATTTCAGATAAACAGTCACACCCTATTTAAAATTTAGTATTTATTCTTCAGACTAGAAGCCATTTAAAAACTCTTTGAAGGACAATATTAAATTTTCATACAGTACAGTACATCAATATACGCTAAGAAAACAAAAACTCTTTGAAGAGCAATATTAAATTATCATACGGTACAGTATGTAATATACTTATAAAATAGTAATAAATAGACCCGTGGAATTTCTTGCGAATTTAGAAATGGCCTTCACCCAAAAACATACTTACACCAGCAATCTTTTAGAACACTATCCAAATCAAAGACACTTTCGTCCCAAAAGAATACTAAGAAAACCTATCTTATACAATCGCCGCCGTTTACTACCGCATTCGCGATCCAATTGTGATTGAATTCACATCGCATTACATTGAGCGTTTAAACTGTACGTGCCAAACTGGAACACGTATAAAACGAGTGATGGACGGTAATAGCAGCGATTCTATCGAGATAGCGTTGTAGTAAACACATAAAACATTGACGATTGTAATGTTAAATAGTTCGGAGGAAATTGGAGATTTCCGCAGCATTTACCTCGAAAAGTAGCTACTAGAAAAAATATCACTGCTATATATTCTAAGACAGTGAGGTGTTGTAAGTTTTAATCAATACAGAGTAAGTAATTGGTCAAGATTAGTGACTTATTTGCAACAATAGGCTTCACATTTAAGGCTGATGATGACGTAATCTTTTAAACATACATATACCTATTATGTTATTTACGTAATGTAACAAAATAAAATACAAAAGTCCAAGCAAAAATGAGTTTGATGGCAATACAATCTATAAAGATTCCTCCAGATTTTACTCCTCTATATTTTACTCCAAACCTAACGCCCATTTTTGAAACACATTTTTGTCAACTGTTTCGACTTTCTGTATCAAAAACTTACCTTTTATGTGTGTTGAGAAATTTTACAAGATCTGTTTAAATTAATATATCCTCTTCAGGGCAGTATAGCTTTTACCTGCATATTATAATTTCTATCAATTTTAAAGCAATGTTACCACTAAATAGAAACACCACGACACAGAATTACATCCATTGCCTTACTTCACTGTCGGGACATAAATGGTGCGATCTGTCGCCGTTCTAACGCATTACACGATTTAAAGCTTTTATCTTGAATGCCGGGATTTCTCTACCGTTTTCCTTTTGGTTCAGCTTTTATTGTTCATGTTCTCCTAATTTAGATCTAATTTTTACATTGACCTTTAGATTTGATTTTGTAACTTGTTTTAGAACCTCTTGCTCTTAAAGACCCATGATTATAATTTTGTCATCTTTATCTAAGTCATTATTGATTTTATAGTCGCATTTTGTACAACCTCATCACTTAAAAAAATAAAAAGTATATAGAACATAATGACTGATCACATTATTTTAATATCATTAAATTCTGAAGCTCCTACAAAATATTTTTAACTAAAAAGATCCATTATAAAATTACGTGTGCATTTTTGACCCAATTTCCTCTTATTTGAGAAGGGACCGTTTGCGAGCAATTTGCATAGATGAAGTCCTTAATTAGCAGGATAATGTGCCCAAGACGACATTCAATGTCGGTTTCAGATTAAAGCCTGTAAAATTTCCAATTCAAATCCCGTCAATGGAATTCAAATGAAGAGAGTTTAGAATAACTTCGTGGCAGACGGTTTGATAAGTAGAATTTAAAGCTGTGTTAAAGCGTATTTCTGATATAATTTATGTTAATTTAAATAGTTTTTAGATTTGTGCTGCATTGGTTTGGATTGGTCGTAAAGAAAAGTTATCGATAATATCTTTGGTCGATTTATCGAAGTTCAAAAGTTTAGACTTCTAGATATTAACGATCTACCTGAGGCTATATTTTGAGTTCTAATTTCAGGGAATGGATGGGTACACAAAAATAGCTCGTCTGTAGAAATATTGAGTCACTCAAAAATTCCGATGGAAAAGTATTTTGAACTGAGCCATGTTTTAACGTCGACTTACAAACACTCCTTGTTTTAAAAAAATAATTAGACATTTAAAACCATAATGCCCAAGATCAAGTTTAAAATTTATAAAAGTACAAAAATAGATCTAAAACAATGACACATAAGGTTCCAATTTGTATACCTGTCTCCAAACCGCCACCCTAGTTGATAAGGGAGCCATCTGCATAGATGAAGCTCTTAATTAGCAGGATAACGGGAACGTTCGGGACATCCAACGTCGGTTTTAGATTAAGGCCTGTAAAATCTCCAATTCAAATGCTGCTGTGGAATTCAAATGAACAGATGCCCTTACTAAGTGTCCGTGGAAATGTGAATTACTTTTTAGTGGGCTTAGTTCTTGATTGCTTTTTGTTTGGTCATATATATTTTTGTTAATGGTATAAATATATGACCAGAATTGGTGAAGTCAGATGGTTTGGTGATGTGTGATGGTTTAGTGATACCGAAAATTTGATCGGCTGCTTGATCGAAAATCCAGGTGAAGATTTTTAATGACAGCACGTATAATTACTTAAGTAAATATTGAAAGAATTCAATAAAAAATACAAAGTACAAGTACAATCAACAATCACATTATGGAATTTTTTTATCTACATTATCCATTAGAAGATACTCCTAAAGACCATATAAGAAATTCTTCTGTAAGAACAATTTTCAAAAGAACACCAGCTTTCTTAATGTGGACATTTCAACTGCGTAATTTGGAACTGATATGGAGAGTTAGTTCTAGATTAGCATATCAAAGCAGTTTTCTGGCTACGTGCCAGAATGTGCACTTACCTCAATATTAGGTGCCATATTATTTGGAACGTATCAAACTTTGCACGCAATCAATAATCTAGCTCCATTTGTCTTTAGAGTTCATTTAATAATGCATAAAGATACTACATTTGCGTTCCATCAGACAGAATTGCTTCCTAGAAATAGACAGATTTCCTCCTTTAAAGCTGTCTAAATTTCTCCGAAATCTCCCTACCCTGGTCCTGATCACTTGGGACTCGTGTTTATTACTATATTGAAATAAAACTTTTCAGCACCTACAATATTCTCACGGCAATATTCCAAAAAGACGATTTTCTTCGAAATCCGATTTTTCCTATAAAGGTTTAAAATTCGGCAAACAAAGGTTTATTTAAAAGTAGAAAAAAACTTACCTACTCCTGCTATTAACAGAAGATGCTTAATTAAAAGCAAAAAAGTCTTCTCAACTCAACCTATTATATGTAACAGAAAATACTCAATATACAGTACATCTTTCCTTCCAACCGTATTTCCATCGACCTATATAGGAAACAGTACGTGAATATCCAAATAAAGGACATAAAACTTGACTATTGAATACACAAGAGGATCATAATCTCATCTTTATGGCTCCATTTTAACCCGAATCACGTTTCCCTTAAGTTCCCTTCGACGACAATTCGCGAAGGCGTTTATTGAAAGTTCATTGATCCAAACATTGTGTTATGTTGGCTTGGAATCATTTGACTAGCAAATGTCAGCAAATCTTAGATTACTTTTGGAAATATGTGGTTAATTAATCGTTTAAAAATGTGGATATAATACGAAGAATTATGAGCCTTTGTGCCTTTTTACAAATGAGTATAGAGACTATTGGGTGATTTCTAATTCAAATTAAATTATTTTATTACACGACTGCCCAAAAAGGAGTGTTATGTTTTCAGGGTTCATGTATGTATGTATGTATGTATGTATGTTTGTGAGTTTCTTTATTCCACCATAACTTCTAAAAGGCTTGACCGATTTCAATGTTTGTGGTATCATTAGAAGCTTTGAGATATCCCGAGTGACATAGGCTATGTGGACATTAAAAAATGGTCAAGTGTGAGTCGAAATCGCCTGCAAACGGTTCCGAACGATTTTTTTTTTGCTCAATATTGGTCATTATATCACTAAAAGGTATGAAATAAAAAACTAATAATTAAAAAAATTAAAAAACACGCCTGCCATGACAAAAAAGTGAACTAAAAAATTAAAAACAAGTCAAATATTTGCAGTCGGGGGACGGTTACTTGGAACAATTCATTACAAATATACCCCGACTGCAAATATTTGACTTGTTTTTAATTTTTTAGTTCACTTTTTTGTCATGGCAGGCGTGTTTTTTATTTTTTTTAATTATTAGTTTTTTATTGCTATATTATAAAACCCTCATCACCGCCGTTACAAATAAACGGTAACGTTTTAAAAAACCACATTGTCTTACTTTATTTCTGTAATATTTTCCTAAATGAAGTGAAGAAGTGTTTGTGGTTTCTTCGTTGCCTCTGATTTCATGACATGTGATTTTGTGTCCATTTATTTCTTTAAAGAATAATTTACATAATTCAAAGCTATCTTCTTTACTACAAGTTACCTCAAGTGCAATGGCGTGAATCTTAACCTTATCTTTATTTTTACAAAACCAGAAGTCTCTTCACACATTCATTTATTTTACAACTCGTACCCACATTAGCAGTAAATATAAATTCTCACTTAAATCACGTGATTTCCATTCGGGAACATTTAGTAAGGCCACAAATTTGGTCTGAGTTACGGCGGAGGTTGAATTTTAAGCACCCACGAATCGGTCGAGCGTCTTGCTAGGAATTTATTTCTGGTTTTTGCATTAGCTTCTCGTTTGTTAGGGCACGTTAACATTGTGGGTTAAGTTTAAAAGTTAGGCATTTTGGATGCAAAAGATGATGTTTATTAATTTGTTTATGTGGATGATGGTTGATTGAGTTTGAATTTGTATTAGAGAATTATTAATTTGATTGTTTTTTTTTCTTTGAAACCAAGGCTAATGATTTTTTTTGCTTATGAAAATTGGAAGGTTATAACAGGTCTACATGCGGACATGAGTCATGTGAATTAAAATTAAGATGAAAAGAATAAAATAAAATAATGAAAATTCATCATCTCCATCGTCATCTCCGAGCCTTTTCCCGGATACAGCTGAATACCGTATTTTATATGGAGCGACTGCCTATCTGACCTCCACAACCCATTTTACTAAGAAACACCGTATCCCATGGTAAGACTGGTTGTCAGAATTGTCACCCATCCACGGACCAACCGCGGCGAGCGCGGCTTAACCTGTATTATCGGTCAAACCGTACGGCTTACACTTAGCTACGAGCCCCTCAAAATAATAAAAATTATCATAGAATATTATTATGTCGGTACAATACAAAAATGCTACTCGTATCTTGTTAATTCCCTATAGAGACTGTTAACGCGAAAATATAAATTTAATTTAATAAACTTTAAGAGGAAACAATTAAAGGAGAAATAAGAAATCTGCTGTCTTTCTTAGAAGAAGCTAAAATTAATCTACAACTTACTGTTTTTCTTCTTAACTGTATCTCTATTTATTAGCCTTGTTTCACCGCATTTCTGGTTTCAAAATAAACGCCGTACAACAAAATCCCTGCGTGGCTATTAGACCAATAAAAACGCGATTTAAATGCCCTACTAAGATTTAAACTTAACGTTTCGCCGATAATTTTATTATACCCCTTGGCAACTTTATTGCCATTGAACAACGCTTTTTGATTTTATCGCACGCCCATTCTGTGTGAATGAAAAGAGATTTCTGATATAACTTGTGTACTACTGATTGTTTAAAAACAACCTTTAGGAGGATTTTTTTGTGACAGTTTACAAATAAACTGTAAAAGAAGCTCTTAAATTTATTTACTCTAGAGAACTGTCATTTGTTTTGGCGTTTATTTACTTTGTTCTTAACCGATAAGTGCTTGAGAATCACTTACATGAGGTGATGGATGTATTTAGGAGACTCAATTTAAATCTTCATATAAACCCAAACATTTATGTTTTTTTCGCATTTGTTTTAACCCTTAAATGCATAACAACGTATTTTCAATCGGAAAAAATATATGTGTTATAAAAAGTGGTCTAGATGACCGGAAAAATAAAAAAAAAAATCATTTTTTTTTTTAATACCTTTTATTTTCAAAAAACCTCTAAGTATCGTTTTCGATACAGTATGCATTAGTACACTATATTAAACTACAGTATAATATAGTGCATATAGACAAAAATATTAGATATTGACAGAGCTGTGGAATACTGTGTAGCAGTCTTTTGACTTTTTTGAACACAAATGGACGTTACATTTAGCACATTTTATAATGCTGAGTAAATGGCAATAGGGCATCATACATCTACCTCGGGTTTCTGTCCTTATCTGGCTGTGATCCATTTGATCCAATCTGACTTCAAGTGGAGGCAATGTTTGGCATGGTTTACCCCTTCGGATTTTAGGTGGTGGCCCTTGTGATGTGCTGGATGGGCTGCTAGTGCTCGGGCGCCCTCTGGTAGCAGCTGGAACATACTTGCACAGCGTATCTGCCAGTTCCGACCTAAAATCAGCTAGATTCAGTATAGTTTTCTGTGGCACACCATTTTTAGTGGAAACTTTTTTGTATAAGATCCAGGCATTGATAACGGATAAATCCAGGAGATGATAAAATATGCGCATGTACCATTTTCTGCTCTTCATTCGGATTTTATATCTTCCTAGAAAGGAGTCCATCAAATCAACGCCCCCCATGTGAGCATTATATTCTTTTATCAATTTGGGGCAACTAATGGAAATCCGCCGTTTCTCTTTTTTATCGAACCTATCAATATTCTCTACAGGCTCGGCTCCTACATATGTTGACGCTAATATAACTTGCTTGTTATCCTTCCAGCTTACGGTGGTTATATCTACGCCTTCGAAATTTGTGACATATTCATCGTATGAACCTCGGGTTACTGTATTTTTCATAACATCCTGTTTTGATGGAAGCTTGCATGACTTACCCAAGCGGTTTCGTTGTATAGTTCCCAAGGAGTGAATTCCCTCTTTAGCTAATACGCACATCAAAGGCAAGGACGTATAAAAATTGTCAAAATAGACAATGTGGTTTTGTTGCCTTGGAACTACTCTGAGAAGATTCAGTACTGTTTGCCCAACCACTCCAATATAGGGTTCATTTGGCAATCTATCATCAGCCTCTTTTCCAGCATAAATTTGAAATTTGTATGCATAGCCCATCAAATTACAGAGGACAAACAATTTGAACCCCCATTTGTGGGGTTTGTTGGGAAGGTACTGTTTGAGGAAATGGCCTATTTTGGTTGAGCACATTTGCTCATCTATGGATAATCTTTGTTCTATTGTAATGCTTGAAAATTTTGCGTTGAGATGTTCTATTATTGGTCTAAGTTTGTGAAGTTTGTCATGGTGAGGATGATTCACAGGTAAGTGATTTTCGTTGTTGTTGAAATGCAGAATCTTTCTAATTTTCTCAAATTTGTTTATCGGCATTGTGTCTTTGATAGGGTTGAAACCAAACTTTGCGGACCAGTAGGATCGTGTGCTGGGATAGTGGTATACAGACATAAATATGAGGATACCTAAATATTTACGCAGGTCTGATATTGTTAGAGAATCCGGTCTATCTGGTTTTGTCTGAACAGCATATCGAGTAGTTTCTGTCACAATTTTTTCCAAAATATCATTTGTAAAAAAGTAGGTAAAAAATTGATATGGACTTTGCAATTCCATCACCGCTGGAGAAAGTTCCTCATTTCCTCCGAATTTGACTGCATCCTCATTATAAACAAGTGATTGCTTTTTCCATACTAAATTCCTTGTATTCATGCTAAAAGCCGGAAGTTCTGAACTAGTACCTGGTAATGGTGATTGTTCATCATTGTTTATCAAAGGAGGGTCCTCTTCATCGATCCCAGTTGGAACTTCATCTATGACCTCGTCTTCTTGCTGGTCTTCAAGCTCTCTCACCAACTCTTCCCGAGACGTATAGTACGGTATATAGTCTTCGTCTGATTCTAACCCGTCATCTGAAATCTCGCCATTTTCTATACGCTGAAGCAGATTTTCTATCTCCCTATCTGAAAACAACACACCACATGCAAAACCAAACCTCCACCAAGCTCAAAACATAATAAACGCAACCCAGAATGAAACTACAATCACTTTTTCTAAGATTCCCAAAAAAGAACGTTAGTGCATGATGTATCGAAATCGATACATGGATAAAAACGAACTTTTGAGAATCAAATATAACATAAAAGTGCAAAATACAAACATCTGTGTATAGATTTCAGACTTACCTTCCATCCTGGTATTTTTTCAAGAAAAAATATTCGTATTTTCCCGGTATGGCACCAGATACAAATTTGAAATTTTCACAACAACTACTTGCTTGCGACCATAGACATTGTGAGTAAAAAAAAGGCAAATTGTCAGAACTGTCACATGTCTATTCTTTTTTTTTTTTAGTAATAATAGGTAACGATAAGATTGGCCATTCTACCTGACACGTCAGTTTAAAAATAAAATCGGAATATGGCTCTGAAGTCTTAGTATCGTTTTCGATACTTTATGCATTTAAGGGTTAAATAGTATTATACAAGTGTACAAAACATTAGGGCGGGTAGAAATAGACTCAAGCACTCTCTTTGACACGAAATCATTTTGCGCAATATAACAACAAACACTTAAAACTATACTAAAATTAATAGTAATCGATGTGCATAACTTAAATCATTTATTTATCACACATATATTATGAAAACCGTAAAGTATTTTGTAGGTATTTTATTTTTTCTTTGCATCTGCCTTAAATCTTTTACGACATAAAAAGAAACAGTCAAGACGATTCTAAGCAACCACGGCCGTAAGACCCTTTTACAGAAATTTATGGCCCAAAAAACATTTGGACGAAAATCATTAAATTCAAAATACGAACATCTTAATTTATGGGACGTTAGAAAGACATTTATTTCTGTCAATTGTTCACTTTGTTTTATTCAAATACTTTAAGAGTAAACAATACTTCGGCATTCAATAAAAACTTTCTTTTTATACCTTTTTTTTGTTTTCAAAATTCACGGGAAAATTTCGAAGCGTTTATTGTTTAAAAGGTTTATTAATAACTTTTCGTTAATAACCTTTTTTTATTGGAATTGGTTTTACTTTTGTTTATGTTTTGGGTACGAAATATCAAAGTTTATGGGAAGACTTTAGAAGTAAAACAATATTTGTAGAGGTAAACCACTCTACTTTTTCTTATCCACGAAAGGAAAACAATTGCCACGTTTTTTTAAAAAATCTAGTTTTTTAAAACCGATTTAAAGTTCTACGAATCTACGTAATTCTTGGAGTAGTTTCAGTACCCTTAGGAATACTGAAAACAGTCTTCTCCCCTTATCCCTAAGACCAATATAATCTAAACCCGTAATATAATAAATTATTTTTGTTTGTATCCGACCTAAGTTTGTTCTTATTTCCCAAGTATAACAAAAAAACCGTAGCTCATCACGTGGCCAAGTTGGGCAAACTTTGGCCAAACAGACCAGTACTAGTTTTATACAATTCTCACATCTATAATAATATATATATATATATTTAAAAAATGAATCCCTATTTCCCTTGGTCACGCCATCACGGATGAACCGATTCACTAATTCATTTTTTTGTTGTGTTTGTTATTGTCAGGAAAAGGTTCTTAAGAAATAAAAATTAAGAAAATTGTGCGGAAAATTAGAAATTTTAAGAATACTTAACCACCACATAAAATTATTTCTAATCTAACCTTTTTTAATGTACCTAACCTTATGACGTTTGACATAGAATTGACAGAATTCAATATTCATAGTTAGGAGAGGACGTCTGTCGGGTCAGCTAGTGTTTTATAAGAAGAAACAACTATTATAGATAGCACATAAAGCTTAGCTGACTTTAGGTAAATTATAAGTACATGGATTCATTGGACGCACCTAGGTATAAGAAATCAAAGAGGCTATCAAATTACTATAATTTATTTAATCACATTTTCAACTCCATGGTTAACTCCCTGACATATTTATTCCAATTCTCATTCAGAAAAGCTTTCCAAAAGATTTATTTCCAAAAGTTTCTACCTATTATCATTTATCCCACCAAAATGATTCGATAATCGACCGATCAATTTATTACGAAGTTGCTACTGATAGTCGAAAGTTTCGGAATTTATTTACCGTAAGCTTCTAGTCCGAAATGAGGTCAAAAGGGATCAGGTGCCTGAAAAAAGTTTGGTATCACTTAAGAGTTTATTTAACGCGTACGTGTATTGATTAGTGTATTTTTGGAGGTCCAGGTTTCTGGTCCTTTAAGTGGTTTTTGTTCATGGGTATACATTCAGAGGAAGACCAAAAAAGAGATGGATGGATTGTGTGAAAGATGATATGAGAAAGGAAGGAGTGAATGCTGGGATGACGAGTTGTAGACATGAATAGAAGCTGAATACGCATTGCCCCGACCCCAAATAATTGGGAACAGGACAGGGAGATGATGATGAAGTGGTTTTTGTCCTTTAACATTTTTGGTCTTAATTTTATTATATAGGGTGTAATGGACGCGTACAAAAAGAAATGACTACAACTCGTTTACAACAGATATATTATTATATGGAAAGAGGAAATGGAGGTCTTTGATCAGCAGTGGTACAGTTTAGTCTTAAAATAAAATATATCTCTGCCGAGCCTTTTCCCAACTATGTTGGGGTCGGCTACCAGTCTTACCGGATTCAGCTGAATACCGTATTTTACATGGAGCGACTGCCTATCTGACCTCCACAACCCATTTTACTGGGAAACACAGTATCCCATAGTAAGACTGGTTGTCAGAATTGACTTAACGACTGCCAAGGATCTATGTATGACAGCCGGGACCTACTGTTTAACGTGCTTTCCGAAACACGGAGGGGTCTCGGTATGTTATAAATGGTCACCCATCCACGGACCAACCGCGGCGAGCGCGGCTTAACCTGTATTATCGGTCAAACCGTATGGCTTACACTTAGCCACGAGCCCCTCCTCTTAAAATAAAATAAATATTATATTTTTTGCAAGAGGTAAGCGTGGTGATCAATCCTCGTGCCTTCTATATGGGAAGATGCCTGTGCCTAGCAGTGGGACGTTTATAGGCTGGAAATATTTTTGTTATCATTATATTTTTTAACATTAGTTTGAGTTTTATTTTATTAATTGAACATAGTTTTGGGTTTTACTTTTATTTATTTAATATGTGATTTGAAGCTCGATTTCCAGAATAGGTAAACGTTGTTACAATTATATTTTATTATAATCATTTTTAACCATATTTATCTTCTAAATAATATTTTATTCCTATATTTAATATACACTGAAAGCAAAATTCTTTTTAGTACTATTTCTACTATTCCTCCTAAATATCGGCTTCTTGGGTCTAGTATCTAGAAAATTTGCATAAAGGCTTGATAAAAAATACCTTACATAGACAGACTTTTGCTTACATTACTTTATTAAAAATAAAAGCAGCCGGCGTTTCCTAAGGATCGGTTTCTACGAATTTTGTTCTTTTTCAGGAAAAATATTCCTTTATTGTTAACTTTGTTGTTCATAATTAAAATATTTATTATTTACATTCTTACACTGGTTATAAAAAGTAACAATAGTATTTATAGTAAGCTTTGAAAGAAAAAAAATACTATTGTAAAACAATACATTTTTATCCGGCATTCGGCTTTATATCGCGATTAAGTTATTTAATCTTGTGTATATTAACAAATTACAGTAACATGACATCATAAGTAAATTAAAATTCAATACTTCAATCTAATATAACAACAAAACTTGTACTTATATTATGTTATGTACCTACCGATCCCGTAATTACTGACTGCATTTACTAATTTTTACAACTAACATCAAAATCACGAAAAACATCAATAATCCTGAATGTGGAATAGACTCATAGCTCTTATTTAAACCTTTTTTTAAATATGAAGTTTTCATTTGGTGCTGAAGAAAATAACTAACATCGTCATCCGTATTAATGGTTTTCAATAAGACAATTACATAGTTACATGCAAAAATAAATAAAACTGGCCAAATGCGAGTCGGACTCGCGCACGAAGGGTTCCGTACCACCGTCGTATGAGAGCCCCCTTAAATATTCATTTTATGTGGTTTTTAGTATTTGTTGTTATAGCGGCAACGGAAATACATCATTTGTGTCTGCCTGGAGACAGACAGACAGACAGAAAGCGGAGTCTTAGTAATAGGGTCCCGTTTTACCCTTTGGGTACGGAACCCTAAAAAGAAGAAAATCTATTCCAGTCACAACATTTGACAATAAAAGACATTTTTAATAAAGCTAAAACTCGAAAGATATTCTTTTTCCGTCCACAAATGACAGCTGAACAAATTTTCGAGTCTCTAATAATCTTTTTTTATACATTCAGTGAACATCCGCAAATATTCTTGTAATCGTAAAGGAAACAAACTTCAGATTACATTCGCGTGGTCTGAATGAACAAATAAAGGAATGCTTTGAAATAAGTCTGTAATATGGTAGAGTCAGCGAAAGTATCCAACATACAAATAAATAATATTTAAGTATTTTTATCTTTAAATTAACTTAATAGCTTTTACTAATTGTGTATAAAAGTAAATACAGCACTTAAATTTCCAAAAAAAAAAACGATTTCAAAACTTTTGTTCGGCTATCTGTTTGGTTTTCTACGGTTAATCTCTGAAAGGGATGGACCGATTTTAACGAAGCTTTCTCTTGCAGATAGCTAATGCTATAAGGACTAACAACAGCCACTTTTAATTATATTTTTTTAAGTTTACTTTTACTTACGCGAGTGTGCTTGGCTCAGCTAGTAGATTTCTAAAACCAGATTTTGAGATTTATTAGACCTGAAAATTGTTGTTGTGATTAGGGAACAAAACAGGCTCAGCATTGCAGGTCTACTGAAAACACGCGAAACTCCAATATTCTAAAGGTCATTGAACGTTTCTACCGAATTACAAACCTGATTTTATTTTCGGAAGTTTGTTGCTGACGGTACATCAGAATCTATGATTACATTTAATTTTAATTGCAACTTTAACTCAAAGCAGTAAGGTTTATTTTCCTAATTCCTTATTTATAGATACGTGCTGTTCAACGTACAGATTAAATTATTGGAAGTATTTATTTTTGTGTAAAATTTAAGTATAATTAAAAATGATTTTGTGTGCGTCGTATTCACCTTCTGCAAAAAGGTGTTTTAATTAAATATTAATAATAAAATGATTATTATTAAATTGAACTGTTCACTTAAATGTATATTTTTACAGTAAAATTAAATTCAAAAACTCTAGCTAAAACGTAGTATCATTTACCAGTCATCCCAAACAAATTACACGTTCAAAATGAAATTGAATGAAACCTAAGTCGATTGCAATCACGGCAATTGATGAGAATGAATACAAGTGCAGTCCATTAACAAGGCACATTCATGTTCACACACGAAATAATTAGAAAATCCGATTAACTACTCGATATGGTATAGATAAATCTATAAACGATTTATCAAGCTATAAGACAAATTTTTAGAAAAAGTAGAAATGATAAAACACTTGGGTTGAAATTATTTTTTGTGTTTCACTTGCTTCTACGTACATGTAAACAAACTAGTTTTTTATTCGTATTTGTTGCGGCGGATCGGTAACTAAAACAATAGAGTCTACGCCTTTCTACGATACGCCGTAGCATCGTAGCTGTTTGAATGCTACGCCGTAGCGCTACGAATTCTGTAGTCCTTTTTTATTACACATCTGAATGGGTTTAGACAATAATTTAAACACCTATAATAGGCTTACACAAAGTTTTGGCTTGTATGTTAATATATTTATTAATTTAAATTATAATTTGTTTGCCAATACAAACAAACACAGAATTGGCAAACGATAAAATGTGTACACACTGCTTTAAAACATTGAAAGGTATAAATTTATTGGTTCGTAATGATGGTATCATTTAAAAATACACGCTCAAATTAACAGCCATTAGATTATACAAGTTAAGGAATTCTCTCCGCGGTTTCTCTATGGATGGGTGACCAGACCATGTATTGACAAACCGCGACCATTTTAACCTAGAAAAAGGACGATGAAAATGATTTCAATTATTTGATGTTGATATTTGCCATTATCAACAATAATTTTGGCAACCGGTTTTACTCATAATACTGTTACCTAGTAAAGACAATCTGGTATTCAACTGAATCCAGCTATTATTAAGGCACTGTAAATGACATAAAAATGAAATATTGAGTAAAAGTTTATTTTCAACCTACTTCAGAAAGAGGTCGATCTCAATTCGTTTAAGTATGTTTTTTAATGTTTGTTACGCGATATTTACGGTTATCGTGAACTATTTATTATATAAATAAATTCTTTAGTTTCGTTTTTCTTATATTTGAAGTCGTTTTTGTTAATTTATGTGCAATCAATTAATTGTATTTATAATTAAGAACAGGTATAGAAAATGCATTCTTAAAACTTTTGCTTTCTAAACACTTCACATATCAATAATTAGAACAGGTTTCAAAAATGCATTTTAAAACCTTCTCCCCTCTAAACATTTCGACTTCCACCACACCTGTGTACTGTACCCACAAAACTTTTTTTCCTACATAAACTTGCACGTATCCCAAAAACTAGCAAACATAAATAATTAAAAACTCATACGAGTTAGTTCCAAACATTTCAGCTCGTTGCTTAATAAGGCGACTAAAAGCGACGTTCACTCGAGATAAAAGTTAAACTGGGGTAATGAGTTTGCATGAGTCTGTGGCATCATAAATAAAAAATCTATAGTTTACGATAGAAGATTTTTTTCATATTTTGTTAAAACCACATACTTTCAACTCCTCGATCAGAAGTTATATGGTTCCTTGAGAGATACATGAGTTTGCTTGGACATATTTAAGTTTTCTTTAAGGAAATTTTCTTGAATCAAAAATCTATAGTTGGGGAGAGGAGATATTTTTCATATTGTTTGGGGCGAACCATTTTTTAATTCTTGGATCTAAACCTATGGAGTTTCTTGCCGGCTCTTCTCCATAGGAAGGACAGTTTGGAACCGAGCAACTAGAGTCAGTAGATTTAACGTAATGTTTTTTAAGCGCCTGTTTTGGTTTATGAGAAATAAAAATATTTTGATTTTGATTTTGAAAAGGCATTTGGGTCGATAGGAAATGCACTTTCTATATGTGTGGTTTAGGTAGCGTTTTGTATCAGAACCTTTCTTGATGAGCTGGTGGATATCCCTGAGAATTAAATATAATAATCCAGCCTATAAACGTCCCACTGCTGGGCACAGCCTCTTCCCATATAGAGAAGGCACAAGCATTGATCACCACGCTTGCTCTCTGCGGATTGGCGATTTCAGATCCCAAATTTTGGAATCCAGGTTTCCTCACGATGTTTTCCTTCACCGTTTGTCAGAAGTGTCTTAGAATAATTAAGAAAGTACATATAACTTCGAAAAAGCCACATTGTTACTTGCCTGGGTTCGAACCTGCAACCTTGTGCATACGAATCCGTTCATTGAACCGCTAGGCCACCACCACGAGAATTAAATACTTAGACTATAATTCTTTCTGAACACCACAGCCCAAATGTTCTTATTATATATTTATTTTCTCTAAATTCTCCTTCATCATCATTATCAGCCCAAACCGTCATTGAACCACATTTCAAAAATCTTTTAAACAACATAATCTTATTATTATAGAGTGCAGCAAAAGTGCAATAGGTGAAAGCACTCTAATTTTTCACCTGTTAAAAAATAAATATATTCCTATATTTTTCTTCATAAATTCTGCAGTTAATACCCTGACAGTATCTAGCTTAGCCACAACATAAAACTACGAACTTTAAGTTTAATATTACTTAAGGCTCACTTTGAAGGCTTCACTTGGTTAACTTGCACGTTGGACTTATCTGTAGTATGGTTAATTTTGACTTGCATGCATGTATGCTTGCATATTTAATATTGCAGTTTTACCGTTTATTATTATTTTTTATGTTTAAAATTTTGATGTATTTACTGTATTTTATAGTTTATTTCCTGAAATAAAAGATTTTTTTTTTTTATGAGTGCAGTATTTTATACAGGTTGTTACCAAAAGGGTATATACATCCAAAAGGGGTAAAGAGTACTCCTGGTATATAGTAAGTTCAGACCTGAATTTTTGGTAATTGACTCTAGACCATATGTACTCTTCCCCCCTTTTTGATAGATATACCCTTTCGGTAACACCCTGTACAGTAGTAGTTTCAACACAAGTGTAGTTTGTGGCTTCTAATTCCTAGAATATACGATCTACAGTTCTCAAATTTCATTTTAATTACGTTACTGCTTTTCTCATATTGGTACATTTCTCTTTAATTACTATTGTACAGAAGGTTATTGTTATATAATTATATTAGATGGAAGTAAGAGCGTTGTGCCTGGCTATGTCTTCTAGAAGATGATAACAATAATTTTGGTTAAGGAAAATTAAAAGATTTTCTTTTTTAAACATCACTTACTGAACTGATTGGAAGTAATTAGTGCACTTGTGTTATGGAATTCAGAAACAACGAAGGTACCACATACACTCAGACCCGAGACAATGTGGAAAAGTGAATTTCAACATTGGCCCGTCCGGGGAGCGAACCCAGGACCTCAGAGTAAGCGACACCTTGAAAACCGGTGTGTATGCCACTCGACCACGGAGGTCGTCAAATTTTTCAATCACATGCAATTCACAGTCAATCACATATTTACCTGTAATAAACATGTATTTATACTTAAATGCAAGAAATAAGTTCTCTCAAAACTCTTTCAGAGAGCGGATTCCTTTTCAATTAAAAAAAATGAATTTATTTGTACTCACAAATTGACATATTTTTTTTTAAATTTCAGTTTAACGTATTTCACTACTTTCGTGTGCCATTGCTGGGTAAAGGTGTCCTTTCCAGCTACTCTGCACAATATTACTTAAATATACAAATTACTGTTTCTCTGAAACTAAATAGCCCTTCAACATTAAATGAAAATCAACCAACATCAAAAAGAAAATATTAGGTGTGTTCAGCTACAGAGGTATAACTCATAATAAAACTTGTTCACGTAAGCTAAGCACTATCTAACCATACATTATTACACGTTTTAATAAAGATAAGTTAGGCCAAAGTTATAACAACACGATGTTAACTTTTCATTTTCAGCCGACCTAGTCTTTATATAAAGTTGGTAATTATCTGACAGTAATTAAGTTCTTGTAATGTGTTAGGTAGGAGTGTTGGTACAATGCATCTTTTGATGATAAAATTAAAACTTATTTTATTATTTTATACTTGTTTTCGATCACTGCTTTTCTTGTGGTTTACAATATCTCTCTAAATTGTATATGTTGTTTTTTTTATGTATTAGGAATATTAATGTATTCATATTTAACACACAATTTAGAAGAGTAAAACTATTCACTCATAAATATTAAAGTTTATATAGGAGTAGGAAATACATTTTTGTTTACTTTTTAAAGACAACTTTTTTATTGTCTCAATGTTGGGCATCGACCACACTCGGACATAATGTCGAAAAAAAATGTTGAAATTTAAACTTAAAACAAAAACTCCATTACCCTGCCTGTTAGTACATAGTGTGTACTCTACTGTGAACTTCATAAGTGCCTTTTAATGGTCCGTGTAAAATAAAAGCTTTTGACAACATTGATTGTGATTAATTTTAAAAGCATGAACAGTGAACACCATGTAAGGTAAACAAAATGTTGACTGACAATCCTTTTTGAGATTTTAAAATATGGTGGTTCTGGGTATTTTATATGGTGTGAAAAGTGTCAACTAAGCCACGTGGTTTTACTTGCTCCTTCATTTATATACATGTCATTATATTGAATGTTTTCCCAAGAATTTTAAACGTTAGTTTCTTAACTCACACACGGTCATCAGTGATCCCAAACTAAGTAGAGCTTGTACTATGGTAACACACAACTGATAAACATACTTATATATTTCAAAATACATACATGTTATAGATAAATTACACCCAGACACAGAACAAATGATCATGCTCATCACACAACACACATGTCCTGGGTGGGAATCAAACCTACGACCTCCAGTATAGCAGTCAGGGTCACTAACCACTAGACCAACAGGCCCGTCAGAAATGGTAAAAGTTAATGTTTAACAGTAGATTAAATTTTATTTTCCTATTCTTTTTTACATTATGGGAATCAGATATCAATACCTAGCAATACCTTCACGTATCGGACAGTGTTTTCTTAACACCTGTATTTTTTCAAGTATTGACTTTTTCTTTCTTTTTAGTCTTGTCATTTTCTTATTTTAGATTTATTAACAAATAAATAATCTATTCAATTTTATTATGTATCACAGTATGATTGTAAACATCGTTAGTTCACAATATTTATGTATTTATTTCTTATTACAGGTAACTTAACCTAATGCGACAGTG
Source organism: Autographa pulchrina (assembly GCA_905475315.1). Classification (NCBI taxonomy): domain Eukaryota; kingdom Metazoa; phylum Arthropoda; class Insecta; order Lepidoptera; family Noctuidae; genus Autographa; species Autographa pulchrina. The sequence continues at coordinate 2,133,464 of FR997786.1, read as the reverse complement.
CAGCTAATATAATTCGGTTTAGCTTTAAATATCTTACAACAAATATTGCTAGTCATATTACAAACCGACGGCAAATTATGCCTATAGTTTCAGCGCTGTTGCACAAACAGGTCCTCTTAATACAGCCCCTAAGACCTAATCTTCATTACTTAATCTCAAGTTCCTTAATTAGTAACACTGACGTCAGCGGACTAAATAGGTTAATTAGTATCCTTAGATGCAAGGCCACTGTTATAGGAAAGCGGATATCGTCATATTATTAAAACCTAATTACTGGTATTATGACGTAATTGCCGTAGAATTTCCATGGAAACCAAATACTGAGAAGGAAAACCGATCCTTGTGGTGCTATTTCTTGGGATTGTAAATAAATTGTTTTAGAGCAATCAATGTAGGGCAATCTTTTGTAAAAATATTAATATGTATTTTAAATCAATCGTTTAACACAATATTAGATTACTATTTATTTTTTCATCATTTATTTTAAGAAAAACTTATTTCACAAAAATGTCACTTGTAAATTACCTGTAATTTATATAATTAACAAAAAATAAAGAAAAAAACTTATTAAAAGGAGAATTGAAAAAAGATTATTATTATAGATTCAGCCCCAGTTTTCAAGAAGACCAAAAATCTCATACAACTCAACCCAAAACTGAAATAGTTACACAACAAACTCCTAAAACCAGTATCTCCAACATCAATATAGATAGTGATAATGAATTTAATATTAAATTCAAACCCGTCAGCTTAACCGCATCATTCCAACACTTTAGCCACCCAAACAATAGGAGTGAAGTTATTTTGGAAGTTCGAATTCTGACGGGTCCGACAGACGGTGAAATTCTGTACAGTTGTAAGGATTTGATATAACCAACGACTAATTCGAAATAAGATATTAAAAACATTGCAGGTAATGTAAACAAATAAATAATGAATAATGTACCAGATATTAAAGTTGAAAATGAAAGACGAATGGTTGAATTTTTTAAATAACAAACGACTATTAAAAATTTTGGTCATAATAACATACTAACTACTGAAGTCGATTATCATCATTAAAAGTCATCATTAAGTATCATCAGTAAAAGTACGTATTCCTTTTTTTTTATTTTTACGTTTGGAAGAAGTGTTGTTGGATATTTATGTTGGTGATTTTGTCTCTTTTCTGTAATTGTTGTTTAAGTTTTATTGAATAATGTAAGTTACTTATGCTATATTGTAGAAGTCACAAAGATTGTAGAAGTCACAAAGACTGGTAATGTGGTTGTCTTCCCAATATACGAAGTTAGATATAGTTCCCTTAGGTATCGTTAAAAAACTATTTTTGGATCTCCTTGATTTATTATTCTTACTCGTTAATACTTATTACACGACTGCCCAAAAAGGAGTGTTATGTTTTCAGGGTTCATGTATGTATGTATGTATGTATGTTTGTGAGTTTCTTTATTCCACCATAACTTCTAAAAGGCTTGACCGATTTCAATGTTTGTGGTATCATTAGAAGCTTTGAGTTATCCCGAGTGATATAGGCTATGTGGACATTAAAAAATGGTCAAGTGTGAGTCGAAATCGCCTGCAAAGGGTTCCGAACGATATTTTTTTTGCTCAATATTGGTCATTATATCACTAAAGGGTATGAAATAAAAAACTAATAATTAAAAAAATTAAAAAACACGCCGCGCAGTCGGGGTATATTTGTAATGAATTGCCAAGTAACCGTCCCCCGACTGCAAATATTTGACTTGTTTTTAATTTTTTAGTTCACTTTTTTTGTCATGGCAGGCGTGTTTTTTAATTTTTTTAATTATTAGTTTTTTCTTGTTTGTCTTTGCCTCAAAGTGCATTAACATTGGTTATTTCTTCTAAGAATATAAGTTTGATGGTATATGTATGATGTACGCACTAAAAATATTATGACACTTGGAGTTTGAAATTGCTATTGCTTGGAGTTTACAGTCGTCTTAGGATATAAAATGAATATCGAAAATTTTGTTATAACCTATTTATTTTTGTGTTATATGGATACTGTTGTTCTATCGAAGAATAATGTTATTATTAATATATTTACTTACAATACTTTTATATTTTTTTTTGTGACCGGTTAGTGAAACCAATTTTCATATTTTACATAAAATAATATTTTAAAATCCCTAATCTGCTTGTATCGGTTTTCAATTCCACGAAATAAAAATAACCAAACAAAATACGACACATAAGTCTACAGCAGAAAATTTCCCGAAAACAGAAAGTTTAAACTAGAGAAGCAATAGGAAAATTTCCTAAATGCTTATGAAACGTGACAGAAATAATCGCAAAATCGCAAATGCAAGTTTACCTTAGTTGTTGAAGCCCAAACTATTAGTCACAGATGTGTCGGATATCATCCGGAGTTTCCTAATTAGTAAAGTTTCGACCAAATATCGGGGAGAAAACTTGTTACTATGCAAACGGATGTCGCTTAGTTCGCTAAAGTATTAATTTCGGATTTTGTGTTAGTTTCAACGATGCGTAATTTTGTGTAATTTGCAGTATCATTATTTATTTTAAGCATCGGTCGAGGAAATGTTGCTTTGTTTTTATAAATCTGTTGGGGTAGGTGGGTGTGGCTAATTTGCTTTAGGTACATTTACGTCTATAATATGTGTCGTGATGTAATAGTTTATAAAACCAGCCTTATATGACAACTCATGATAATGTCTTTCATATGACCCCGGACGCGATTGAACCTGCTTGAAAATAGTTTATCTTGTACCTACTTTTAATGATAATGATGAGCATGGTGACATCGATATGTTTCATTTCTGCAACGCAAAGGTGCTGATGAAGAAAGACTCAGCATATAAATAAACAGGCGAGTATAATACCAAACAGTAATTAAACTTGTCCTCCACATTTGTACACACTCCGTATATCACACATACAAATAGTCTGGAACTATCTAAATACATTAAAATAACTAAACGTTCTTTGTAGTTAGTCTTAATTTTAAAAGAATAATATGATCGTACGGTGGCTGAGTAAAATGGGTGGTGGAGGATAGAAAAGCAGTTGCTCCATACAAAATACAGTGTTCGGCTAAAGCAGACCCAAACAAAGCTTAGGAAAAGAATAGGCATAGGGTTTTTATTTCAGCCAGTTTTTCTTCCATTCTTCTCTATTGAGTGCTTCGATTTTAGGAAAACGAAAACGTAAATCCAAACAAATGCATATTAGATCATATTTTATTAATGAAATTAAACTTAAAATATTTACAATATTATAAAAACTAAGCCTACAAAAGAAATAAGAAGAATTATAAACTAAATGAAACTAAGAACTAAAACAAGGCATCAAAAAATTCATCCACATCGCTGTCGACTGGGAGTGTGCCCAAAAGGCTGGCAGCATTGCCACGTTGTATGGCAATGCTTATTCGCTGAATAAGCATTGCCTAAGTTTGAATTGTGACATAAAATCAACCTTCGCCTATAAACCTTTGGTTTACAACCTTCAAATTATTCCCTTCACTCTGTGAGGCTGATCCCTAATATCACTTGAGTATCCATCGGACTATATGGGCAAGCACTTGCTGGCACCCAACTTTACTAATTAGTAAAGTTTGAACACTGGATTGTGAAGTTGGGTTTATAAACAAATACTGTTCAGTTCGGATACTTTATTGCAGTGGTTGACATTTTGGTGCATTTATTAAAAATTGGATCTGGCTTAAGAGAGGAAGAGACCCATATAGATGGAAGCTTGACAACGTAATATGATCATTAAAAGTCAAGTTTTATATGAAGTAATAAAACCACTTTTTTTTCAATATTATCATCATCACCATCATCATAATTCCCAGCCCTTTCCTCACATCTCAGCAAAGGCCTCTCTTTCCTCAAGCCATTCTCTACGGTCCCGTGCCATATTAAAATCAGTAATCATAAGTGACCCATTTTTTTGAGAACATAAAATGTTCGTACCTCAGCAGATGGCTTATAAATGGCAATAATACTATAAAATATTATGTCATACCTACAAAAAGAAGTAGCACAAAACAAAAGATTATGGTTTAAAAATAAACATTCTCAGAAAATATAATTTATTTTAACAATTCCCATTAGTGAGTTCAGGATTAACTTTTCGATCAGTGAGAATCAGATCCTTTTAGAAATATACTGTATTTTTCATCCATTAATTTTAGGTTATTTTAAAGCAAAAATTTTGTTAAAATTTCCCAAAAAACAGATCCGCCACGGCGCGGCGCCACATTCGATTAAATTCAACCCGATAGTTTTAAAAAGACATTTTGGCATGGATTTTTCGTTGGAAAATCACTGGTGAAAATGTGGAAAAAAATGTCGCGTTCAGTAATTTTTCTGATTAATACCGGATGAGATTACTGATTCGGATTCCTATGAGGATCGTATGCGTGTTTTAATTTTTCTGAGTAAGGTCTATGTTTGGTTTTTATCTTGTTCACGCTGTTTTACAAATGAAAATTAAATGATTTCAGATTTTTTGCATAATGAGAAATGCTCTTTCTTTAGGAAATAAAGGTATTGTTACTCTACTTTTATTTCAACTTACATGTAATGTAAAATAATGTTTCCAATAATAAAAGAAAACGCCTTCTTTATGTTTCGCATTTTCGAAAAATAATTTAGAAATTATGTTTGTTATTAATTCCCATTAACACCATCTTCTTTAACAAGCTTGAACACGAACCTAATCTCAAAGCAATAAGTCTTTAGATTACAGAAACAGCACCGCTCGTAGCGCCATCTATCGCTAATCGTTAGCGTTGACAGCGTTATTGATGAGAGAGCAATTAATCATGATCACTTGTCCAAAAGGGTTTGGTTTCACTTAGCGCTGTTGCTTTTTACGCCCCATTTTGTTTCTATTCTACAGACCTGTACATTCATTGATGTTTGTTCCGGAAAATCACTTCTAGAATGTTCCATTGATGTTTCTACCGCGTTACTGGTTGTTATATTATTGTCAAAAGTTACCAGTATGTTGTTGTGTGTGGGAGTTAAGTTTGTCCTCGATATTATGGAAAAATAGTTGCTCCATAAATATGGGCCATAAAAATAATGGAAATGTGTAGTAAATACTGATTTATTACTGTTTCTAGTAAGATTGGAAGTCTATGATATTATTGTGAGAGAAAATTTTAAAGAATCATCTTTTAGCTTCACTATATTCCAAGTAAAATAAAGGCAGTGTTGAAAACAAACCAAAAATCATCGAAACGTCAGACTAACATTAAGGGAAGGCCAGGACCAATTGAAAAGTTTACGAAGAGGAATAAATGAATTATACAAACAAGCTTATTTACATTGCTAAATTAAATGTCAACTAAACAGCATTATTATAGAAGAAATTAATAAGGAAAGAAATAAACCTAGAAAAATCCTTACAAACAACTTAAGTAAAATCACCCTACGATACATAAAACATTACTTATAGACTTTATTAGTTGTAGGTTATTTAATCCCACTAAATCATAATACAGGGTTATTTGCCCCAAAATTTTCTTGTAATTTGGGCGACGTCTCACATATTAACATGATGCCATCAAACTGTCGCGTCAAATAAAGAGGAAAATTCATAGCCAGACATGAAAGTATAAGTACTGGATCGTAAAATCAACCCGACTTGACCCGCCTTATATCTTCTAGTTTTATATGTTTTATGATATTACGTAGTTTTATGGTTGGATGGTGTAAGGGATGAGATGACGAAATCTTTGTGGATCAAGTCTTAGAGTAGGGATTTAGTTTCTTCTGCTCTTGGATGCAGTCATTGACTTTTATCAGTTGTCTCTAAGGAAGACACGGGGAAAGGAATCAGGATAGCTTTGTTTAGTTCAATGCCTCTTTGAAAAAGTAGAGTAGCTATGCCAAAACTTAGAAATAATGAAAGTGTTGATATTGTACACGCTCACATATACATTGATGATGGGTATTTAAACGATGGTAAGCAATAATTAAATTCTCCATTGCTGGATTTTTTTCAATGTTTAACTCAAAAAAAAAAAGTGTGAGATTAGACTAGCCTTCTTGACAAGACATTCAAAATCCAAAAGGATTGTTTCAAAATTAAATAATGTATTCCACATATCAAGACTAAGTTCAAATGAACACAGCTTGAAACTCCAAGGAATTACGAATTCAAATACACGAGAGGAATCCAATATATGTCTGAAATCCGATTGCCTAACTAGTTGCGAAGTTTACCAGGACTCCCTAATTATGTCTTTGCTGTTGCTTTGGGGTCACCTAGCTGGTACAACTTTGAATAAAAGTTTGTAGGTACCGTTTTAATCATGTTTCGATACTACATTACGTAGTAGTGTAATTTGGTTAATATGAAAAGGTTTTACAGACCGTTTATGTGCAAGATTAGGATAGTTAGTACATTTTCTGTTTTACAGCTAAGTAGTGTTGTCAGCGGTATCTTCGTAAAATTGAACAAATAGCTTATCATGGGCATAGATTGATTTTACTCCCATTTGGTTGGTTTACTAAGATAAATCCCGACTTATTATGTCATTCTGGCTTTATCAAAAACCGATTTCAGTGTCGTTAAAGTAAGCTTATAGATTAATAGTAGGTAAAATAAAAACTACCAGTAATCAAGATATTGATTCTAACATTTATTTTTTATAAATAAATAAATAAATGCGGACAACATCACATACATTGCTCTGAACCCAAAGTAAATAGCTATTTAGCACTTGTGGTATGGAATTCAGAAACAACGAAGGTACCACAAACACCCAGACCCGAGGAAATGTAGAAAAGTGAGTTTCTACATTGACCCGTCCGGGGATCGAACCCGGGACCTCAGAGCTAGCGGCACCTTGAAAACCGGTGCGTACGCCACTCGACCACTTAGGTCGTCAAACATTCTTTACTATGCTAGTTTCGATCTGCAATAACAATTTATGGTTTTGAAATTGAGTAAACGAACTACAAAAACACCTACAGTTATAAAAATAATTTGTAATTTTAATAATAGAGCGGTGAACGAATAAAATTAAATTAATTAACGTAAAACCTTTGTAGTCTTGTTTTAATTTTAAAAACTCGCAACAAAATCAGAGTAAGTAACTGGCTGGGCTTAATTTCAATGTAGCAGGAAGCTAAATGGAAATACTAACCACTTTCATCTGAATATTACAATTACTTCTGCGAATCCAGGTTGATGAAAAGTACCTTTATTTTTACTGCAATAAATTGCATTTTACATCGTAAAGATTTAAGAATAAGTTTCATTTAATACAATAAAAACTGTAACCGATCATAAATGAATAGTAACTAACTCATGATTAAATTAATCATTGTTACATCATTGTCACTCTGTCAATCGCAAACTGAAATATTCAAAATTTATTTTTTATATTTTGCACATGCACTAAGGAGTTCAATCCTTGTGTAGAGGGGTTTCACAAACATGCGTAAAGAATACCCAGACTTGGTAATTAAGTAATTGTTTTTCATTTTGTGCAGAATGCAAAGAGTTCCTGCCTATCATCACGCTTAGTAGCTTAGATTTTTAGTAGATACACAAACAGCTCCACAGCTTTAAATCAGTCCCTTAAAGAAAACAGTAAACAAAATGCAATATCCTAACAGTAAACAAATGCTTTCTCTCCTCCAGAAAATTAGAAAATTTAATATCAAGAAAAATAGTTTTGTAAGAGAATGGAATATTAAGTTTAACACGGTGTTATTCTTTTCCTTTATACCAAGCGACAGGCACTTATTAAATAACTGCACTGAATATAAAAATGAAGCTTTTTACTATACGACATACAAGCTTATAACAATTTACATCAGCAAGCTTTCTCACATTTTCTCATCAAGTATAAAATATTGCAAAATGTTTTTCTAAAACGAAAAGGAATTTGCTTCAGAACTTTTAATTTGGTGGGAAATTCTATCTGGTACTGAAATACGTTAACGTTTCATGCATGTGAAATATTCAATCCATATGAAATACCTATTACTTACCGCTAGATTTAGAATATTACTGAAAATATAAGATAAAAACATTATATTATCCTTGTCACATTTTACAATTTGCAATAAAATTTAACACTACCCCCGTGGTTGCACGAAACTCAATTTTTCTCCGCCAAAGTAACAAATTCTTAACTTTGAAATGTTACACGCTATACTCGTAAAACAGCGAATGAACACAAAGAATAACAGTAAAATTTTCAGATAAGAAAACCTGGACCAAACTATGAACCCTGTGGTATCCCGTAGTAAAAACTCAAAAATTATTCATATTTGCGACTTGCCAAAGTTATTTTTCTTCCTAATAGATATTTTGGACGGAACTCTAAAAACTTAGACAAACGAGGGCTGCCACTAAAATGTTATATCATACCATCCAGTATACTCTGGTCCGTCGAACCCTTTGGATGAAACTGAAAATGTTAAGATTTAGATGGGATAGCGAGGTCAGTTATGCTGGTCACATCTGCTTGAAACTTATATCTAGACGTAATGTTTTATTTGACGCAACAGCGGGAAGGGACATAAAGTAAGGGATTGGGTTGCTTTGTGCTGGAAAAGTACCAAAGTTAGGATGATATATGATGAAATTCTTAGGAAATCTTATAGTGATATTGTCTTACATGCTAGGTTACTTGGCTGTCTAAATTAATAAGATATTATTGCATAATACAACATTCTTATGATGTGAGACAAATATTTTGTTCTCTTTAGTGTTTTTTTTAAGACTACTTTTTTTGAAATTCTTATTAATCTTCTTCATTAATAATAATAATATACTTTTGTATTATTAATATTATATATTCCTAGTCACCTAATGCACTTAAAAAAAGAAAACAAAATTGACATATTTTATTTTAGTACAAACGTATCTTAGTATACCTATCTTTCGATTGTTTTTTTTTAGAATGAAAATGAGATATTTATTTACAATTCAATACTTAAATCTAATATAACAACAAACACTTACAACTATACTAAAATTAAAGCTTATATAAACTGATCGATTGAAATACCTATGTTAAATACAAATAAATTTATTTCTTCCATTGGAATAAGATCTCAAAGTAACGTGGTACACGTAAGCAGTAACGCATAAATTATTCCATCAGTTAACATTACAGGCTTTATTTCGAAGGCTGTAATTACACGTGATGTATCATGAAAGTCTCTAATTAATTATTTCTTGCTTTAATGTTGACGCTTTGCTAATACGTCTGATTACGTACACGTTTACAAAGGAATTGAACAGAAAAATGCTTCAGAATTTAATGCTCGGATCCCGAATGATTTGATTGATTGATGTGAAAAGCTTGGCTGCTTAGTTGGTATGTGGATGGTGAGTTTTATTGATATAAATTTCAATACACAAAATAATCCAAGTTGGGTGATAGTAAAACAGTTTTTTTACTTTACATAGCATTCAAGAAGTGAAACTATATATTCAGTCAGTTTAAAAAAAATGCTAAAATTTGACATTAAGTTTTCAGTTACGCCACAAATTACATCTGCAAAATTACTTTCATGAACGTGCAATTTTATATTTTTTAACCTTACGCTCCAGAAATTTCCAGAACCTTTTGATTTAATCCACAAAATTATAACCGACAGTTAATAGGAAAAACGCTAATTCTTTTCGTCATTTACTTCTTTTGTTCCTAAGTACTTCGTAGATCTTTATTAATACCATAATCCCACCCAAGAAAATATTCCTAGAATTTTATCATCAGAGTAAAAAGTCCTGTAGCCATTAACTCAAGTTATATCAAGTGTTGAACCAACTTAGCGTGATGTCTTGCGAAAGCGACCCTTAAGTGCGTGTTAAGTATTACTTTAGAATCTTAAGACGTGCTTAACTTTTTTGAGTAGAAGCTTTTGCTGTAATATTTGTTTACTTACCAACGGTATATTGGAAAAGTTAAGCTTTCGGATTTTCTTATGAGCGTTACAAAGGCTTCGCTTTCCAAAGATTTTTGATCCGACGAAACAAAGGAATTTGCAACATCGATGAACCAGACAATCCTTATTTTATCTTCAGTTGGATTTTTGGGACAATGGGAGGTAGGGATGTAAATATTTGGCGAACGGTTTTATTGTACAGAGATCTACAAAATGAAGGATTATCAATAATTGTTACTTGATGTCATGCTATGTCATGACGTTTTAAGGTTTGAAGCTGAGAAAGATTATGTTTATGGTTATTTAACTTTGACACTCATAGTATGTAATATAAATATTTATTTGTTTGTAACACTTTATTTATAAATCTTCGTGAAAGCTGAAGATGTAGCTGGAAGTGAGCACACTTTTTCTCCTATCTACTAGGTATTGTGCTTATAAATATCGTTGCATTTCAAGAGCTTCGTAACATAAACTATAAAAATCTCGTCGGTCTCTCGGTCGTATCATTAAATTCAGTAAATGGTTTCCAATTCAGATTTGTTGATCAAACTACAATAATAATACTATTATTTACATACTGGCAAAAAAAAAAAAGTTATTCAGATTAGAAACTAAAACATAACTTTAACTTGCTAGGCCAGGCTAGGAGCTGAGAGTTTGCAAAAAAGAAACAGCTCAAAAAATACGCGAATATAATCGAAAATTTGCCGCCGAAAGGCTTGAAAACACAGCTAGAAAAATACATCGTTGGCAAAAATGTTAGGAACATATAGGTTGCACGAGTCATATTTTTCCATAGTTAAAGAAGCAACAAGTAACTTTCAATGCAAGAATAACAGTGATACTTCAATGTACAGTACAAAGAAAAACATTGAATAAGGTACTGTTGTTACAAGTTATAAGAACTTGCATTTGTGAGGAATAGTTGCATTTCTGACCTACATTTTCTTAGTCGTATAATAAGTAATAGTAATGGACGAGTTAATGCAAGCTCTGACAATGCAGTTCTCGTAGCTGAATTTTGGGCCAACACAATATAATAATAAATAAATAGTTTTTCTTCGATATTCTATTTGTGGAGGCTTGTAATTAGCAATGTGGATATGTAGAATGATTACCATATTTAATGTTATTAGTCTGTAAGCCTTCCTAAAAGCAATAAAAAAATATATATACATATTATAAGAAGAAGTAATAGTAGGTACTACTTGTGATACAATTAGTGGTGTAATATTAATTTTATCAAAAGCAAGGAATAACTCGTAGGTACAGGAAAGGTAAAAATCCCAAGGACTTTCATTTGCAAGTCAAAACATGCATGTCAAAGTTTGCAAGTCATTTACACATAAACATTTTTATTTAATCTACAAAAAAAAACTAATATTTGCAATTAATATACTAATTTATAACTGATTAACAAAACGATATAACCTAGACTAGTCATTCTCTGATGCAACCACGACTATATTGTTATCTCACTTTCCACAATGTTCGAAATATCCAATATATTAAACTAAATAAAGCTTGCATATAAAAACCCTCGTAAAATATAACACTTCCCGTACCCGGAAAGTGTGAAAAGGTAAGGCTAATCTTAATTCCCATTTTGCATTTTAATCCAAAATTAACCCTGTCAATTTTATCATTGATTGATGAATCAATGATACCGGATAATGGTATAAAAGGTATCCTTGTAAATATTCACCCGTATCGAAGGGTTAACGTTCATTTTCACTTTAGGTCTGTCTTTGTATTGGCTTGTACCTGTGTTAGGTGTTATACGATTTTGAACCCTATAGTCAAGTGAAGTGTAGTTTGGTACACCTCGCGTTTGTTTAATATTTGTCTTTAGTGTATGACGATTTCTTGGAATAAAGAATTACACACACATGAATGTAACACAAATACTATCAAGGTTCAATGAAATGTATGAGGTTATGTAGTCTCTATCAATGACACGATATTTTTTTTAAATCGATGCATTTTTCTCGGAGGTATCACCTAATAATGACACATGAAAGCATTCTACTTATAGGCAATTATAATTAACTCGATCGATTTAAAAAATATGAAGAAAAGACACAAAAGCTTCACTCCCACAGCTTCAATCACATTATTAATCTGTTTCATGACATTTGAAATTCTCAAACTATTGAAATAGCTTTTTATTCAAAAAATATATCCGACCACGAATTGTTATAACAAATAATTATTAAAATGAGCAAAATCTTCATTGCAAAATAACAATGACTCACCGAGATCATAAGGTTCAAAATTGAATGTATTTTAAATCTCGTTGTTTGAAATCTGGGCCAATATTAATACGGTTACATTCTATTTATTCATATGTAACGTTTATTGAAATTCTCTATTGTTATAGTTCTGTTGCAGTATACTATTTGTAGGTAGTCTTGTGGGTATTCATTTTGATGGAATTTAGTACTTTAGTACAGATCTTAAGTCACAGTTCAGTAGTCGTAGTAGACAGATAAAGAACCAAGGTAACCGACATAGCTCGTAAAATTAGCTCGCTGAAGTGGCAATGGGCTGGCCATGTCTATCGAAGGACCGATAGCCGTTGGAGCAGGCGAGTCCTAGAATGGAGACCGCGACTCGGCAACCGTAAGGTAGGACGCCCCCCCCGCCAGGTGGACTGAAGACCTGAAAAAGGTCGCTGGAGGGGACTGGATGCGGAGGGCGGAGGACCGGGTGTTGTGTCGCAAATTGGGAGAGGCCTATGTCCAGCAGTGGACTATGATTGGCTGAATGATAGTAGACAGTTCAGAATAATAAAAGCACGTAACATTTTAAACTTTACGTATCTATTATTTATTTACAATTTAATACTTAAATCTAATATAACAACAAGCACTTACAACTATAACATAACTTAATTACCAAGTGAAATGGTGGACTTAAAAAGTTGGGTCGTCCTAAAAAAATGTCCTAAAAAATATTTTTGAAATAAGAACTAAATTTTCAGTATTAAATAAAAAGTACTAAATTATCAAATAATAATAATATTAAAGAGTTTAAATAAAGCTTGAAACCAATATTGTTATTTTCTAAAAATAAATAACATCTTTTCTTTGCCTTTTGGAACACCAAAGTTTCTTGAGGACGTCACAAAAATATTTTTTCCCACCAAGCATCGAACCTTTAGCACGTCACGGTAGTTGACGTGTATACCACGTCAACTACTCGGCTATCACAGAGCAGCAATTACATTATTTATCAGGTTCATTTGTTACAGAACTCCAAATAAGGCCATGTTTGCGTAAGTGTCATATAAGCGGCAATTAACTGCGCACGCAAACATCAATGGTTGTCTGATTGCTCTTGTAATATATATTTACCTACTTATATTGCTTTTCCAACCGATTTTAAAGGTTAGGGAATTGGGAAATGTTACCTTTTCCTAAAGGAATCTACTTACCTTTCTTATTGTTAATTAATTACTAACTATTTGTTTTACGAATTATCAAACATTGCTATTATATATAATATCCTAGGACAACTCACACACGGTTATCTGATCCCAACCTAAGCAGAGATTGTGTTATGGTAACCAGACAACTGATAAACTTACTTATATATTTCTAAATACATACATATTATAGATAAAATTCACCCAGACACAGAACAAATGATCATGCTCATCACACAACATTTGTCCTGGGCGGGAATCGAACCCACTACTCCGGTATAGCAGTCAGGATCACTAACCACTAGACCAACAGACCCGTCAATGGTTTCTTTTTGTTTTAGGGAGACAGGGATTTATTAATTTAAAAGGTGTGTCATCTATCGTAGACATAAAATAATCTAACAAATAAAAATTATACTCAGATAAAATCCGGCATGATTTGATATCAAATAAAGATATTTATTTTTTACATATCCGCTGTAAATAATATTTTACTAGTTTTGTGCACTTAATTTTTTCTAAGAATAGAAGAAATAAATATTTTTTTTAATGAATACTTACATAATATTTTTGTCCATTTTGTTTCAGAATCATCCACCATGGTTGGGACGGTGTTGATTTTCATTGCATCGGTGTCAGCATTTAGTATAGGTAAGTTGAAATATTGATACTACTATTTTTTTAACTGTCCAATAAAAATAGATAATATAATAGATGGTAATGTAGATTTTTATTCATTAATACTACTAATTAATTACCTCGGTTTAGACATTGGCGTCAACGAGTCTTTTATAAGAATTTATTCTTTAGTATATAAAACTGTCAACTAGGTTTCTATTTTTATTATTTTAAATGAAAACCATACCATACAGGTGAACGTATTCGAACACAATATAGCACAAAAAAACCACAAAAAAAACGTACAGGAATATTTTTGAAAGCAACCAACCCAAAACTTTGACCAAACAAAACAGGTAAACATAGATTCATAAAATAATTTACATAACAACCCTCGACTCAATGACAGCGTTTCGATTGAAGCCAAAGTTTTAATTATACCGCGAAAATTAATTTGGGATTAAGTTCGGCGCTCCCATTTGTTTGAGTCTCAGTAAGGCTTCATTTTAAATGATTTTTCATTAATGACATAATATGTACAAACATTCGTCCAATCGAATTTTTCTGATAGTGATTGTTTTAATTGGATTTTAATTTTAATTTTTGTATGTAAATGTGTCGAGTATTTTTTTTGGTAATTAGCTCAATTGAAACTGTGAGTCGACGTTAAATGTACGGAAAAAGTCTCGGCAGAAAGGAATATAAGAATTCATAAAATGTATTTGCTTAGTATTGGTCTAGTGGTTAGCGACCCTGACTGCTATACGGAAGGTCGTGGGTTCGATTCCCACTCAGGACAAATCTTTGTGTGATGAGCATGATCATTTGTTCCGTGTCTGGGTGTAATTTATCTATATCTATACATATAATAAAATGGTAGGAAAGTCAAAACTGTACATTGAATATTTTTTTAAAAGAATACTTGGGGTATGATCTACAATCGATACCGAAGCCAAAAATATAGTTTTTAGAATTTTTGTCTGTTTGTCTGTTTGTCTGTTTGTCTGTATGTATGTCCGGGATAATCTCAAAAAGTACTGCATGGATTTACTTCAAATTTGGCATGAATATTATTTAGAAGTCGGGTCAACATATAGGCTACATATTATCACGCTATCACTTATGGGGAACGAGCAGTGAACCTTTATTTTTTCAACGCATTCTGTAACAACGTGTAATCTAACGACGCATATTTGAATGTTGTTCTTATGTTGACCATGTTATAAGCTAGCTTTACACTATAAAAATCACGCAATATAAGTAACTTAGGCCGATAAACATAAAAGAATATAGGTAGTATCAAGACATTTTTAAAGCAGCGCCATCTATGAGATTTCAAAAACATCAAGTCGAATTACACGTGTAAGCCCTTTTTGGATATAAATAATTTAAATTTGATCATGTTGGCGAGGTTAATAGTTGTTTTTAAAATTCATAGATGGAGTTGTGCATTTTCTTCTATACATATACCTACATATACAATACAGTTTTCGGAAAATCGTAGACGGTTGTTAGCTATGTTTAAGAATGCTATTACATTTAGCTGATAAGGGGTGGAGCTTTCCAAAATCATTTTCTCATCTGCGCACGTAAATTGGTATTATTGACTATAAACAAGGGGTAACTAGGCAGACTCAGGTAGCCATAGTGATCAAATAACTTCATTTTGATTGAACTAGAACATACTTTTCGGAAAACTAGCTGTCGTAGTAAACAGATTGGTGGTTGAACGAATAGATTTTAATGTTACCTACTGCTGCAAGTTCAAATCCAGTTGTCAATGTTTGTGTATTTTTTTGCGTCCATTTTCTTATATAAGTTTGAATGTTTTGTTACTCAAGTTCAAATCTCAGTAGAGCTAACCCTTTTTGTGTTTAACTAACAAAATAATTGTAACAAAATGCTAAAAAAGGGACGCCATTTTTAGAATTTTGTTAAAATTATTTTGTGTTTGTATTCACTATTTTCCCATAGGTAAGTTAGTTGCTCATTGCTGATCAAGCATATTTTATACTGTAAATTAATAATAGATTTATATCTATGGCCAGGACATTAACACTCAGTTACTTCTCACTTGACAACATAAGATTCCTCATAGATAACTTTAAAGATGGTTAAAAACTTTAATCCACTTTTAAAATTATTTTTCCAACGTAATGTGCAATGTTTTCTGTTGGTCGCCTATAGTATTCCATGGACAAGATTTTTTTTGTATTTGTTATTTATTATTGTTTTTACCAAAAAATATTTTTAAAACACAATCTTTAGTGTGTGCGAACTCTTAAATACTCATTATAAGATAGTACGTTTTGTGCGTGCAAGATTTTTTGTTTATTTGTTTAAATTTCATAAAGTTTTTGTATCCAATTACCGAAAGGTTGGCTCAAAACCTTAAGTAAAATAAACTTTCTATCGAATTTTCTACATTTTAAAATATATACGTACGGTATTTGAGCCCCTCACCTTATGCTGGGCAGAATAAAGTGACTTTATTGTAATGGATATAGCCTCCGTCTTTGATAAGGGTAAAATGAGATTGTCCTTGGTCAGCTATTACTTATTTTTCTAAACGGTTAAAAATAATTTTAAACACAGTTTTGGTAATTCTGCCCCTGCGCCTCTCAATACATACGTCAACTTTTTGTAACTACCTCCTCTTTCAGTCTCATGGGTCTCAAGTATTCCTTATTAACATGAAGTCACTGCCTATCTGACATCCCCTCTCAATATTATAATGCGTAGTTCAGTATTTCTTGATATGGAATTTCGAATTTCGGAGTTCTGAACCAAAATCTCGCGCCCTGCAGTCTTACTAGGGACTACTGTATTAATTAGAACTATGGCATAAGAAACATAATTGTAACAAAAAAAAAAAAATATGTCAGCATAATTGTCAAACTTAACCTACAAAGTCACAAAGCCGAACCTATTTGTCGAGTGCAAATCAGACTTAGTTTATAACCGACATATGCCCAGAAAGCCATTGCTTGGTTAGGTTCGACTTTGTGGCAGAAATCAATAGGTTAGGTTAGGTTAGATATTGTGACCTTGGAACAGAGCGAGCGAAGCGAGCGACGAATAATTATGTTATTCAAAATTAGTCTTTGTTAACAATTACGTTCTATTTATAGATGATGACGTTAACGTTGCTAGGCGTTTAATAACCAGTTGACTACTCATTGTGTTATACCTAAAACCAACATTTACCAGCTGACAGCGGTAAAACCTAGCATTTACTAAATTCGAATGGTAAGAGCCTAAAAAAATCGTCCTATCTTCAGAAATACTTACTTTTACCAACTCATGTCGGTAAATGCTAAGCCTTACGCGTAAATCGTAAGGTTTACCTTAGTTCAAGCTTTTACTTTAACATATATATCGAATAGTGGACTACATAGGAACATGAATCCAGCAAATCGATTTATTTGTGCCATACGGAAAGTTACTCGCAGTAGGCAGTTCGTGTTGGTGGCCTTCTATATAACAGTCAAAATATTTATGCATAAAGATGAATGATATAAGCGAACAACGTCGCGGGTACAGCTAGTCTATAATATGTATGTATTTAGAAAAATATAAGTATGTTTATCAGTTGTCTGGTTCCCATATTACAAGCTCTGCTTAGTTTGGTATCAGGTGACCGTGTGTGAGTTGTCCCAGGATATTTATTTATCATTATTTTATTTATATTGTGTATGGCGTGATCAACATTGTGGATCAACACAAAATAATATTATGGTATTTTACGCGTATTGTCATTAAAGTCTCTATTTTCTATATATTATTTGACAAGTAACGATGACCAAGCAATGAAAATACTGAAGTTTGTAGGATTTAAAAAAAAGTTTTTATTTATATCATGTGTGATAGGATAAAATTGGTAAAAGGTCTATTAATTATACAAAATAAATAAACAATGGTAACTATTAAAATAATTTAAAAATGAATGCATAATTTATAAAAAAATATTCCTTTTTTCTTTTGTAAGTACCGGATTGTATCTTAACAATATTTTACTGAAAATGCATTTTCCCTACACTAATCTGAGAGATTGTATCTTTTATGACGCTATTTACATTTCTTTTACTTTTTAATGCGCAAGATTAAGTCAATTTATTACGATGCGAACTTTTAATTGCTCTAAATCCATTCGACCCAGTTAGCATTTGTGGACACAAAATAACTTTTAGTTTTGTTAATTGGAAGATTTTGCTGAATTTCAAATCCTTTTTAGAGTAAACAAGAGATCAGTAATTTACCGGATTGATTATAATTTTTTGAAATGATATATTTTTATTAACAATTCAATGTTTAAATCTAATACAAGAACAAACACTTACAACTACACTAAAATTAAATCTTATATAAATAAATAAAACTAACACCAACAACAACAGTTTGACGGGCCTGTTGGTCTAGTGGTTAGTGACCCTGACTGCTATACCGGAGGTCGTGGGTTCGATTCCCACCTAGGACAAATCTTTGTGTGATGAGCACGATCATTTGTTCTGTGTCTGGGTGTAATTTATCTATAATATGTATGTATTTAGAAATACATAAGTATTTTTATCAGTTGTCTGGTTACCATAACACAGCTCTGCTTAGCTTGGGATCAGATAACCGTGTGTGAGATGTCCCGAAATATTATTATTACCTAATTATAACACGCGTCAAAAAACTCATCGTCATTTTTTGAATACCTACATATTTTTCAGAAGTGCGTGGAGAAGGGAGAGGGACGCCTTTGCCCTGCAGTGGGACAATATGGTCTTAATAGATCTAGATAGATAATTTAGGGCATTCAGAAAAAGATAAGATATTTCTCAAATAATTTATTTTTACATTGTTTATAGACTGCCTCGTTGGCCTAGTGGTTCTAAGCGCGACTGCTACGCTAGAGGTTTTGGGTTCGATTCCCAAGTCGACCAAGGTGTTATTGGGTTTTTCTATAAAATTCTCAGTAGCAGGTCGGAGTTTGGATTTGTGTCCGGTTAGAAGCAATAGGCTCGCCCCCTATTACATGGGACCTAAACATACCGGCAAACTGTGGGTGTACATTGGTACACCTCTGCCTAACCCTTCGGGGATACGGGCGTGATGGTATGTTATGTTATGATGTTGTTTATATTATAATCCATGATCAACTGTTAAAATGTACGCTCTTCCTTGAAAAAAAAACTGATTGTTTCTGATTGGTTAATATAAAATTTTAACGAATATAACACAAAACATTTCCTTCCAACAACCGAACCAAAAAGAAAAACAAAATTTAATCACAAATCTTAATCCAACAAAACTCTGAAATAACGAACTCAATTAGGACAAGTAGGAAAGACAAACAGTTTTCACTTGCCTTAGCAAAGTGAGGCAAAAAGAAAATATGGAGGCTTTAGCCGCAGAGACAAAGGGCTTAACCGCTTGTCATCCCGCGCAAATTGTAACGGTGCAAATACACAGCTCTGAGCAATTTGAAAGAAGGTTTTGTTGAAAAAGAATTTACTTCTTCTGGGATTTCGTATACGGGGCTAGTGAAGACAAATCAAACAAGGCCAGATGATAAGATTTAATGACTTCGTTACCGAGTTCTTATTTCTTTCGGGTTCCATCATATAATAAGACCAGTTTTAATTTTTTTTTTATTATTCAATACTTAAATCTAATACAAGAACAAACACTTACAACTACACTAAAATTAAATTTAATCTTATATAAATAAATAAAACTAACACGCGTCAAAAAACTCATCGTCATCCTTGTCAATGGCGGGAAACGTGCCCAGAAGGCTGGCAGCATTGCCACGTTGAATGGCTATGCCGATTCTCTGTGCAAGGAACAAACCAGCTCTCTGATCACGAGTAGAGTCTACCAAACGTTTTGACAGTTCTTTAAAAGACCACTTTAAATGAAAAAGAATGAAAATTTGGCGAGTGTGAATGAAAAAGGCCAGGTCAAGAGTACCATCAACCGAACAATGATTATATATGTACGTATGTATGCATGTTAAAAGTACTATATTATTGCCTTGTCACCGACCTTACATTTTGCAGAATTTCTGATCAAGCTGATGTCAGAAGCTGTTCTAATTCTGCTTGCAAGATTTGACCTATACGAAAATATACATTGCATGATAGATACAAGCATTCAAATTGCTCATCAAAAAATTCTAGCAAAACCTATAGTATATGTTTGAATTAAAGAATATGACCAAAAAGCAACAAAAAAAACTGCCATATTTTTTATTTCTTCCTACTTAACCAACTTTTCCATTTATCTTTTTAGTTATAATCATTTGCATAATGTCGTGGTGGCCTAGCGGTTCAATGAACGGATTTGTATGCACAAGGTTGCAGGTTCGAACCCAGGCAAGTACCAATGTGGCTTTTTCAAAGTTATATGTACTTTCTTAATTATTCTAAGACACTTCTGACAAACCGTGAAGGAAAACATCGTGAGGAAACCTGGATTCCAAAATGTGGGATCTGAAACCGCCAATCCGCAGAAAGCAACTGTGGTGATCAATGCTCGTGCCTTCTCTATATGGGAAGAGGCCTGTGCCCAGCAGTGGGACGTTAAAAGGCTGGATTATTAAAATCATTTGCAAAATAGTCCGTGTAACCGCACCTTAACATTTAACCGGGGAGAATCTTTAAAGCGGTTACCTAAGTGACGAGGCTTCTTCCCGTTCATTGTTAACTCAAAACAATAATAATGTTGCCTCTATAGACAAGCTGGCTTTATACTAATTTTGGTATAAATAGTCAAGTCAAGTCATCGCGCCTTGTGATTTGTTTCTTTAGAACTTTGATTAAATGTGTATTGTTCTTGTTTTTGTTTGTTTACACATAAATAATAATATATTTCATATTTATTTAATTTCTTATTGATTCTTATTTAGAGCTATTATTTAGAGCTCTTATTTAAAGAGGGGCTCGTGGCTAAGTGTAAGCCGTACGGTTTGACCGATAATACAGGTTAAGCCGCGCTCGCCGCGGTTGGTCCGTTGATGGGTGACCATTTATAACATACCCAGACCCCTCCATGTTTCGGAAAGCACGTTAAACAGTAGGTCCCGGTTGTCATACATAGATCTTTGGCAGTCGTTAAGTCAATCCTGACAACCAGTCTAACTATGGGATACTGTCGCTCCATGTGAAATACGGTATTCAGCTGAATCCGGTAAGACTGGTAGCCGACCCCAACATAGTTGGGAAAAGGCTCGGGAGATGATGATCTTATTTAGAGCTACTCTTTTACATACTTCTTTTGTATCAATAATCATACAGACCACAATTATGATACACAGTTTACTTTTTAATCTGTAATTACACTAGGGAACATATTTGCTTGTAGTTGATTTTTTAGCACTTAGTTGTTATTTTATTAATTTCATGATAGATTATAGTTGTCTATCATCATATAAAATACAAAATAAATAAAATAGAACGGTTTTCTTCTGCGTTACATTACGTATAAATGCATCTTTAAACAACTTAATACCTACATTATTTTATATTCATGACATTACTATACCACCTATTTTGACGAAGCCACAATATATAATGACGTCACACAAACAAACGCGTTCATATCAATGTCTAATAAAAAAACATCGATACCATTCAATGAAACCGAACTTTTAAATTGCTCTGACGCGTGACGTGCCCGAGAAATTAAATCGAAAAACAGCGAATTTTTAAATTAAATTCGGAATGAATCGGTATTTATTCTGTATAAGCTTTATTGTTTTTTCAATAATTATTATTGATGGAAATAGCTCTTAGCTTTTGGTTGTAATTTGTCAAATTAAATTCTATGTAGGTATTCTGTTCTTAGAGATCGACAGATTTAGATAGAGCTCTGACTTTTGATCTTTTGAATTCATGTTTAAATCTCGTGTTAGTAATCTTATTGTGAAATAGTAAAAACTATTCTTTACTGACTTTTTTAGTAGCCTATATACTTAACTAATTTGATTTTAGGCCAATTAAAAAAAGAACTCAAAGATTTTAGCATAATAAGTGTTTTTTTTTTTCAATTTTCTTCTCTGCATTTTTTACACTGAGCTGATTGACATCTATACAAATAATACACGTCACAACAAAAACTAAAATTATATTCTCTCATAACTGTGATGGCTCCTACACACAGTGCCGGCGGCAGTGCCGCCGGGCGAGCCGCCGGCCAAGCCGCCGTGCGCCCGGCGGCATACAAAGGAGCCGCCGGCATTTGTTTGTGTGACGACGCGCGACGGCATGGCCGGCGGCGGCTCGCCCGGCGGCACTGCCGCCGGCACTGTGTGTAGGAGCCATGATAGATAAGAACGAATAAACAAATGACATTCGCACATTTAGAGCACATGTCACACGACCCACTTTTTGTATCGGAAACAAAAATAAAAATCCCGTGAATATCTATGAACGAATTTTGCATTCTCTCTGAATAAATATGTGGATGCAATTTTTCTGCGAATTGGATAAGCCGCTTTGGTGAAAAACATAAAAGAAAATCCCAATAAATAGTGCTTTTCACTTTTCTATTGTCGCTACTACTCTGAATTTAGGAATTAAAATCTTTTTTGTGTCATTAGTATGACAATTTTATTTTCGACGAATATTATGATTATACGACTATACTTTATTGTGAAGTGCATTGATTTTCAATTTAATCCTGATGAAAAAAATACCAATATAATAATAATATAAATACTTATTAAATCATCGAGATAAAAAAAAAAAACATATTTTTTTCAGATAATTGGTGTACAATGGAGAACTAAAATTATTATTTTATTAAAAAAAAAATCAAGCGCCTAAGTTATTTCCCATTTATGACACGAAAAGTCAAATAGGCAGGTATTCGATATAACAACAATATTGCAGAAATACTTTAGAAACAATATATTTCATCTTAAATTGAATTTAGATTTCAATTTAGGGACGTCCAACAACAATTGTCGCTGATTTGTTGAGAACAAGACAAATTGTTTAGGTAACAAAAGAAAATATTAAGGAAATAAGTTTACGGTACAGTACCCTATTTTCTTCTGGATATAGTTTTGGGTATGATATAACAACATCCTATAGGTGAAAGTATCTAATGTGAGGCCGTAGTAGTAGTAGGGGTTTTTGTCATGTTTGTGTCTGATATTCTGATCTGTTCATTTACTCCTGTGGCGCCACGTCTCTCACTCACTGTGCGCAGGACCTATCTTACTATCGCTCATGTCTATCGTTAGCTTACTGGGATCATAATTATGGCTTGTTTTCTTTACTTAAAATGTTCTTTAACAGGGGTCCGTGGAATTATTTATATTGTGAAAGTGGTCCGTGACTGCCAAAAGTTGAAAAAACCCTGTACTAGATGAAATTAAAGTTCAAAATAATAATGAGGAAATAGAGAAACACAGTGCTCAAACTTTAATAAATAAAATAACAATACATTTAGAATTACAACTGTTGAATTACTCTAATCAAATAAGTCCGTAGGTTCTATCCAACTTCAGAACAACTAAAAACAAACAAAGCAATAAAGCAACTCAAATTAATAACAAAACAGAACTTTAATAAAAACGTATCAAATCCCCAATAATTTTCAATCCATATTTAATGCAATTCGCATTCCAATTAACCACGATTCTGAAACGAATCGTTGCGTAACACGGATGTCAGACAGAAGAAAAATATATTTTTATTTCCTCTACTAAACAAAAAAATAGTCTTTGTTTACAGGGTACTCATAAACGCATCGGGCTGTACAAATTTTAATGAGACCAGTATCATCGTGGTGTATTTTTTTCTCTACAATATTATCTCGACTGTGGAATATCGCAACTGCAATATTTTGGTTCAAACCTTTGATGTCGAAATGGAATATGTTTATCCTTTGAAATTATTGTTTGATATAATGTGAGGTATTTATGTTATCTAGTTTAAATTTTGACGCATTAATGAGCTTACAATTGAATGGGTTGGCACATTTTGTAATTTTCATGGTTTTCTAGAAATTGTTGCTACCAATAAAGGTCTATTAGCAGTCTATTTTTTTTTAACACCAATTTGATCCGATTTAGAAACTATTATTTTTTGCTTAAAATAATTTACTGTGTGTCCAATAGTCACCAATTCAGGATTTGATGATGTAATTGATTGCAATGCGCAATTTTTATATGCACATAATTTAACGTGTTTTTAGTTTTTATTGGTTCCTCTTTGAACTTGATTTTTAACATTATTTTATGAGGAAATCGATTGTAAAAATAGTATTGTATTGTATTGTATGGTCTTTATTAATTTTGATAAAACTAAATGCAGTTACAAAAATAGGCCCTACAAAACCGTATAAACGGTTTGTCTGTAGGTGCGTATATACATCTTTTAGCAAATGTCTTAGTAGGCTGCGGACATTTATAATGACGTGTACATCAACTATCTATTTTACATTACATATATTTATATATCATTATAGGTTTACATGCATCCATACGGATCCATGCGCGCGTGGGGACGTGACACGAATATACACACAAACTACATTTTAACTCATATCACAACACACAACCAATCTCGCGCATGTACCCATCAACTCCCCCCACACACACACTAACATCCATACAAATGCATGCACCCACAATCTATGAAATAACATATTACAGAACTATTATATATAAAACTCTATTAGTACATATTTATTGCATATTACAAAAACTACACTATCCAATCAGTTCACAGAATACTATTTAACAGGTAATCTTTTAAGGCTTTGGCAAATTTGTTTTTATTTGGTTCGTTTCTGATATCAGCTGGTAAGCTATTGAGCAAGTATGGTATACGTTTATCGGTAGTTCTGTCGCCGTAGTAGCTAGCTACTCTAGGAACCTCAAACTTACCAGCTGATTTCGATCTAGTGGTGTGGTTATGCGCTACTAGTTGATATCGCTCCCAGCTGCCATGGGTGTTAGTGAGGAGTAAATATTTATGTTTTGAACTAATCGGGAGAATTTTACATATTTTAAATAATTTATAATAATTATCTTTACAACTGTTTTTTGTTTTTTTACTAACTAATAGTTTTAAGAACCTTATTTGTAATGCTTCTAATTTCTGAATATAAGTTTTAAAGGTGAGTCCATAGCAGTCTAGGGCGTAACTTAATATTGAATCTACTAGTGATAAATAAATACATTTTAGCGTGTTGGCGGGAACTTTGAAGCTTAGGTGGTAAAATTTTCCTATCAATATTCTAAGTTTATTATGTATATAATCTATATGGCTAGCCCAAGAGAAGTTTTCGTCAACTTTCATTCCCAGGTATGTAACACATTTTTGCCTTTCTAGAGGTTTGCATTTGCAATTTACAGAATTATCATGTATACACTCGTAACTATGTGTGTAAATTAATGGAGCAGTGTTGGGTGGAATTAAGTAAGGCGAGTGAATAATGAGCAATTTAGATTTATCAGCATTGAGCACTATACCGTTGTCGTGCGACCATTTAACAACTTTGTCGACGTCTTGCTGAACGAGGCGACATGTCTCGGCGAGGTCAGTGCCGGCGCGCAGCGCACACAGGTCGTCCGCGAACATATATGCCGAGCAATGGCTCAGCACGCCGCACAGGCTGTTTACGTGCATCAGGTAGCACAGCGGCGCACAGCCCGCCCCCTGCGGCACCCCGCTCCTCACCTCCCTCGCATCACCAAATGTTTCGCCCAGCTTTACTCGGAAGATTCGCGCTGTTAAATAGTCGCGGAACCAACTATTCAATGGTTTGCTTACTCCACACTCCTCCATAGCGTTTAACAGAGTGTTTGTATCTAGTGTATCAAACGCCTTTTTGAAGTCGAAGAATACTGCTACGACTAGTTTTTTACAGCTGAGGTGGTTATTGACCTCATTACAAAAGTTTAGTAGTAAAGTATCGGTACTTTTCCCTTTTTGGAATCCATGCTGACATTCGTTAATAATTTGGTTTTTTTGGAGGTATTCCCCTATTTGTTTAACTATACATTTTTCTACTATTTTATTTATACTGGATAATATTGCAATTGGTCTATAATTTGAAAATATTTTACGGTCACCTTTTTTGTGTATGGGTCTTACTATTGCTTCTTTTAACTTATTTGGATAAATATAGTTTTGTATACATAAATTGACCAGTTTGGCGAGAACTGGACTTATTTTGTTTACAATCAGTTTGAGATCAGTCATGCGTATGAGATCGCATCCGGGAGACTTTTTTGTGTGCAGGTCCATAATTATTCGTTTAATATATTGAGGGCTCACCGGTTGCCATCTCATACTTACTAAATTATTCTTAACATATATATTTCTATCTAAGTATTTAATATCACAATTATGCTTAATACTATCTATTTCTTCTGTAAATGTTTTTGAAAATTTGTTGCAAATATCTTTTTCATTTCCCTGGCCTATCATATTTTTAAATATTATACTATCTAATGACTGTCTAGTTTTACCCAGTCATACCCAGTAGTTTTTGAAGATTTACAGAGACAAAAGTTATTCACAAACATTAAATAATTTGAGTCGAACGATAAGAGGTTTAACATTTTGCACTTAAAAATATGTCCTGAACTTTATATAAATGTCTTAAGTCACAGAAAAGTTTTCACTTTTCTAGATTTTTGCAAAAATAAATATAAAACGGAATAGGAAGAGTGAAAAATCGCATTTTCAGGTTACATAATGTTCAGTTTGATGTCATATTTTGTGTCGGATACAAAAACCTTTATACCATAAGCCTCCATTTTTAATAGAATTTTTTTCGAAACCTTTTGATGTTTAGTAAATTCTTCTTTGATAATACAAATTATTGCATGTCATAATTTCTGTTTATTTAAGGTTTTTTTGATTCACATCAAATAATTTTAATTAGTTTGTTGGTTTTTGTGTCGGTATGCAAAACATAATTCCATTTTACAACAAAATTAAATAATCTTGGGATGTTTAGACTGGTTTCAATAAAAAACGGAAATAAATAAATGCATCTATTACAGTAAAGGTACTTGCCATCATAATAATGACACTAATTTATTCTAACTATACAGATCAAGCTAAATGGTATGCCCAGTTTTGCCCAGCTGTGGGTATCATAAAGCCTGATGATTACAAAGACGAAACAAAAAACATCCGAACCTCACACGCATACCACGAACATAATATTCAACAATACAAGGTATAAATAACATTCTCATATTAACGTAACATCTACCTCAAAGA
Organism: Autographa pulchrina; assembly: GCA_905475315.1. NCBI lineage: Eukaryota > Metazoa > Arthropoda > Insecta > Lepidoptera > Noctuidae > Autographa > Autographa pulchrina. Next base: position 2,106,267 of record FR997786.1, on the reverse strand, counting down.
CATTCCATTGATTATCTAGTCACAACATACCACAGGTGGCTCTAAAAACACATTATTATATTTTCCTTGTATGATAAAACGGCGGCCATTTTTCATGTCAATTCTGCGTATATTTCTTGAGCTTTTGACGGTGATGTATAGTAGCAATATGTTAAAGCAACAGCCTGTATACACGTTAATTGAATATAAATTGAATTGGATATTCAATGGATGTGTGATTAAGATTAATTTTGTTTTTGTGACTTTTTTTAACCAATGAACTTTTTTGAGTCTATTTTTAGTTACGTAGGTATATGTTGTAGTAAGTTTTGTTTCAGTTGTAGCTAAGTACTGAATGAATACGTCAAGTGATCAGGGTTAAGCAACAGTGGCCAAGGACTGTACATGATAGGTGAAAATAAATGTTAAAATTAAATCTCATTTTTGACAAATCAGGTTTTTTTTTGGTTATTCGCCTCGTTCTTTTTACCGTATCGAAGTTAAACAGTTGTTTTTCCTGAACTAAACTTTTGTAGCCACATAATATACTTGTAGTTATAACATATTTTATTAAAGTTATAGTAATGGTTTCTCTGTATATCGTCTATTAGCTATTTTCTGTATGTCTATTCTGTAAATAATTTCGGTATCGAGCTTCACCTGAGTGACAATAAAGCTCACTTCAAAAGTGAACCCAATTGGCCTTGATTTAGAATTCAAATTCGAGAATACGTATTTGACATCTCACCGCGGATTCCGCTGTCGAGACATGAAAATAATGTTACAGAATAGCACTACTGATCCGATTAAACACTTTGTAAGCATTGTTGATAATTACATCGACATACATAATAATATGTACTGAGCTATTGTAATAGTTATGTCTATCTAATTAGGTTGGTATACATAATATATATCACTTAATGTATGAATTATTGATTTGTAAGTATACCCATTATGCTAAGGAAACCATTGATAATGTGTGGCAATAGAAACCTAATACTCTCTCACATTGACAGATATTTGATTCTCGTCCTTTAGATACAAAAGTAGATAAAACAGTTAAATAAAGTAAGATGACATATTTTTATTTGGCACTTAATTAAGTTCTAAGTAATTACTTAGAACTAAATAGTGTAGAAAATACAGTTATCTATAAACTGAAAACAGATTTTGAACTATAATATACCTTCAGTACGATTTATAAAAATTTGTAAGGTGACATAATTTTATTTAGCACTTATGTAAGTAATTAGGTTTTAAATGTATGTTGTCAAAAATACTTAACCATCAACAATCTATAAAATGTAAAAAAAAACGAAACATCACAGTTTTTAAAAAACCGAATTATTTTCAATTTAATAAAGTCAACCGATCACGTTCCACTGTTGGGTATAAACCTCTTTCAAGATGCAAGATTTGACATAAAAAAAAAACTAACAACTTAAATACCACGCAAAATAAAGCATGTCAGACTCAAAAACAAAAGACAGTTGCAATACTGCCAAAACCCCATTAATATGAACACGCGTCTGCACTTCGTTGGATCACAAACGGAAACCATTTGATCTTCAAATAGCTGTGTTTTTATCTCCGAAACTTGTTTTTATTGCACATCGTAAAAGAATCTCCTATGATAAAAGCGCAGTGAGCAAAGATTGTAAAAAAGAACGGTCATTACTTATGTATTTGATGCATGTTTGGTCCCTTGGTAGAGGAAAATTCTGTAGAATATATTGTTTGGGGAACAAGGTATTCGGATATTTCTGAAAATTCTTATACAGCTCAAAAATAGGAATTCAAGTGAAATTCCTTTTATTCTATCTTAAAATTGTGACTTTTGGAACTAGGTTTTATTTCTAAAATTTTCGGTATCACAAGATGAAAACTCATTTTTTTTTATTCTTAACTAGTGACGACGTCTTCGAATTAAAAATCTATTATAACTCTTCTGTTTTTGTGTGTCTTTAGAAGACAGAAAGCCCAACAGTGGGATAGAGCAATTTTTTTTACCGAAAACCTTTAATAAAATTGGTCAGTCTAAACCACCCCATCTAACATGCATATGCCAGTCAAAACCAGTATGCAAGCAAGAAAAAAACCCTCGTCAACTACACTATGTAATTTAACACACCAGCGAGCCTTTCATGTAGGCACAAAACACCACTAGTCTGTGTCCCAGAATGACGTCACTTCATGCATTTTAATGAACATAGCATCGTCCGTATGCAAACAGTGAATGCGTTGGCCTACTGTTTTGTATACTGAGAACTTTTTACACTGTATGTTTTTTGGCCAGCACACTGGTATTTGAATGGAGTTTTGCACCCTTATTACGAGTGTGCCAAGTTGTCCCATTTCAATGGTTCAAGTAGAATATATCTCGGTCAGGCCATTAATATAATGAATGGGTTTTCAACAGCCTTCATAAAACGAGTTCCTTATGGCATACATAATTTTACGTGCTTCTAGAAACGAAATGAATACAAGAGCTGTAATGAGGCGGGCTTGTCCCAAAAAGAAAAAGATGTGAACATAATAATAATAATATCCTGGGACAACTCACACACGGTTATCTGATCCCAAGCTAAGCAGAGCTTGTGTTATGGTAACCAGACAACTGATAAACTTACTTATATATTTCTAAATACATACATATTATAGATAAATTACACCCAGACACCAGAACAAATGATCATGCTCATAACACAACATTTGTCCTGGGCGGGAATCGAACCCACGACCTCCGGTATAGCAGTCAGGGTCACTAACCACTAGACCAACAGGCCCGTCGACAACATTGCCTTAATAAATTTAAAAGGACACAATAAATAGCTTTAATTTTTAGAAAAATAATAAAATGTATGCAACTAATGCTAAACGGTTCATAAGAGTTCTATGTAATAATTAGCTTTTAGAAGTTCCATCTAAAGAAAAACAGAAATTTATGATTTACAAAATACGCAAGAAATATTAAAGGCTTCAATATAATTTAAAATCCATTGTGTACCAGAATAACTTCGGGAAATGGCTTACGAAACTTTTTTGAGTAACAGTGGCTTAAGTAACTTAGTTTGCAAGAGTCCTTTAATTCGTATATAATAACTTTGCTTGTTACGACTTTGATTTCGTGGGTAATGAAGTTCTGTGGTTTGGGGATCAGATTCAAGTAAATAAGCTTATTAAGAAAATAATATTTTTTTAAAGAAACGTAAACAGATGAGTAAAATTACTTTTATTTACAATTTATAACTACGTAACTTTAATTTCTATCGTTATAGTTTCTAGCCCAGAATCAGAGAAATATCCTGAATATTCTGATATTCTTTATTATATTTTGTTGCCGTCAAAACTTGACTGGATTGAACTTACTAATGGTGCTATAATTTTACTTTTAAATATAAATAATAACTGTGTAATACATAGATAAAAACTCGGAAGGCCCAAAAGAGGATGATGAATAACTTTGACATCTTCCAAAAGAACTAGCCAATTTTTGAGGAGAAGTATTTAAATACATCATGGAGAGATTTTGATCTTGTAGTAGGGAATAAAAATACCAACAAAGTAATTATGTAACTAAGTACAATAGCAGGGCAGAATACCTCAAGCAGGACCCGAACCTGCGACTACTGGTTATAAAACCATTATCCATTTAAGCACACTTCATTAGTATCAAATTGAATACAGTTAAAAAAGACTAAAAGCTCAAGTAACAAAGACAAAGCCTGGACAATTCCTTTGAGACAAACAAATTGAAAAGCTGAAGTGGATAAAAGTCTATCTGGATTAACCCTAAACTACATTCGATACCTCTAGGGATCGAAAATAGTATTGGAAATAAAATTCTGGGAGGAATGAAAATTTTATTATCCTGACTAAATTTCGGTCAAGAGACTTCTATTTGAACTGTGATTGGCCCACTGACATTGAAAGTGTAGAAGAATGAGAAATTGCTTTCTTTTTATGTAGAGAAGAAAGAGATAGAAATAGAGATATAAAGAAGAAAGGAGAGTTTTAGGTTCTAATGTGAAAACCGGGTTTCTACGCGATGCTTTCCTTCATCGTTCGTCTTTGGCGTTTTGGAATAAAAAAAAATTGAGTTGTAAAATTTTATGTTTCCTTGGTAACCAAGACCACAAGGTTTCCAATAAGTTTTAGTAGTATTGGAAAATACTTTTTGCACTATTAGCGATTACTAGATCAAAAGAGAGCGGGAAAGAATATAGGTAGCACTGTGAAAAGCCTTAACTAGCAGTATTATTAGGTATATTTTTACTAGCTGTACCCGGCATGCGTTGCAATGCAATTTATTCTACCTAGCACCTGCCTACTACCTACCTACTACCACTTAGGAGTATGGAAAATAGATAGTAGCCGATTCTCAGACCTACTGAATATGCTAAAATTTCATGAAAATCGGTCAAGCGGTTTCGGAGGAGTATGGTAACTAACATTGTGACACGAGAATTTTATATATATTATTACATTGAATTTCAAAAAAATAACCGGTTTTTGAGGATAACATACGTATTCCATTTACATACTTACACAAATATTTCTCTGAAGTTGGTAATTTTCAAGTAAAATAAATACATTTTCCCAGAAAACGCAATATAAAAATCCTATCCGACATCTAAAATGATGAGCAAAAGATAATAACTCTATGCAATCTGCGTTGTTCTTTTATTCCGAGCTCAGCATGCAAGCTTACATAAATCCCACTATCTATATATAATAGTATTTTGTTTGTTTGCAGATGCGTTGCTTGTCCTCCGCACACATGACTTGGCCAATGTTGACGCAGCGGGAACAAAATATCGTCTCACGAAGTAAGTTGGAATTCTAACCTTATAACTAAGAACATAAGACACATTTTAGAAGTTTACAGACCAAGAATCAGCTTGAAGCTTGAAGTTTTCTTTAAAACTAACCTGCAATGGAGTTTCAACTTTATGCTACAAAGTTTAAGGTTTTATTTTCCTTGTATCGAAATGTCGTGGCCTGTTTGTTTCAGTTAGGTAATCGAAGTAGAAAATTGAATGTTAGGTTGGTTATTTTAAAGTCGATATTCAATTGACAGGTATGTAGAGTAGTTTTAATATTATAATGAGAATGTGAAGTGAAATAAAATGTAATGGGTTTTATGCGAACGGTTTTGTATGAATTTTAAAACACATTCAATACCCTTTCTGGACACTGGTGGATTATTTCGACTCTATGGGATTTATTCATACGTTTGGGAAAAGGAAAAATAACTTATGACTAGTTTGTGGTTATTAAATGACTGATAAAAATATAAGCAAATAACAGTTTTGAACAATGAAATGATATTCTCGCGGTTATAAAAGTAAAAAAATAAAAAAATCTAATAAAGCCAAAATATGAAAAGTTATAAGCTTGTGTTATGGTAACCAGACAACTGATAAACATACTTATATATTTCTAAATACATACATATCCAAATCCAAACTTAATATTATAAATGCGAAAGTAACTCTGTCTGTCTGTCTGTCTGTCTTTGCTTCACGCCTAAACTACTGAACCGATTTGTGTGAAATTTGGTACAGACATAGTTTGGAACTTGAGAAAGGACATAGGATAGTTTTTATTACAAAAAATAAAATAAAAAATAAAATTTATTCCGGACATACAGCGCCATCTATTGGTCAAGCGTCGGCATCAATTCAGTACTGAAAATTCATCGGAAAAATGTAAATAAATAGTAAAAAGGTATGAAAATATAATATAATACAACTTTTAGTACAAAGAAAATGCTCTGACGGAGTATAGATAATTCTATTAGTACTATATGTCGAGTTGGTGATCGCGCAATGGTGTCGATCGTTACACGAGTTCGGTTCATGTTATTGTTTTAATTCATCGGAAAAAAATAAAAAAATAGTAAAAAGGTATGAAAAAAATAATATCAATATAATAAAACTTTTAGTACAAAGAAGAGGGGCACACCGGCAGATGAAATCAATGCCTGTTTAAAAGCATCTGTGCTATGGACACATGTGAAAAAGGTTTCACTGTCGACGAATATGCGAGTATTATAAAACCAAAAATCTGCCGGAAGTCACTATTCCACGCGAACGAAGTCGCGGGCAAAAGCTAGTTATAGATAAATTACACCCAGACACCAGAACAAATGATCATGCTCTTCACACAACATTTGTCCTGGGCGGGAATCGAACCCACGACCTCCGGTATAGCAGTCAGGGTCACTAACCACTAGACCAACAGGCCCGTCAAAGCATAGACATAGGCATAGAGTCTGTCAAAATATAGATATACCAGTAACCTAGTCTAAATTAAATTAAGAAGCCAAAAACGCTACCACAATTAAATTCAAAATTATATCACGAAATTCTATTCTCACTAAGTGTTGATGTAATATGTATTTCTGAGCACTTTATGATGGAAGGCAATGAAAAACAGTTGTATGTACCTAACTATACTTTGGCAGCTTGTTTTAGTAGAAAAGAAACAAAACGAGGTGGAACATGTATCCTTGTTAAAAACGGACTTCAATGGGAAGAATTGCCAAAAATAGCCAAATTATCAACCCCAGGAATATTTGAATGTTGTGCTATCTCTCTTGTTGACTATAAGACCATTATTGTATGCATATATAGAGTACCGAATGTAAACAATCTTAACTATTGTCTAAACAAACTCGAAGGTATTTTACATGAGCTGAAACAAAAAAATAACAAAAATATTGTAATCGCAGGAGATTTTAATATTGATATGTTAAAATCAAATAGTCATTCCATGACACTTGAATGTCTGTTTTTAAGCTTCAATTTAAAACTTGCACTGAAACAACCGACACGTATGGCTAGCGGGACATGTATAGATAATTTTGCGCATAATTTTAATAAATCGTGCAGAACGGATGTGTTAGAATTCGCATTATCCGATCACACTGCTCAATTGTTACAATGTCCAGTTCGCAAACTTTTCAATATGAACTACTGGTATATAACTCAAAGAGATTATTGCGAAGAAAATATAAATAAGTTTAAAGATTGCATAAAAAATATTTCGTTTTCCGAGTTATATGATACTAATGATCCAGATACAGCCTATAATTTATTTAGTGATACCTTCAAGATGTTCTACGATTTGTGCTTTCCTTATATTAAGAAAAAAATATACACTTTAAAAAAACCTAAATGGCTATCCCACGGAATTAAGCTATGCAGCAGAAAGAAAAGAGCTCTCTTATGGCAATATAGGTTAAAACCAAATCTAGCAAAAAAAATTGCATTTAAAACCTATACAAAACTATATAAAAAAATTATTAATCTTACACAAAAGGCGCAGAATAATCATAAAATAAAAATGTCAACCAACAGATCAAAAACTACATGGCAAATCATCAATAAAAATAAATATAATACTCCTAAACAGCATATTAGTCAAATTAAAGTAAATAATCATAACATCACAGATCCTAACGATATCTCTAATTTGTTTAATAATTACTTTGTTGATAAAATACAGCCTTTTCTAGACGATAATAGTATACCAGTATCACAAACGTTTTTAAAAACAAACAAGTCTAATAAGTCTATGTTCATGGTACCGTGCGTTCCGCAAGATGTACAGAAAATTATAACATCTCTAAAAAACACAGGCAGTGTAGGGTACGACGGTATTTCAACCAAAGTAATAAAAACAGTTGCTAATGAAATATGTGATCATTTAAGCTATTTAATAAATCTAACCATTTATGAAGGCGTATATCCACACGCATTAAAAACATTAATAATAAAGCCGATATTCAAAAAAGAGAATAGAGAGCTAATGGAATATTACAGACCGATTTCTCTTATTCCTATAATTTCAAAAATTTATGAAAAGTACATCTATATACAATTAAATAAATATATTGAAAAAAATAAAATACTTTGTGAAGAACAGAAAGGTTTTAGACAGGGTAAAACTATTAATATGGCAATATATGACTTTATGTATAAAATTATTAGCAATGTGGATAAAAGATCACCAGTCTGCGCCATATTCTGTGATATGACGCAGGCTTTTGACTATGTACATCATACTACTCTCCTTAATAAACTAGAAGCTTATGGTATCAGGGGGAATGTTCTAAAACTTATTAAATCATACTTAGAAAATAGAACCCAAATTACAGAAATTAGTAGAATAAATATAGATATTAAACAAGAAGAAGTATTTCGATCGGCAGAACGTAAAATTAGTTATGGTGTACCCCAAGGGAGTGTGCTGGGGCCGCTGCTATTTATATTGTACATAAACGACTTACCTAGTTTCATAGACAAACCTTTAACTCTATTTGCTGATGACAGCACTATGACAATCCCATGTAATAGTATTGAAACATATGAAAATGAAATCAATGAATCTCTAAAATCTGTAATTAAATGGTTAGACAATAATAATTTGAAAGTTAATTTAAGTAAAACTAAAATCGTGCACTTCAGCCAACGTATACTACGATTGAATAATGTTAATGTACACTATAGGAATAACGCCATTGATGAAGTTGAAAATACAAAATTTTTAGGATTGCAAATAGATAGTAAACTAACTTGGAAACCACACATACACATACTCTGTAAAAAACTTAGTAAATCTGCATACGCTCTACATACACTATCACCAATAGTAAACACCGAAGCTTTACTTACGGCCTACTATGGTCTAGTTGAGTCACATATACGATACGGCGTGATTTTTTGGGGCAACTCTACCGAAAAATTAACGGTATTCAAAGCACAAAAAAGGTGTATTCGATCTATGTTTCAACTAAAGAGTACTGATAGTTGTATTCCATATTATAAAAAGTACAACATACTGACACTGCCTTCTGTTTATATATTTGAAGTGGCCATTTTTGTGAAAACGAATCCTTCTCGATTTGAACGTCTTAATGATGTAATACCGAGGAACAGACGCGACAACAGTAAAATGTGTCTCCATACTGCACGAACTGCATTAATGCGCAAAAGTATCTGTTGCATGGCTCCTGTCATCTTTAATAAAATACCTCAAAGTTGGAAAAATCTTAATTTATCATCTTTTAAAAAAAGACTTCGTAACTTTCTACTGAATAAAGTTTATTACAATGTTGATGAATTTCTGGCGGAAAAAAATATTACTTAACCTAGCTACTTACTATCTGTTATTGATTTGTTTACGTATGTTAAATGTTTATTAGATTTACTGGTTCACAGAGTCATTTATATATATGTTTGTTATTGTTCATAATTTATACCTACTATAATAATGTACTAAGTACTTTTGCATGCCTACGGGTAAAATATGGTTGAGCTATATGTTTATTTGTCATCTTACTGTACCCATATTTTGCAAAATAAATATCTTTGTCTTTGTCTTTGTCTTTGTCTTTGTCACTACCAAATGTTTGAAATAAACTTGAGGCGTAATAAAATCCTTTTTATAATCCAATTGTCAGGAATCCTTTAAAACTTGAACAAAGGGCTGTTTTTATATTCTTTAAAGTTTTTATTTGGCTTTCTAAGGCCGGTATACACGAACTGCTCGAGCAGTCAGTGATCAACGCACGCGGACTGCGCGAGCTGCCGACCGCTCTCGCTCGTCACTTGCGCCTCCCGCTTGCTTTGTGTTTTGTCGACCGCTCGAAGCAGTCGAACTACTTCAAACAATTCGTGTTGATAGAGGTCTATATTTCACTACGCGTCGTAGCTTGTAACAGTCCATAACGACTGCTTCAAGCAGTCCTTTTGTGCTAGGCCTAAGAAACTGTTTAACGTGCAATTTAAGGTCTATTTTATCTTAAAATATTAAATTAATTCTTGTTGAGATAATACTGACGGAATTACCTGGTTTTTATAACTGTCCCTATTTCAGTGATTTTTCTGTTGGGAATACCTACGTATATCTTGATAATTATTAATTTCCTTAAAACTTAATTCGTAAATATATTCTTAATGTTGCTACGTGTTCGGGTGAAAAATATTCCAAAAGTATAAATTCAATTTGATGTAGGAATAGTTTTTTAGCAATAGCAAATAATATGTAGTACATATAACACAACTTAGACCAGTATGTATGCTTATAGTAAGAAGATAATAATGCCATCTGTCCTCGCCAAGTAGAACTCTCAACATGGGAATTTTATTTTAATAGTGAAGGAAATAATTTAAACCATAGTCTATGGTAGTTCGACACTTGTCTATGTAAAGATTTAAGCTGCTTGCACCAACTAGCGAGCGGCGAGTAGAGCGGAAAAACGTACAGTCACTGAATAAAGGTTTCGCATCTTTCGCAATTTATTAGTTGTCCCACAGCTGAGTAAAAGTCTCCTCCAATATACTTTTTACACGACTGCCCAAAAAGAAGTGTTATGTTTTCAGGGTTCATGTATGTATGTATGTATGTATAGTATATAGTAAGTATCATATTTATTACTAGCTGTGCCTGCGACTTCGTTCGCGTGGATGACGAAACTTATCAATGAGTTTTTAACCGCAAAATTAAGTTTGTTTTTTATTGTTTATACTTTTCCGGGATAAAAACTACCCAGTGTGGTGCCCAGGATAATAAAGAATAACTATACCAAGTTTCATCGTAATCGAACCGGTAGTTTTTGCGTGATACCTGAACAAACAGACAGACAAAAATTTTGTTAATCACACTTTTGGGTTCGGTTTTGGTTTTGGTTTAGTAACCATTATTTTTTTTTATATTTTCAATGTACAGAATTTTCACTTCTACAGATTTATTATAAGTAGGTATAGAAGATTTTTTTCGGATAAAAATGCTAATAAAAAGGGTAAATTAAGTATCATAATAATATTTATTATTGAACATCAAAAAATATCATCCACTAAAGCATCTCAAACGTATAGGAGAGTACAAGTCCCAGTCTTTGTTCCCGCATGCCCAGAAAAGATAGAAAAACTATCGCGTACACATAAACATCCAATGGAGTGTGAAACGCTCTACAAAACCTATTCAATTCAATCGCTAACACTTTTCTCGGCGACTGTACGAACTGTAAGCCGATTGGAAAAAGTTGCAAACTCGACTTTGTTTAGTAATAGGATTTAGCTAGCAAAGATTGCGATTCCTTACTATTTATTTAAAGTTACGAATTGATAGACGTATTGACTTTTAATATTAGCTGTTTATATTGGTTCCCTACTGGTTTTATGTGAGGTTTTTTTTCATTTTACTTGTACTGGTTTTTTTTAAGTATGTGTTAGCCGAAAACTATAAACTGTATTGTGTCTTGTTGTGATATACTTTTGTCTAGTAAATATTTCCCTATGGCATATATTTTTTTGTGTTTTTGACGTTATTTTAAATTTTTATGAAGTTTTTAATTCGTTTTAAGATAGTTATAACTTTTAATAAATATGATAATTTAGCGAAATAATTTTATAAAAATTTTAGAGAAATAACGAGCAAAATGAAAATGATCTAGCTTATGAAATTAGAAAATTGTCTTGTGATACTTAATTTTGACACGATTTATTATTATTATTGAGAGAGTGCGATATCAAAAAAAAAACATACTACTTTCAACGATATTCTCATTTAATCTATTATTTCTTTTACAGATCAGGAATGCAGACTTTAGTCTACAATGGTAAGTGTATTTTCAAAGAATTAATTTAAAAAGTAACCTGTTGATATAATTCTACATTGTTCTTATATATTTTACTTACTTTACCGTTTGTTTGAAATAAATTAACTTGAGGAAGAGTTTTCTTAATAAAAAGTTTGAAAATAAAAAGATCTAGGATTCTCCTTGTTTGTCATAAAATGGAAGTTAAACTAGACAATAGATTTTACACCTTTCTTAATGCAAGCAGATTCTTTTGACGAAAGTTTATATTAATCCTTTAACAAAGACAAGAGAAAAGTTAAATAATGTTTTTAGCTAAGTAAATAAATTTATTTAGAAAAAGAATTGTAATTAAAGTGTCGGTTTGTAATGTCATAATATCAAATCAAATCAAAATACTGGATCTCTTTTAATTAAATTTTTATTGCATGTAACTGACTAAAGTATTGAGTATATTTTAATACTCTTTACTTTAGTCAGCTACATACAACTTAGGTATATTTAAAAAATATATTTATGAAATTAACGACTAAACGTTTTGGTAACAGCTACCTCTTACGTGAATAGAAAGAATACGGGTGAAACCGCGGACCGCAGATTCATAAATAAATTAAGAAATGATATTTACTGAGAAAGCTACCTATATAAAAAAGAAAATAATACATTTTCGTTATAAAAATATCGAGACAAGTTTTAAACCAGCCTTTTCTAATAATTAAAAAGCCTTCTATTGTTTCTAGAAAAACATGTTTTTCTTTTGTTTGTTTTAAGGTCAGAGTTTTTGCCTCCGAACTTATAAAATAAATATGGACCAAAGCTTTTTTAATAAAAAGAAAACAATGACAAAAATACTGTATCAACATAAAATATATTTTTAATGATAAACTTTGTGAAATAGAGAATTGGGCGATTGAGAATTTTAGAAAAAATACATGTAGGTATTGGAACAATTTAGTAAATACTCTGAATATATCATTAAAATAAGAAGCTTAAATAAAGTACCTAATACAAATTTAAAACATATATCTAAAAAAGAGTTCATCTAAATTAACAAATATTTAATAATAATAATAATCCAGCCTATAAACTTCCCACTGCTGGGCTCTTCCCATATAGAGAAGGCACGAGCATTGATCACAATGCTTGCTCTCTGCGAATATTTAATTTGTTAAAAATAATTTGCTATAAAGATCGTAACATGTAGAACCTTCTGAAGCCAACCAACAAAATAAAAACTGATTAACAAACGAAACTTTTTCAATATTTCTATTTTCCTAGGAACAAAAAATTATTCTATCTAGAGTAATCTAGTATTAAAAAATCCTTAATTTTGATCACTGTATAAACAATATTTGTAAAATAACCGTTTTCTTAAAATAAAGAAACTTCTAAAGTACCAACAAAACAAAAACTTTGATAGACATTACAGACGTAACTTTTTCCATAATATTACTATTTTCCTCGAAACAAATTTATTTGATCTAGAGTAATCTAGCCTATAGTAAGGGTCTAGATGTCATCAGAATTTGATCTTCAAGAAAACTATAAAAAGGGAGAAAGATAAAAACTTTGTTACTTTTTGTATAAAAGTTTTTATTGTGGTCTTGACACGAAGTCAAGTATACTTTATTTGATGTTTTCTATACAAAACGTATAAAAAAACTAATGTGTAGGGTTATATTTTCAAGAGAAGTGTCGTTAAATAATATTGTGCTTACTTTATGCTGTATTTCGGAAAATTCGACAAATAAAACAAAAAGTAGCTACCAATTCTAAAGCAACGGCCACACAGAAAAGACGCAAGACGAGGGCGGGGCGCGGACCCGTCGCAGACAGGGCGCCGTCACGACTTTTTAACATATACAGAAAAGACACGGACCCGTCGCAGACAGGTCAACTCGCAGGTCAACGTCGCAGACAGGACAAAGGACAGACAATACTCTGGTCTGTTATAATTATAAATTACTGGATTATTTTCAATTAAATTACAAAATGTAACGTTAAATTCAAAGTCGTCACGCATTTTAACGTTCGTTCACACGTAACGTTCTAACTACTCCGACGCAAGATGCACAATGGCGAGCGGGCGAGCTCTGTGAGAACCTGCCCTCCGCGCCCTTTCCGCTCCCCCGCTTGCGCCCGTGCAGGCCCGCGTTCTGCCCGCGCCCTGTCCTTTCTATATGTTTTCCAATAGGACGCCGACGAGTTAACGTCGTGACGGCGTCCCGTCTTTTCTGTATGTTTTACGTCGCGACGGCTGTATACATTTTATATGCAAGTAGATTAAACGGGCGCCGCGACTGCGACGGGTCCGTGCCTTGCGTCTCTTCTGTGTGGCCGGTGCCTAAGAATTTTCTTTAAAACATAAATGTTATTTTAAACAGTTGATTTTAAAATGTGAATTCTTATTTACTATCTTTTAGTTAATATTACGGACCACATTTTTTTAATATATATGTATTAAAGTAAAATAAGTTTTTCAGAAACGATGTCTCTTTTTCCAAGAATCTTTTCATTCCGTGGGTAAAGATTTTTCATTGTAAATAACCACGTGTACTTATAAAACTACATATTTCTATGTGAAATAAATAGGTCAGGAACATAATTATTACTAACCTAAAAACCATGGAAAATAAGTATAAAAGAGATCAACATAAAACTTCAACAATTCCGTCACTGATCTACCTTTAAATCCGAATTTGCATTTTCTTCGTCTCAAGCCCGAAGCCGGTTTGAACTGCATAAATCTGGTTAGATCCAGTGGGAAGCGGATTTCGGCGGTCGTTACCGGAATCAGAGCAGAGATGACGTTAAGTTTGCGGAGTTTTGAAGTTAATTTGCAATTGTGACTTAGTTTTTCTTTGACTGTGATATAATAATTTAACTTTAATGGTGTACAATAAAGAATATTCTAAGTATCTATCTATCTAATAGTGCTGTTATAAAACATGACGCCATCTCTAGTAAAACAACCCACTTCTAGTGAAATCTACTCAAACACTAAAATCACATCAACTATTTGTGAATATGTTATTTACGTAAACAGCATAATATTATTATAGATTTTTAGGAATCGAGCCAAGCATTCATATACCTAATTAATACAGGCACAAAAATGAACCTTACTGCCTGAGAATAAAATCTATCTGAATGTCAAACATTCTCAAAAAACAGTATTATACAATGTCAATACTAGCAGTATTTTAACAATCCATAATTTATAAAAAAAGGAGTAAAAAATAGCAATCAATAGAAACTTGTGAAAAGAGGAAAGGGAGGTCTTTGCCCTGCAGTGTGACAGTTCTGGCTCTAAATAATAAACATAACATAACATACCATCACGCCTGTATCCCCGAATGGTTAGGCAGAGGTGTACCAATGTACACCCACAGTTCGCCGGTATGTTTAGGTCCCATGTAATAGGGGGCGAGCCTACTGCCACTAACCGGGCACAAATCCAAACTCCGACCTGCTACTGAGAATTTCATAGAAAATTCCAATAACACCTTGGTCGACTTGGGAATCGAACCCAAGACCTCTAGCGTAGCAGTCGCGCTTAGAACCACTAGGCCAACGAGGCAGTCTCTAAATAATTATTATAACATATTTTACACAAATACAACTTTACCCTTTGTCATTATGTGATTCAATAACATATAATTATCTCGCTAATACCCTCATAATAATATGTTAAATACTATGATAGGTAATTAGTCAGCGTTTCACAGAGCTGTCACGTTATGCAAAGCTCAACGGGCCAAATTAGCGTCAGCAATACTAATCTACCTTATTACTGTTGTAGTTATTGGAACTATAGTTGTGTTTGTAACTCAAAAGATTAGGTACAGAAGAGGAAAATTGGTTATTTGCTTACAAAAGGTTTTTTGTGTTTGAATATAAAGGCGAAAATTATTTAGCAGAGAAAAAAATGTTCTGACTAACACACATGTGTTTCCATGCGTTCGTATTTAATAGCGAATTTTTACAAGTCTGAAAAAATGTTTTTTTTAATAGTTTATTTTAGATTAAACCGCTGGGCAGAGACAAAAAATATCTTATCATTTATAAGTATTTTGATTTCAGTGTTTTTGTTGCTCAATATTGGGAAAGTGTTTGTTAAGAAATTTATGCGCATATATATATGCGCATAAATTATAATAGCTTATGCTATACTGTATTATATGACTATATTGGAAACACATTGTGGTACCTTCGTTGTTTCTGAATTCCATAACACAAGTGCTTAACAGCTGCTTACTTTGGGTTCAGAGCAATGTATGTGATGTTGTCCGCATTTATTTATTTATTTACATACTTTATAACCCAAAAAAAAAAATAGATTTCTTAAAAGCCAACCATTAAATATATTTTCTAGTAGGGAAAATTTCACAAAAATATTTATCAAACACATAGCCACATTTAAAAAAGCACCATGTATAACGAAGTGGCTCTAAGTTTAAGATTCCCACTCAGCACTCTTGACCACTCAAAGACAGATCTTGAACTACTTTCTGCCTTCAAGTGGCATACACGGATGAAATATTTCACTTAAATTGCCTGCCAGTAAAATAAAAATATGATGCTTAAGAGGAAAGGGGAGCGGACATTTTTGTTTTTGAAGAAAGTATTGCTGTCGCTCTAATTCCCCCCGCCCTCTAATTCGTGCGATAAAGACAACTGCAGCTCAGACCGAAAAACTGACGAAAAATCGAGGTTTGGCTCTCGTCTATTTTCTCCCCCAATTCTTAACCAATTTTAAAGATATTTCATATACTGCATGAGAAAAGAATAATCTGTGCCTCTATTTTTTCCTTTTTTCGATTATTGTTGTCAAATTCGAAAAAAACGCGTCTGAACACTGCGGTCAAAATAAGTACTTTTTAGAAGGTTCTAGTTCCTATAAAAATTATCTTAAAAAAGGAAAAAATAGGGGCATAGATCTAGTTCATATTTATATTACTGCAAAAAATCATAGCCCTAAGTTCAGAAACCAGTGAGAAAACAGACGAGAGCGTTTGTATGGAAAAATGTCCGCTCCTCTTTCCTCTTAAGATTAATAAACTTACTGCCTATTACTTATAAAGATGTTACAAATTTAATAACTACGTCTCGTGACATTTGCGTACTTTAATAAGTGGTTCAGAAGACACCATGGTTTTTTTCAATGCTTAAGTTAAATATAGCACATAATATAGATTCAATATACAATTTGAAACGATAGTAAATAATACTGCAAACTTTAAAGTAAAACGAAGTCAACCAGAAACAATTTTGTTTGTTAGGTTACTTTCCTTAAAAATACAGAGAATGAAAAAATGTAGACAATAGAGGTAGAATCTCTAGAAAAAGCAAATTCTGAATATTGGTTCATTTCTAAACAAAATTTCGCAAAAACTCAGGCCTCGTACAACCAGACTTTTCAGATTCAGATCAAAATACAAATTCCTCAAAGAAAATTCGAAAAGAAAATAATTTTAGTCACAAAATTCAGCAAACCAATTTAAAATAGATCCAAATAATACAAACAGATTCCCAGTAAAATATACTTAATAAACATTCCCGAACAATCGATACAATACGAAATCACAAACACAGCTAAGTCTGCAATTTATGGAGAACTGCATATATCTGGATTAAACCGCCTCGGACCGGATTTCGCCGCTCGAAACCGGCGCAGCGCCAATCAGAGAACGCTAATCTCACTTAGTTAGGATAAGCCGTGTAATGTTATTACACACTTATTATTTAATCAAATAGAAAGGTAATACAGGATTATAACAGGATTGTGGTGATTTTACAGGCTCTTTACCAAATTTTGGTACCTATATAAAATGTGCCGAAAATGGGTCATGTATGACAGCCTAATGATGATTATTTATTTTATTACCGGGATAGCTATTTGCATTATCACATACAGCATTTTTTTTACACGGCAAATATTTAATCACGTGTCATTTTAAAAACATAATATAACATACCATCACGCCTGTATCTCCGAAGGGTTAGGCAGAGGTGTACCAATGTACACCCACAGTTCGCCGGTATGTTTAGGTCCCATGTAATAGGGGGCGAGCCTATTGCCACTAACCGGGCACAAATCCAAACTCCGACCTGCTACTGAGAATTTCATAGAAAAACCCAATAACACCTTGGTCGACTTGGGAATCGAACCCAAGACGTCTAGCGTAGCAGTCGCGCTTAGCGCCACTAGGCCAACGAGGCATTTTTTTTTACACGTCATAATAATATGTTTCATCCCGTGTCATTTTAATGTTCATGAAAATTCTTGTTATATCAGTATTTGTTCCAGTCATGCGGAATAATTTTATACAAATTTTAATTAAATTGTAAACTGAAATATTGTGGACAAAATGTGCTTTATTACTGATAGCTATATTATGTTTTTCAATTAATTATTCTATAGTTATATTACAAATAAGAGGGGCCGATAATACAGGCTAAGCCGCGCTTTCCTCGGTTGGTCCGTGGATGGGTGACCATTCATAACATACCCAGACTCCTCTGTGCCTCGGAAAGCACGTTTAGCTGTAGGTTCCTACTGTCATACGTAGATATTAGACAATCGTTAAGTCAATTCTGACCACCAGTCTTAGTATGGAATACTGTGTTACCCAGTAAAATGGGTTGTAGAGGTCAGATAGACAGTTGCTCCATGTTAAAAATGGTATTTAGCTGAATCTGGTAAGACTGGAAGCCGACCCCAACATAGTTTAGGAGAAAGGCCTCGCAGAAGAAGATCTATATAGATAACATTATTAATTGTTATAAGTATTTAAACAGACCTTTATAAACTTACATTGAATAATATAAATTTTCTATTCTTCTTCCAAGTAATTAACAATGCTGGCTCAAAAAAAATACATAAAACAAAAACAAACAAACGTATCACCCAAATAGACCTACTAATCCTACTAATCCATCAATTAGATAGCGAGTGAGCACTGATGAATAGACTATACTATACATAATTATATCCTCCTACAGCCTACAGCTTACATGAAACTACCATAAATAAGTACGTCCAATTTGAACAAACGTCCAAATTTATGCGCGCCACGTAATTACACAAATGAAATTAGACATTTTAGTGATGCGGTGAAATGTAGACAGACTAACTAAGGGATACTGTTACCTAGAATGTGTTTTGAAGGTCAGATAGGCTGTTGTGCTATGTAAAATATTGGTATTTACCTGAATCTGGTGAGACTGGAAGCTGACCTCAAAATAAGTTTTGGTTTTTATAATCTTTAAAAAACATGTTATTTAGGCCAAGCCGTTCAGTGACCGGCAGCAGAAACAAAGTGACAACAAAATTTGCACAATTATTGCTAACTCATATTATACGTATAGATATAACGTCGCCGATTTGTAAGCATAACGTTGCAGGATTTTCATTTAATCAATGCAACTTTTTTTCCGCAGTGGGACAGTAGAGGCTAATAAAATGTTTTTTCTTTTTTCTGAGTTTTGTAAACATTCCTTATTATTCTTAGTCCACTGTCAATCGTTGAAGAGTAAAGCTCGTTCTTCATATTGAGAAAAGGTTTTTACCAAACATTATAGAGACAATTACAGGCCCAAATCTATACTTATAATAAATCTGGAGAAGTGAAAATTCTGTACATTGAAAATATAAAAAAATAAATGGCGGGGCGTGTTACTAGACCGACACCGAACCCAAAAGTGTGAAAAAAAAAAATTTTTTGACTGTCTGTCTGTCTGTTTGTTCAGGTATCACGCAAAAACTACCGGTTCGATTACGATGAAACTTGGTATAATTATTCTTTATTATCCTGGGCACCACACTGGGTACTTTTTATCCCGGAAAAGTATAAACAATAAAAAACAAACTTAATTTTGCTGTTAAAAACTCATTGATAAGTTTCGTCATCCACGCGAACGAAGTCGCAGGCACAGCTAATATTATTATAAAGCGTTCGGCTAGGTAGAATATGAAACACGGAGAAGACAGAAAGTGCAATATTGCACATTTCTTGCAAGGCAAGTGAGATGTGTTCGGAACCAGCGATGCAGCGGATCGCATGACGTTTAGTTTTGAAATGAAATATGTGTCAGACAACAGGTTATGTAGGAGTCAAATTGTAATGGAAGGATTTTTTTGGGACAGAGGCTAAGTACGTATTTTTTATGTTGAAATTTATTATTCTGTCTGTCTGTATAGTTCATTTTTCAGTGAACAGTGGTTAAATACTTCTTTTGAATATTAGGTAAGTCATTTTGACATCACATTTAAAATTAAAGTTTCGTTAAGAAAAAGTTACGGTCAACCATTAAACAAGCATAATACCATGTTCTTTCCCTGCAATCGTTGATACCTTTTTTAGATTTTAGGTTTCATTTAGCTTATAGTTTCTTTTGTTTTCTTCTTTCTAGTGTACTAAATAGTTAAGTTGTTATATTATTGTAAAGATAAATTGAATAATAACTTTCTGAATCAGACAATTTTTTTTATATCATAAATAAATTACAAGTTTTTAAAAACAATTCTCCAAAACCTTAAACAATATTACCGATCACAAGCACATTGCCGATGCTTTTAGGAACCATTTTTCTATGCAGCCGCCCTTGAGCGTAGAGCCACGTAACGCGACCGCTGCTGAGACCATTGTGACGGAGCGGAACGTGAAAATACCAGCTAAGAAAGTGGCTAAAATTATTTCGAGAATGCAGCGTGGTAAGTCCCCAGGTCACGATGGTCTTAGTATCGAACATTTTAAACATGCAGGGGTCCATTTGCCTAGAGTTTTGTCATTGTTTTTCACCCTGTGCCTGGGTCACTCTTATTTACCAGAACCGCTTATGCGGACGATAGTGGTCCCCATAGTTAAGAACAAGACGGGCGACTCATCTGATATGAGTAACTATCGACCCATCTCACTCGCTACTACCATGGCCAAGGTGCTTGACGGACTGTTGAATGGCTGCCTCTCAGAATACGTTGAAGTGCATGATGCCCAGTTCGGGTTCAAAGTAGGAGTGTCCACGGAGAGTGCTATCCTTAGCCTGAAACACACTGTCAAGTACTACACCGCGAGGAAGACGCCGTGTACGCGTGCTTTCTCGACCTGTCGAAAGCTTTCGATCTCGTCGTCTATGATATGCTTTGGGACAAGTTGAGAGGCGCGGGTGTGCCGGCGGAGTATACATCTCTTCTCAGATACTGGTATTCGCACCAAAAAAACCGGGTGAGGTGGGTCGGTACTCTGTCGGACGAGTACAAAATGGAATGCGGTGTAAGGCAGGGGGGGTTAAGCTCGCCTCTGTTATTTAATTTATATATCAACCAGCTTATCGAGCGGCTGAGCGGCACACATGTCGGCTGTCACATTGACGGTACGTGCGTCAATAATATAAGCTACGCAGACGACATGGTGTTGCTCAGCCCATCGATAGGTGGTCTGAAAGAGTTATTATCGACCTGCGAGACGTATGCGGAGGTACACGGCCTTAAGTACAACTCAAAAAAGAGTGAGATCATAGTTTTTAAAGTACCTAAACAACAGTCACGACGTGTGCCACCGGTATATCTCAACGGCGTTATACTCAATGTGGTAGATAGTTTTAAGTACTTGGGCCACGTTGTAACTAGTGACCTAAGGGACGATAGTGACATAGAGCGCGAGCGCAGGGCGTTGGCGGTGCGGAGTAATATGCTCGCCCGTAGGTTCGCTCGCTGCACGACTGACGTCAAAATAACTTTATTTAAAGCGTTCTGTCAGTCCTTTTACTCGAGCGGCCTATGGGTGTCATATACGAGCCGGATCTACAACGTCCTGCGCGTGCAATATAACAACGCCTTCAGGATACTGTTACGGCTACCGTGGCGTTGTAGTGCATCGGGCATGTTTGCGGAAGCTCGCACCGATGGCTTTCACGCCATCATACGTAAAAAAGCGGCTTCCTTAATGCAGCGCTTGCGTAACAGTCGGAATAGTATCCTGAAAATGATTGTAGGCAGACCAGACTGCCCCATCCAAAAACACTGGATGGATATAACTATAGGTTTAAGTAAATAAATGTATTACTAATAATACTAATATAGCATATAAGCATCATTTGTTACTAACGCATCACTAACACTTTATGGACTTATATGTCTGAAATAAAGATATTTATTTATTATTTATTATATCCACAAACATCAACCTCTAATACAATACTCCGAAAATGCACCAAAACTTAATACATTTACCAACATTTGTAGAATGCACGACCATTAGCTGAACTGAGGGATTACACCAAATCTGGTTCGCAGAAGGCACTAAGCCTTGAATTTATAGTTCGGAAGCGCCACAAACGTTACTTGCGATAGTTTGTTTTGGTAATGCCTGGGTTTCTTGTTGTTATGGCTGTTTTGGCATAAGTGGTGTGATAATGTGGATTTAAGAAATAAAGTACGTAATTTTTAAACCCCTGAAGCAAAAAGAGGTATAATAATATGTAGGTATGAGTGTGTTTGTCTGTGACATCGTAAACGAATAGACCGATTATGACGCGGTTGTTTTTTGAAAGATGATGTTATAGAGATGGTCCCAAGGTAAAATTTAAAAAAATTAGGTGGTACGAAATTTTGTAAAACTTGCGGGTTTATTTTTAGTTTGTGGTTATGGAATAAGCAGTAGATGTAAGTAATAGTGCGGACTTAAGAAATAGGTATATATTCGTAACGTTATTCAATTTATTTATTTAGGTTTTCTCACCATGTTTAAACTTGCTTTTTTTACAAAGCATATAAGTAAAACTATTTGTCTGAAATATGTCAAAAATAAGATTTAATTAATCTGTATGTAAGAAGTAATCTCTATATAGTTAACATTGATTAAAGTTTTTGTCTCAATATATTAAATACTCAAACCTCAAGAAAAATATCCCAAAGTCTTTAAATAATAAAGGAAAATCAAAATCTGAGGCATTTAAGAATGTAATTAATATTTGATGTTATTTTTAACGAACAAAGGACCTTATTTTCTGAGTACCTACGTCATAAGGAATAAAAGTTAATAAATATTTCAAAAGAATGCGTCCCACTATAAAACTAAATGAACCGTAAATCAACTTTTAACAGCACTTGAAATTTACTGATTGAATACGACTTCATTTGAGCTGTTTTTTTTACGACCGATTAGTTGTTTAATTTATTAAAAGGTATATTATTAAGATTATTATTTATATTTAACTATGTAATAGTGCATTTCATATTAATCTTTAACAAGTTAATAATTATCTATGAGTTAAAGGAATGTTGAGTAATTAAAAATACATATATATATATATGTAGTCGTATACCCATGTTTTGTTTTTGAAACTTCCCCTAATTTACCAAAAATATTGTGTCAACGTTTTGCCATGATATCTAGAGCAGTCTGCTTTTTTAATTTCTTATGGTAAAGAATTAAATAAAACCCTATTTATAAAAATACACATTCCTAACTTGTTTTTATAACATTTTTTGTTGTTATCCCAAATTATAAATATTCAGAAATTCCCTTAAAATATAGTCAAATTTTAATCCTACTGACCAAACTGACCTAATCTATTTCAAAGGATGGAAACTGTGCCAATCGCGTCGTCAAAATTTACAACTCCCGTTCGGACAATCCGACGATCCGTTCCGTACCGACGTTAAGCCGTGACAGCGTGCCTGACTGTAGAAACTTAGATGATAAATGTAAAATAATATTTTACATGATAAGGTACGGTTGGTTTAAATATACAAAAGATGGTTTTGTTCGTTGGTAAATATGTGAAAAAACTCGCAACAAAAATATTGGCTTATTCACTTATTGATGTTTAATTTCACCACTCGTCCATGATTTATTCAAGTTCATGATGTGCAATTAGGCAATTAATATTAAAAAAATATTACTTAATTTTAAATTATTGCCCTTTAGAGTACATAAAAGGTGAAAGACGTAAGACAAAAAGATAAAAATTAATAAGTAGTAGATAAACCGCGAAGACATTGCCCAGTAGGAAAACTAAAAAGTTTAAAAATAAGGTTCGTAAAAAACTATTTTACGACGTTTTCTAAACAAACAGTAACACACTATTTACGTCACAAAATTCAATAAAAATAAAATACCTCTACGATATTCCCTCCATGTAACCACTGATGTAACATCATTGAATTGCATGGCAGTATGGCGAGCGACGTTTGCACAATCGCTCGATCTACACGAACTACATACATGGTCGCCTATTCTGTGGACTACTTGCTATTCCTAACAAAATTGTGTAAATTACAATCTGTAAAACACTTTCATTATTTTGTTAAATTTTATTAAACAAGTGACAATCGTCATTAATTTTGTTTTGTTGAATCAATAGATACCATTAAAATTTCTCATACAACAAACTTACAAGTTTTTATACATAAGTTTAAATAACTTATATTTAATGGGTTAGATGCCTTGTTTTAGTTCTTAGTTTCATTTAGTTTATAATTCTTCTTATTTCTTGTGTAGGCTTAGTTTTTATAATATTGTAAATATTTTAAGTTTAATTTCATGTATGAAAAATATTATTGAAAATAAATCACTAATATCTTCCTAAAAAAAAAAAAATGTGTTAGATAAATGAAAGTATATAAATCAATAGATCGCCGTGCTTGCCACGCCTGGTTTATAGCTCTACTCATTATAAAAATATGGTAGACTAGCTGTGCCTGCAACTTCGTTCGCGTGGATGACGAAGCTTATCAATGAGTCTTTAACCATTAAGGCTGCACACGCGACGGAAGCTTAAAAATTGAGTAACTTCTCCCATTTTTTCAACATTTCCCTTCACTGCTCTGCTCCTATTGATTGTAGCGTGATGAAAAGTATAGTATAACCTGCCCAGGAGTATAAAGAATAATTGTACCAAGTTTCGTTAAAATCCGTAAAGTAGTTTTTGTTTCTATAAGGAACATACAGACAGACAGACAGACAAAAATTTTACTGATTGCATTTTTGGCATCAGTATCGATCACTAATCACCCCCTGATAGTTATTTTGAAAAAATATTTAATGTACAGAATTGACCTTTCTACAGATTTATTATAAGTATAGACAACCATTTTTCGACAAGCACATAGGGACACACTCGCGGGTTCTGCTCCTGAATTCTAACCATTTGTGTCCTTGTGGCCTAAAAAAAAAAGAGAATATACTGTAACCGAACAAGAGCTGGTGCACTAAAATATCTCCCGAACCCTTACAAAAAACAAGCATTCCCAAAACTATTCCGGGGACCGTACCACGATCTCTTAAAGCAGTACTGCTGCGGTTGTGGAAGCGAGACGGCGCACTACAATGCGCATAGCGCTGTCCCGCTTACTCAACCGCAACATTCCTGCTTTATTAGCTCATGGTACGGCCCCAGCTCAGAAAATTCCTATCCAAAATGTTATTACACTACAATTCCATTCCCAATTGACCTTCTGTATATATTTGTTGCAGAACTTCATTTGACCTACAAAAGACCGTCATAAACTTGTTTTTACCTTTTTTGTTGACTGATGAAAGAAAAAACTGATCTCGTAGTACGAATGTAGTTTCATTTACTAGTACTGCATGACGGAGTTTTATTATGCTGTTTTATGTTTTTGTAGCTTTTGGACTTATTTTCCAGTGGTGTACTCTCTGGGTTCTGTCAGGGTGAATACGGAACAATATTACCAAGCCTTTGTAAGTCATCCATTCGTCAGTTTCAGTATTTTATAAACCTAAGTAGATGCGTGTCAACATTTAAGGGTGCGTCCACATCTGAAGAACGAGCATTACAAGAGCAGCGAGCTGCTCGCAAGCCGCTCGCGAGCCGCTCGCGAGCATGACGCGAGCGGCACGCGCTCGTTTGGCGAACGGCGTTATTGACAATAGTGCAAAAAAAAATGAACATTCTCATTTTACGTTTGATTTATATTTCGATTTATAATCTTATATATAAAATTCTCGTGTCACAATGTTAGTTACCATACTCCTCCGAAACGGCTTGACCGATTTTTATGAAATTTTATATGCATATTCAGTAGGTCTGAGAATCGGCTACTATCTATTTTTCATACCCCTAAGTGGGAGTAGGTAGGTAGTAGGCAGGTGCTAGGTAGAAAAAATTGCATTGCAACGCATGCCGGGTACAGCTAGTTATAATCTAAATCTCTATACACAAAGAGTATAACTATGACATTCCCAACAAAAATATTATTTTGTTTCCAGTTAAACCGAACACGCCAATTAATATTACAAATCCAACCAAAGCAAATCCGTAACTCATCCAATATTTTACTGCGAACGACGATCAATTTAATATTATAATGCCTACGCATATATGCATAGGCAGTGGGAATTAGGCAAATGCAATCGGATTTAGGTAGGCAAATCTGTGCGAGGCAGATGCGGCTTGCTTGTTTATAGCTGTTTCTGGCTTAGGGAATCGAGATGGTCTAGTTTGTGAAGTTGTGTAACTAGAGGTATTGGGGTAGGCAGAGGTAGGCAAGTAACTATTGAGAAAATAATAGATGATATTAATACGAAATTCACAGCATTTTAGGATATAATAATAATAATATCCTGGGACAACTCACACACGATTATCTGATCCCAAGCTAAGCAGAGCTTGTGTTATGGTAACCAGACAACTGATAAACTTACTTATATATTTCCAAATACATACATATTATAGATAAATTACACCCAGACAACCAGAACAAATGATCGTGCTCATCACACAAACATTTGTCCTGGGTGGGAATCGAACCCACGACCTCCGGTACAGCAGTCAGGGTCACTAACCACTAGACCAACAGGCCCGTCGATATAATAGGAATATAAATTATAAAAAAAGAACATAGAGTATATTGAAATTTTATCCATCTATTAGAATAATTCAAGTTGAACTCGTGTATTAAAATTAAATATATGCTGTAAAAATAACTTTTATAAAAATATATGAACTTCACATACATGTGAATGTTGTTTTTTTTGTCTATTTAACCAAACTTGGTTCAATTTTGTACTTAAAACAAATTTTTAGCTTAAAAACAAATTTAGTATAAAAACGAATTCAAAGAAGTTATCTTATAATATACTGTTTCTAAAATAGGCTGTTACTATGATCCTAGGTTTAAAGCTTATATAACAGGAACATCAATCAAGCTAGGACATAACAAACATGTTAAGACAAGACCTGGATTAGAACCATCAAAATGGTTCAATCAATGGATTAAGGTTTGATGTCTTAGGCTTTTAAGATGCTTATAGACTTCACTTGTAAGAGTGCGTCCAAATCTGACGAACGAGCATTACACGACGCGAGCAGCTCGCGAGCTGTTCGTGTAATGCTCGTTCGGTGCTCGTTCGTCGAGATGTGGACGCACCCTAATAAAACATCGAGCACTTGCCGTTATTTTATCTATTGAATTAAACAACTAACAGATATTAACATTGCTACGATGGTTTTCGCCAATATAATATAGTATAAGATCCCGTTAAGAACGACCTTCACCGAGATGCTTATTTAATGAAACGTATTTTATATTTAATTTAATATGTCAATAAATATAATGCATATGGGTTGCCTAGCAAATTTCAGTCCAGAGTATATTTAATTAATAATTAAAAAATAAAATATTTTTTTAAACATTTCACCGGTGTGATTATTAGATAAATTCTATACCAATCGAAAGTATGAAGCCCATAGAATAAGCAAACGTTAGGTTGCCTATTCTTTTCCGGTCACACAACTATAGACTCGTAGATACTATGGCAACCCTATAGTTGTGACCGGAAAAGAATAGGCAACCTAACGTTTGCTTATTCTATGGGCTTCATACTTTCGATTGGTATAGAATTTATCTAATAATCATACCGGTGAAATGTCTAAAAAATTTTTTTTTTTAATTTTTACTTAAGTATACTCTGGACTGAAATTTGCTAGGCAACCCATATGCATTATATTTATTGACATATTAAATTAAATATAAAATACGTTTCATTAAATAAGCATCTCGGTGAAGGTCGGTCTTAACGGGATCTTAGACTAATAGCAAAGTTTTACACCTGCAATGGCGTCGAAACGTTGATAACTAAAACCAAAATAATTTGCAATAAGTTGTTAGTTGCCTGTTAGTTTTATTTATATTATGTTTTAATTTCAGTATAGTTGTAAGTTTTTGTTGATGTATATAAAGTTAGGTAATTTGCGATAAAAAAAAAAAACAAAAAAAAAATACGATTGTAAAAATATTTTCACCTCATATTCGT
This sequence comes from Autographa pulchrina, assembly GCA_905475315.1. Classification (NCBI taxonomy): domain Eukaryota; kingdom Metazoa; phylum Arthropoda; class Insecta; order Lepidoptera; family Noctuidae; genus Autographa; species Autographa pulchrina. The sequence goes on along the minus strand of FR997786.1, from coordinate 2,078,394 downwards.
TTTTAAATACAAAACTAATGGATATTTTAATTAAAATCATTTATTTTTTACAAGAAAAAAATATTACAAATATTTATATTTCTGCATTCAAGTATATGCTAGATTTTCACCATCTAGACGTTGATTTAAATTTAGGAGAGGCATGTGAAATTCATGAACATAGGCACCCAGGATACGGCTTAACCTTAGACAGTAAGACTAAACTCCAGAGGCAGTACTCTGAATAGACTGGTGAGTGAATTGGAATTCTATCTATCGATAACTATTAAGAAAAGCTTGAGGGAAATTTCATAGATAGAAATATTCGGTGTCAAACATTTACTACATACTTTTCCTCTCATTTGCGTTTCAATATTCAAGGGTATCTAATTGTATTACAAAATTGATTATAAGACCTTCTTAAATGTCTATGTGTCGGTAATTCTCACCTTAGAGTAATAGAGACAGCATGAGAATTAACGGCGTCTTAAAAGTGATTGACGTTTCAGTATAATTATAATTTGTCTTTAGTTCTTACCTATAGACAAATGGAACGAGTAACTATTGATTACTTACTCATTATTTACTCGATGGTTCAGCACTTTTTTAGTTACATAACTTTATTCACGAAAGTCTTGTTTAGACATGTTTTTAAGTCTATAAAGAGAACCTTTTAAAAACATGCAAGTAAAAAAAAATGTGTGTTGCCAGTTTTATTTGAAAAACTAACATAAACAGGCCAGTTATTTTTGCTGTTATTTACTTTTTAAAGTCAGTGAAGCATTAATAACATCTCTTTGGCAAAGATTTAATCTTTCCAAACAATTTCACTTTGGTACATTATAAAGAACATTTCTTGAACACCACTTTAATTTTGATGCTCAGTTGTTCATGACGTATATAAGACAAGCTTTTCATAACTAATTGACTTATCTAAGAAATAGACAAATTATTTTTAAGTACACGTTATAGAAAGAATCGAAAAAAAAGTCTTGGCAAATCACCCCAAAGTGTTTTTTTTTTGTTTTAATAAAAAGCAGTTTATAATAATATAATATTCCGGGACAACTCACACACGGTTATCTGATCCCAAGCTAAGCAGAGCTTGTGTTATGGTAACCAGACAACTGATAAACATACATAAATATTTCTAAATACATACATATTATAGATAAATTACACCCAGACAACCAGAACAAATGATCGTGCTCATCACACAAACATTTGTCCTGGGTGGGAATCGAACCCACGACCTCCGGCTTAGCAGTCAGGGTCACTAACCACTAGACCAACAGGCCCGTCAGTTTCTTATTTATCTGTCAATCTTTCTATGTCTTATGTCTGTTTAAATATACCTTCACCACAACCTACCTACATACTCAATTTCACTGAGATTTTTAAAAAGATATCCTGTTAACTTAGATAAAAAATATTATAATGATAAAGTCAAAATAATGTATAAATTTAATTATTAGTAGACCCACATCGTCGACGTATCATTGGTATTTGAGTATTGTATAGTGGTATTCATTTGAATTTACTTTAACAAAATTCCACAAATCAGAACATTCAATTTGTCTTTAGTCAGTTAAATAACGTTGTGTTGATCAGTTAGTCTTACAGAAACCCGGTGAAAATTATCCAAAAAAAATAATAATAATAATATCCTGGGACAACTCACACACGGTTATCTGATCCCAAGCTAAGCAGAGCTTGTGTTATGGTAACCAGACAACTGATAAACTAACTTATATATTTCTAAATACATACATAATATTATAGATAAATTACACCCAGCCATCAGAACAAATGATCATGCTCATAACACAACATTTGTCCTGGGCGGGAATCGAACCCATGACCTCCGGTATAGAAGTCAGGGTCACTAACCACTAGACCAATAGGCCCGTCAAAAAAGACTGATAACAATAATAATTCTTACACAATCCACAGAACATATTTTACAAGAACAAAAGCGTGAAGCAACAAAACCCAACTCTTAGAATGTCAGTTACAAACTTTGATAATAGCGAAGTTGGTGTAAACAGCGATGATAACGTGACATTGTCTCGTGTAACAATGGTAAGTTTTCGGTAAGATCTCGGTAAGTTCTCGGTACGATCTCGGTAAGTTCTCGGTAAGATCTCGGTAAGTTTAAGGGGCAGACGGTAGGGGATACTTTATGATTTTACGTCGTCCTTTTTTGTCGCTCTGAAGAATTTGTTAAGGTAAATCGTGAGTATATTTTGTTTATTAGTTCTGTTATACAGAGATGTTATAATTAAGCTAAATTCTGTACGTTTAAAAATATTGTTTTTGTAAATCTGTTTTAAATGCATTTTGCATATCTCGTTCAGAATGGATCCGTAAAAAAATTCTATATATGACATTCATGATACTAAAACAGTATCTGTTTTTTTTTCTAGCTTTTTAACAAATGTATGAGTATAATAATAATAATATTCTGGGACAACTCACACACGGTTATCTGACCCCAAGCTAAGCAGAGCTTGTGTTATGGTAACCAGACAACTGATAAACATACTTATATATTTCTAAATACATACATATAATAGATAAATTACACCCAGACACAAAACAAATTATCGTGCTCATCACACAAAGATTTGTCCTGAGTGGGAATCGAACCCACGACTTCCGGTATAGCAGTCAGGGTCACTAACCACTAGACCAACAGGCCCGTCAATAAATAATTCCTTTTACGAATTTTCTTAGTTGTATTAGTCTTGAAAACTAATAACATCATAATTTAAATTCACCATAAATATACATGACAATACAAAATTAAAACAAGTATAATATATCTTAAGGTCTATTTATCATAAGGTCCTTTAAAAGAGGTATGTTGGTTTCATAAAAAACAAACACAATAATTAGGTAAATTAGACACGTTTACCTCATAAACCCTTGCGTGCAAGCCCTTAGGGATATTTAACCAATAAAGGGACCTTAAAGTATTATCTCTCTGTAATTCCTCTTCATAACAAAATTATCATATAAAAAGTTTTGGTTTGTATAAAAGCCTGCGTGTTTGTTTGTCTACCTGTTATAAAACACATTTTAATAAACTTGTTTACAACTTAGTAGGTATGAACAATTGGAGGCAGGGGTTATACCTGCAGTAAAACAACAATAAGGAAAGCATTTTTTTTTTTTATGTTACAATCATTTTTTAAAGCAATAAAACACAGTTAAACTTTAGTACCTAAAATAAAACAATTTTATGGTACACAATCAGTACCTTTTTATTTATTTATTACACAACTTACATCTATTATTACAGGTTACCCTAATTCAATAGATGAAGTAAATCTAAATTACAGTAAGCACATAAATTACAGATTAATAAAATATTACGATATTGTAAAATATAAAAATAAAAACATCTAATTTTTTTTGTAATTTGTGTATTTGGGAGTTACGAAGCCATAGACAGACACACAGACCGACGAGTCAAACTTATAACAACCTCTTTTTGCGTCAGAGGTAAAAAATATTTTATTCTGTAAATCACACAAAACAACAAATCAAATCATTTATTTCGCTTTAAGTATACTAAGACAGATGAAAACAATTTGTCAAATTTAGACTCCACACATTTAGCCATATTATTATGTGGCATGCGAAAAGTACACACAAGAACAAAATAATACAAGAAAGAGAAAAAACATTTAATTCACCATTTTAAATCTAAGTTAAGTGCAGTATCACACAATTTAAACAACATAAAGTAAAAATACGAGCATTTAAAACCTATGATCTAGAAACTCTTTAAGGTTATAGTAAACAGATTAAAAACAGTTATCGTAGCAGATAAATCTATACCTACTTATAATAAATCTGTAGAAGTAAAAATTCTGTACATGAAAATATCAAAAAAATAAATGGCGGGGGTGTTACTAGACCGACACCGAAACCAAAAGTGTGAAAAAAAAAAATTGTCTGTCTGTCTGTCTGTTTGTTCAGGTATCACGCAAAAACTACCGGTTCGATTACGATGAAACTTGGTATAATTATTCTTTATTATCCTGGGCATCACACTGGGTAGTTTTTATCTTGGAGAAGTATAAACAATAAAAAACAAACTTAATTTTGCGGTTAAAACTCATTGATAAGTTTCGTCATCCACGCGAACGAAGTCGCAGGCACAGCTAGTATACTATAAGATAACTATAACCACAAGTAAGAAACACTTGCCTACCAACTTATAGATAAAACAACTATCTTAAGTGCCCACAAAATCAAAGAGCACGAAACAAAGTAGGTACTCATCAATATAGGAACAGTGTGTGCGAGGGAGATCCCTTGCAAATCCCCTTTCAATCACAATCACTGCTTTGTTTTATTTATTAGGAAATAAACGAGTATTCAACGTATGTAAAAGTCAGAGAGTTTGCTGTGGTGCGAGGGAAAAGAGATTGGTTCTTAGATGGATTCATTTTGAAGATTTTTTTCTTTGAGTGATTATTTCGGCGTAGAGTTAAAATAATATTCTAACACTGTTATAATACCTATTTGTCTCTTAAATTTAGTTAAATATTAGTAAAGATAGACATATTTTTGTGCGGATTTTTCGCCTAATCAGTTATTTTTTGACCAGCCGTGCTATTCTGTAACATTATTTTCATGTCTCGACAGCGGAATCCGCGGTGAGATGTCAAATACGTATTCTCGAATTTGAATTCTAAATCAAGGCCAATTGGGTTCACTTTTGAAGTGAGCTTTATTGTCACTTCACTTTCACCTGTCACCGAAATTATTAACCAGGTGTCAGTCTGAATTCTTTTTCGCAAGTAACAAATAATTTTTCAAAAATCTATGTTAACACGTTTTACAACTTGATGTATAAAATTTTTATTATAAGCAAAACCTTTTTAGGTATAAACCTTCAAACCAAAAACCACTAATAATCTTAATATACCTATATCAAACAAAGTCAGGTAAGTTACACCATTTACAACTAACTTAAGAAAGAAAAGTCCCATTTTCATGACCTTTGTTTTTTGGATTCTTCACAGAAACACCATATAAACATCACAATGAGAACCTCCCTTTTTTTGAAGTCGGTTAAAAAGTCGGGAACGGGGACTACTTACGCGAGTAAAACCGCAGGTACAGCTAGTTTAACCTAAAAGCCACAAGAACTAGTGTTGTACCTCGCACATTTACTACACAATTGCCACTCTCTTTTATCTTGGACCTCTAATACATAATTCAAGGCACAGCAGCCTCCTAATGTATTAGATCCCAAGCTAAATATTTATGTTATTCCATCCACTAATGAATTTTAGTGCATTCGCATAATTGTTATCAAACTTATGTTCATGATTTATTCAGAACAATTTGTTGGAATTGTTTCGTCTTGTGTGTGTTATCCTTTCGGCTTTTGGTTACTTTGTTGTGTAGAGATAGTTATATAGTCATTTATTTTGATAGTTTTCCCTACTGAAGATAGAGTTCAGATAGTATTAATATTATAACAAATTTTTTTTTTTCAATTCTGACAACCAGTTTTACTATGGGATACTGTGTTTCCCATTCAAATGTGTTGAGGAGGTCAGATAGGCAGTCGCTCCATGTAAAATACGGTATTCAGCTGAATCCGGTAAGACTGGTAGCCGACCCCAACATAATTGGGAAAAGGCTCGGGAGATGATGATGATGAACAACATTTTGTTTTTGATAGAAAAGTTAATAGATGATTTTGCCTACCAAAGAGGAGACTAGATACATGCATGATAAAGACAAACAGACAGAACTATAATAATAAAAAATATATCAATAAATTAATAAATTTCTAAGCCTTCCTTACTAAGCCCTTTTTTAAACAATCTTGGTCTTATTTTTTTTATCAACCTTAATTTTCTTTTCCAATCTGATGTTTCTTTTAGAATTTTGTGTGTGGTGTAAAGAGCCTATTCGCGTAGGCTTTTATTTATTCACATGTTTAAGACTACGAGTTTCTAAGAACTGATACGTCTATCAAATTGCCTAAGTTCTACCCCTTCGGGCAATACAAGATGTAGACAGGAACAGACAAAGGCATTCCCCGAAATATTTATAAGCCTTACATTTAAGATTTCAGCTTTTTGTAAATTGGTTCCCAACCTTTTTCCCACGAAGTATCCAAAAATCTCATATTCGGTGATAAAAAAGCACTTTAATACCAGTATTTTCTTAAACATTCATAAAATAATAAGTTTACTGTTAAACATCTATTCAAACAAGAATCTTAGCACCCAAAGTTTCCACTTACATTTCTTAAATAAATAACGTCTACGGACCTGCTACGAAACTGCTACGGTGCTACGAAGTCTACGATACGTAGCGCTTGAGTAAATTGTAGTAAAATTTTAGCGTATTAGTTTTCTGAACATTTTGTTTTTGATAGAAAAATTAATTGCTTGTCATAGTGACTGATAGTTGTAAAAGGTTTTATAAAACAGTTTTGGGCGTGAATTCAATCAATCATGTTAAGATCTAGACCGAATAATTTAGTTATTTTATTTCTGTTGATTTGAAAGTTTTTGCCCTTCTTCTGAAAATAAATTAGTCCTTGATTGCTTGAGGTGAATAAACGATGTTTTTTATACAAATTGGAACACCTTTATATTAGTTTTTACTATTTCAAACCCTTACCTGTAAAAAAAATATTTATAAACGATTATTTCTTAAAAAAGAAATGGTGTTTTGGTATCAGTCACATCTTCAGCGTGATTTTTACCTTTTATTGTTAGTTAGTTCTTTTAGGCAAAATATACAACGATTCGATATTTCTAAGAAGTTTTTAAAACAATTACTCCTCAAAAACAAAACATTTTACCATAACCTCAAAACCGAATAAAATAAAAAATAAATACCAAAACAAAACCTTATTATGCACAGATATTTGCGGTCCTGTCATAACCCTCGTCAGTTCGCAGTCGAGCCTTAATGACGTCACAGATATATTGAGAGTTAATCCGTGTTATTATATTTATTTGGTTTTATATGTCAATACGTAATCTGGGTTTCGTTTACGTCAATTTTGTGCGGGGGTACACCTAAATCCAATTGCAGATTTTAAGGTCAAAAAGATGTTTTAAACGCCTGTTACTTTAATTTACTTACCATTTTTTTTTTAATTGCTTCTAGACTTGAGATTGGCGAGGTATGTTTTGTTTATGAAAAAAGTCATTTAGTCTTTACCATATTGTAAGGTCTGGGAAACCTGCCGAAAACTTAAGAATACAAACTAATGTTTATGAACAGAATTAATTTCATAGGACTTACATATTACACTATTAGATAAATAGTGATAAATATACGTATTTTTTCCGTAACGCAAAGTATGAAGATAATACAATCTTATATGGTAAATATACTTTAGTAGTTGTCAAAAGTATCTGCAATTATTTGGTTTAAATAAAACAAAACACTATCCCATGCGTCGTATGAAAACAACCCAATTGACCTAATCCTTTTTACCCGCATCTCCCAAGAAAAAGATATTTCCACCAGCATTAATCAGACGTACTTACAAATCCCTGGATAGCAATAAAACATATCGGGAGCATTGACAACATAATCCTCGTAATTCCGACCAGTCCGATATATCACTTTACTTTGACAGCCTAAGCTAACGTCAGCATTTGAAATACATTGACGGAGTTGTTTTGGAGAATTATGGGGTGGTATCTATCATTGGGTTTGGAACAGCAATGCATATTATGCATGCAGAACTTGTGAGTTATATTACGACTTCTGTGATCCTCGAATAATTAAACAGACGATTTAAATATCTCATAATATGATGATATTCATTCGCCTTTTTTATTAAAGTTGTTTCACTTTTAATGTGAATTCGTTTTTTTGTTTAGGTCATATCTCGTAACCTGATTAAAAACAGGCTAAAAATTAAAAAAACGTGTTCTGGTTCCCGTGACACAATATTGCAACATATACTGTTCTTCTGCTTGGAAAGGCTTTCCATAAATGACTATCACGATACATCTCAAACGACAGTTTTCAGCACATCCATGTAACAGAATTCTATTAGTAAAAAAAAAATGGTAAAAAACACAACAAAGAACAACTTTTAACCGACTTCTTAAAGGGAAATTCTAAATGCGACTATAACTGTTTTTGTTTTCTTATTATGTTAAGTAATATCTCTAACAATTTAGGGTAAATAGTCTTATTCAGGGTTAAGGCTTCTAAAGCACTATTATTTACTTATTATTATTTATTTTTAGCCATAACCGTCACACTGCAGGGCAAAGGCCTCCCTTTCCTTCTTCCAATTCTCCCGGTCCTGGGCTATTGTTATCTATACTTATAATAAATCTGTAGAGAGGTCAATTCTGTACATGAAATATATTTTCAAAATAACTATCAGGGAGTGATTAGTGATCGATACTGATGTCAAAAATGCAATCAGTAAAATTTTTGTCTGTCTGTCTGTATGTTTCTTATAGAAACAAAAACTACTCGACGGATTTTAGCGAAACTTGGTACAATTATTCTTCATACTCCTGGGCAGGTTATAGTATACTTTTCATCATGCTACAATCAATAGTAATAAGTTCGTCATTCATTGATAAGTTTCGTCATCCACGCGAACGAAGTCGCTGGCACAGCTAGTCCATAATATGGAAAAAGAGTCAAGCTCGTCCCGCTATCTCCTTCAAAACCATTATCGAATATTATTCACCTAAATACACAGCTATTTCAAAGTGAACCGTCTTACCCTTTAATTAATTAATATCAATACTCAAACGGTTTCCATCCTTTGATTAGTAAGATTTAAGTTTCAATAAACTATTCAATACCTACTCAAAATAGTTAGCAGATGTTGGCCAATGAAGCATTGTTATTTCAAATATGTTTCGAGATTTCGCTATTGGTAATAATTAATTAATATTGTAAGTATTTCAGTCGGTATAAAGGCTTGTAAAGTAATTCATGTTACTATTGATGAACGGCAAAATATTGAAGAATAAAGGAGGATCGCTTTGACGCTTGTTGGGAATTTTTGACGTCATGATATTATGCATAAGTACACATAGTTTTGATATATTTTCTTGTTGTTCAAGCTCCTGACTACCTCAACACGAAACAATTTAATACAGTAAATATTTCTACCAATGTGTCGTTTATACAGGATGATATCTAGTCATTCAAATGGGGCGAAGAAGGTCTGCAAGGAATAAAATCAGATCAAAAAAATTCAGCTTAAAGCATCCTATTTTTTAGTAACACCCTGCATCAGTACTTTTGTAGTGCACAGTTCTGGTCACACTACTACTTCTAATCGGTACTTAAAATAGGACATATAAAACTAGACATAATATAAAAGTTAGCCAGGCTTGCTGAGACCTTATTTTGATTTATACCAGCTTTTCTTGTGGACCCATGTCTTATTTAAGCCTTAAATGCCAGACTTATTCTTACAGAACTCTAAAGGTGACAATGTCTCTTTTTCCCCGACTGCCAAGAAGGGTTATGTTTTTTATTTTTGCGTTCTACTCTATAACAGAAGTAGTTGATACTAAAATAGTAGTTAAATAGGTAGAAAAATACTCAAAGTGACAAAATAATGTCCATGTCATTTTAAGGCAAATTTTCATGAACTTGAACTTAATGGAAGGTCAAATGATGTATGCGACGTGCTTCGAGTTCAATCCTCGCATGGGACAAGCATTTTTGTAATCCTCAAAAGCTTTTTTCTAAAGGAGGGTTTTCTTTAGGTAAGTGATTTGAATGCGACACAAGTATTAAATTACTCAGTGAGGAGATGGAATAAAAAAAAGATAAACTGTCGTCAGTCGGTCTTCTAAAACCAAATATCTCAGAGAAACGTTAGCTTAATCAATACCGGATGCCATCCGGATCTCTCATAGACAGACGGATATAAGTATAGTTGCGATAGGCACAACCAAAGGATAAACACCACAATCCTGCCTCAGTACTAATTGCATTGCCGCAAGACGTTCTAATTACTTGGAGTTACCTAGGATTCTGTGTAAACGTTGCTTTCCTTACCTGTCAGTTATTGTGTAGTACAATAAGGATAGAAAATTTTATTGTATACTAGCTGTGCCTGCGACTTCGTTCGCGTGGATGACGAAACTTATCAATGAGTTTTTAACCGCAAAATTAAGTTTGTTTTTTATTGTTTTTACTTTTCCGGTATAAAAACTACCCAGTGTGGTGCCCAGGATAATAAAGAATAATTATACCAAGTTTCATCGTAATCGAACCGGTAGTTTTTGCGTGATACCTGAACAAACAGACAAGACATTTTTTTTTTTCACACTTTTGGTTTTGGTGTCGGTCTAGTAACACCCCCCGCCATTTATTTTTTTGATATTTTCAATGTACAGAATTTTCACTTTTACAGATTTATTATAGGTATAGATTTTTGTTAATATTAGTTATAGGGTGAGTATTGAAGTCGAAGAAACAATACTTTGTGTTAATTAAAGAACACATCAAGTCACACGTCTAAGTGCCGTCACTTAAAAAAAATACACTCCTATACACAGATAAACTACCAGAAACCTGTTGTTAAAAATGATTACAAAAAAATATAGTATAGTTCTGTGCCACTTAAAACGCGAATTTTCATGTGAAATTTTGTTTGAATCAAACAAACTTAAAAATATATATTTATTAATTCATAATTTATCTATTTCGTAAAGAAAGTCAAAACTAGAACGGTAAGGGTGAGACTGGATGCTAAAAATATACAGAAGTGGCGTGAAATTACGACTTTGTTCTTGATGTGTGATAAAAAGGCTGTCAACTATTTGCCCAAACAATCATTCGACGAAGGAACCATTCAAACAAAAGATAGTTTGATTTACTTTGTTTCGTCAAACGTGATAGTGATTTGTTTTGACGTACTTCCACAATTTCTGTATGTTTTTTCTGATACATTTTTTATGTGACGGGCCTGTTGGTCTAGTGGTTAGTGACCCTGACTGCTATACCGGAGGTCGTGGGTTCGATTCCCACCCAGGAAAAATGTTTGTGTGATGACCACGACCATTTGTTCTGGTTGTCTGGGTGTAATTTATCTATAATATGTATGTATTTAGAAATATATAAGTATGTTTATCAGTTGTCTGGTTACCATAACACAAGCTCTGCTTAGCTTGGGATCAGATAACCGTGTGTGAGTTGTCCTGGAATATTATTATTATTTCTTTATTTTACAATAAACATATAAAATACATTTTTAAATATATACTATTAAATTATTTTATTATTATTATATTTTATTTATACTTTTCACTCAAAGTAACTTAATGTTTTATGTCTTATTTCCTCGATATTGAGTATGTAGTAACACTGATTTTGACAGTAATTTCCAACGCTAACTTCAAATAAACTTGATAATTTAGACATTTGTGTGCAATATCTAGGTAAGCGATGATAAACTACCTAATTAAAAGTTATATATCTTGTTACAGGTACACATTATGAAGATTACGTCAGAGTTTCAGCGCCGCATGTACGAAAGTAAGTGTTTCATGTTTTAATTATTTTCTTAACGTACATAATAATATTTTGAAATTTACTTACGATGAGTAAGCACTAGACTAATGAAAATCTGGCTGTTGACTTTGTAATCGAAAAAGACAAGTCTAATATTTTGTTTAATGAAACACAGCCTTACGAATATAGGGGCCGTCAGCATTCAATTAATATTACCTAATTTCTATGCATTCTTCTGAAAAGATTTCGCCTTTACTGTAGTCTGCATTTTGTTTTTATTTTTTAAAAGGTTTATGCAAAATAGTACAAGATATAGTTTAATTTAATTCGAAAACATCATCACTATATTATTATAGATGCTACAGATACAATTAAAGTACAAAAGCAAATTATGTACATTATGTGTAATCTTAATAACTGTTAATTTATTAAGATTACACATAATATACTTAATTTCGATTATTCAATCATAAGTGTAATCATTTATGAAGTAAAATATTTTAAGTTTTTTTTTTAATTGATAATCTAAATTCGATGTGAGCAAGCATGGTAATCAATGCTCGTTCGTTTTCTGTATAAAAAGAGCTCGTCTCTAAACAAATTAAATACTCAAATACTCAAATCTTTATTAGCATTCCATATGTTACATAACAGGTGGTACAATTACTTATATAGACACAATATGGACCCGATAGGGCACAGCTTAAAGAAGTTCGGAGAGAAATTTAAGAACAATGTAGGCATTATGTCACTCTTACAATTTAATTACCAAATAAAAACAAAGACACCGATAAGTACGTAGATACAGTATAACTATACCTACTTTATAAGGAAATTCACTAACCAAACTTCAGAAGCGTCGAAGCAACCTGATTTCCATTAACATCAAAAGGCGTCCATAGACAACACCTTATGAAGGCTTAGATTAAGTAAGTGTTAATCCCTGATCCATTCAAACAAGACCCAATAAGATACGGGGGTTAATTGATGAAGGGATAGTAAGGGATATTAAGGGATAGTCAGGATATTGGGCTATCTATATGTGTTCAGGCGACCCGAGTAGGTTTTGATAAAATATAATGGTTTGGTTATATCTTAGAAGATAGGTGGTGTTAACTCAACGTGTTTTTCATTAACATATCCTTATTAAGACAGAAACTCAACCTGTTTTACATGACATATAGTATTAAATTAAAATTAAATTAAATTAAATGCGGACAACATCACATACATTGCTCTGAACCTAAAGTAAGCAGCTGTTAAGCACTTGTGTTATGGAATTCAGAAACAACGAAGGTACCACAAACACCCAGACCCGAGACAATGTAGAAAAGTGAGTTTCTACATTGACCCGTCCGGGGATCGAACCCGGGACCTCAGAGCTAGCGACACCTTGAAAACCGGTGCGTACGCCACTCGACCACGGAGGTCGTCAAATGTGACGTCAGTATGATGAGAAGAAAAAATAATTATTCTTTTTCTTCAGTCTTTTTCCCAAGCTATGTTGATGTCGGCTAGATCTTATACCGGATTAAGTAAATCTTAGTCTTAATACAACATTACTGATAACAAATAAATTTAAATGGAACTGACTTCAATAGAAATGAATTTGGGACCAGTTTGGGACCACTTCTGATCGGATACAAATATAATTTTTTAAATAAATTCTCAGTAATTGCCGGACATACCTCGTTAAAACATACTACTATTTAGTGGTGTATAAGTCTAACTATGACGCAGACTGGAAAAGCTGTGAGGTTTTCCGAGGTTCAAACAGAGGTAGGTATAATAGGAATGATAACTAATTTTTATTTTTTGTTCATCTTTTCGATAATATAAAAATATTAGACACGTATTTTTTCGTTTGTCCCGTAAACGAAAATATACGAAGATACAGTGATTACAAAAATTGCGTGACGTCACGTCTAAGCAAAAATTGTACCAACCCGTAACGACACAAGCCGCTCCTAACCTTAAAGCGGTTTATCTTCGTATTTTATAATTGATTTGATAAGAGAAAAAATACGTGTCTATTATATTTTGACGAGCCTGTTGGTCCAGTGGTTAGTGACCCTGACTGCTATACCGGAGGTCGTGGGTTCGATTCCCACCCAGGACAAATGTTTGTGTGATGAGCACGATCATTTGTTCTGGTTGTCTGGGTGTAATTTATCTATAATATGTATATGTATGTATTTAGAAATATGTAAGTATGTTTATCAGTTGTCTGGTTACCATAACACAAGCTCTGCTTAGCTTGGGATCAGATGACCGTGTGTGAGTTGTCCCGGAATATTATTATTATTATATTTTGATAATCTAAATGGTGGACTAAATTGATTTTGACTTTTCATACCCAGTCATCTTCTCTATAGTAAATTACCCACTCGCAGTAAATTGATACCCCAACACATAACTTTAAAATCTATTTACAATGTAAATTTTATTATTTATTTATTTGTGGCACATTAAATGTTTACATTATCTTGTGCCGCGACCAGAGTCAACATTCATGTAATGTTAGGTTTTACTCCACAAACACAATCTAAAATGTCATGCTTTGTTTATTTAAAATTAAATGGTTTAAAGCTATTAATGTGTATAAATATTATTATACCTTTACCAAATAGAATAATATATATTTTGCTCTCGAATTAAGGAAAGGTTGAGCAGAAGGTAAATTATAATTAGTATCATTGTATCGAGCAGAATGGAAGCAGACCCTTTAACCTTGATTTTTATTTTAAAGATGAAATTTGTACAAGAAGTCCTAATCAATAATATAATAGAAAAGAATGTTGTTTATTTCCCTGGTACGTATGTTACAGTCATAATGTCCACGGGTCGGTGGTGTATTCGACCTGTGGGTGTGTCAGCTACTTACAGTCTACCTATGTTTGTCTGAGAGAGATCTATATAAGTATCATGTAGTGTGTGCTGTGTGCTTGTTAGTGTGTACAGGATAAATTTATATAAATTTATAATGTTTTTTTTTATCCTGCCCTACCTATATGCAACTAAATAAAATTTATGGGGACGTGGAGCGGTCGTTCGCTTGCTGAGAAGCCGACTCCTGTCTTTTTAAAGATGAAATTTGTACAAGAAGAACTAATCAATTTCTACTAGTTACTCCCCATGTACCATTGCAAATTAGAGTATCACCTATTACCCACTAAGTTTTTGAAAATTAAATATATATTCTCATATTCTGTCACTTTGAGTGAAAAATTAATATTACTAGAATTTAAAAACAGACTTTAGTCGTCTGCAGATCAAAGCAACACACCAAAAAAACCGAAGCAAATCACTGATCCGAAAATGTCAAAAGTCGAATATTATTTTTAATCAGGACTATTTTAAAATGCTAAAGTTAAATTTTATTATGAAGCGATGTCTTGGTTTTCTAATGAATAGACTTATACAATTGCAAGCGTATTAAATACTACTTTAATATAACATGCTCTCACCCTTTTGAAGATTACGTACAAACATAAAAGTTAATATGAAATTCTGTTGACATCAAATAAAACGCTTTCCTTTGACTTCAAAGTCTAATACTTTATAATATGCAGTTAAATGGTATATTTGATACAAACAGAACATGTTTAGTTGTTTACTGACCCGATATGTTTGCCTTTCGCTTCGATGCGAGCCAACTGTAAGATACAGGGGTTTGTTACACTGCGGTGTAACATTGGTTAGTTATTATTATGTTGCTTTTAGAACTATTGTTTACTGTTTGTTTAGAGGCAGCAATTTAGTAAATATGTTTATCATTTTTTTTGGTCAACTTCACATACATTGCTGCACTCTGATCCCAAATTAAGTTGCTAAAGCACTTGTGTAATGGAATTCAGAAACAACAAAGATACCACAAACACCCAGACCCGGGACAATGTAGAAAAGTTGGGTTCTACATTGACCCGTCCGGGGATCGAACCCGGGACCTCAGAGCTAGCGACACCTTGAAAACCGGTGCGTACGCCACTCGACCACGGAGGTCGTCAAACCATTGAGTCTTATGTTACTCGAATAAAGATATTTTTATTCTGTTGTATTAAGTCGGAAACTATATGCAAAGTTACATTACGGTGTGACTGCAGACCGCATGAGTGTATACTTTAAAGGAAGGCACATAAATTTCCTTGGAAACTCGCATTCTACCCTATTTTATATGCGACAGACTGTATTTGTTTCCAATCCCAATATCCATATTTTACATTCTTTTTTTCAACTGCAGAAAACTCTTTTCGAATGTAAATTGGGTATTTATCATGTAGACTTTTTAAGGCTTATTAATGCTTTAGTAGTATTTTATTTCAAGCATTACCTTATATGAAATTTAACAAAAGAATCACTATGTTTATAAAGAAAAACAATTTGTTGCTCAAAATATTGTAAAAGAAAAAAAAAATATTATTCGAATTTTAATTTAATCTTGTGTAAACTTGTATATCCTTATAATCGTTAAATAAACTAATTTTGATAATTTTAAATTATTGTGTAAATAAATAATAAATAAAAATATTTTTATTTTAATAGGCATACTAGGTTTCCAAGTAATTTGGAGCTCAAAAAATTAGGTGACCCACCTAATTGTTTGGCTCATTAAATTCATAGCTTCTTGAGAGCTCAAGCATAATATTTCCACTGACTAGGTCTCCAAGTCTTTTCCCAGTCTAAAACCCTCTATCTAAACTGACTGTACGCCGAACCAATGGTAACACCCGAAAAATTTTCGATATCATAATGTACTTGCCGACCGCGACGGTACGGATGTATGCTGTTTTGTAATTTGTTGGGTAATATTGTTCTGAAAAACCAACCACCCACCCTTTTAAACACATCCTTTAAAACTATCTCTACATCATAAAATTTCCAGGAAAAGCTCCTCTAAAATTATTAGACTAAGATAACACACAAGCATAATCCAGATTTATATAACAACCGTCACAAATAGTGTTTTCATGAGAATGTTTCAAATTGACTGTGCGCATCCACACTACACGATATGCTACTTAGGTGAGCGAAGAAAAATATTTACACGGGGGAGTTTTAATAATAATGTATTGTTTGCGAAGTTTATAGTTTTGTTCTATTTAGTTTGCCTTGAGTAATTGTGAGTCATAATTATTTTGTTGATGATTAAATAGTTACTTAGTTACTTGAAAGAAAATTTGAAAGAAAAATAAACTAAAATTAGCGCAGCTACGTTTTAAAGGTAAAAACATCGATAGGTCTTAGATTCGGTCGTAATTTTATCACTTTTTAGTAATATAGCTGAACGTTGTGAAATAATGAAATATCAAAGCTAGATCAGTTTTTGTCATTAATAGATTAAATGATAATGATAATTAAATGAAATATAATTTTAGAGTGATGTACCATAAGTAGCTAAGTAAACAAGTAGTTAAATTAACAGACTATTTTTCCTTTACAGATTCGAGCCCAGAAGTCATGAGGAACTGTTTCAAGGTAAATTTATCTTAATCTTATCATGATTTAGGAAACTGTTTTGTGAAGCATTCGTTATTTATTTATCAAGCGGTTTATTTTTTACTCGTTTTGTTTGTGTGTCTTTTATTGTCTTTCCTGACTAAATTTTCAAAACTGAAACAAACGTGTACAGATCCTTTTCATGTGGGACTTTTAGTTTCTGACAATGTTTTTAAATAAAAACTTTCCTTTTAAAGATTTTCTGTAAACTCAAGTCTTGTGACAGGCTTTTATATTAACTGTGGTTACACATGTATGGCGATCGAAGTCAAGCATAAAAGCAAGCAAACAAGCGAACAAACCAGGTCAAGTGGGAACAGCAAACATCTGGTAGAACAAACTGTCTTCAACTTTGAGGGTACCTGGAAAACTTCACACTGTATAATGCAAAGTTGTTGCAAGATGCAGGGAAATATGCCAGTCAGAAAGTTTATGAAGAACAAATATAGGGGGGGGAATACATATTGTGATGGAGACAATTTGAACAAAAATATTTTATTCAGAAGTTTAAACAGAAGTTCTGAAACCTTTTTTGTATAGTGCTCATTACACAAAGGTCTTTTTGTTTTTTGCTAGTAATCTGTTTCCAAAGTACCTATTTGAGATTCTCCATTTTTAATCAATTTCTGGGACATGTGATATTGTGTGTGCCCACGATATTGTTATGTCTATCTGCAAGTTAATCGTATTGATTTAGTTTACTTAAAAAATAATCCTCTCTTTTTTCTTGTTTATATTTTTTTTAAGATCAGACCAGCTAATAACAATAAAGAGTTTAAAAAAATCTAAAGTCATTATTATGTACCTAAACCTAAATATTGATACCTACCAAACTTTACCTTAGATATTTACTATTACTATTTACTTTCTATCTCCACCCAAAATATAATAACCGTTATACTGATTGCATGTACAAGACTGATCCATATCTATGCCTATCGGATTTATCGCAATTAACGATCTGTTGATAGAGATAACAATCGCTAACCACAGATTGTAGGAAATAGATCTTAAGCTTATCTTAAACTTAATGTCTACTAAACTAGATCTATCATACACAACACGTACATCAATATCCTTTGCAAGTAGTATTTTTTTAAGATAAGTTGACTATCACAACACAAAAAGTATCATCATAATTTCTTCTTGAATGATTTCAAAGATATAAATTTATCCTGGAAGGAAATCGAACCCGGCCTCCGGTTCAAATTTGAACATCTTAAAACCACAGACAAAAACTAAACAAAAGAATCTCCGTCTATTCAACCCTTACTTCTATCTGTCTATCTCAACACTCGTGGAGAAGTAATTGTTTCTGAGATAACGTAAACACACAGTAGTCCTATCTTAGACTTGGTAGAACTTATACTATGGTGAACAGCCATAAACATACTTTTACAGGATGTTACCGAAAGGGTATATCTATCCAAAAGGGGTGAAATGTACATCTGGTATAAAGTCAGTTTACAAAATTTCAGCTTAAAATGAGTTAATTTAAGAGGAAAGGGGAGCGGTCATTTTTCCATACAAACGCTCTCGTCTGTTTTCTCACTGGTTTCTGAACTTAGGGCTATGATTTTTTGCAGTAATATAAATATGAACTAGATCTATGCCCCTATTTTTTCCTTTTTTAAGATAATTTTTATTTAAAGGAACTATAACCTTCTAAAAAGTGCTTATTTTGACCGTAGTTTTCAGACGCGTTTTTTTCGAATTTGACAACAATAATCGAAAAAAGGAAAAAATAGAGGCACAGATTATTCTTTTCTCATGCAGTTTAATAATATGAATATCTTTAAAATTGAGGGAGAAAATAGACGAGAGCCAAACCTCGATTTTTCGTCAGTTTTTCGGTCTGAGCTGCAGTTGTCCTTATCGCACGAATTAGAGGGCGGGGGGAATTAGAGCGACAGCAATACTTTCTTCAAAAACAAAAATGTCCGCTTCCCTTTCCTCTTAATAATTGATATCAAATTTTTCATATCAATTATTTGACACCAAAACTCATTTCACATTTGAACACCTTCAAAACAGATAGAATCTCCTAGAACAAAAGAATGTCCGTCTATTCTATCTTATCTTGGCCATTTCACCACTTGCGACGTAATTGTTTCTGAGATACAACACAAACATCTTACACCACAACTTTGGAAGTAGTCTCATATTAGACTAGTCAGAAAGTATACTATGGTTAACAGATATATAAACATACTTATACAAGGTGTTACCGAAAGGGTATATCTATCCAAAAGGGGTAAAAAGTACATCTGGTACAGTCAGTTTACAAAATTTCAACTTAAAATAAATTAATTTAAAAATTGGTATCAAATTTTTCATATCAATTACTTGAAACCAAAAATCATTTCACATTTAAACACCTACAAACCAGACAGAGACTTCTCAAACAAAAGAATGTCCCTCTATTCTATCTTCTCTTGGCCATTTCACCACTTGCGAAGTAATTGTTTCTGAGATAACGCAAACATCTTACATCTCCGCAACTTCAGAAGTTTCTGAACACTTGTCTCGTTCCTTTAGTTTTGGTAAATGCACTTTAGTTCCTGTTAGTTCGTGTATCGGAGTTTGGGGCGGCGAATGTTTTCGGTAAGTTTTCGTGACGGCAGGTTTGTGGGGAAATTGTTTGGTGAGAAGGAACCTTATTTTTTTTTTATATTTTGGTAGCTAGTGAGAACATTTAAAGAGTGGACGCCTACGGAATCAAGAATCATGATAAAACAATATACATATAAATTAAAGTCCTTTTATAATCTTGCAGAATAATTAGACTTTTTTTAAGAATAATTATTCTTTATAAAAAGTTATCTATTAAATTATTTCAGTTTATTTATTAGGTCAACTTTATGTATACTATATATTTTTATTACAGTTAAAATATAACTTCAATAACCAACGCATTTACGTCATACTTCTCTGTCGACGTCATCAAGAAATACAAAGGCAGAAGAATTAACAAAAGGAAATAAACAACACAATTTTGTTGAACACTTGTTTACATCATACTTACCAGATTGACTCGAGTTCCTCAGTAACTTTTCATTTTCATCGCAGCTACAAAGCCCCCTAAATTGTTACCCAATACGCGTTTGTAACAACATAACAACACAAACGCCCAAATTCCGAAAATTTCGAGACAAACTTTCCTCACAGTATCGTGCAAATGAAAATTCGAGAAGGCCCGAAAAGTTTAGGGACCTATTGTCACCTTTGATACCTTTATCTTGATAGCGGAATGAAATCCGAAGGTCGAGGATCAAAGGACCTCGAGAAAACTCCTCAAAACGCCTCTAAATGCCTTTGACATAAATCAGAAACACCTGTGAAAATTGCCCTTTTTTGGACATTACACCTAGGAATTTTGGACCCCCACAAAGTTTGCCCAATTTCACAAAGTCTTTGTTCACAAAAGAAAATTCTTGGAATTTTACAAACCAAAAACTTGGGCTGTTATACCTTATACCTTAGAATTTTACGCAGGAAGTAATCCCTGAATAATTTGTGTGTATATTACAAAATTTTAGGTGAAAAGTAGAGTGAGGTATTAATAAAAATTAAGTGGTTTGCTTTTGTAGAGAAGCCGTTGAAAAAAAATTCTTAACACTTTTTTAACCTCTTGTAATTAGAATTAGAAAATCCCCGGGAAATTACGGCTAAGTGATTGGATTTCTTTGATGTAGTACATTAGGTTAAAACAACGCTGAGTTAGTGTGCTACCGGAACATTGAACCCATAATATTAACAAACTCCGGACGGATAGAAAATTGCTGACAAGATTTAAATTACGGAATATAAATTATAGCTAAGAACCATCCCAATGACAACAATTTTCAAACCAAAAATTCCCACCATGATCGGCCCATTCGTTTAGGAGCTACGATACCCTTCTTTTTGCATATGGGGCTAAAAATACAATTGGACGCTCCTTGAAATTTCTTGTATTAAATGTCAGTCATAAATTCTTTTTATACCATCCTTCTGTTATGTGCCTTATATCACACGTTGTATGTCAACCAACAAAATATAACGTTGTAATATATTTATTTGATACGTTCCTTATTCTGAGACTTATTCGATTAGAGTTAAGTCAGACGGAAAATGCGAATGTGTCGCTATCTTTTGTTTTGTTGTTTGGTATCAATATTGGGGACTCGGAAATGTGTGCGAATGTAATTTCAATAGAATACATATTAGAAACTGTAGTTTCGTGTTACAATGCGAGCTTCTTATGTGTATAGTCATCATCTCCCGAGCCTTTTCCCAACTATGTTGGGGTCGGCTACCAGTCTTACCGGATTCAGCTGAATACCGTATTTTACATGGAGCGACTGCCTATCAGACCTCCACAACCCATTTTACTGGGAAACACAGTATCCCATAGTAAGACTGGTTGTCAGAATTGACTTAACGCCTACCAAAGATCTATGTATGACAGCCGGATATGTGTATAGTCATATCAAATACAATTTTTCTATATTATCTTCGCTATTCGATATGGTAAAATTATTGCTGTTATTCTTACAAAAAACACATTTTAGTATTAATACTAAAGTTTCCAAAGTTTTCCAAATGTAAAATGATATCAAACTGAAGGTAACCTACAACAAACATTTTTTATAAAAAATTAAATTTTTCCGATATTTCCCCCCTTAATATCGAAAAAGCAATAGCTCAATAACCACGCATACAGAAGACCCTAAAATTGGCAACAACAACAAAATACTTGCCAAGGTCGGATCCTAAACTCGTAACGCGTCACTGGAGGTCTATATTTGTCACAGGGACTTAGCCCACTGTCCTACGTAAGGAACGCAAATGATGCTATCCGATGCTATAATAGTTATAATCTTGAGTAAATAATAAATATAAAAAAATATATAATTTTAAGTAAATTCGTATGTTTTTTTTAAGTATTTATGTAGGCCATAGCTTAGTAAATACAGATTTTTATGTTTAGTTACAATATAAGGTTAATACGCGGCCTTTAGGTAATGCTGCAGTACAAAAACAGCCTTCCTGAATTTTAAAATGTTTCAAAATGCTCAAAGTATGTCCAAAACGCATTCTTTATTTACTGTACTACCACACTTCATGTCCGTTTTATTATCAGGCGACTCGCAATGGTTAAAATTAACAAAAGGAACAATACAATTGAATAATCCGCCTCTAACTTCCAAATCAGGAGTTAACCAATTGATCATTTAACACTGTTAACTTAATGCCATGAAACGAAATAATACCGTTGACAAAATTACATATAACATAACATACCATCACGCCTGTATCCCCGAAGGGTTAGGCAGAGGTGTACCAATGTACACCCACAGTTCGCCGGTATGTTTAGGTCCCATGTAATAGGGGGCGAGCCTATTGCCACTAACCGGGCACAAATCCCAACTCCGACCTGCTACTGAGAATTTCATAGAAAAACCCAATAACACCTTGGTCGACTTGGGAATCGAACCCAAGACCTCTAGCGTAGCAGTCGCGCTTAGCACCACTAGGCCAATGAAGCAGCATCACACAAAATTAATAAAAAGACATTTTTTTACACAAAACAAGCAAGTAAATGTTCTTTCCGTTCAACAATATTTTTGTATCGCTTCGCGTCCCATCGCTCTTCATAGGACGTCGAATAAAAGGATCGTCCAAAGTATAGCCTTTGTTATTCGTACGCCACTTCCAAGTCAATTTGGTAGTTCAAACTTAGCTTATTTCCTGTGGGAAATTTTCTGTAGACGAAGCAGATACAGGTAAATTGATTCCTGGTAGAATCGAGACGGTACCTTGTGAAAAATGTGAGGATTTTTTATTTTTAGATGTTTCATCGCTCGAGGAAATAGCCAATTTATGAAGCACTTGGATAGTGTATGAAGATGTTTGGGGATTCATTTTGTAAGTTATATTTCTGAGTATTGTTTGGGTTTAGTATTTCAACTTGCCATTTTTCTGACGGCTTGCCCTTTATTCTCAGACAATTGACGATTACTTTTTCGTCAACATATTGTTGTAATATGTTACAAAAATATTTTGTCGTTTAACTTAAACATAGTAGGCTATGTTTTACACCGAGAGATGAAATATATTCAAGTTTACAAATATATTTAGGTATTAAATTTAATAATTTAATTTTGTTGTTCATCATCATTATTTAGGTATTGTAGCTTTAAACAATTTTAATGGACCTATTATTGTTATTCAATGAAACTTTAGATTTTTCCTTTTGTACAGAATTGGAAAATCGGTACACTTAAACAAACTTTCTTTGTTCCTTCAAATCAAACATAACTTGGTTATTTTCCTCCTATATCAGGCATTAAATATCCTTGAGGCAATTAATTTATCGAAAACTCTAAACCCATGTACAGAAACCCACACAAGTCTAAAATATATTGTACGTATGTTACATTAATTAACAGACACTGAGTGGTGTTGGGTACTCTTAATTAGGAAAGTTTTGGGTAGCGGTCACCTAATCTAGCGAAGGGTCAGACTCCAGAATGTACATAAAGGTTCTACATAAAGAATTGTTGGCCTTGCGAACCATTTTAAACTTGTGGTGTGAAGTTTTGTGCTGTTCACAATTGTTGGGGTTTCGATATCCTTTGGCTGACTTTCAGAACAAAATGGTCTCTATACATATGGAATACCTTTTTAATATATTTTATATTTACCATAATTTTCATTACGTTTTTGCACTTCTAGATCGATAAGTGTGGAACAGTTGTTTAGTTAAATTATGAACAAAGCTTATGTTTTATGATTATACGGGGTGGAATTTTATGATGTCACCTCGAGAGAAAGTATCCTAAATACTGAAGATTGCTACCAAAAGGAATATTATTTTAATTTAAAAATAAATAAATCTGCACGAAATAATTTGACGCACAAATGTAAAAGCTACAGTTCTGTTTTTATTTACTTGTGTATCAATTAAATTTATATAAAATAAAATCATAAGCAGTTCCTTTGTACCTATTTGTTCTGTATATGTGTTAATAACTTTTGCTTGTCTGTTGTGTGTGTACATTAATTTATAAATAAAATTCCCTATTATTTAGAAATATATTATTTTTTATCTCAGAGTCGATCGCATAAAAACATAAACTAACACATTTTCTCCATTCAATAGAATAAAACAAAATCTATCCTTCTTTTACTATCCTGCATGAATTTCTTAGTAACACAGTATTCTGAAGAATCCACATTCTCTCCTTATGTCTGCAAACATTTGAAACTTGAGAATAGTAACTATTAGACGCTCACAGTATTCAATAGCATTACAGTACAATGTGGTATTGTGAATCCATCATTAAAATGTAACGGAACATATCAGGTATTATATATTATTATGTATTTGTGGTTTGTGAGAAATTTCGGATTATTTTTAGAAATGTGTGTTGTTGTTTGTGTATTTATTGGCTCGATTTTTCAATTCCGACTCAGAAAAAAGCGGTGTTTTAGGTTAGCCTGTGTGTATGAGTTTGTTTCTATATAGATACAGCGATTTAAATGTTATTGTTTGATAAGCAATGTGATCAAAAAATGCTAGAATTCCAAAAAAGCTAAATTAAGTTGTTTTTCATAAAATGTTGTATTTTTAATTTATAGGTTGGCTGTTCGTAAATTGTTTTTATGTAGCTATTTACTTATTAGAATTGATTTACTTAAACTACAACGCCAATAATCTAGAGGTTAATAAGTCTACCAATTTACAGCCAGTTGAATGGTTTGTTTTTAGTTTATATTGCCAGTTCCAATGACCTACATAAAATAAATATTAATTCTTGAAATGATCATTAACATTTTTAGTAGTACTAGGATTCATAAATCTCAGTTCAAACCACGAAACCAATAGAAAAGCTAATAAAAAGCTAATTAAAATCAAATCTCAAAGAATTTCCGTTTTAACGCTTACCGTATATTTTCTTTACTTTGAAATTGAGGGAAACGTTCAGTTCTAATGCAAATACAGGTAAAAAGTAGATATAAAATCTGAAAGGTGGTGAAAATCTTCGTAGCTTCATAACCTCTCTAATTAGTACCTAAAATAAATATAGGAGTAATATTAGAAACCTCACTATCACTCCATGTAAAATACGGTATTTAGCTAAATCCGGTAAGACTGGAAGCCGACCCCTACATAGTTGGGAAAACGCTCAGCAGGTGATTAGAAACTGCACTTTAAATGGTTATCGAGTGGAACCGAAAAAGAGATGCGATGGATTGTGTGAAAGATGATATAAGAAAGAAAAAAGTCAATGCTGAGATGACGAGTAGCAGAAATGTATGGAAAGTACGTTTATAGGCTGGATTATTATTATTTATTATTATACAATTTCGATGACTGAATTGTTTCGCCACCACGTGTTAATACATTTTATGTGCTGATTAATATTTTAAATTAAATAATTCATACATATTACAAGCTTTATTTGAGTTTAAAGTAAATATGTTTCAAAATTTCCAAACAATATTTATCAAGCCTTCAGGCTTAAAACACTATAATATGTATACTGTGTAGTTTCGCAGAATAATTAAGTGTTTGCCTTTGATTAATTTTGATCTTACGATATAAGTTACAAGTACTACAAGTTACTACCTACTAAGTTGAAAGTTGTTACTTATTGTTAATCGACACCTTTGGAAATCAAATACGAGCTCCTTGAGAAGGTATATCGGAGTAATTTGAAATGTTTAGGGTCACTTATAGCACTAGGAATTATCAAATACTAAAACATTTAAAGATTTGGCAAGAGGCATCGCGGTAGGCCAAAACGGAGATGGCGGGACGAACTGGAGTCCTTTGTTAAGGAGTGGATGACCACGGCCCTAGCTAGAGAGAGATGGAAGGAGGGTAGAGAGGCCTTTGCCCTGCAGTGGGACAGAAACGGCTAGAAAAAAAAGAAAAACATTTAATAAATATACTATACATTACATTATCATTTTGACACATAAGCTGGGCGTTATTTTAATTTAAAGGCAAAACATAATTTGGGGCAAAATATCATGCTTTTAAACTGAAGTAACGTGCTTCTCTATATGGGAAGAGGCATTTGCCCAGCATTGGGACATTTACTGGCTGGTGTTTATTAGTAATCTTGGACTGGCCTAAAACAGTAAGAACGACTGTCTATCGTAATATGGCGTGCAAACACACGATATAGAAATATCAAGGGATTTTGAAACTGGGTTTTGACTCAAAAATATTATCCGAAAATGACGTTCAAAAACACTTAACACGAAAATATCTAAAACGGCTCGCAAACATCACAACCAGAATACGTAGCTTCATAAACTTTTATTTTACTATCCCGTCTGTTTTCTACCGGCGTTTATTGACAAAAGTTTTTAAATATGAACACAGTACTATTCGAAACGAAAAACATCGTGGAAAAGTAGGCTTTAGCTCTGAAATACAATGTGCCGCTTGAAAAATTCAACGCGGAATGGGATTGTTTGAATCCATACGTAGTTATAAAAAGAGAATTTACTCTATGGGACTTTAATCTATGGGACTAAGGGGTGAAAAGGAAATCGTACATTTTTAAAAGGACTTCAAAAAATTTCAAGTGTTACCCACTTCAATGAAATTCATATGGGACTATCTATTTATGACTATCCATCGTAAAATCCTGGTAAAATTGTTTTGAAATCGTTACACAATTGCCAGAGACTTGACATACCAAAAAGACAAAAAAAAAAAGGAAATTCGAATTGAGAATCTATCTCCTTCTTTTGAAATCGGTTATAAAAAGAATAATTTATGTTTTTTTAATGAGATTACCCTTCCATGATCTATTTGAAGTTTAGCTTAACCATTAAGATGAGTCAATCAATACGGCTTTTACTCAGCCACGATCCCTCATTAAGCTTCAAACATAAGCCTAATATTATCTTACATAACTACACCGATATTCTACCATTTGCAGAACACATATATAATACTAAATCTAGGACTTAACACAACATAAACTGCTGGGCCCAATGTACCCTGTGCGTATACGTAACCCTCTACAGGGTGTTACCGAAAGGGCATATCTATAAAAAAGGTCTGAAGAGTACATGTGGTATAGAGTCAGTGTACAAAATTTCAGCTCAATATTAGTAATTAATTTAATTATTGATATCCAATTTTTCGTATCAATTATTTGCCACTAAAAATCATAATAAACGTGTCACTGCACTTTAATATCTAATTATGCCTCTTGCTTAATGTTATCGATACATCGCTTCAGTGGTCTCGCTATGATTTTAGGTGACAAACCATATAATTGACGCGAAAAATTGGCTGGCTTTTTTAACTAATTTTAAGCTGAATTTTTGTGAACTTACTCTATACCAGGAATACTATTCACCCCTTTTGGATTTATATAACCTTTTGTTAACACCCTGTATACCGGCGTTAAACTTACGCAATTATTAAGTCAAGTATAACAAGTTTGATAACTGGTACCCAACAGATTTACTGAAGGCGTTAATTACGGAACGGAATTCCGTTTGTTTTGATTAGTTTTTAATTGGTGTTGGACGGACGTACGGATTAGTGCTAATAAATTGTGAATGTGAAATTTTGTGTTTCTTACTCGCAAACTACTAAATGGATTTTTATGTAACTTTACAGGATTATAAGTTATCAGAATGACATATAGACTACAATTTATTATAGTATTTAGTAACCAAGTAAGCTGTATGTATATGCAGCCAAAGTAGTTGCTAGTCTTGACAAATTGTTAAGTAAATCATTTTGTTTGTTGTTAATTTATTTTCATTATTTGAGCCAACAACACGACTCTCAAAAACTAGTATCGACTGAATTGAGATTTTAAAATCATTCGATGTTTTACTATTACGAGATAATACATATTTTTTATTTATTCCATTGTCCAGAATTTCAACCATTAGGTACACATTATTACTATCAACAAAACCTAAAAGAAAACGCAGAGTTTGCATTAATTTCATAAATGAGTTCAACGCTTTTCTAAACGTAATTTTTTTGTGCACATTCATCTCAAAAATCGGTCCATCACAAAAGCTCTTCAAATTTCTATTAGTGGCCCTTCATTATGAACTACAATATACTGTCATTTTTGTTCACTAATGATCATGCGATTGTTCTTGCCTTACGTTAATGAGGCCGCATTTTAGACTTTATCGTGCATGTTGAGTCAGCAGGCCTTTTGATATCCTGTAAAGGTACTATGTTGGTAAAGGGTGGGTTAGATTAGAGGGTTAAACTCGATTAACATACTCGATATTAAATCTTCATTTTTTTTACATTCCCAGTTTCTTGTGTGTCAATGCTAAATTATGATCGTTCAGGATATTTTTATAACAATGTAAATATGATATTTCACAAAGAAAAGTTAATTAAAAAAAATTATGATTTCATATTATTTTAATTTGTAATTATGATGATAAATAGGTATTAGAATAGAAACTAAACAATTTGGTCACTTTTTAAAATTCGGGAACCTGTAGACAACGAACCAAGACTAAAATATCATAACAAATTCTTTACAGAAAACATAAACATTGGTTTAAACAATTTGATATGAGTAGAAACGTTTAACTTATAACGATTGTGAATACCACGGAAATAATTAACTATTTATTTATTTACAGTCTAGCTCTATGTAAAAATAATATGTACGCACTTATACAAAGAGTAGCCTCCTTATCTACTCCTTCAGGCAATCAAACTTAACATATGTATCACAAATTCTCCGAAATTTGTCCCAACGGGCCTGTTAATGGGTTTCAGTGTAGAACTACACTAAACTAAGCTATCTAGACTGTAGCTAATATAGCTAACTTTAGGTTAGTTAAGCTGTTAGTACAAGCTAAACTGGGGATGTGGCTAAAAGTGGTTGGAAAATAGGTGAGTTAAATAAGGAGCACTTATTTTCAAGGTGACCCTTTCAAGCCAGTTTTTTTTTGCTGTACTCCATTCGTTACTATGTTCATAATGACGAAACCACAATGTAGCTTGGTTAATTTAATTACCACCTTTTTAGAACCTACGTCGTGAAACATGGACGAAAATTTTCACACTTTCATATAGGTCTGCTTCCTCCTATTTTAATTATTTTATATCTACCACCTGATAAATTCTGTCCAAATAATAATCAGCTCATGTTGGCTCCAAAATCTATGTAATCTAATATTATCACTCTTTCTAATAGTTTCTAACTTCTAAATCATGCTAATTACGATTGTTTCCAAAAATATAAATTATGACACATATTGCCAAAAAGCAAAACAAAAAAAAATCTAGATCCAAAACCTAACCGCCCACCACTTGGCTCGGAAAACGTAATTTTCCATATCCTCAAACGCAAATATCATATTTGTATGCAAATAACTATAAAAGAAAAAAGTTTTCATTACACAACCGTCAGGGTATTGAGCCTTTTTCAATTTCCTCCTTATTTCCCCTGCCTTGTTCGAGGCATAACTATGTTAGCATATACTTTTATACAATTAAATGGAACTGTTAAATCGATTTTACAGGACACGTTAAGTTTATGAGATTTTTTTGTGAGAGCTATAGAATTTTGGTGTACTTTGTTTGTAGTGGATTTTGAAAAATGAAATATGAGAAAAAACTTATGGCCTAGAGTTTTTGTTATTATTTAGATACAGGATTCTCGATTTTTTTGTTGATAGATAGATATTGGTAAAAATTGGACGACGGTAATCGTTTTTTAAGTCTCGAATAAACGTTTAATCTTTATAAGAGCTTAAAGAAAACACTGAAGGCATTATTCTAAAATAATGTGTTGAAAACATAAAATATAAATAAATAAATATAAATATAAATGCGGACAACATCACATACATTGTTCTGAACCCAAAGTAAGTTGCTAAAGCACTACTGCTGCTAAATAAACAAGCACAACTGCGGTGTAAATGCCCATTTATTGGCAACTGCAATAAAAAGACAAGTGAAGAGACTTATTTTGGGTTGCTATGGCAACTAAGCGAGTAAAAGAACACTTATGTTTAGCTTTTTTATTTTACAAAAGTTTATAATATCTTAAACTAAAAAGTTATTTTCTAACATAAAGTACGAGTTTATAGTTATTTCTTGTTTATTGTTATAGTTGTTTCTTGACACTAGCTTTAAGCATACCACAACCTCTGTATATTATGGAAGAACAATAAAGAGATTGGGTATGAAAGAGTATTTAACTTCGGGACCTAAAATCCAAATACAAACAAATAATACTACAAATACAAACCGCGATAAAATACGTAAAAGTAGTTTTATTTCAATATTTTAAAACTATCAAGATCTAGCACCCAGATACTTAAGAAATAGAAGTCCAACCCAGAATCTGTGTACAAAAGGTCATAATTATAATTAGCCACTAGTCCAGACTACTCCATAGATTGCTACTCCTATCACAATAGTTCCCTAGTACCAACTTTATCTAAAGCCCGTATTTAAGTGCACTCCTTTTAGGGCGGGCCCTAATCAGTAAAGTCCCTAATAAATAGCGTATAGGGTTGTGACAAAGGCCAGTTAAATTGAGACCTCTAAGAAAAACGGGACCCTTGTGTTTGCAAGGCTCTCGGGGTGTAACGAGCCCAGTACACTTTGGGCCATATTTATTTAGCACGCACGTTTATGATAACTTTTTTGTTATTAGAATTAATATTTTTTTATATTGTAATCAGGTTTGAAATTCAAAGAAAATTATTGTTTTTTTTTTATTTAGTTGTGTATGGAATTAGTAGAATTTCATTTAGTTTTAAATGATGTAGAAAATAATAAACGGGAAATATTTTTTCAGCCCACCTGAGTTTAAATAATTGAGCTCCCATGTACTATCAATTTTAAAATGCTGGCTATATCCAAACTAATATTATAAATGCGAAAGTAACTCTGTCTGTCTGTCTGTCTGTCTTTGCTTCACGCCTAAACTACTGAACCGATTTGTGTGAAATTTGGTACAGACATAGTTTGGAACTTGAGAAAGGACATAGGATAGTTTTTATTACAAAAAATAAAATAAAAAATAAAATTTATTCCGGACATACAGCGCCATCTATTGGTCAAGCGTCGGCATTAATTCAGTACTGAAAATTCATCGGAAAAATGTAAATAAGTAGTAAAAAGGTATGAAAATATAATATAATACAACTTTTAGTACAAAGAAAATGCTCTAACGGAGTATAGATAATTCTATTAGTACTATATGTCGAGTTGGTGATCGCGCAATGGTGTCGATCGTTACACGAGTTCGGTTCATGTAATTGTTTTAATTCATCGGATAAAAGTAAATAAATAGTAAAAAGGTATGAAAAAAATCTATACATATAATAAAATGGTAGGAAAAGCAAAACTGTAAATTGAATATTTTTTTAAAAGAATACTTGGGGTATGATCTACAATCGATACCGAAGCCAAAAATATAGTTTTTAGAATTTTTGTCTGTTCGTCTGTAGGTATGTATGTCCGGGATAATCTCAAAAAGTACTGCATGGATTTACTTCAAATTTGGAACGAATATTATTTAGAAGTCGGGTCAACATTATAGGCTACATATTATCCCGCTATCACTTACGGGGACCGAGCAGTGAACCTTTATTTTTTCAACGCATTCTGTAACAACGTGTAATCTAACGACGCATATTAATTGAATGTTGTTCTTATGTTGACCATGTTATACGCTAGCTTTACACTATAAAAATCACGCAATATAAGTAACTTAGGCCGATAAACATAATTAAATGAATATGGGTAGTATTGTAAGACATTTTTAAAGCAGCGCCATCTATGAGATTTCAAAAACATCAAGTCGAATTACATGTGTAAGCCCTTTTTGGATATAAATAATTTAAATTTGATCATGTTGGCGAGGTTCATAGTTGTTTTTAAAATTCCATCTATGAATCTAATAAAACAGTAAATTACAACATTCTTTTGCCGGGGGTCAGATTTCATGTTACAGTATCAATTATGAACTACTGAATTGATAGCAGTAAAAAATTGAGAGAATGTTTTTGGTAAATCGTAGACGGTTGTTAGCTATTTTTAAACACGCTACTATATCTAGGTAATACGGGGTGGAGCTTTAAATTTCCAAATTCATTTTGTCATCTGCACACGTAAATTGGCATTATTGACATATAAACAAGAGGTAACTATGGCAGGCTACGGTAGCCATAGCGATCATTCTTCATTGTGATTGAAGTATACTTTTTGGAAAACTAGCTGTCGTAGTAAACAGCTTGGTGGTTGTAGGATTGGAAATGGATGTCCATGCTGCAGGTTCAAATCCAGTTGTTAATGATTGTATTTTTGTTCTTGAGTCCTTTTTGTTACATACGTTTGAATGTTTTGTTACTCAAGTTCAAGTCTCAGTCGAGCTAACACTTTTTGTGATCTATTAGGTTAACTTTTATTAGTTTAAATCTTTGTATCATTTTGTTGTTTCTTTCGCAATGAGCAACAACTTTATGTCATGCATTTTTTACTAGACCGATGCATAAGCTCAAAATTATTATGTTTGTATTTTAAATTTTAAGTGTGTTGCTCATTGCAGATCAAGCATGTCATAATATGCTGTAAAGTAAAGAACGTCTGGCGTAAATGCCCTGACCATAGATATAAATCTATGGCACCGACATTTCATTCATAGATCACAACTATAAAATGATCTATGAGGAATCTTATTTTTCAATTCAGGAGTAACTTTTTTAAATTATTTCATCAAAGTAATGTGTAATGTTTTCTGTTGGTCATCTATAGAATTCCATGGACAAGTTTTTTTTTGTATTTGTAAATTTTTATTGTTTTAACTCAAAACCCAATGATCTTTTATGATATAATTTTTTAGTAAGTACTTACTCTTTAATATTCATTTTAAGGTAGCTTGCTACACGGGTTTTAATGCGTTGATCCAGATAAATCTTCTATTTTTTCGTTTACAAATTTCATTTAGTTTGTGTACCTATTTACTGGAAGTTTGGCCCAAAAACTAAAATAAAATAAACTTTCTATCGCATTCTCTACATTTTAAAATTAATATTGCATCATTTGAGCTCAGCACCTTATGCTGGGCAGTATCATCATCATCCACAGAACTTTTCCTCCCACTGTTGGGCATAGTTCTCCCCTTTTTCGTGCCATTTTCTACGGTCCTGTGCCAGCCTCATTCAGACTCGACCCGAGACTTTAACTATGTCATCGACCCATCTTGCTCCCGGACGACCGACGCTTCTTTTGCCATGCCTTGGCCACCATTCTGTCACCGTCTTAGTCCACCTGCCGTCATTTCGTCTGGGCAGCATAAAGCGACTTTATTGTAAAGGATACAGCCCCAGTCCAAGGCTTTGATCAGGGTAGAATGCGGTTGTCCTTGGTCTATTACTTAGTTTCCAGTCATAAATAATTTAAACCACAGTTTTGGTAGTTCTGATCCTGCGCCTCTCTATTGTCAACGTTTTCTTTCAGTTTCACGGGTCTCAGGTAAATACCTTATTAAAATGGAGCCTGCTTATCTCAGTCGTTCATCCCTTTAAAAACAACACACTCGCACACTCTTTTGCCTTTCATTAGCAGCCACCATTACCAGACCACATAGTTCCTAGCTGCTAAGTTCCTTAACTTATTTCCACATATACTCTAGGCTTAGGCACCGCACTGACATCTGGTAGCTATTAACTAAGATGAGAACACTACCTTAGTCTTAAAACCGGACTTCACCAAACCAGAGATGAGAAGAGCGGAGCGTAAATAATATTGATATCTACTTTCAATTTTACTGCGTAGTTAAGTATTTCGAATTTCGGGGTTTCGAACCAAAACCCCGATCTCGGTAGTCTTACTAGGGACTGCTGTACCAACGAAATACTATTGCAAAAGAAAAAAAGCGGTAAATTGTTTTTTTTTGGCACGTGTCAAGCAATATTTGTGACAAAACTCTAGGTTCCACATCTGATACATTTTGCGTATAGCAGACTACTTAGAAACATTCATCTAGCGAAACAAGATAATATTGAAGTGTTCATGTGTTTTGTAAATTTTTAAATATATAAAAAGAATATTCTGAAGCCGGTGTCTAGGTAGTTCGTGATGGTGACCCTCTATACCACAGTCTAATTTATATTTATTCGCACAGATGACTGATATGAACGCGAACATCGTCGCGGGTACAGCTAGTAACATATAAAAATGAATTGCTGTTCGTTAGTCTCGCTAAAACTCGTGAACGGCTGGACCGATTTGGCTAATTTTGGTATTGAATTATTTGTGGAAGTCCAGAAAAGGTTTAAAAAGGTGAATAAATATGAAAATGATCGGAGATAAATAAAAAAAAAACAATTTGATTTAATTTTATTTTATACAATAGTTTAGGCTTATATTTTTGATTAAGGCAGTACGAAGTCTGTGGGGTCAGCTAGTATCAAATAAATAACACTATTCAATAATCTAGGAAGTCGCAATACACCTAATGTCATAAACTTGGCATTTATTTCTCAAACAGCTGCACTTAACATTATTCCGGTACCCGGAAAAGAATGATTCAAGTTTAGTGTAAACTTTTAGTTACTTTAATTTACTTCTTATGTCAGTTGGTTTAAGGTTCAAAATCACAAGTACTAATATGAAAACTGGAAATAAGACATCAAGATTTGATAGAAGAACTAAACATTATGAATTCTGGACTCATGTAAATGTTCTAAAACTATCTTGTCCACTAAATATCCTTTCAAAAGCTAATTCCTTAACTGTCTATGTAAAACAAAAACAACACAGATAAAAAGAGTTACATATTTGTTTTATTTGTTAAGTTATACATCTTTATGTTCATAATTTTATAAGTTGTCTAACAAAATAAAATATCTTTTTTAAGACATTGCACTGACATACATTAAAATGCACACACCACAATTCAAGTTCCCACAAAACCAATTCACACATAAAAAAAATCATAACTCCTACGTAACAATAGTCGGTTAAACAAATAAACGAGCCACTTTCTATGCACGCCATTGTACAAGCTTGTTAAGGTATACAGCTGTAAAGTGACAATTTGCGAGAAGTGGCAAATGGGAGGCCGTTAGGGGACAAAGCGAAGTAACTATGCTTTAAGCAATATTGCTTTTTATTTGAGAAGAAAAACACGCCTTAATAATGAGTTGGCTCAACTGTTTAATTATTTCGTGTGTAAAGGGTGTTTTTCTTAGACTTTTGGTGGTCCTTTATTTTGGGTCGATGTGTGCCCTTAAGCGTATATTCATATCAAGGGTGTTAGGAAATCGATGTTCGACCCGAAATGGTGATATACCCTCCACAATCACATGCCCAAATTAAATATTAAATTTGGAATATACATGATAGTTACAATAATAATGGACTTTGAAATAACGATTTTTGGCCGCGAAATTGCCTAAATTTGAGATTAAAACAATAATTACAGCACTATTTTTGTCGGTATTATTTGGCGTCCTTTTGTTTGATCATTTGGCAGCACCTGTGACCTGTGAAATTATTTTTTTTATGTTATAATATTTTTTTTTATTCTATTCCATTTTTTTTTACATTAGTGGTATCAGTTATCGATACCTAACAACACCTTAACGGATCGGACAGGGCTTTCTTAACATTCTGTATATGAGTTCTTGATTGCAAATTAATAATTTATCGTGAAACTAAGATATCTTGTACTGTTGGAATTACCTTTCTTTACCACTGCTCCTGTTGCTAGTTTACTATCTTCAGAAACGTCTATCGAAATAAGCAGAACCTTTGTGATGTGTCAATTAATAATTAGGATGTGGGTACGCAATTACTTTAACTTAATAATATTGGTGATACGAATAAAAAATATAGGTATTTGACATATGTATCGAATCTTTTAAACACTCTTTCTCTTCAGTTTTTTTTTCCGGCTGTAAAATGTCCCTTATATAGGTGTCCGGCGGTAAAAAGACCGAGAAACTATGCCAGAACACAACATATGTTTAGCGAAAAGTTACGGATTAACGGTTGATAAATACCAAACAATTCTGTAGATACATACTCCTAGTACAATATTTTTTTTATTATAACTTAAAAAACATACTTTAAACCATTCCAAATCCAAAAAAAAAATGCAATAATTATAAAACTCATCGCTTAAAATTCGGTCAGGCGCTTGCCCTGAAAAGCCAATATCGTGGAACGGAACTCCAAAAATGTCGCTTCAAAAATCACTTTTAATTACCAACCGCAACTGTCAAACGTCAGAGCGAGGCGACGCAACGGAAGTTGGCGGGAAATTTCAATATGAATCGCTGTTACGTCACTATAGACACTGGATGGTGTTTTAAACGTAGGTATAAAATTTATTGGAAGAATAGGTCTGTTCTGTAGTTGTTAGGGTAGGTTGGGATTGTAATTATTTAAGGAGAACCTAAGACTTAGTAGGTTATGATAGTGTTGTAAAAATACTTACCCGTACGTTGCCCGTATTAGACATAATAATTATGAAAGTACTTCTAATGGACAAAAATATAATTAACTAGCGACCAGCCCTAGCTTAGCACGGGTAGACACAAAAAAACATGCAAACCTTCCACTTTAATCACTGTAGAGGAATATAAGGTCCGTGCAGGAATAAAAAAAAAACTGTAGAAACACTTAGGCAACGGGAGAAAATATATATTTGGGTGTTCACAATGCACGAGGTTATAGGCAAGTGACGTCGGCGACAATGCCATTAGATGCCTGCGTTAAATACTTAACATTAATTAGGCCGTCAGGAAGGTGTTGCTCTGAGGAGACAGTTAGGCACTTCAACAATCACTGATCATATGAAAATCCGTTCGGTAGTTTTTGAGTTTATCGCGTTCATACAGACGGACAGACGCGGCGGTGGATCTCATAATATGTATAAATCTCGATCCTTATTAAATTTCTCAGTATAGACTAAGCCATTTCAAAGTAAAACTTATATGAAATCAAGACGATTTAAACTCATAATTATTCCACGACAGAGAGAGACAAAGCTATACACAAAAACATCGCCATCTCTTTCATACCAGAACAATAAGCATAGCTATACAACTCAACCTACCAGTAATATTTCCCGATTTATAGAAAGGTTCAAAATGAATAGGGTTTTATATAAAGATGCCAGCAAAGGCTCTTATGCATGAGCTGATCGTAGCGAGCCCTGCAAGCGACTGACATTTAATTTTGCTTGCTTTGCTTTTAATAAAGGGATGTAATAAACTTTGTACTAGATAAGACTAAATTCTAGATGAGAATATTTTTTTTGATGAGGTTAAATACTTAACCATTTGCATTTTATACTTTAATAAAAAAAAATAAAAAAAATGTATGGTAATAGGCGTTTATTTACTTTAAACACATTATATTATTTGTTTATGACACTGAAATAATAATAATAATATTCCGGGACAACTCACACACGGTTATCTGATCCCAAGCTAAGCAGAGCTTGTGTTATGGTAACCAGACAACTGATAAACATACTTATATATTTCTAAATACATACATATTATAGATAAATTACACCCAGACAACCAGAACAAATGATCGTACTCATCACACAAACATTTGTCCTGGGTGGGAATCGAACCCACGACCTCCGGTATAGCAGTCAGGGTCACTAACCACTAGACCAACAGGCCCGTCAAAATTTCTATAATATTTCGTTTACTCTCTTTTTTTTAAAGCCTACAAAAAGGCAAAGATCTATTATCAAAAGCAATGAATGCCAGATCACAGCAGTGTAGGGGTTTTAGACTATAAAACCCAGGTTTTATCTCAATGTCAAACTTCTCGGTAAGCTAGTATCTAGAACAAAGTAAAAAAGTACGATAGCTATTAATTATAAATAAAAAATTACAAAGCCACTTTCAGTACTAAATCACTTTTTTTAACAAAATAAATCATATTTTACAATTAAATTATAATTTCTTTTTTTACTAATTTATTTACAATATTCATTTAATTTAAAATACTTACATCTAATACAATAACAAATACTTACAACTATACTAAAATTAAATCTTATATAAATAAATAAAACTAACGCGCGTCAAAAAACTCATCGTCATCCTTGTCCATGGCGGGAAACGTGCCCAGAAGGCTGGCAGCATACTGTCAAAACGTTTGGTAGACTCTACTCGGAATTTAATTATAATATATTGATAAATCTGAAAGTAACATAAAATATATTCTACAAAAGCTCAGTATTTTAAAGTTGAGAGCCTATTTACGGCCTGTTCAGCTAGGCTGAGCTGCACTACAAAATATAACTCTGTAAATAAATAAGAGAAGAAATATTACTTACACATTTTAGAAACATTGGGATCATAAAATACATTGTAAGTTAGAAGCGTAATATATATCGAAAAGTTCTACATATAGCAATAAACATTCCTAAGGCCATTTCTATTTTAGATGTTCACGCATTGACGAAAAACCATTTTCACCAATGCTATTCACTATGGTGACTTAAGTAACATAAAACCTCTCAACACGTAAGTAACATACCTTTTGCGCTCACTATGATAAAAAGGTTTTAAAATCACGAAAAAATTCAAATGAAAATTACAGCTACAAAAATGTAAGGACTCTGCGTAAGGAGTCTGCTTGCGACCACGGCCGGTGTAACCCGGTCGAAACGTCAAGACCCAAAAAAGGTATTTATGCATGTACGCGCTTATTCCCGTGAATTATCCAAACTAATATTATAAATGCGAAAGTAACTCTGTCTGTCTGTCTGTCTTTCTGTCTGTCTGTCTGTCTGTCTGTCTTTGCTTCACGCCTAAACTACTGAACCGATTTGTGTGAAATTTGGTACAGACATAGTTTGGAACTTGAGAAAGGACATAGGATAGTTTTTATTACAAAAAATAAAATAAAAAATAAAATTTATTCCGGACATACAGCGCCATCTATTGGTCAAGCGTCGGCATCAATTCAGTACTGAAAATTCATCGGAAAAATGTAAATAAATAGTAAAAAGGTATGAAAATATAATATAATACAACTTTTAGTACAAAGAAAATGCTCTAACGGAGTATAGATAATTCTATTAGTACTACTTTTTGGATATAAATAATTTAAATTTGATCATGTTGGCGAGGTTAATAGAGGTTAATAGTTGTTTTTAAAATTCATAGATGGAGTTGCGCATTTTCTTCTATACATCTAATAAAACAGTAAATTACAACATTATTTTTCCGGGGGTCAGATTTCATGTTACAGTATCAATTATGAACTACTGAATTGATAGCAGTAAAAAATTGAGAGAATGTTTTTGGTAAATCGTAGACGGTTGTTAGCTATTTTTAAACACGCTACTATATCTAGGTAATACGGGGTGGAGCTTTAAATTTCCAAATTCATTTTCTCATCTGCACACGTAAATTGGCATTATTGACATATAAACAAGAGGTAACTATGGCAGGCTACGGTAGCCATAGCGACCATTCTTCATTGTGATTGAAGTATACTTTTTGGAAAACTAGCTGTCGTAGTAAACAGCTTGGTGGTTGTAGGATTGGAAATGGATGTCCATGCTGCAGGTTCAAATCCAGTTGTTAATGATTGTATTTTTGTTCTTGAGTCCTTTTTGTTACATACGTTTGAATGTTTTGTTACTCAAGTTCAAGTCTCAGTCGAGCTAACACTTTTTGTGTTCTATTAGGTTAACTTTTATTAGTTTAAATCTTTGTATCATTTTGTTGCTTCTTTCGCAATGAGCAACAACTTTATGTCGTGCATTTTTTACTAGACCGATGCATAAGCTCAAAATTATTATGTTTGTATTTTAAATTTTAAGTGTGTTGCTCATTGCAGATCAAGCATGTCATATGCTGTAAAGAACGTCTGGCGTAAATGCCCTGACCATAGATATAAATCTATGGCACCGACATTTACTCCTGAATTGAAAAATAAGATTCCTCATAGATCATTTTATAGTTGTAATCTATGAGGAATCTTATTTTTCAATTCAGGAGTAACTTTTTTAAATTATTTCATCAAAGTAATGTGTAATGTTTTCTGTTGGTCATCTATAGAATTCCATGGACAAGTTTTTTTTTGTATTTGTAAATTTTTATTGTTTTAACTCAAAACCCAATGATCTTTTATGATATAATTTTTTAGTAAGTACTTACTCTTTAATATTCATTTTAAGGTAGCTTGCTACACGGGTATGCTTTACTGTACTTTAAATTCAAATATGTATGTAACTTTAATGGTGTACAATAAAGAATATTCTATTCTATTCTATTCTATTCTACACGGGTTTTAATGCGTTGATCCAGATAAATCTTCTATTTTTTCGTTTACAAATTTCATTTAGTTTGTGTACCTATTTACTGGAAGTTTGGCCCAAAAACTAAAATAAAATAAACTTTCTATCGCATTCTCTACATTTTAAAATTAATATTGCATCATTTGAGCTCAGCACCTTAAGCTGGTCAGTATCATCATCATCCACAGAACTTTTCCTCCCACTGTTGGGCATAGTTCTCCCCTTTTTCGTGCCATTTTCTACGGTCCTGTGCCAGCCTCATTCAGACTCGACCCGAGACTTTAACTATGTCATCGACCCATCTTGCTCCCGGACGACCGACGCTTCTTTTGCCATGCCTTGGCCACCATTCTGTCACCGTCTTAGTCCACCTGCCGTCATTTCGTCTGGGCAGCATAAAGCGACTTTATTGTTAAGGATACAGCCCCAGTCCAAGGCTTTGATCAGGGTAGAATGCGGTTGTCCTTGGTCTATTACTTAGTTTCCAGTCATAAATAATTTTTTTTTTTTTTTTTTTTTAACCACAGTTTTGGTAGTTCTGATCCTGCGCCTCTCTATTGTCAACGTTTTCTTTCAGTTTCACGGGTCTCAGGTAAATACCTTATTAAAATGGAGCCTGCTTATCTCAGTCGTTCATCCCTTTAAAAACAACACACTCGCACACTCTTTTGCCTTTCATTAGCAGCCACCATTACCAGACCACATAGTTCCTAGCTGCTAAGTTCCTTAACTTATTTCCACATATACTCTAGGCTTAGGCACCGCACTGACATCTGGTAGCTATTAACTAAGATGAGAACACTACCTTAGTCTTAAAACCGGACTTCACCAAACCAGAGATGAGAAGAGCGGAGCGTAAATAATATTGATATCTACTTTCAATTTTACTGCGTAGTTCAGTATTTCGAATTTCGGGGTTTCGAACCAAAACCCCGATCTCGGTAGTCTTACTAGGGACTGCTGTACCAACGAAATACTATTGCAAAAGAAAAAAAGCAGTAAATTGTTTTTTTTTTGGCACGTGTCAAGCAATATTTGTGACAAAACTCTAGGTTCCACATCTGATACATTTTGCGTATAGCAGACTACTTAGAAACATTCATCTAGCGAAACAAGATAATATTGAAGTGTTCATGTGTTTTGTAAATTTTTAAATATATAAAAAGAACATTCTGAAGCCGGTGTCTAGGTAGTTCGTGATGGTGACCCTCTATACCACAGTCTAATTTATATTTATTCGCACAGATGACTGATATGAACGCGAACATCGTCGCGGGTACAGCTAGTATTACTATAAACATGCAGCGCGATAGTTTAAAAGTTAATAAAAATGTAAGGAATATTCATACCCCTTTCAGTTTAAATCAAAATCTATGTCGCACTTCAAAAGTGACTTGAACTGAAAAGCCTTTAAAGACTTGCGACATTAATTTTATGAATTAAACATTTTTCTAATTTATTTTCATCTTTCGTCGACCCGACGTCTGACAAAGCGGGTCTAAGTTTGAGGTCCGATTTCTTAAGAAAATTCCCTTCAATTCTCGAAGTTTCTGCCATTTGCGGCCCATAAAAGGAAAGGTCTGATCTGACTTAAAATCTATTCAAATATATCACTTATCTGCAATTTTAACGGTTGTCAGATTGTTGATGTAGGTTCGTGGAAGTAATTGGAAGGTCTGATGAGAGGTCAAGACATTGTGATCAAAATAAATTGACGGTTGACAAAAGTGTGGCGACGAATTTAGTTAGCATGTGGTCTGGACGTGAACTGTAATAATGGCATTGTTAATATGGAAAGGAAATGAGAAAACCGAATCGAAAATACTTACAAAAGCATTGTGTGTCATACAAAATACAGACTAAATGTCACATACCATATAGTTAACAGTTTTTTTTTTTGTGATATAACAAAGCTACGAACACATCACGGGTATAAGGTATAATAAATACCAATGAAAATCAAAAACATAATTATATTTAGGTAAATTGTTTCAGATCACTTCTGAAATTATAAAAAAAGAACATAAAACATTTCACACCTAGGTATCACTATATCAGAATTTTTGGTACAATAAAAAGCTATTTAACAACCTGATACAAGAAAAATACAAAAAATATTTCAAAGAGCTATTAAAAATGAAACACTTTAATTTAAAAAACTAAATGAAAATAAGCAAATAATAATGCAAAAGAAACTTTATTTTTCACACTTTATATTTAATGATATTCTCATATCCTCATTCTCATAACCACACGAGAGACTACAAGACAAGCACGCATAAAGATTAGTTACAGCGCCATCTAGCGAGTGCCACAGGTATGTTCACCGGTGTCTCGGTGTCACATTTATCACTCACGCCGATGTCTGTAGGGTGGCTAGGATTTTGTGGGACATGAATATTGAAATATTTTAGGGATTTTAAAAGAGATAAATGTAATTTTTAAAATATAAGTAATAACTTTGATGCTTAGGCACCAAAATATATAAAACAAGAAATACCAACTTCAGGATGTTTAATTCACCTATTTAAATGACTGTAAGGAGATAATGCTAACGCGATGCATATAAAATTAATTCAGTGGCAGTGTTGTTACATTATTTCTGCATTTGTTTCATAAAACGAATTAATTATAATTTATTTAATTTGGGAGCGTATATCGATTTGCAATTATTATACACCACAATATCATTCGATAGTGAACCATCATTTAACTAAGTATCTAGTAGCAAATATTATTGAACACAGGGAGCAAAAGGGACCGTAAAAGTATCATTCCATACATTAATTACTTAATAAAAAGTATTTTTTTTATTTAAAGTTTACCGATCGCTAGTCGCACTACAATCACAAATACCTCCGCTCAAACATACCAAATAATTTGTACATTAAAATAATATGTATCCGCGACATCCCCAACGTGTGCTCACTACATCGTACGACGAGCACTTTGCTTGATTGCAACTCTGACCCCCGCATCTTCTGAAACTCTGTAGTTTTTATGATATGCCTTATTTCCTTCGGGGGTTCTATCTTTTCATGCTTAACGGGTTAGTCAACTAGTATCGAAAATATTTTTAAGCGACTCGTCATGTTTTGATGAATAAATACAGTTTTTTTTTTAAGAATAAGATGATTTTTTTCAGTGGCTTAGCATATCTATTGCACTGTTCTTGTTTTTGTGGGAGTCCACTTTTTAACCGACTTTAAAAAGGAGGAGGTACTCAATTCGACTGTATTTTTTTATTATGTTTGTTACCTCAGAACTTTCGACTGGGTGAACTGATTTTGATGATTCTTTTTTTTATTTGAAACCAATGTGGTGCATCTCGTGTGGTCTCATTTTAATTTGGTCTAGTTATGACAGTGGGATCCATAAGAAAACCATATAAGACTTATTTTGAAGTCGGTTTTTTTTTGTAATAATTATAAAAACCTAGGTGATTATTGTATTTATAACAAGAGAACGTTGGCCTTTTCCGTAATATATGGGAGTACAAACCAATGCTATAAATCGAATGTTAGTGGTGTGCAAAAGCTCATTTATATTAATCTCTTCAAGGATAAAGAAAGTGATTGATTGAATTCAGGCAAATACAATTAATGTATCTATTACAGAAAAAAATTTAACAAACACGGAATATGTAAAGCTTTTGTAATCACAATTAAGATTAAGATAATTTTATTTTTAAAACCCATGTTTAAGCAAAAAATTGTATAGGACGTTATAAAAATAGAGTGATATGAACATTTATGAATCAATAAGGCGTACAAATATGTAAAGTGCGTTTTTACATATACATTATTTTGCAACAAATTCAGAACAAATGTTAATATTATATAATATATTATGGCTTAACTGAGATATGACAAATTATTTCACAAAAAAATTCGTCAGCCAAAAAAATAGCCCTTCAAAAAAACCTATGCAAAAAAAATCATCATATCATGTACCTCGTCTTTTTCCCTCCAAGTTTACGACAGGTGTTCTCAGTCCTGAGTACATGCTGAAATATTCACGACGCTAAGTAGCTCCTGAAATTTTAAACCGCTTCCCAATTTTTCTTTTCGAGGGTAGGCTCATAATTTTCTTGGTAGGTAGGTGATTTTGGGGTT
The DNA here is from genome assembly GCA_905475315.1 of Autographa pulchrina. Classification (NCBI taxonomy): domain Eukaryota; kingdom Metazoa; phylum Arthropoda; class Insecta; order Lepidoptera; family Noctuidae; genus Autographa; species Autographa pulchrina. Next base: position 2,033,993 of record FR997786.1, on the reverse strand, counting down.
TTAAGGCACTAATCTTGGGAAAGGTTTGAAGTGTGAATAATAATGGAAGGTAGAGTAATTAATTTTCGAGGTGAGGGATTACTTGTCTTAGAATAAGGGTAGCGATGACCTTATAATAATATGAAAATAGATGAAATTAAACACAGTTATCTAATATTTTGTGTAGTGACAGACAATTTGCATTTGATTGACGACCTCCGTGGTCGAGTGGCGTACGCACCGGTTTCAAGGTGTCGCTAGCTCTGAGGTCCCGGGTTCGATCCCCGGACGGGTCAATGTAGAAAATCACATTTCTACATTGTCTCGGGTCTGGGTGTTTGTGGTACCTTCGTTGTTTCTGAATTCCATAACACAAGTGCTTTAGCAACTTACTTTGGGTTCAGAACAATGTATGTGATGTTGTCTGCATTTATTTATTTATTATCATTTATTTAATTTGTTTAGAAGCGCGGACAGTCCCAATACAAAATTTCATGCGAATCGAGCCCGTCAGTATTCATTAAAAACATGCAACATGGTAGTTTTAAAAGTTTTTTTCTGGTTCATAGCTTTATTCTGACTTCAATCCTATTTCAGCAGGTTTGTTTTCAGAACTCGATTTGAACGAAATTTGAACTGAACTTTTTGACTGTATTTCTCAATCCTCAAACTAGAATCAAGAAATTGGCGGTGTTAAATCCCTCTGTTTCGAAAAGCAAGTAAATCCTTTAGTCCGAGGCTAGATCTGTCTTCAATTTTATTGAAAATTTTGCAATACACAATAATTTTAAAGCCATGTTATGTTATAACCAAAATCGTCAAAAAGACAATAGATTACACATGTATGTAAAAAAGAACCAACTTCAATAGAATGTATATGTGGCCATCTCTGACGTATACAATAAAAAAAAAACAATTGTCGAATGGAGAACATCCTCCTTTTTGGAAGTCGGTTAAAAATGTTGACAACTACTGCTATGTAGATAAATTCTGCTAAAAGCTTGTCGACATTAAAAGGTTGTGATAATAAAATATAATATGAAAGATATCCCAGTCGTTTTATTTCACTTATATCTAAGGACACTTTGTTTGACAATAAATAACGTGTATTGGACGCTATCCAAAGTCGAGAACACGTCTGCTGGGAAATTAAGATATTATCAAATAGCCGAGTCCAGGAGTAGAAATAGTATTATTAGTTGTTTATATCTAAATGGTTCTGTTTATAACAATGTTTGTTTTGACTTTACGTAATTTTTGGTCGATTACTGATGTACTTTTCGTTGTGTTGTTTTCTGATATCGAATTTTAATGTACCTAGTTTTAATTAGCAGATTAAGCCTTAAAAATATATTTGTTTTACTATTTTGCTAAAACATCTTACTACCTTTAACTGCAAATTATTTTCAAAACTAAAAAATTGCTTACCATAAATTTTCTGTGTTATTGGCACGACAAGATAGATCATGACATGTGGATTGACAAACACGAAGTAATTTGGTAGTACAAAATTCATTATACTTATAAGAAACTTAATAAAATTCCTCCCAAAAGGTTCTAAGGAAGGCTGTAGGGAAGCCCTTTCATAAGTCTGCTACAAAATCTGGCATTCTTTGTAACTTAAGGAATTACGCGATAAATTGGATCATACATCATCTTGGCCATTCAAGAGCTGTGATACATCGGGTGTCAACTACAGCAATACACTCTTTAAATCATCCTTTATATTATACAAGGTCGAACAACAAATTATTTTGAATTAAATTTTGGGACCATATTTCATAATTGATTTTTCTTCATAGATTTTGTTTGGGGTGTGATGAAGTATCAAATCTTTAATTATATTTGATTTATTTATACAACTGATATTTAGTATATTAAACAGATAGCAGAGCTATGTCAAATGATGATCATATGATGAAAAAACTTAATTACGAAGCAACGAAACCATCTACTTAGAGTGCATTTGAATAAAAAAGGATAAACAAAACTACTGGATCGATTTTGATGAAAGTTATATTAGACAACCTCTGAGGTATATCCAATCGATACAAAAAAAAATTGAAATAGATTTGCCATTGCATTTAACACAGAAAAAAACATGAAAAACATAAAACAGACGAATTGAGAACCTCCTTTTGTGGTCGGTTGAAAACTATTTCAGCTGTTGTCTTTTATTCCTTACTAGCTGTGCCCGCGACTTCGTTCGCGTGGTTGTCGAAAACAAAACAACGTCGTGTAGATAAGAGTAGGCTATATACATAAATACTTCACTCAAGAAGGTTGTATACTATTTTTTTGGACAATAAAGAATTTGCGAATAATGATCCTGACTTTGGTATAGTTGATTACGTTAATGCTTCTCTATATACTATGTTAGCGGTGGAATTACCCGGAGCATATACAAAAAGGTTGTTTGGGGTGCTAACACATCACCACTGCGTCCAGTGCAGGGAGGACACGGCGCAACACACGCTCTCCGAGTGTGTAGCTTGGGAGGAGCAGCGCCGTGTCCTCACAAATGAAGTAGGAGGCGATCTGTCGCTGCCGGCCGTAGTGCGGAGTATGGTCGGTAGCGCAGAGTCGTGGGACGCGGTGGTGTCCTTCTGCGAGGACGTGATGTCGCAGAAGGAGACTGCGGAACGGGAGAGGGAGATCTCGACTCTCCCCGGCCGCAGAAGACGCACCGGGCGCAGGGGAAGGGCGGACAACGCCCTTCTCCGCCCCCCATGAATGGGTCCAGGGCGAGGGACTTGGGGAAGTCCCTGCCCCCTATTCGATGGACCCGAGGCGGAGGCGCGCGCGGGTGTCGGCGCGCGCCTCTGAGGCGGTGCACGGGGTAGTTGTACACCTCACTACCCCGTGCAGGAGCTGAGGCCCGGACAGACCGGGCCAGCACCAGTGTGGGGCTGCGGAAGAATTCGGATTCCCGCGGCCCCACGCGCACGTGCGAGGAGGAGACACCGGGGTGGTTTTAGCCGGTAAGAGTCCGGCACGCCCCTCCGCCTCTCCCCAGGCGGAGGAAGTCCATGAGGATTTCCCCCCGTAAAAAAAACATAGAGTTGGCCGTGTGAAAAACAATCAAAAGTAAGGTCTACACCCGCAACGGATAACGTCTGGCCTTGGGCTTTCTTTCTTTCTTTCTTCTTAAGATTTCGGCTTCGATGACATTTCGTTGGAGATTTGTTACTCTCAGCCGAGTGCCATTGCATAGTTTTGGCGGACTTAAATTTCTGAGTAGAATGATTGGTACTCCGACTTTTAAATAAATTTTGTGTGCTGGAAGACCTGGTGTATTTAGAGAGTCTAAAAACTCTACTGGATAGTGGGTGGCATCTCCTTCTTCCAAAACCGTGTTAATAGATAAATATTCCCTACTTTCTCCAGAAACATGCAAGCAGCGTCATGGTTCGAGATCTCTGATGGATCTCCGTATACAGAGGAAATGAGTTCCTGCTGTGAGGCAACAGAAGAACACAGGCTCTCGACTAAAGTTACTTTACCACCTTCTTGAGTCGGGTATGTGCCGTTACCAATTTGAAGTAGTAAATTTGAAAAGACCTGCGCGTTTGCGTCACTTCCCAAATATGCTCGCATATTAAAGCTCAAATTAGTTAATATGATACCACGCCATAAAATAGAGCTCTTTAAGCAGGCACCTATTTCATCGTTCCTCTGGGTATTATAGGGAGTGTCTGCCTGAAGTCTTCACAGAATAGCACCGTTAAGCCTCCCATCGGTCGGTCATTTTGTCTTATATCTCGCAACGTTCTATCTACAGCTTCCACAGCTTTACGATTTGCTATCGTACACTCGTCCCAAACGATCAGGACGCAATCGGGTAAAACCCTTGCTTTATCACTATTGCGAGACACGTTGCAAACAGGGCTTTCTGTGCGCTCCAAGTCGATTGGTATTTTAAATGTTGTATGCACATGTGCAGTTTAGTGGCAGCTATTCCTGAGGAGGCGACGGCAAGAGCAATTTTGTTTTGGCTCCTTATTTGAGCCAAGATAACTTTAGTGAGGAAAGTTTTACCTGTTCCACCAGGTGCATCTAAAAACAGTATTTCTCCTAATGAATGTTCTACACTACAGCATACTCTATCAAAGATTTGACGTTGTTCTGACGTCAAATTTGAACAGCCATTTCGCAACATTTCTGCTAACTCCTCGGGGTTGTAATTTATTTTAGATACATACTCCCTATTAATTCGTTCCCCACCAACTGTCGGTGTTGGCAAGCCGTATTGACTAAGGGGCTTCCCTCCTATACTTGTAACTATATCTTGTATAGCCAGCAAAGACCTATTATGGCAGCTTTCACGTACTTGGTCAGAAGTTTCACTATTTCTATTTTGCTGTCTCAAAAAATCTTCGGCAAACGCGTCTTTATATTTTTGCCACAACTGTCCAGCGTCCGATAGGCCACAAATATAAACATTGTCTGCATTGAATTCGTAGATTTTACGTGATGTGCGCACAAACAAATATATAAACAGACAAAAATTTTAAAAATTATGGAAATTGGTTTTGTTAGTTATCCTTTAACACGCTGGCTATTTTTTTTGTCAATTTCTTCAATGTACAAAAATGAATTTTCTAGAGATTTATTATATGTATATTGATGACCAATAGAAAATATTACTCATTATGTTGGAAAAATAGTTTAAAAGTGGATTAAAGTTTTTAACCAACTATAAAGTGATCTATGGGGAAGCTTACGTTTTCAAGTCAGAAGCGAATGCGTAAATTTCCAAGCAAATGGCCAGGACATTTACGCCTGAATCACTTTACGGTATATGCCATGCACGTTTGGTCCTCCATGATCAGCAATGAGGAACAAACTTACCTACGGAGATTAGTAAATACAAACACTAAATAATTGTAAGTTTATTTATCGGTTGAGAAAAAATTCACGACTTAAAAATGTCGTTTATTGCGACAAAAAATACAACAAAATGTTACAATTTTTTTTTTCTTTATAAATATATGTTAGTAAAACACAAAAAGAGTTAGCTCCACTGAAATTTGAACTTGGGTATCAAAAAATTCAAAGTTATATAAGAAAATGGACGCATGAAAAAAAATACAAACATTAACAACCGGATTTGAACTTGCAGCAAGATCACTCATTTCCAATCGTACAACCGCCAAGCTGTTTACTTCGATAGCTAGTTTACTAAAATATAGGTACTAATCAAATTGAAGATTGCTATGGCTACCTCAGTCTGCCATGGTTACCCTCTTGTTTATCTGTCAATAATGCCAATTTATGTGTGCAGTTGAGAAAATGATTTTGGAAATTTAAAGGTCCACCCCTTATCAGCTAGATTCAATAGCATGTTTCAACATAGCTAACAACCATCTACGATTTCTAGAAAACAACCTCTCAATTTTTTACACCATTCGAGTAAGTAGTTTATGTTTGATACTGTAACATAAAATCTGACCCCCGGCAAAAGAGAGTTGTAATTTAGATGTCGTTGCAAGTACTATACTGAATTGCGTGTTGTAATATTTTACTTCTTGAACTCACTAAATTAATCATATCTTTTGATAGAGTGAACCGATTTCGATGAAACAAAAACTAAGTAATACCTCAAGTTGCGTATAATTTTTGTATATAAACATTGTCTGCATTGAATTCGTAGATTTTACGTGATTTGTGCACAAACAAACATATAAACAGACAAACAGACAAACAGACAAACAGACAAACAGACAAACAGACAAACAGACAAAAATTTCAAAAATTATGGAAATGGGTTCTGTTAGTTATCCTTTAACACGCTGGCTATTTTTTTTTTAAATTTCTTCAATGTACAAAAATGACTTTTCTAGAGATTTATTATATGTATAGATTACACTTTTTTGCCAGAGTATCGCTGGCACAGGTTTTATTTATGAGGTCCTTATGCAGTGTCGCGAGAACTGACTTGATATTGTCTGTACTCAGTCAAGTAGCTGCTCTATTGGTGGGCGGAACAGGGCTATGCCGATATCAAACTACATGTTTTTTTTTAAGAATTAGCTGTTTTTATAGCACTAATGCAGAAAAAAGTAAGTGCAAGAATTTAGTACCTAGTATTTTGTAACATTTTCAACAGAAAAGTAGTGTTTTCTGATTTAAGTTACTAAGGGCTGATTTTTCCAACGCCAGATAATTTCATCAGAGGAATAATTTAGAATTTTCGACAGTTCTTCAATACAAAATCTGTCAAACACGAATTTTATCTCTCGAATAAAAATTATCTGGCGTTGGAGAAATCGGCCCTAAATAGAATAAATACGTGATACTCACTTATTTGCACTCACTTATTTTCGTGAAAATAAGTAGGTTCTCAGGAAAATAAGTCAACGCAAAATTGAAGAGTATTTTGTACTATTTATGGCAGTCACGTCAAGTATTCTGATTTCCATCATACTTATAATAAATCTGTAGAAGTGACAATTCTGTACATTGAAAATATAAAATAAATAAATGGCGGGGGGTGTTACTAGACCGACAAAGAACCCAAAAGTGTAAAAAAAAAAAAATTGTCTGTCTGTTTGTTCAGGTATCACGCAAAAACAACCGGTTCGATTACGATGAAACTTGGTATAAATATTCTTTATTATCCTGGGCACCACACTGGGTAGTTTTTATCCCGGAAAAGTATAAACAATAAAAAACAAACTTAATTTTGCGGTTAAAAACTCATTGATAAGTTTTGTCATCCACGCGAACGAAGTCGCAGGCACAGCTAGTTTCTAAATATAAATTTAAATCAAGAAAATATGCAGACAGTAGACATACTTCCATTTGATATGCGAATTAGTTTATAGTAATTAATTATATCATCAGAAATTTTTTAAACTATATTCGTACTCTTAATCTTTATAAAACAATAAAATCTAGAGGTTAACCATAGGTATATTTCACAACATAATCGGTCACTAACATAAACATGTTTTAACAGGCGTCACTTTTGACGAAGGTTCTATAATCTTGTCACATACCCTAACGTGTACTAATAAAGGCTAGATTAATAGATTAAAGGAGATAAAACGGTGATCCTAAGAAAGTTTTTACATTATCCGATACGATATCGGTATCGGATATCGATACGATATCGGGGAATTAAAATATATGAAAAATGTACCTGTCTTTCACATTATCTATTTTTATATATTTCATTACAGGGTTTAAGTTTATTTTTTGTCTATTTTGAATTCTTTACGTGTATATGTTTAATGTTGTTATTATTAGATGTATTATAGTTTCTAAGATTAGTACTTATATCATTGCTTTGGAGTATACTGTCAAAATGTAATTTTGTTGAATAAATAAATAAATAAAAATATCCGGTCCAAAATCGGATATAGGATTCGTAAGTTTCATACATTTTACTTGCTCTAATATCATATCGGTATCCGATACCGATATCGTATCGGATAATGTGAAAACGCTCTAAGACTAGAGATCCCTTTCTTCAGTAATAGGGTACACTTGACCTAGTTTATTTATAAAACCTCTGAAGGATATCAAGGAGTCTTTTTATAATCACAAACATGGATTTACTTATAAAATATACCTATATTTAAGCAAAACTATTATTACGTCTGTTTGATGTCTTTGGAAAAGATTTTTTGCAAAAAAAAATTTGAACTGTTTTTTTCTAAGTAGTATTTATTTTTAGGTAAAATGGTTTTCTTTGCTTAGTTATAAAGCATGTATAAGAACTACTTCCCATAAATAGCTCACAAATTTACCTTTACCCAAAAGTGGGGTACAGTAGGCTAGAAAAACTTAATCTAAATTAGGTGCAAGCCCCTGCCAACAATTGAAATTTCCTCTTTTTTTTTAATTGTCTTAAATGACATTTCTTTTCACTAAGTCACGTGACGTCACCATATATTTGAATCATTTGATCAGCGGTCACGCTTGTAGAAATGTCACTAGTCTAGGGGCCTATTTCTTTAACTTGAACTATATTTCTAGAGAGCTTTCTCTTATCAAGAAAATAATTGTCTTTCTTAAACCTTTTGTAGTCAGGGATTATTCGACGCGTACCGAGATCAATAATCGGATTACTATTTCAGTTGTACTGTATTCATGTATTGTATAAAGGCTTTATGTTTTTCTATCGTATTCCTATATACTTACTTGACTTCCTATATACTTATATTGACGGGCCGGTTGGTCTAGTGGTTAGTGACCCTGACTGCTATACCGGAGGTCGTGGGTTCAATTCCCACCCAGGACAAATGTTTGTGTGATGAGCACGATCATTTGTTCTGTGTCTGGGTGTAATTTATCTATAATATGTATGTATTTAGAAATATATAAGTATGTTTATCAGTTGTCTGGTTACCATAACACAAGCTCTGCTTAGCTTGGGATCAGATGTCCGTATGTGAGTTGTCCCGGAATTTTTATTATTTTTATTATTCAAATTATTATTATTCAGGTAAAATATAAAATATTAGATCGTTTGTTTGTATATAACAGGTATTCTCTGGAAATATTGGTACATTAGCATTTTTTCTTTAATATGAAGATTAACGTGTAGTGTAGACTAGGTATTATGAAGAAAACAAATTGTTTCCCCATGAAATGACTTCGCAAGCGAAACAATGAACAAAACCAAGAAAATATTTAACCAACCCTATTTGATACAAGTTCAGAAGAATACAAAATACCTCTACTTTCAACCTTCAATAGAGAAATTCTATTTAAGAACAAAGTTTTCAATTATTCCACCAACTAGAATGAAACCAAAATAAACTCACTTAGATTAAAACAAAAGCCAAACAACAAAACAAGACCCAATCAAAAATAATTCTAAAAAAAACAAAAGACGCTCGTCACTCAACGGTAACATGCCAAAAATACTTCATCTCAATTACATCAGCTTAGCAATATTGCTAAGAAAATGAGCTTAAAAATAAAATATAAATGCCGACCAACCCTACACGCTACCGTATATTTGGGTAACAAACAACGGACCTGTCTTCTCATATTTAGCTAGCAATATTTCTCCCACCCTTTGTAAGAACGAAATCTCGCAGCAAAATCCCTGTCAGAAGTACTAAAACGTCTTCTTTTATATAACAAGGCAAATTGCTCTTTATTTTCCAAGAGATAAAGCTGATTTTTGCTATCTCGCTTTATATAAAAACGATGCCAAGGAAAATTGGACTCTAACGTTAAGAAATAAGGTGGGTTTTTGTTTGTGTGTGAGATTGCATGTAATGTGTTTACGGCAAATTGCAATGGCTACTTGAAAGTTATAGCAAATCTGTCCAGAATTTGTCAGTGCTAATGCCCTTTGTTTTATATCCATGGATATCTTTTTATTTTGAACTCGAAAATATTTTATTTTATTCTCTAAATGGACACAATAAAATACCTTATGTATCTTATCCATATTGAAACATTTTAAAGGCTAACGCTACATAGTAATTTAGCTATTTTTCAAGTAACTAATATTTAAACAAGATAATCATTCTAACTAAAAAAAAACGACTTCAAAATAAGGCTCATATGATCTTATAGATCCCATCGTCAAAAATTTGACCACAATGAAATAGGACCACACGGGCACCAGGTTTTAAATAAAAAAAGAATCATCAAAATCGGTTCACCCAGTCGCAAGTTCTAAGGTAACAAACAAAAAAATAAAATAGAATTGGTTACCTATATATTGGTTACCCTCCTTTTTTGAAATCGGTAAAAACATAATACTTAACTAAAATAAAATGTGTAGAAAAAAAATTATTTATATAAAAAGAATTCTTTGAATCCTTCAGCATAGGATACTTTCAACCTATATCGTATATCTAATTAATTTAGAAACTTGAACTTAATCGTCTGTAGTGCTACAACAGTATTAATTAACATAATGATATTATATACCAGTGTGAAAAGTAATTGACCTGAAACCTTTCATGTTTATATCCTAAAATATTTATCTTGAATTTTTTATTTAAATCTAATATTTGACTTTAAGCTAGTGGGTAGAATTTATCATAACATAACATACCATCAAGCCTGTATCCCCGAAGGGTTAGGCAAAGGTGTACCAATGTACACCCACAGTTGGCCGGTATGTTTAGGTCCCATGTAATAGGGGGCGAGCCTATTGCCACTAACCGGGCACAAATCCAAACTCCAACCTGCTACTGAGAATTTCATAGGAAAACCCAATAACACCTTGGTCGACTTGGGAATCGAACCCAAGACCTCTAGCGCAGCAGTCGCGCTTAGCACCACTAGGTCAACGAGGTAGAATTTATCATTAAAAATAAACCTTACTGCTTAGAAAATATAATATAAGGTGCTATAAAAATATCTGCCACGGCTTTAATGGGAGGTAGTATTGTGTTTATAGATTACAATAGTGAAGAACTTTCGTACCCCGGAACAGTTAATTAAATTTTAGAAAATAAAATTGTTAAATTAACATTGACTCTATTCTGCGTAACGTGGTTCACAAATTACGTGAATTCGGTGCGGAGCGGCAACAGCTTAGGACACGGGATGGTTTTATACTAATAAATCAATTCAAATTTATACGTTATTTTTTTTTGTATGAAAAAAAAATATGATAAATAATCAATAATTTATCTATACTATTGTAATCTATAAACACAATACTACCTCCCATTAAAGCCGTGGCAGATGTTTTTATAGCACCTTATTTATCGAGGACATAATGTCACATGGGTGTATAATAAAATTCATGTAGTGTTATATTATACATATTATGGTAGTCATAAGCATAGCTATCGCATTGGGTATTAAATTCCTTTAGTAATAAAGAAAAGATTTTATTAAATTATGTTATTGGTCAAAATCACATAAGGCCTTTCAAACAATAATTATATTTATATTAGTTATATATATTTATATCAATTATTTATATTAGTTATATATAGAAAATAATTTTTGTTTTTAAAAATTTCTTCCTTAATCATCCTGAGTGCAGGCTTTTACTGCTTCGCCGGACTAATATAAACCATCAAATTATAAAATTATGTAGCGAAGACTACACCAATTTATCATCCAAACCCTTTTTGACTAGAATTTGATTTCCTTTTATTAAAAAAGCTACTAAGAAGGGCGCCCTTATCCCTATTATTTAGGGCTGCCGCTGTCTTTCACGTTATGGTTTATATTTTCATTTTGCCTTTTATGATATCTGTCTGTTTTATTTTATGCTGCGTTATTGTTTTCAAAATATTTTATTTAACGTAAATTGTATTTATATAGGTGATTGCAGTCATTTGAACAATTGTAATCTTATATATAAAATTCTCGTGTCACAAATCACAATGTTAGTTACCATACTCCTCCGAAACGGCTAGACCGATTTTAATGAAATTTTATATGCATATTCAGTAGGTCTGAGAATCGGCTACTATCTATTTTTCATACCCCTAAGTGGTATGAAAAATAATATATGTTATGCATAATAATATATTTATTTATTTTTTCTACCTAGCACTTGCTAGGTAGAAAAAATTGCATTGCAGCGCATGCCGGGTACAGCTAGTTTTCTTATAAAGCATTATTAAAATACAAGTGTTTGTACATTAATTTATTAAATTATAATTTTTAAACTTAAAATATTTACAAAAATATAAAAACTAAGCCTACACAATAAGAAAAATTATATATTATTTTGTACATTACATATTATTATTACCGCTGAAATTTACGATTATTATGGAAATTAGTAGACAGTAAAAAGATATCAAACTTTGCAACAGATAACACAAAAAAAAAATTTATCAAAATCGAACTACTCTGTAAAAAGTTACTCGTGGTAATACATTACAATCAGTGAGTTAACAATCAATCAACCCCTGTTTTCCTACCCTTAGGGTGGGAATTCTTTTTCCAAATTTATATAGGATCAACTTTGGAGTATACCCTTTCCAATATAATAAGAATTATCAAAATCAAAATCAAAATCAAAATATTTTTATTTCAAGTAGGCCTTTTTAAGCTCTTTTAAAACGTTAAATTACTGACTCTAGTTGCAGGTTCCAAAATGTCATTCCAATGGAGAAGAACCGGCAAGAAACTCCATAGGTTACTCTTTTAAAAAAAAGGTTAACATCAATGTAAAAAATACAATTATATATAAAAGAATATACAAATATGCGACAACAGCGTAAATAGCAAAATGTTTAGTTTATTGTAAATGATAACATCCAAAATGGAAGAAAAATGAAAAGGGACACGCAACAAATTTACATTGTTGTCACATTTACAAAGGTCGCCTATGCGAAAAGAATGAGAATAATAAAAAAAGACTAAACTCAATAATTAAAAAAAGAAAAAACAAATATCTAATTAAATAGCTTTACATACAAAAGATATGTAGTCCTAACTAAACCCTAACAGGAATGTCAAGGCATGTCAAAAGGTTTCTACGAATAGAGACCGTGGGGAAGCTAATCGAGAAAGATAAAACAACAAGATGAGGCAAATGAACTAACGGACCGCCAGGGAGGCCACATGTGCAGAAGGTCCTAAAACCACGCGCTTTTATCCTCTACATAGTCACTGATTTTATAATAAGCCTTTCCTATTAGTTTGGATTTCACGCACGTTTTAAACTTCTTGTTAGTTAAATGAATTAAACTATCTGGTAATTTATTATAAAAGCGAATAGAATTCCCTAGGAAGGATTTAGTATTTGTTTTAGTTAGTCTAAACCTTGGGACTACTAGTTTATTTTTACTTCTGGTGTTAATTTTGTGATAATCACTGTTGACACTAAAACTATCTAAATGTTTACGAACGTACATTATATTTTCCATAATATAAAGCGATGGCAACGTGAGAATACCTATTTCTTTAAATTTCTCTCTAAGTGATTCGCGGGGGCCCATACAGTAAATGGCGCGAATTGCTCGTTTTTGCAAGATGAATATAGAATTTACATCGGCTGCAGAGCCCCATAGCAGAACGCGTATGACATAATGCTGTGAAAATACGCGTAGTAAACTAATTTTGCCGTGGGAATATCCGTGAGCTGTCTAATTTTCCGTACCGCAAATGCAGCTGAACTTAACCTTTTCGTCAATGCTTTGATATGAGCGCCCCATTGTAACTTAGAGTCTATAGTAACACCAAGAAATACCGTTTCGTTAATTAATTCTAGTTTTTTACCATCAAGCATTAGATTTAGATCCAAATGCGATCGAACGTTCGGAAGTGAAAATTTTAAACATTTTGTTTTTGAAGCGTTTAGTAGCAAATTATTCGCTGAAAACCAATCTGACAACACGTTGAGCGTACTATTTAAATTGGAATAGTCTTGCAATTTTCTGTTAATTTTAAAAATAAGAGATGTATCGTCTGCAAATAAAATTATATCCGTTAAATTAGACATTGTGAAAGGCAGATCATTAATATATGCTAGGAAAAGAAAGGGGCCTAAGATTGAACCCTGAGGCACGCCCATTCTTACTAAGGACCCAGGTGAAGTCACACCGTTTACGCCTACCTTTTGCTGTCTTGTTGACAAATATGACAAAACTAGATCTAAAGATTGTCCTCGTAATCCGTAGTATTTTAATTTTAGGATTAGAGTGTTATGATCAACGCAATCAAAAGCCTTGGAGAGATCACAAAAAATGCCAATGGCGTCTTGTGAACCCTCCCAAGCTCCCAAAATGTGAGAGACTAACTTAACCCCGGCGTCGGTCGTCGACCTTCCCTTAGTAAAACCAAATTGTTGCTCGTGAAAAATATTATTCTTACTAAAATGTGACATCATTTGGTCAAGGACCATTCTTTCAAATATTTTACTAAAAGCTGGAAGTACTGAAACTGGTCTATAGTTAGATGGATCATTCTTGCATCCAGATTTAAAAATAGGTATTACTTTACTGTGTTTCATTAAATCAGGAAAGGTGCCACAATCAACACAGTCATTAAAGATTTTTGCAAGAATCGGGGCAATAGTGTCAATTATGGATTGGAGTACTTTGACAGAAATTCCCCATAAATCTTCAGTGGTCTTTACTTTAAGCATACTAAATGTTTTCTTAACAATACTAGGAGATACATGAGTAAAATTAAAATTTGGAAAACTTTTATTTATAGATGTTTTTAATATTGATTCTGCCAGTGGCGGATTTACCAGCAGGCTGAGTAGGCTTGAGCCTAGGGCGGCGGATTTTGGGGGGCGGCAAATTTGTACCAAAAAATTTTTTTTTTCTTTCATAAATAAAGTTACTTCTTGTGAAACCTACACTAAGTCGTGGGTTGTAAAAATATCCCCTAGATATATAAGGTGCTATAAAAATATCTGCCACGGCTTTAATGGGAGGTAGTATTGTGTTTATAGATTACAATAGTAAAGATAAATTATTGATTATTTATCATTTTTTTTTTCATACAAAAAAAATTACGTATAAATTTGAATTGATTTATTAGTATAAAACCATCCCGTGTAAGTAGTTGCACTTTTAAAACACTTGTATGCCTGCGTATTATTGCGTACCTAGTAGATTATGTAGTGACGAACTAGTCAGCTGATTACAGTTTTCATTCACAGAAAAGATGGAAAGAGATAGCAGTTGTTTTCATTGACGAAGCGTCACATTGCGCGTAATTTGTGAACCACGTTACGCAGAATAGAGTCAACGTTAATTTAACTATTTTAGTCTCTCAAATTTAATTAACTGTTCCGGGGTACGAAAGTTCTTCACTATTGTAATCTATAAACACAATACTACCTCCCATTAAAGCCGTGGCAGATGTTTTTATAGCACCTTATATAATATGATCCCTAGTTTACAGTCATACCATATAATAACGGAAAAAATCTGATAAAATTAAGACAATAATAGTACACAAGTCGTGTTATTCCAGGCAAGTTGCAATTTCATTGACAAAAAAAAAATATGATTAATTGATTATGACTAGACGGAGAAAAGTATTATACTAAAATGATTATCTTTTTAAAAAACAGTCATATTGTTTCTAATGTTGAATCAGGAATAAAATGTAGCAATAATTATCAAGCTTCAGCAAAAATTATATTTCTCAAGTTACCAAACTTTACTTACTGGAAACTCAAAAAATTACAAACCGGCTTAGTAAATTTACAAACTATTTATCTTTTTTTGTCAACCATTTATTAAAAATTAGTACAAGTATTCTTATATACATAGTTTAATATTTGTGATGAGAATACCAATTGTTTAACTTTGCAGTTATTTTTGGAATCCAATGATGTTAAATATCAGTATCTTGCTTACTAGAAATTCGTATGTTGCTGTATGTAAGTAAGTATGTATTGATTTCATGGATTACATTATTTAGAAGCTCAGAAAATTTACTAAACTGGTTTAGAATAAATGTTATTAGTTTAGAAAAATTACTGGACAGGTTTAGAATGACTGTAATCAGTTCTTAATTTTTCATAAGATATAATTTTTTTTAAAACAAAGAATCATTTTTTTGTCTTTTAATTCTAAAATATTTTCTTCCACCGTCTTTTGTCCGTGTAGGGAGGGTATCGAAATGCAGAGGTCAGAAGGGGCGGCAAGATTTGAATAGCCTACTGGCGGCAAATGTCTTAATCCGCCACTGGATTCTGCTTTTGAAGAAGATGAGTTCCTTGAACTTAAAATAATCTTTACATAAAATCAGACACCCACCCCCCTCAGCTGAAAGTCTGCTGAACGCACTGGCAATCGCAAAGTTATTTACATTAAAATTCATCATATCTGGTTTAAGCCAAGATTCACAAAAACAAAGAATATCAATTGAATACTTGTCTACTAAAAGTTCAATATCAAGAATTTTGCTAGAAAAGCGATTTATATTCTGATGATACAGCAGAATGCTATCAGAGTGCTTCCCTATTGTCTGCGTTGAGAGTTTAAACAAACTAAATTACTACTTAAATCTAAACTTAACCTATTCAGCGTTATATCTCCTATAACTGTGTTAATATTAAAAGCTATTAAACTAGCAACTAAAAATTTATATCTTCTAGGAAGATACATAGTTTCATGGGTTAGTTGAAACCCAGTAATAAATTGATTAGTGTCAAAAAACACTAATTTGTCACTATGACAACAAGTAGACATGTACAATGTGTTGTTTAAGTAATGCACATACTTATTGTGGTCGCTACTTAATGTGTTTGCATAAGGCAAAGCACACAACATAATTTTACCTATATCTAAACCTAGTAAGGTGTCAATGCCATAAACAATGTCCTTTCTCTTAATGCCTATGCTGTTACCTACTAATAAAACAATGTTAGAGTTTTTATTTAATTTCATGTTTTTAATTTTGATTACCAAATTATTGAAATTACAGTTAGGGTAGCAGTAGTTTGTAACATTGTGAGTGTTATTGTTATTTAACAATGAACCAAACCCTGCTCCTATTTTATCAGAAACTATTATGCACTTGTCTGAGTAAAAATCACTATCACTAACATTTAAAGGCTGTGATACTGTAGGTAAGGAAGGAACCTGCGGAGGCTCAGATGGTGAAATAGAGTTACTACAATTGCAAGAGAGATTGTTAGTCAGGGACTCATATCTCTCTGCATTGCCTTTTACTATGTCTAGAAGTTCACTAGCCTCTACCATACGCTGACTAAGTTGTTCCTCACAGGAAACATATTTAGCAAAGACATCTTTCAACATATTCTCTTTAACCACTATTTCATTATATAACAATAGAGTGTCTTTGTCATATTTTGTCCTACTTTGATCCAATTCACTGGTATATAATTTTAATTGAGTTACCAAGTGAATGTGCTTTTTATGACTGTTAATATTATTTAATTTAATGTTTTTTAGTTTTCTTAAGGCCACATGGGCCTTCCTAATTAATTTACTACATTTAATGTATTTTTTTATCTTATTATGACTAATTAAAGGACATTGTGTAATGACATCATCACCGGTAAGGTCTATAACTACAGGCTGACAAGCAGCCGAGGCTGAACAACCTACCAACTCATCATATAGGCTCTGGGTGTTCGAGACCTGTTCATTAGTTTTCACTGACTCTAATAACAATATTGAATTATGGGCTTTACAAAGTTCATGCTCGAGTTCAGATATGCGACTCAAAGCGCTTTCATGTGTATCACTGCATTGTTGAAAAGAAGAAAGTACTTCTTGCAGGTGCTGGTGCCGGTCTAGTAAGTCCACATGTTCAATATGTAGTTCAGCCAGTTCGTTCTTGAGAGTGGTGTTCTTGTCGACTATGTTCTTCACTTCAACCTCGCTGTCATCTCTTTCCTGTAGCAGCTGCCTGCAGAGGGTTTTTGAAGACTCCAGCTCCTTTAAGGTTGCCCGAAGTTTGTCCTCCATGTCCCTTGCAGTTGCTCTGCGGGTCATCATCCTCCCTTCCGTTATCAGTTATCTGAAACTTGAAAAAGTAAAGCTAAATATCTAGATACTAAAAATCTGGTGGCAGGGAAAACTAAAAGCAAAATAGTAAATAAGTAAACAATCATAAAATGTTGAAATATAGATTTAGGGATAGTTAGTTAGTAAATAAAGTAATAATTTATTTTAAAATGAACATTAAAAGGGATACAAGATGGTTATTTGATGAATAGACAAAGATTTTAAAATTATTTAAAGTTTTAAAAGATAACTATTATAATAAGAAGGTAGGTAGGTAGGTTAAGGAAGAAAGAATTTGCTTAATTTAACAAATACTGTTACTTAATTAACTATATGTGTTGTAACCTTGTAAACAAGGTTTATGTCAAGTAATAAATGCAGTGAGAGATGTCTGGGGCGATTTATTATGTCGTCGATTTTGCTTCCACAGTTCGTCAAACAAAAGGAGACATAGAATAAGCCAGTGAGTAATGGACGTTGCTCATCGATGATGAGCCGTGTGATTAGATGGTGTGTTGTATGGTGTATAATGTCTGTAATTAACCATTAATACTTAAGGTTGGGTACTTTCCTTGACTTATATGTTTCAAATTTCTCCAGTGACCGTTGACAGCTGATTTTCTTCGACCAACTTTTTGCGATAAACTTTTACCAGACACTGCACTTTACTAGATACATAACTTATTGACTAAACTATAGATAACTGACAACAATTTACACAATAATATCAGTAAAAAACTATTAAAAACTATTTTTCTAAATTTATCAAAATCGGACTATTCTGTAAAGAGCTATGCATGATCAAACATAAACAAAATATATATATACGCGTCGAATTGAGAACCTCTTCCGTTTTTTTCGTCGTTTAAAAATAAGCGGACGTCAAAACAACACATTTCTACTAGGCTGATATTGCCGTCAGTATCAGTTTTAAATTCTGGTCCCCATACTTCACGCTCAATTAACCTGTATTCAACCGATCTAAAAAAAGATTTATATTTTAAGCATCACCCAAAACCTTTGAAGTCTACCCCCAAATAAAAAACAAACTCAAAGCGTCATCACAATTAATAATTAAAAAGAAATTCTGAGTACTCCAATAAACAAAACAAAAATATCGACAAAAAAAATCCGTTTCAAATCTTAATGTTGAAACCAACGTTATGAAAACTCAAATATTGTAACTTAAGTACTTATTTATTTCGGATCTTGTCATTCGGGTAGATAAATAACATTATACGGTCCACTGGACCTGAAAATTGCTGTATACACATTCCCCCGAGGTTTCATTTGCAAAATAATCTTTTCGGGTATATACGTATAGCAAAAATGTAGCGAATATGACCAAATGGGTTTAAATTTAGATTGTTGGCTACAGGTATAATTTTGTGCATAAGTTTAAGACATCACCAACTACTTTTGATAATTATGTGACTGATAGATAGCTTTGATCACATATAAATAAATAAAAACGACTTTTAACTAAAAACAGCAGGAAAGTTTAAAATATACCTAAGTAGTTCAAAAGATATGGCGTCACGATTACATAAAAAATATGCAGTCAAGTTGAGAATCATTATTTTTAAATTTTTTCAAAAGTATTCGTATTTTGAATGTATAAATACAAAAAAACTTAAATATTCGTTACAGAATATGGCCTTATTTAAATAGATGCTGGACCCATCTTTTTATAGATTTTGATCTATATATAAAAATGAATCGCTAAATGTGTTGGTAAGCGCATAACTCAATAACGCCTGGACCAATTTGGCCAATTCTTTTTTTGTTGTTTTTGTTATTGTCAGGAGAAGGTTCTTATTAAAGAAAAAGTTTGCAAAATTGCGCTGAAAATTTTGAAATTGAAGAATACTCAACCACCAAATTAAGTAATCCTGACTTTTGTTACGATAGTGATTTGTTGGATTTATCTCGACCCCTAATAATACAAAGGCACCGGGAACGGGACCTAGGTATTCACGCGGGTGAAACCGCGGGGCATAGCTAGTACTATAATAAAAATGTTCTTTAATGAACTTGATGTAGGATATTATTTTCAAAAGTAATTTTCAACTATGCATTCACCGCTTGTCTATCCAAAATAAACATAAAGTTTGTTTTAATCAAAAATATTATAATTATTCTTGGAAAACATGACATGTAATGTGAGAAAGCCCGCCTGTGAGGGAGCTTATATAGTTATAAATATGAACCTTATGCTACACACATAAAGTTGAAATTAAGTTGTAGAGAGGATACAGTGTGTCGTGAAATAATTTCAAAGTTAAGGTTATTAAGGCATTTTAGAATAATGAATATTTTGTGCTCTAAAATATTATGTTGACTACTTTGCAATATTACAAGCGCTTTACGTAAAGTTATAAGAATCTAAATAAAATGCTTCTTACTCAAGTAATTGAAACTTTATTTTTACAATTTGTCATCTATATCTTATATAAAAACTAGCTGTATGCGTTGCAATGCAATTTTTTCTACCTAGCACCTGCCTACTACCTACCTACTACCATTTAGGTGTATGAAAAATAGATAGTAGCCGATTCTCAGACCTACTGAATATGCATATAAAATTTCATAAAAATCGGTCAAGCCGTTTCGGAGGAGTATGGTAACTAACATTGTGACACGAGAATTTTATATATAAGATGAATCAATATTTCCTTTGGTCACGGCATCACGCGTGAACGGCTGGACCGATTTCACTAATTCTTTTTTTGTTGTGTTTGTTATTGTCGGGAGAAGGGTCTTATTAAAGAAATTGAAGAATACTCAACCACCAAATTAAGTAATCCTGACTTTTGTTATGATAGTGATTTGTTGGATTCATCTCCGCCCCTAATAATACAAAGGCACCGGGAACGGCACCTAGGTATTCACGCGGGTGAAACCGCGGGGCACAGCTAGTAAACAATAACTTGTAATCAGCCCAGCTTCAAGTAAAATATGGTAAAGCTAAAAACCGACCCCAAAATATTTTGGGAAAAGACAGGCAACAAATAAGTAACACTTCACACGAATTCATTAAAGGCATATTGCCATAAACTAACCTAGCAACACTGCTATAAATATTAAAGTTGTATACCCCTTGCTTAGAATATCCGTCTAACCCAAACCCGCTAACGAACCTTAACAAAACACCGCTGCAATGGAACCTGTAACGATAATTTACATCGATGATACAGCAATAGCTGCCAAAGAGTATAATATAAACACAGAAGGGCTTCTTTTATGTATTTGGGTCATTCATTTTTGTTCAGCATGTAACCTTTTAGATATTGTTAATTCTCTTAATCTGTAGCTGTACAGTATGTTTACAGTTTTTTATCTTTTATTCCGTCCAGTGTCCCGTAAGAGACTGCAGTGCGCCAAAGGACCGCCCTTTGTACCACTTAAAGAAATAAAATTTTAATGATTTGATATTTTACATGGACCAGTACATGATCACCTATTAGGAAGTTAAGATATTACATTTTAATATAGATTTTAGGAAGGATTTTTTTTGATATCACTATACAAAGTTGATACGAAAGAGGGGCTTTTCTTTAAACTGCCTATACTAGATACCATTTTCAAGCTGTGTACCAAAATCAATTAAATAGGAGCAGTAGTTTAGTCGCAAATGATTTTTTAAGATTTTGCACCGTTTCAACACGATGTATCTTTCCTAACAGCTGATTATGTCTAAGCATTGACGCATGTCACAAGTAAGTAAGTCAGTCAAATTTATTTACAAAGGGTGGTTGCGTTTTATTCTAATTTGTAAGCTATTTAGTTTGGTTGAAAAAAATATTTTCTCATTTTTGGCTCTTTTTATTTGTATACCGTATCGAATTAATACTAAACACGTATAGTATACGTAGTGTAATTCAATGCCCCTCTGTCATATCAACTCTGTATATTGTTATTACCAAGTAAGAAACCATTTTTCAACTACTGTTAGTGGCAAGTAATACCAAGAAATACTATAATATTTCAAGAATTTTCAAGTAAACTTAGAAACTTCTTAGACTAAAGGAATAAATGGATGCTTACTTATGTTAGTTTATTAAGTAGTTTTGCTCGTTAGTCTGTAACTCTTCGACGTTTTAAACAACTCTGTTCTGTGTAGTTCTGTGATAACTAGATTTTTTTAATTTTGCGCTAATTTCTTCTCGTTTAGTGGGATTTTTTCTTTAATTAGGTATTAGGAAAAAAAGGTTTTGATATATTTTATTTCCTAGTTGTTCAAACCCTACAATTATATAATTTAAATCGTCCATTCCTTCGATCAACAATACAACAATTAGATATCGGGTTGGTGCTGAAAAAACGTCTCGTTAAATAACAGCTCACTTGATGACGTGAGCTCTTACTTTGTTTATTTCGCTTGAAATACGGCCAATGTTAACAACGCGTCAAATGGTCGTAAAATAATTATAATATTTTGAAGATTTGTGACTTTATTACTGGGTGTCATGGTTGTAATTAGGTTAAACTTAAAACTGATTTATAACTTTTTCTCAGTTCGTTGGTAAACAAATGTAACTGTATACACAGCTGTATAGGTTGTATATTCAAGCGGACATTATTTAGCTTTTATTTTGTTCGTGACCCGATATCTAGTTGTTGTATAGCTGATCGAAGGTCGTCTATTCAGCTAGAAAGCGGCAGACAGAAGTTGAATTATAAATGTCTAATTAAAAACGCATAATATATGTGTGTTGCTCACTAACTGCCTCGTTGGCCTCTAAGCGCGACTGCTACGCTTGAGGTCTTGGGTTCGATTCCCAAGTCGACCAAGGTGTTATTGGGTTTTTCTATGAAATTCTCAGTAGCAGGTCGGAGTTTGGATTTGTGCCCGGTTAGTGGCAATAGGCTCGCCCCCTATTACATGGGACCTAAACATACCGGCGAACTGTGGGTGTACATTGGTACACCTCTGCCTAACCCTTCGGGGATACAGGCGTGATGGTATGTTATTTTTTGCTCACTAACAAAACTTAATATTACCTAAAACTAAACTAAAAAGAAAAGATAGTTTAAAATAAAGTAGCAGCTTGTCCATTCTGTAGTAACTTACTCTTTGGCAGCAGCAACTACAAATGATTTATGGAGCATCTTTGTTTCTAGCTAACGTTCATGTCAATCAGTATTATTAACGAATTTACTAAAGGAAAAATTGATGGATGATGATTGAAGTAAATATTTATTGTACGATCCTTATTCGACGGTTTTTTTTCTACACCTTTTCTATTTAATTTTAGTGTGAAATGGGTTCGTTTATAGAGTTAAGGATTGTATCATTAAAGAAAAGATAATATTTTTGGTGTAGCTTAAAAAGGTTTTGGTAGAGGTTAGATTAATGTTGATTTATTTGATCGCCTGGTCGATCGTGTACCAAATAATTTTGAATTTGCTCGTAAGCTTTTTCTACACACAGTTTACTAGTGGTGGTGGGGATTTTAAAAACAGATACCTTATACACTTTATTTGCCTGCCTGTGTAAGAATTAAATATAGCATGATCGATAGGAATTTTTATATGCCTTATACCTTTAAACTTCAGCGAAACAGTTACCTTATAAAAAACAATTATACATTTTTATACTTAAGCACCAAAAATAAAGCGTATGAAAGCACGTGACAAATTAACCAATAAAACACTAAATCAGTGTTTTAAATCAACCACCTACCTTCAATGACTTACTTATTTACTTTATCTAACTTACTTACCATTTACCTACAGCCATACACACACACATCCAATTTAACCACCAATCACTCAAATACTCTACTTACACAAACATAAATACGAACACAGCATCACAGTTAGTGCACTGCATATTTTATAAACTCATCCATGGCCCAAACGGAATACTAAATGTAGGTAATGAAACTCACAAAGTGATATTTGGGAAGGCTAGGCGTTTCGAATTCAGCTGTTGGATTTGATCATGTTGGATGTAAATGTTTGGTAATGGGAAATTGTTAATTTATTTGTGTTGTAATTGAAAAGTGTATGCAGTCTAAAGTAGTACATAATTATGTACGCTATGTATTTAAGTTTATATATGTCCATTGTCCAATGTAGTCTAGAATAGTACATTATAATATTATTATATAATATAATAATCCAGCATATAAACGTCCCACTTCTGGGCACAGGCCTCTTCCCATATAGAGAAGGCACGAGCATTGATCACCACGCTTGCTCTCTGCGGATTGGCGATTTCAGATCCCAATTTTGGAATCCAGGTTTCCTCACGACGTTTTCCTTCACCGTTTGTCAGAAGTGTCTTAGAATAATTAAGAAAGTACATATAACTTTGAAAAAGCCACATTGGTACTTGCCTGGTTTCGAACCTGCAACCTTGTGCATACAAATCCGTTCATTGAACCACTAGGCCACCACGACATCTACGATATAATAAAGGGTATGTCACGATATAATAAAAGGTATGTTTATATTTTTCTGAGTGGCTTTTTTTCCAAGCTATGTTGGGGTCGGCTTCCAGTCTTAATGTATTCAGCTAAATCCTGCATTTTTCATGGATAGATGTATGGTATTTATTTATCTGTTTAAATGGCATATCAAAGGATCTATTAACTTAATGGTGTAAGGTCTAAGGTACCCATAGAACTCTATTGACGAGAAGCAGTGACGGATTAAGACTACTTGATGCCCTAAGCAATCTATGTCTGTGGGGCCCCTCTATCCGTTTGTCAACTAGTAGGAACTACAGTCACTTGGTGCTAAAAAAAAAAAAAAACATACAAACATCCGAATTGAGAACCTCCTCCTTTTTTAAAGTCGGTTAAAAAAGAGAGTAACCCGGAAAGTTTTCCGGAAGTTCGGAAATTGGTGATTTTATAGAATACGACGTGCTCTTTTCGAATTTTCACTTTGCCACCTCATATCTTTGCTGCTTGCGCCATAAGGTAAAAATGGCGCTCAAAAACAGTTTTTTTGACAACAATTCCTTTCCGGATTATTTTTACGAGATAAATAGTTATTTAATAAATTAAATTAGAGAAAATATCCTACAATATGTTAATAGTATTAACCTTTTTTTGTAGAATCAATAGTTTTAGCGTATGAGGGCCACAAAGTCCACTCCTTGATGAAGGAAATTAGTTAGTTGGCCAAAAGCTACACGCTTTTAGCCAACTAACTAATTTCCCCATCACCATGAAGTGCGTAAGTTGCTCGTTTTAAAACAAGCGGCTAGGCCGTACCATTCTTTACTCGAAGACTATTTTCGACCCCCTATAACCCAGATGTGGATAAAACTAGAAGCCTAAACTTCCATTAACCAGGCAGGCATTATATAAATACGGTATATTTCAAATTTCATTCAATTTAAACTAGTAGTTTAAGAATTATCGTGTCTTAGAGTTTTTATGATAGGTCAGTCAGTAAGTGAGAGGGTGACAAAATTAACAAACTTTAACTAGTTATTATTCTTAAACCACTGGTTCAAATTTAATGACGTTTAAAGTACCTATACCAGGTCTGGGGGCACAATTTGATACCTGATTTAATAATTTTACATCTTTTTAAACTTATGTTTTTTTTAATCACTAATCGCTACTTTATATAAAATGAATACATAAATACGTTTCTTAAATATTTTATTTGGTATATGGTACGGCCGTGCCGCTTGTTTTTGTTCGAGTTGACGGGGGCACTGTCGTGACTCTAGGTTAGGCCTACCATCCATTTCTTGAAGCAGTTCAGACCATATTCAACCCCCTATAACTTCGTTGTAGATAAAATTAGAAGCTTGAACTTAACTTCATTAACCAAACAGGCATTATCTAAATACGATGTATTTCAAATTTCATTTAATTTGAACCAGTAACTTAAGAATTATAATTTGTCAAAATAAGTTTATTTTGTCAGCCACTTACTTACTGACTGACCGATCATCAACACTCAAAGACACAATCATTTTTTCGGTGTAGTGTATGGTGACGTGAGAGTGAGACGTGATGCCCTAAGGACGGATTTTTTTTTTTGCTTCTACTGGTGCCCCCCCCAGACGTGGTGCCCTAGGCAATTGCTTAATTTGATTAAGGGTTAATCCATCACTGACGAGAAGACACCATTGATGGTCGAGAATTCAGACAAAAATCCAGTCCATTTCCATTGCGTAACTTTCTCTGTGTGTGTGTATGTTTGGTGTGTAGTGTGTTCTTATACATAAAAAAATCTCCATTAGGAATGGTATAATGATAAACAAACATACATAAAGTACCAGGGCTCCATACGTAACAGGATACAGCGAAACAAACTCAAACTAAGATAATGTTTGAGTTTTGGCTACTCAAACTTTACCGAGCAGTGTTGATGCATGTAATATTGAATCGTCTGCCGTACTGAATAAACTTACAGAACTTTTTAGTTAAGCTACGTTTTATTTACACTGCATTTATACGAATTTTAAGTTATTTAATGATCCAAAAATTGAAAGACATACAAGCCTCTTTTTAGATGGAATACTAAGGCAACCTACAACCTACTAACATACTTTTTATTTTTTGCTTTTTATTTTGTGCAGGATAAGGTAGTTTTATTTGTTAACCGACTTCGTGTTTTTTAATACTAATAAATGGTCAACAAGGGGAAGGTTCACATTTTGTAGTCGGTACCTCTGTTTAGTTACACAATACAGGGTGTTCAGAATATTCTGTCCGATCCGTGAAGGTGTTGTTGGGTATCGCTATCTGATTACAAAAAAAAATGGAAAAAAAAAAAAATTACCAAACAAAAGGCCCCCAAAAATACTGACGAAATTGGTGGTAGTTTTTGTTTTAATCTCAAATTTAGGGAATTTCGGGCCAAAAAAGGTTATTTCAAAATTAATTATTATTGTTTCTATCATGAATTTTCCAAATTTGATATTTTATTTGGGCATGTGATTGTGATCCCTATATCACCCTTTCGGGTCGGACAGGGTTTTCTTAACACCCTGTATATTCGACGAATGAAGATTGACTAAAAAAATATTTTTAAAGAATGCCTCAGAGGTGGTGGCATATAAATTTAATTGAAATCGTTTCCTTTTTACATTTATGTGAAATCAATTATTAGTTCTGCAAAAACAATAGCGTACTTTAATTCTCTTACTGCTGGATAGACGGGCTCAATTTACTCCATTCAAAACGATTATTACCTTGACAGTTCATTAAAGATATTGTGCTGTTTTGATTAGCAAGGATTACGGATCACAGTTTGTAGTAACTAATGCACTAGAGTGATCAGCTAATGCTCTTAGTAGGGATCGATAGGAGAGGGAGGGATTCAAGACCCTTTGTTGTAAATACCAAGAACTACATGAATATTACTGAAATTAAAATTTTAGAATCATATCCTGCATTTACTATTCGTTAAATGTGTACCTAGAAGGAATTATTCTTTTAATTTGCAACACATATACAAATTCAGTGATGAACACTAAAATAAATAAGATTATTACTCGGGTCGAGTCTGGATGAGGCTGGCACAGGACCGTAGAATGTGGCACGAAAAAGGGGAGGCCTATGCCCAGCAGTGGGAGGACAAGGGCTGTGGATGATGATGATGATGAAAATAATTGACTCACGCTTTAACTACCTATATAGAAATTAATACGATTTATATGATAACTGGGTGATAACCCGATGCCGATGAGATAAGAACAGTCACTTGCAATCCAACAATGACAACAGTGGCAACAAGTGTACATTTAATTTTGTCATTGAACTAACATTATCTGAATACGAAAATTAGGCACAATAACAAGTACCCTGGAACGCTTATTAACCCACCACTCACTGACTTAAAATAGCGGCATCGGGCCCCTGAATAGCTAAGTAAAAAAACTGTTTGAATGTCTAATTAAATTAGACATTCAAACAGTTTTTTTACCAGCCAGACATCTATAACACAAAAATTATATATTATTTACTCTTAAATCTTTTGTTACATGACATAATCATTCATCCATTCAATTACTCATTCAATCTCCTTCCATTCTGAACCTGTCTCTAGAACGTCAGTACTAAACAGATCCATTCACTCTATACATCCTTTATGGCGTCTACTTTATATACTGCATCGCTCCAGTGATTTTACTGTATAGTGGCATCCCTGGGTGGTACAATATCGATCTCACTCACGAGATTGCAGAATATGTGACGAGAACACTTTGGAAGGCATTAAAATTTAAGAGTGATCATGTTTGGCATGTTTAAGTTCTCATGCTAGTTCCCTTTTATGGTATAGAAGTGAAAATAATGGATTTTGAGAGAAGTTCCAGTATTGAGACATAGGCTAAAATAACAAAAAACAATTCTTGCGGATGTAAAGATTGCGTTCGTTTTAACAAGAAGCATTTAAAATAACAGGATTATTGGCTTCTTATAAATCCAGATTTTTTTCATACAATAAGCTAGAATACTTCCCGCCAGTTAAACATGCAATGACAGAAATCTTCTAAAATTTGCATCTTTAGCTAATTAAGTATTATTCTAATAACCCACTCAATAAGAAAAACATATATGAAAAATAAAAATAACCAATTACGATATACTCATAGAAGAAACTTGACAAACAAATGAATAACGAGCAAACACAACGCACTTTCCCTAAAAAATAAATAAACCCAACTTTTATATTTCAAAAACACTTAAAGTTGTAAGCACCCCCAAAAGTTGTCAAAATAGGTGTTTCATATAATGAGGCGTGGACCACGGCCGGTCTATTAAAACTTTTCTTGTTATAGTCTGATGCATCGCATCAACAAAGTTTGGGTAACTTTGAGGGTTGAATACCGTATGGTTGATGGTTCACAATTGAAGGGTGTGTTGCCCATTTTGAACTTTTTATGAGGTTTAATATTTCTGGAAGTCATTGAAATGACCTAAAATGGTTGTCGTTTTGGTCTTAATATGATAACCTACTGATTTTTTTTTTTATCAAGAAATAAATCTGCTTTGAGATGTCATGTTATATCACATACAATTTTAAAGTACCTACCTACTTAGATACCAAAACTACATATGGACACATTATTATTTTTTGCCAAGAAAGCTGCACAAAATATAAATCACTTTTTCGTATACGTGTGTCGCTAAGAAGTTCACTCTAAAAAAAGTATGTCATCTGCTCCGAATTTTCTCTTGAAATGTACAATGTTTGAAGTAAATTTTCCCTTAAATTG
Organism: Autographa pulchrina; assembly: GCA_905475315.1. Taxonomy (NCBI): domain Eukaryota; kingdom Metazoa; phylum Arthropoda; class Insecta; order Lepidoptera; family Noctuidae; genus Autographa; species Autographa pulchrina. The sequence continues at coordinate 2,005,430 of FR997786.1, read as the reverse complement.
AGGACACTAAGATACAAGACATTTCCGAGGGCCGCTGGTGCGTTATGAACGACGACAACAGATGTGTGCTCAAGATTACAGTTTCATTTAAAATGAAATGTTTATTCATTTAAATTGAATTACTTTTACAATATTGCGTTAAGTACAGGTGGATTGTTTGTTTGTATAGGTGTTAGTAGAACTTTAATTTTCAAAGTGTGATTTTGCGAAGATGTGAATAATTAAATGTGGAAGAATTCCCATTTAGAACAGAATGCCATGACTATGATGAAGTCTTAAAATTCTTTGAATGACTTGACGTAAATATTATCCTATATGTTATGTAGTTATGTACCTCTTCTATATTTCAATTCCAGACATCGAACTACTACACACCAATAAAAAACATTTATTTGGGCCCAAACCAAAGGCGCAAACTCAACAAACAAAAGAAACTATATTATACAATAGACAACCGAGACTATCAAGCCAAAGATTTTCACACAATATGAAATAGCATAGCCTATGTTATTTTCCGCATCACTGGCACATACGTCCGTCCGTCCGTCTGTCCGTCCAGCACGACTCAACAAGTTTGTAAATTGGATATCACATGTTCAACTGTAAGCCATAGCGTGTGCATTGATATATTGGAATTTATCTAGTGATGGCAGATATTGGGCCTTTGTTACTCGTAGTTAAATATATGCGGAGGATGATGAGAATTCTTTTGCTTAGCAGATGGAAATAAAAAAAATCTCATGACTGTTACTAAATGTACTATTTTTTCAAGTTTATTTCCAGTTAATATTATGGTTCTAGAGTCTGTATCAAGGTTGGGTAACTTCTATTTAAAATTGTCTTTTATTTTAGTTGTTTTTTTTTACAATTATATCATTGTTTTTTTATGTCATTATGTACTTTTACTTTAAAAGCACCTACTATGTTCAAATTTTTGATGTTTACGACATAACGTAAATTAACAAACACACAAAACAAACATTAAATAAAATAATATTATGAAACCAGAAGCAAAACATTTTTCAATTTAATCGCAGTCAGCAACCAAAACTTTTAAAGCATACCTCCTATTAAAGCTAACAGTAAAATTTAAATTATTTAATCCCAAAACAGGCCAACCTTTTCATGATGGACAACATTTTTAACTTTAAGTAAGCGGAATTGCACTCTCACTGCAGTTCGAAATAATTGGGGAAAACTATTTTTGAAATTCAAGTTTCGTTGAGTCAGCAAAACTGGCAAAATATACGAAATGCTTTTTAGATTTTTGTAAAATTGTAGTTAATGTTATTGAAACGACAACTGACTTATACGTTGATTTTCGGCAGTCGCTATGTCATTACATTTCGAACAACCGGTTTTATATGTGATACGGTGCTACCCAGTAAAATGGGTTGTGGAGATCAGATAGGAAGTCGGTCTATGTTAATATCACCCAAAATATCTTAGGAACAGGGTATGCACAGAAATAAGACCTTATATGGTATGATTTGATTGGTGAAAAGAAAGACACTACAGACAAACAGTGAAGGAAAAATTTTGGAATACCTACTTTCTTCTGAAAAATATCACACAAAAAAAACAGTTTCAAAAATGCTTACACACTTTCAGACAAACCTACTTCAAATTTCCATCAGGACTAAAAGCACATGTAAAATGGAAGAAATGTCTCCATAAATCTAAATGCATTTAAAAACTTCGTCACTTAAATGTAAGAATGTATGTGTGTTGTTGAAAATTGTGCCAACATTATCGCCCCTGCTTTTCTCGTTAAATGCGTTGGTAGAAAGACGTGCGAACGAATTACTCTGACGTTTAGACCACGGAGCAAATTGCTCCGTGGTTTAGACGAACGAAATGTTTTTGAAGAAAATTTCTTCCGAATCAAAATTTAGTTTTTGGAAATTTTGACAGAGCTTTTGCTTTTTGTTTAGAGATTATTATTAAAAAATTAAAAAAAATAATCCAGTCTTTCTGTAATACTATAATAATATTTTATGATATTTAAAATTCTAGATATAAATAGGTATAATAAGGTAAGTAGGTAAGATTGTTTTAGTGTTAAAACAGCATTGTTTATAAAACATTTTGTCGTATCCTATGTGGCTTTTTGAGAAAGGGAACTTGAAACTGCACCTAGGTTTTTAACGTCCTTAATTAATCGCCGGTTGCTATACATATATAAATCAGGCATTAATACTTGCAAGTTTTGCCGTACTTTTATAAATACTTTTGACATTGAATTAAACCTAACTACCATCCCTTTTAATAGGGCAATTTTATGCACAACATTGTAGCCATGTGCCTGTAAACTTATATCGACGATATGAATTTCATATATGAAGACCAAAACATTCTGACTGACGGGCCTGTTGGTCTAGTGGTTAGTGACCCTGACTGCTATACCGGAGGTCGTGGGTTCGATTCCCACCCAGGACAAATGTTTGTGTGATGAGCACGATCATTTGTTCTGGTTGTCTGGGTGTAATTTATCTATAATATGTATGTATTTAGAAATATATAAGTAAGTTTATCAGTTGTCTGGTTACCATAACACAAGCTCTGCTTAACTTGGGATTAGATAACCTGTGTGAGTTGTCCCTGAATATTATTATTATTATATTATTCTAAAAATCCTTCACTTTCTGTATTTAATTGTTAATCTTAATTTAGAAGCATCCAGTGTTACGGTTGTCCTCACGTCCCCATCTCATGCACTCGACCACATTGCTATAGTGTTCAGACATGCGGTTTCTGGTCCAGACTGTCTCTATTTCTATTATTAAACCTTACCTTTATTTGTATATATATATAAGGTATAGGACTATATTATGCCCTTCAATATTTTTTTATTTAATTAATAAAATGTACAAGGTATCCCTTTGAAATTGTACAAAGTCCAACAAAACTATATTTGAAATAGCTTGTCTGTTGGATCACAATAAATCGTTACTTAATCTTTAGCTTATTTAAATCTTATAATCTTACATTGTTAAATATATTCTATATATATTAACTTGGTAGTATGCAGTCTTCTAATATTATATAGGTATAAAAATATGAAAATAATTAATATATATTTATTCTAGTTTAAATATAGGTAAGTATTATAGCAAACGGTGAGTAGGGAAAAATAGTTAGGTGTTTAGGATTATAGATTATTATTTAACATGGTGTATTAAATCTATATATAAACTAAAACTATAATATTATAAATACGTTATACTATTAAATCTATATTTAATATAAATGAATTGCTGTTCGTTAGTCTCACTAAAACTCAAGAACGGCTGGACCGATTTGGCTAGTTTTGGTATTGAATTATTTGTGGAAGTCCGGATAAAGTTTAAAAGGTGAATAAATATAAAAATGTTTGGAATTCCAATTCGAAAAAAAAATTGTTTAAGTTTATTTTATGAAAAACGTTTAGGCTTTTATTTATCGATTGAGGCAGTACCAAGTCTTCAGCTAGTAGGTAATATAATATGGGAATTATAGTAAATTAATAGAATGCATCGCATTGATAAAAAATCACACGGAATATTCATAAAATTTGAAAAATAAAACTCCGATACGCGAGTTTTCGCTCCACTGAGCTAGAAGCCCTCAGTTCATGTGCCAACACTAACGAGAACTTGCATATCCCAGAAATTATTAAAAAAGGTACGGTTTTTTTCACGGAAGAGTCGGCTTTTTTTTTGTTCTTCGTTCTCAGTAGGATACAGAGTGTTTTCAAATAAACTTGATGTATCGAATGTTATTCAATGAAATTTTTCGTTTCGCCGATTTTCTGAAGGGCAACATTTTTGGTACTTGACAGTTAAATGTGAGACTGTTTTTACAATATCCGATACGATATTGAGGACCGGTAAGTGTATAAAAATTACGGATCCGATATCGGAACGGATAATATGAAAGACAAGTACTACATGTTTTATACATTTACTTGCCCCCGAAATCGTTTTGGAGTCCGATACCGATATCGTGGCGGATAATGTGAAAGCAAGTTTATAAAAAAATAGATTACAATTTTTTTTTGATTAAATAAGAATCCCATTAATTTTGCTTCCTTTTGTATCCATACAACACCATCCATATAATCCATAGTAATAATTATTATTTACGAAAATCCTCAGCCAGCAATATTTTAATTTTAAAAATGAGCTCAAAAAGATATTTTAATAAAACTACATTCATTAAACAAAATGTAAAATCTGCTTACTCAGGCGATATTATTTTACTAATTAAAGTCTTTTAATAATATAAAATTGCAGACTTCATAAAATAAAGCAGCTTTTTGCCATGTTTTCAACACTTGACCAACAGTCGACCAATTATTTTATCTCTTTTAAAATGAATATTTACTTCCAGTTAATATGCATACATACATACATATAATCACGTCTCTTTCCCTATAGGGGTAGGCAGAGACCACTTCTTTCCACTTGCTATGATCCTTACGCTTGTTTCGCATTGTCCACTTACATTATTTCCTTTCATACATGCTGTTCGGTTTATGGTACTGGCCTTTTTTCATTCACACTCGCCTTATACACTTTTTTCGTCAATCGTTCTTCATTCATACTCTCGGCATAGCCAAACCATCTCAGTGCATACCTTTCTTAATTTTTGTCTCAACATCCATCATCTTACTCCTCTTACATTCAACGTAGCGAAGCGGCTCGCCGTGGGCCACTTTTCGCCCCCGCGAGAAACGAGACGTGATGGGTGGCGAACCACATCGCCGCCATTTTGGATAATTCAATTATTTTTATAATTATCCATTGCGTTCCTGCTTGATACCAGTTAATATGAATATGTACGAAAACAAAATAAATGGATTATGTATAGAAAAAGCAAATAGGTTGTTATTATCTGCCGTATTTAGTTACTTTAATTACTTTAATGGTTATTTAAAGATTTTTTTAATTGATTTAATTAGGCCAGCTATGAAGAGTCTGAGAGTTGTCTTACTTAAAACAATAATTAAATCCCTTAATTAAACATTAACGTCTCTGTTTGTGGCATTAAGTGTAACTTATAAAACGACAAAAAAATATATAATTTATCACTGTAAATGCATAGATTTCGAATTTTTCATCGGTTTTTTCAGAATCTTTTTGTTGTGTTGTAGTTTTATGGGAATTTGATCGATTTGTAATATTTATTTGTGTTACACTTGCATATAGTTTGTTTTATTTTTTTTCACATTTTCAGTAAATGGTTTCACACAACTAGTATGTTCCACTAGCTTTATATTCTTGGTTAAACCCTAAATTTTAATGTCTCTACCAAATTCATTACAAAACAATCCCAACTTTTCGAGAATCCTTGTTTCCCTACTTATTCTTAGTTTACAAGTCTGCACCGAAACTTAACTTGGATTTAAGCTGGAGATGCGCTGAATTATGAATTATTCAAGTCAACGGCTTCATGGCGCCCACTAGTGCCCCCTGGTGCCTTCTAGTGCCTTCTGGTACCCCCTAGTGCCCCCTGTGGCGAATCGCGCCAGTTTCCATAATCGTTCTTTAGCTTATCGTATACAAAATTGTGTTTTATTTATTGGATTTATTCAATTTTATTATAATTTGATGGGATTTTTATTTAATGGGATTCTAAATTTAATTTGTTTTTATTGAACGTCTGAAATCATTCATTCCCTCCGAAAATAATTAATGTTAAACATGAAACTAATTTTATGCAATACCAGCTTTGAAGAACATTGATTATTATTTTCTCTAATTGAACTTTATTGATTTAGTAAATTACATTTATGTTTACCTAAATTTTAGACAATAAATCACCAACTAACCTTGTATATAATTATTTACTTTTTTTATCACAAGCATTATTAAGTAAAATTACTTATTACGACGCTACAGCAACCTTTATCATTTTCCTGGGTAATAAACGTAGTCTCAATATGAGAGAGCCTTAATTGATGAGCTAACTGAAGAGAGAGCGACAGACCTCTCTTTGACGGCCGATGCCCGAGAACAGAAGATAACTAGCAAAATTGTATAATATGCAGGGTGTCCCAAAAAGTATAGGCAAGCAGGTTTTAAAATGTAGAGGACACTTAAAGGTATTCGAATCACCTCTATGTATATTTTGCAATTTTGTTGTAGATTTCGAGTTATAGAACACTTTTATTTTTTTGTAAAATTTTTGACTTCGTTGCGTTTGAATATGCTTCTAATTTTAATAGTACATACAGTTTTGAAAACCTTTGGTCTGAACACCGTAAAAAACACTATGTATTAGTATAAATTTTGACCCCAATTTCAACCTGTCTCAAATTCAAATAGATACTAAAATATTTATTTTCGATTAAAACTATAAAAGACTTATAAATAACCGATTTGCTATAAAAAACTCATTTAAATTGAATTCACGCGTTCATTTGATCAGTCATAATCGAATTTGATATTCAAAAAATAAAATGTTGTTCATTTATTTTCGGAACCACTCGGGTGGATTCGTGTATATTCGTGCACCTTTCGGCTTTCACACACAATGCATGCAAATGCATCCGGTCACGTTCATGCACTAACGGTCATGTGAATCGCCTTTTATATATTTCGATTTGTCAAATAAATCTCTGTGTGCTCCAATTCACGATTATACTGTTTTATCGTCTTTCTTTTTTAGTTTTCTCGTTCAATTTTCGTTTCAAAAGGAATTAGTGCTTTGAAGAATGAAATAAAATTTCAGGAAGCCATCTTCTTTTTTCTCATTATGTAAAAAAAACATATTTTGATAGATTACCTTATTGATAAAATGCACTGGTAGTATGTGCAAACAACTGACCTCGTTTTTAATGTATAAAAGTCAAAAAGATTATGTTGTATTTTTTCTGTCTCGCCTTTTCCCCAGCTATCTAAAGATCATTTGTAATATTAATTAAATAAATTCTGCTTTTAGTACTACACGATTATCTAAAGAAACGTAAAATAGAAATAGACACAGGATGCTATCAGAACCTAGCTTGAATTTGGACATCCTCGTATCAGATTCAGTTTAAGTTCACACAATTCCGTCTATACATTTTATCAACGCTACCAGTATTATTTGTGGCAAAATGGACTTCTTACACCATTCCCCAGGGTACCACAGTACGCAGTTACTATTGAGTTATCTCCGCCCCGGGCTTTCGCAATTTGGCTGGATAAGGACAGATAAAAAACCATAGAAACAGAGGATCAGGATTTGGCTTTGAGGGATCATGAGATACACCAATATTTATGTAACAACTAGTTTTTGAGAGAAATTTAATAAAATACAAGTAATATACATGTACTAGTTGATTTGACGGGATCCCTTCCTCTTTTCGTCGATAAAAAAATATTATGTGTTTGGTCCTTTTAAGGAGGAATAGTCACAAACACACATAATTTCACATTACATCAGGTCTGAGGCCAGATCTGAGGGGTTCGATCCCCGGATAAGTCTGGGTGCTTGAGGTAACTTCGTTGTCTCTGATTCCATAACACGAGTGCTTTAACTAGGTACTTACTTTTGGTTCAGATTAGTTTAATATGTAATTTGTCCACTTTTCCTTAATTATTTTTTTCAACTTCAATATATCTATTGGTTTCTTAGATTTACGCGAATGTTAGACATTGAAATAAAACTACTTTTTTACGGATTTTGTCGCGGTTTATTTTGATTTTAGGTCCCAACGTTTCGACACCTTTGCAGGTATTATGGTCACGGGCAGACTCGCAGTCTCGACAAAATCCGTAAAAAAGTTTATTTCAATATATATATAAAATAAAAGCAAAATATTCCATTTTTTTCTCAACAATCAAGCAGAATAACATCACTTCACAAGGCCAATCCTTGCAAGGCTGTCTTAAAACAGATCTTTTTTGTTTTTCGTGTGAAAACAGGTTGGTTTTCCCCGAACCGCAGTCATTCATTTCACTAAGTTGACAGTTACAAATTGGCTGCGAAAAAGCTTATAGGCATTCCTTGTCTAGAAATCTACTGATGCTACTAGATTTTTGGGTAAGTAGGATTAGTTCTAGATGTTTGGTAGATTTATAACGTTAATGAAATCTGTCGATGGTCGAATATTACCGTGTGGCCTCTTTTTAAATAACATAGTTATAATAAGCACTTATTACTGTGAGAGTAAGTTAAATAACCGTGTAGTTCTATATATAATCCAGCCTATAAACGTCCCACTGCTGGGCACAGGCCTCTTCCCATATAGATAAGGCACGAGCATTGATCACCACGCTTGCTCTCTGCGGATTGGCGATTTCAGATCCCAAATTTTGGAATCCAGGTTTCCTCACGATGTTTTCCTTCACCGTTTGTCAGTAGTGTCTTAGAATAATTAAGAAAGTACATATAACTTTGAAAAAGCCACATTGGTACTTGCCTGGGTTCGAACCTGCAACCTTGTGCATACAAATCCGTTCATTGAACCGCTAGGCCTCCACGACATTAGTGTAGTTCCATACCTTACCATTACCGTACCGTTTTTTTGTTTGAGATCACGAATATTTTGTATCATAAAAGGGTGATCTATTTTAAGCCCTTCCTAAAAATCTGTTTATTTTCAACCTTATTTTCGATTAAGATTCTTTTCACGAACCGAAAAATTCCAAATACCGTTGACAGCCATATTTACCCCAGACAAAAACAAAAATGTCGTCAAATCTGAATGAACCTTCAAAATTAATTTGAACGACATAATTCCGTTCTCCATAAATGCAAAAACAGAACTTATTTTGTTGGTGTTTTGTCATCCCACGAACCAAAAAAACTTGGTCTCTCAGATAAACGGAAGGAGATTTGACGAGGGGTCTTCAAAAATTGGATTTCAAAGTACATTTTCCGTGTTTCGACAATTCATTGGCCCGGAATCGAGGATATTGAGTTTCATGGAACGAACAGATACATCACAGTAAAAATATAGACAATGTATAGTTAAGTTCATAATATTTTCGTGATGTTTTTTTTGATAAAGTCATGATTTAGGAAGTTATAATATTCTCATGTACATACAAACAGTTGTTGCTGTACATATTATCGTTACATAGTCAATTTACACAATTTATGAAAGATGCATAATGGCCAGAATTATATTTTCGACTGTTTGTTCCTAAAAAATTAAATTAGAACCTTATATAATTATGGCTATTTTGAGTATTTGATTCGGTATATAAAAGAAAATCGATTTAGAAAAACTTTAACCATATTTGGTTCCCGTCTTTTCATTAGTAGAAAACTTTCTATAGAAAAGACTAGCGTATTGAAAAGGTCTAATCTGTTAAACCTTCACACACCACTAAAACTGCTTTTAGTGGTGTGTGTAGTTTTTCGTTTTTTTTCGTTCGCTTTTGTTTCATCGTAAAATATATTACAAACTAGCTGTGCCTGCAACTTCGTTCGCGTGGATGACTAAGCTTATTAATGAGTATTTAACCATTAAGGCTGCACACACGACGGAAGCTTAAAAAATTGGGTACTTTCTCCCGTTTTCCCAACATTACCCTTCACTGCTCTGCTCCTATTGATTGTAGCGTGATGAAAAGTATCTATAACCTGCCCAGGAGTATGAAGAATAATTGTAACAAGTTTCGTTAAAATCCGTCGAGTAGTTTTTGTTTCTACAAGGAACATACAGACAGACAGACAGACAAAAATTTTACTGATTGCATTTTTGGCATCAGTATCGATCACTAATCACCCCCTGATAGTTATTTTGAAAATATATTTCATGTACAGAATTGACCTTTCTACAGATCGGGGGGCACGGCAGTGCCCCCGCCAAGTCGAGCGCGAAGCAAACACTGCCGTACCATCCTTTACTGGAACCATTTCGCCGCATTTTCAGGCCTCTATTTGAGAACCTCTGGATAAGACCAGAACGCAGAAATTTTTGTCATCCAGTGAGCTGTAATCATATACTTAAAATCCAAAATTTCAAGTCTGTAGGTCATTTAGTTCCGAAGTTAAGTGAAAGCAAAGTTTCGCATTTACGACAGACACTCACTCATGATCATCAAAATAGAACTAGTACTTCCCATAAACTCAGAGAGCTGAAATTTGGTACAGAGTTAAGGTTTAATGGCCACATAAAGGGAAAACTATAAAAACTAGGATAATCGAAGTTCTGGAGTACCTGGTGACCCTGATTAAAAAACAAACATTTTTAAAAGTTTTTGCTAATTTTTTTACATGACCTCATGGCTTGTGAGTAGAGCAACTATTCCTTTCCCGAAAAAAATCTCATCCGAACTACCATTTTGGAAATATAAATTGTTTTATATAAAATAAAAAACCGGTAGAAGGCTCATATCTCGGAAACGGTGCGTCGTAGGGCCATGCTTCTCAGTCCCTAAATGGTTGCTACAGACAAGGTCAACTCGATACTGCAAAAAAATCGGAAAGATTCCGAAAAAAAAAACTTCGAAAATGACATGGCCGGAATTAGTATGGAGCTATGCCCTGAAAAAAATACTCATGTACAGTGATGTAACGTATCTCATATTAAAGCTTATGGTTTTGTCTATACAATAGTATAGGTTTCATGGTAAGGGAACTTGCGAGAGATCCGGTAAATAGGTTATTTTCTTGTTAAGCGCCTAGATTTTTTTAAATAGCAATGAGTATCAGTTCCGAGTTTTATAGCCAAATTAATAGGAGAAATACAATAACAATAATAAATTATAAAATCAGTGAATTCTATTCAATAAATGGAACACTCTAAGTCAACTTATGGAAAAAGGGTCTAAAATCGAAATACCAAGTAAAACATGTTGTTGATATATTTTACAGTTAAAATCTAGTTTTTGTTGGTTCTCGTTCTTCCTAATTAGTCCTAACTATCTATCAGTGAAATGACTATGGAAACTCTTTATATATTGGTAATATAATATTATAGTATCTAGTTAGACGCCTAGCCTTTGATATTAAAAAAAGCGAAGTCAAAAATATACAAATAAATAGGCAATAAAACATTAAAATAGGTAAATCTTTATTCTTTATTTTAAGATCTAATTGGCCAGCGTTTAAATAAAACTATTTTGTACACTAAACAATGTATTATTATTGGATTACATACAGCATTACATTTATAATACATTTAAACGACACTATAATGGTTGTTCTTGTAGAATATTATACAATGCAAGACAACCATAAGCGTTCATACATAATTGTGCTTGCGGTCAGCCGGACGGCTAGCCGCATTGCGGGTAACCGCATAGTGCGTGTGAACCCTAAGAAGTTTAGCCCCGAAAAGTGTTTATTTCGGTTAGCAGTCGGTAGGATTACATTTGGTTGTATACAAATTGTATCTACTTGTTTTACAGATATTTAAAGAAAATCATCGTTATAATTACTCAGACAAGATACTTTCAATGTCATCAAGTATTATATACATTTATGCACTGTTTTCTTCAAGAGTTTGGTGTACCACCGAGTCCATAACAGAGCCTCCCACAACAAATTCACACGATGGGTATCCCAGTACTCCGCTATGTGAACCTTCTTCATCATTTATGATGAATTTTGCTCATTTAGAGGAGCAAAAAACCATGTCTTTTTATGTTGTACTCACTAAAGAAATACTTATCGAATTTGTTTCGTAAGTGAACTTGGTAAAATGTGAAAATAATTACTACTTCTTGAACAGAAACCAATCATTCAATATGTTTTTTAAGTTATGACTGCGGTTGTCACTTTCATTGACAGACGGAAAGGAGTACGGGTGCGCGCGCAGTTCAAACATACAAACACAAGATCAGTTAAACATATTTTTGGGTATATTTTTTTGTCGCAAATTCTAGAGAAATGTAATTGTTGCTATTAATTTTAGTATATTTAATAAGTTATTTTCATATGTTAATAGTTGATGTATAATTATTTTTTTTATTTCATTCTGAGGGCAGAATCCTACACAACATCAACGAGCACACTATTTTTTTTGGCATTTTTATTCGCAAGTTCTAGAGAAATATAATTGTGGCTATTAATTTTAGTATATTTAATAAGGAATTTTCATATATTGATAGTTGCTGTACATTAGTTTTTCTAAAATTCATTCTCAGGGCAAAATCCGGCCATGTCCTTTGACTAAGTCCTTGCTCAATGGCTCAATGGCTCTAAGGCTACACTGCAACCCAATCACAAATCAATATACCATAAATTATTCTTTGTCAAAGGAATACTATAGATGATGCCACAGATATAACATAATCAACATAATTTTTTTACGCCTTAATTCACTCTTGGTCTGCAATGGGCATCAAACTTAACTACGGAAATATAGTAAACACAAACACAAAATAATCATTGTTTATGCATAGGTCGAGTTGTGTGAAAAATGTACGACAAAAATATAAACAATCAAAAATATTCTTATGTCGTACAAAGCAACAAAATTTAATTAAAAAAGATTAGTTACTAAAACTCAAAAAGGGTGTCTCGCCTATGATTCGAACTTGCAGCAAGAATATTAATTCCCAATCATACTACCACTAAGCTGTTTACTACTACGGCTATTATTTCAAAAAGTTCATCATAATATATGGCTACCTTGTACTGTCATGGTTACCCCTTGTTTATACGTCAATAACGCCAATTAACGTGTGCAGATGTTTAAAATTTTTGGTGAGTAAAGATTTTGGTGAGTACCAACGACTGCCAGACCTTCGTCATTTTATAAAAGCTGAAAGTTTCTCAGTGCATGTGCCCTATACAGGTAAGAACGACCAGCGAATATGGAGTTTGGGTTGTGGTTACTTTGGCAGCTATCAGGTAGTAAAGGTGTAAAAAATAGTACCTAACTTTCGTCATAGTATAAAAGCTAAATTTTATATGTTACTTGGGGAGCTATAAAAAGACGTTACCTCTAATGCCGGACAGTTTGAATGGTTTAAACATCTTGCCAGACACATTGGAAGACTGCTGTATGTGCTACTTTTTCTTTAGAAAAGGAAAATTAAAACCATACAAGACATAAAATAAAATAATCTTGAGTACCAAGAAGCTTTCAAGAAAGAGGGGTCTCGGTATGGTTAGAAATGGTGACCCATCTACGGACCAACCGCGGCGAGCGTGGCTTAACCTGTATTATCGGTCTAACCGTATGGCGTACACCTATTAACAAGCCCCTCGAATTAATCTTATTATTTTTAACTAGCTGTGCTCCGCGGTTTCACCCACGTGAATACCTAGGTTTCGTTAAGATGTCTTTATAGTTACCTATTCGGGGTGGAGATGAATCCAACAAATCAAAGATCTGTTGAAAGATATAGGTCTACTTGTTCTTGATTTAATAAGTGGTGTAACTAACCCGACATTCCTATCTCGTATTATCTCTTTAAAATCTCTCTATTCGTCCAAAATGTATTTGCAGTAAAAGGGAAAACCCGGTTTTGTTTAACTTAAGATAATCCTATGCCTGTCTCCTGGTACTAAGCTACTTACCAACCAATTTTCAGCCAAATCGGTTCAGCCGTTCTCGAGTTATAAATAATGTACCTAACGCGACTTTAGATAGATATACATATTAAATAGATTTCTTGTATGGTAAAGAAAAAATAGCACATACAGCCGACTTTCAATGTGCCTGGCAAGATGTAAAATCCTTTAAAACTGTCCGTCTTTTGATCTATTTTCATGATCTTTGATGTGTTGGATTCGTCTCCGCCCTAACTATAAAGACATCGAAAACGAAACCTAGGTATTCACGTGGGTGAAACCGCGGAGCACAGCTAGTTAAAAATAATAAGATTAATTCGAGAGGCTTGTTAATAAGTGTACGCCATACGGTTAGACCGATAATACAGGTTAAGCCACGCTCGCCGCGGTTGGTCCGTAGATGGGTCACCATTTCTAACAATACCGTGACCCCTCTTTCTTGAAAGCTTCTTGGTACTCAAGATTATTTTATTTAATGTCTTGTATGGTTTTAATTTTCCTTTTCTAAAGAAAAAGTAGCACATACAGCAGGCTTCCAATGTGTCTGGCAAGATGTTTAAACCATTCAAACTGTCCGGCATTAGAGGTAACGTCTTTTTATAGCTCCCCAAGTAACATATATAAAATTTAGCTTTTATACTATGACGAAAGTTAGGTACTATTTTTTACACCTTTACTACCTGATAGCTGCCAAAGTAACCACAACCCAAACTCCATATTCGCTGGTCGTTCTTACCTGTATAGGGCACATGCACTGAGAAACTTTCAGCTTTTATAAAATGACGAAGGTCTGGCAGTCGTTGGCTCTCGGAATATAAGTAGACAAAGAGACAACTACATGAAACGAGCGCGCTTTGACACTCACACACTGTCAACTTACGCACACATTCACAAACCTTGCGATAGAGCGACAGCACTACTTTCATCAAAAACCGAATTTTCAAAAGTCTCTCCGCCCGCCTTTCCTCTTAATACGCATATAAATACAATTAAAGGTAAACCCTGGATAAGACTAGACTGACTTTTATACTTAGACTTACAAGTTTACAAGAAGAAATAATCGAACGATTAACTTTATTCTACTCGAACATTACACAAATTAAATAAACAAATTGCTGAAATTAAATAAACTGATAGCCCTGTTGGTCTAGTGGTTAGTGACCCTGACTGCTATACCGGAGGTCGTGGGTTCGATTCCCACCCAGGACAAATGTTTGTGTGATGAGCACGATCATTTGTTCTGTGTCTGGGTGTAATCTTCTTATATATAAAATTCTCGTGTCACAATGTTAGTTACCATACTCCTCCGAAACGGCTTGACCGATTTTTATGAAATTTTATATTCATATTCAGTAGGTCTGAGAATCGGCTACTATCTATTTTTCATACCCCTAAATGGTAGTAGGTAGGTAGTAGGCAGGTGCTAGGTAGAAAAAATTGCATTGCAACGCATGCCGGGTACCTACAGCTAGTTTATCTATAATATGTATGTATTTAGAAATATATAAGTATGTTTATCAGTTATCTGGTTACCATAACACAAGCTCTGCTTAGCTTGGGATCAGATAACCGTGTGTGAATTGACTAAGAGTGGCGGTAATACCCGCACACGTCACTAGATTAGCAAGTTGTTATTATAACAATTCGAAGATTTGAATAGGTTAGGAATTTTATGATTAGTGACGGATTATAACAATAATAAAGAAAGATTTGTAATAATAAAAAAACTACTCCTAAAAAGAAAAGAATCTGTGTCAAATAAGAAAATCTAATAAAATAAATCAATATGCCCACGTTTCTACAAAAAGAAGTGAAATCCCACCAAAAACATTCTGTAAAAAACTAGCCAAGTCTCGATGGAGCTGCTTGTTTATCTCTAAAAAGTAATGAAATCTAGACAAAGTCGTACCAAGTCTAAGGTTCCTTACTGCGATTTCTTTATTATTATAGTTAATGTTGTGTGACTTGGCCGTTGAACGGTACACAAGGGTACAAAACCAGGTGCTCCATGACACCATTGCACCAATCTGTCGCGAAACAAACAGTATTAAAAATTATTTCCAGTACAGACGGACTTCTAATCATTGATAGAAGTCCGTCTGTACGTCTATTTTATGTTAGATCGGTCTTCGATTTAATGCTACAAAAAGAAGCGAGCAGAAGTCAGCATTGTCAATGCTGAATGCATATTTTGCACAATCAACAACAGCCTAAAATGAGACACTAGCGTCCAATTACCAATACCAGTATGGGCTATTATCTCGCTTAACAAACATAGGTAGTTACAACAGATATAACATGACGTATAAAAAAATTGACTTGTACACACTCACGTATAAAGAATGTTCAACGGCCAAGTCACACAACATTAACTATAATAATAAAGAAATCGCAGTAAGGAACCTTAGACTTGGTACGACTTTGTCTAGATTTCATTACTTTTTAGAGATAAACAAGCAGCTCCATCGAGACTTGGCTAGTTTTTTACAGAATGTTTTTGGTGGGATTACTTTTTAGAGATAAACAAGCAGCTCCATCGAGACTTGGCTAGTTTTTTACAGAATGTTTTTGGTGGGATATTATTATACATGTAAAAGTACCTTAAGAATACAGCAAAATTGCTACATAAGCACACAACATATCATATTATTATTACATCCAGTATTCCATAGCGACACAATATCTCCATATAAATGCATCGAACTGTGCCGTGTGCAGTCGGTCGAGAAGTTATGAGCTTTGACATTTTGGTTGTAGTCAGTATGTACGGTGCTATGGAGGTAGTGGCAGAAGTTTTATGCAGTTGGAATGGTAGAAAACATAGCGACGTTTTTGAAAGGATTAAAATAAATAAATAAATAAATGCGGACAACATCACATACATTGCTCTGAACCCAAAGTAAGTTGCTAAAGCACTTGTGTTATGGAAGTCAGAAACAACGAAGGTACCACAAACACCCAGACCCGGGACAATGTAGAAAAGTGGTTTTCTACATTGTACAATGTACACCCAGTACCGTCTTTACCATAAGGGCACAAGGGGCCAGTGCCCAGGGCCCCCATCCTCAGAGGGCCCCGAAGGGCCGACAATTTCTCTCACATTTAATCTCAAAATACTCATTACACTTTTCTCATTGCCCGAATGTCGATCATTTTCAGATTTATTCGAATCAATATATTTATATGAATTTGAGTGACATCAAGCCTACAAGGTCTCGGTTGTGTGCGGTATATAGACACGGTAGCTTCTTGCTTAATTTAAACTTAGCGCGCTTTTTGGCTGTACAAAAGGGCTGTTTTTGGTCTGATATAACTTACCAGACATTTACTTGAGTTTATAAATTTTATAATCTAGAGTCTATAATGTCTATTTTCAAGTTACATATCATTTGATTTTTTATTCAGTTATTCGGTAATTTGAAAGTATTTCACTTTCTTTACATTCCAAAAGGGCCCCAAATTCTTGTGTGCCCAAGGGCCCCAGCACAGTCTAAGACGGCCCTGTGTACACCCACAGTTCGCCGGTATGTTTAGGTCCCATGTAATAGGGGGCGAGCCTATTGCCACTACCCGGGCACAAATCCAAACTCCGACCTGCTACTGAGAATTTCATAAAAAAAAAACCCAATAACACCTTGGTCGACTTGGGAATCAAACCCAATACCTCTAGCGTAGCAGTCGCGCTTAGCAC
Organism: Autographa pulchrina; assembly: GCA_905475315.1. Taxonomy (NCBI): domain Eukaryota; kingdom Metazoa; phylum Arthropoda; class Insecta; order Lepidoptera; family Noctuidae; genus Autographa; species Autographa pulchrina. The sequence continues at coordinate 1,988,296 of FR997786.1, read as the reverse complement.
CACTAGGCCAACGAGGCATATAACTAAATGAGCTCCATAATTTTATGAATTAAAATTTTTAAAATATAATAGTTTTAGATACAATAATTAACAACCCTTTGTTTTTGTTTCAGGTATGTGATCAAGAATACTTCGACATTTAAATATGATTACATTAACTTAGGTGAGTTACAAGCCATCTAAATTGCAAACCAAATATAGAACATTCCATTCGATATTGTAAATATACTATACATACATTTGTACACTACTTAGTTATTAATATCAGTTACAAACGACAAATTAATAAAACCTCATTTGAATAACACGTCGCCTTCAATAAAACTACGAACAGATGTTTTATACCTCGCCGGCGAGGCCCGTCGCGTGTTATAAATAATAGTAACGTAAATGTTATCCTCCCGTCCCTAGACCAAGCTGGCCCGAGCCGGCCAAACTAGCAATAAAAATATGTCCCTAAATAATAAAAACTTAGATCCAGCCATCCCTTGTTGTTTAAGTTTTATTAAGATTGTTAGCAACGCACTAAGTCGAGGTCCGAACCCCGCAGGGGGTGCCCTTAGTGGACGTTGCTGACGTAGTTAGTTTTTCCTATTGCTCTGGCTGGAGGCCTTAAGGTCCTCGCCAAAAGTCCGGTGAAGCAGTCAAAGCCTGCGCTCAGGCTAACTGCAAAGATCTCTACCAAAAAAAAATTTTTTTATGTTTTATACTGAGCAATATTACTAAAACAGAGTGAATTGCAAATGTAGGTAGCACGAAGAAGCGTTATGGAATAAGCAATGAATCATTACGGTAACTCGTAAAACAAAACAAACGTGAATCCACCAGGAGACAACAAAAGGCGTACCAATAAATATAGCTGAGGGTTACACCGAAGCGAGCGTGAGATTTCTAAAGCCAATATTTTTCAAATTTTTTACCTTATATCTTAGCGTCTTTTTTAATATACTAATATTTGACATTGTCTTGTTTAAACGAGCACATTAAAGTACATTTTGTTCCTTTTAGAAAAATACTGATTAACAAAGAAGGAAGCGTTCATGTAGTTGTAGACACACAATAATAAAAAAATCTAGATTTTTACTTTTAAAAATAAACAACACAACAATAGAACTATTAAATTCCGTATCTCAAACTAATATAAAACTTCGGTGTTTTTCACTATTATTCATCATTGAACATGTAATTAAAATTCCTGACAACTGTTGAAAACCTCTATATCTGAAATTTAGTTAAAAGACTAGCACTTAAAACTAAAGACAATCTCCGAAAAGATTTATATTCAAGCTAGCTGCACGTTACACGTCGCGGCGTCGGTGTGAAACGCATCCACTCACAATCGGTGACGCGAAGTAAAGCCCACTCCACACGGTCGGTGTCACGGCCAGATTATTTATTGCCATTATTTATCTACGGGAGCCGACTCAAATGTCGGAATTGAGTGCCGTGTGTAACGCCTAACTTCGTATAGCGCTGGGATTTGTTGGGTTTTTCTAGGTAGTGGTATTTCAGTGTTCAATAGTGGGATGAAGATTAGTATATTCTAAATCAATGATAAAATTATTCGTTGTAAAATATTGAAACGCAGCTGTTTGTATGATATTCTTTATTGCACACCCCAAAATAAGAAAGTAAATCAGTTACTCATTAGCATCCTATAGGGGAATAGAAGAAAGAGTATACAGGTATACCTTATTATACAGGACCATTTCTTTGCAGAAATCAATGTAATAGGCAATTGTAGATGACCTGAATAGGTTAACTTTAAGACCTATAATTTTCATAATTATCTCAACCATCAGGGTTTTGTTAGCAATAAATAATTATTTAGTGCATTAATATCTATGAAAAGCAATTACTTAATCTTGCTGAGCGTATAATTATTTACTATTTGTCCACCTGTAGTAGTCGTGGTGGCCTAGCGGTTCAATGAACGGATTTGTATGCACGAGGTTGCAGGTTCGAACCCAGGCAAGTACCAATGTAACTTTTCAAAGTTATATGTACTTTCTTAATTATTCTAAGACACTTCTGACTAACGGTGAAGGAAAACATCGTGAGGAAACCTGGATTCTAAAATTGGGATCTGAAATCGCCAATCCGCAATTGAGCAAGCGTGGTGATCAATGCTCGTGCCTTCTCTATATGGGAAGAGGCCTGTGCCCAGCAGTGGGACGTTCATAGGCTGGAATTATTATTATTATTATTGTGTTATTATACAGATTTACCTTATGACGATGCAATACGGTTGCAGTGCAATCGTTCAGTATAATTGAAGTTTGCGGTCTAGCGGCTAAATGCACGCCGAGCGAAGAGCCCCTAGGTTATTGGGCTATAATTTGAACCTGATCTATCATCACACCTGTCTGTCTAAAGGGTAGGCAGGTGTCTAAATATGGTATTGTATGCTAGACAGTGGTACGGAGTTGTATTTTTGTATTTTTGTAATTTTTTCTTTGTGCTGTGTCAAAAAAATGTATTTATTTTTTCTTAAATAGCTGTAGCGTTCTATTATGCTCATAACTCAGTTTACGAGTCCATAAAGACTGCTTATCATTAAAAAAATAATGATAAATGCGGACAACATCACATACATTGCTCTGAACCCAAAGTAAGTAGCTAAAGCACTTGTGTTATGGAATTCAGAAACAACGAAGGTACCACAAACACCCAGACCCGGGACAATGTAGAAAAGTGGTTTTCTACATTGACCCGTCCGGGGATCGAACCCGGGACCTCAGAGCTGGCTACACCTTGAAAACCGGTGCGTACGCCACTCGACCACGGAGGTCGTCAAATAATATCTGTTGTAGTTTAGTTTGACTAGGCTTTTTCTGCATTTACGCCTGTATCTTATCCACTGTTATTGAAATGACATACAAAAAAATCAACAACTTATAATTAAATTGTTGAATTTATTTTTTCAAATCGATACCTAAGTGTGAAAGTATCGCGAAACTAGTATAATAGTAACTAACATAAAAATAAAACATACCGTCGAATTGATACCCTACTCCTTTTGAAGTCGTTTACTAAATAAATAATTCAACATATTAAGTAATTTTAACCTTTTTTGTATTTATTCTATTGCATTATTATTCACTGCCTCGTTGGCCTAGTGGTGCTAAGCGCGACTGCTACGCTAGAGGTCTTGGGTTCGATTCCCAAGTCGACCAAGGTGTTATTGGGTTTTTCTATGAAATTCTCAGTAGCAGGTCGGAGTTTGGATTTGTGCCCGGTTAGTGGCAATAGGCTCGCCCCCTATTACATGGGACCTAAACATACCGGCGAACTGTGAGTGTACATTGGTACACCTCTGCCTAACCCTTCGGGGATACAGGCGTGATGGTATGTTATGTTATTATTATTCACTACCTTCAAGCTCAAATTAATTTCCATTGAAAATCTAAATTCCTATCACATAAATGACGGTCTTAGAACTATCATTCCAGTCGGCCCCACATCAAAGGGCGGCCGTTATTGCATCTTATAATTACTGCCTGTTCTAGATTGCAGAGGTCTATGGTATAATTAATTGTGATCAATTCTATTAGTATGTAGGTCATTCGAGGTATTAAGGATGTGTGGGCGCACGATTGCAGGACTTTTGGAAGAATAAAACATCTCGTCTGAAAATTTACTGAAAATTTAAATGGTGTGCTTGTTGTTTTTTATAAATATTTCTACATTACATATTCATCAACCTCACTACTACAATTATACAACGTCTAATCTTTGTTTTAAGAATAACTATGGGCTGGGTTTTCCAACGCCAGATAATTTTATCTGAGGAATAATAATGAATTTTTGTCAATTCTTTAATGCAAAATCGGTCTGAAGTGAATTTTATCCAACGAATAAAAACTATAGTTCGCTTAAAAATCAAACCTTAAGATCACGTAGATCTGGTAAAATTAAATAATAATACTTTAAATATATATTTTGGTAAATTATGCAAGAGTAAAATACTTATGTAAAATACGGTATTCAGCTGAATCCGGTAAGACTGGTAGCCGACCCCAACATAGTTAGGAAAAGGCTCGGTGATGGTAAATTATGCAAGAGTAATGCATCTCTCAAGCTATGTTAAATGTTTCCTACTCATACCTAATCTAAAAACCTATCAAATACAGCATATTAAACGAAAGTTTAAACAAATTTATAAACAACGCTACCCACTGGAAGCCTGAAACGTGACGTCCTGCGAGTGACCAGTTATTAACTCTCTATTTATGAAACATTCAGGTGGAATGGAAAGGAAATTGTGTTAATCAAACCTGTGCTTCAAAGCAACTCATTTTGGAAATAAGTTTTCCGATGATTTTTAACATGCGAAATCGTTTTAAGAGTCGTAGCTGCGAAATTGATGAACTATTTTCTTTCTCATTAATACCTAAAAGTTGACTGTTAGAGTATGCTATACAGGGTGTTAAGAAAACCCTGTCCGACCCAAAAGGGTGAAAGGTTCCACAATCACATGCCCAAATTAAATATTAAATTTGAAATCGTAATAATATTAAATTTGATAGTTTAAAAAATAATGAACTTTGAAATAACGATTTTTGGCCGCGAAATTCCCTAAATTTGAGATTAAAACAATAATTACAGTACCATTTTCGTCGGTATTATTTGGCGGCCTTTTGTTTGATCATTTCGCAGCACCTGTGACGACGCCGACTCTCTCTCTAACGTTTTAAGAAAAAATATTTTTTAGGTTTTAATTTTTTTTTTCATTTTTTTTTACTTTAATGGTATCAGTTATCGATACCTAACAACACCTTAACGGATCGGACAGGGTTTTCTTAACACCCTGTATGGCTTTAAGTCCGCCTTATGTAGACTAAGATTTTCCTACCCACACTTTATTGAAATTCAATTTCTTGTACCTATGGTGAATGTTGCAACAAAATCACGTATAAGTATAAACACGCCCACAAATTTCCATTAACCCATCAACATATACTAAAACTAAGTTCTATATCGAAGATTACACATCGGCTCGCAAAGTTATTTACCATCAAATTCTCACTATCACACGGGAGGGAAACGCGAAACCAATTTGAAACTCGCTTACTGGCGAGATCGAATCGGTTCGACTAATTACTTGTAGATACATTTGCTGGCAATTAAAGTTGGATGGATTAAGATTACACCTAGGGTCAGAATTAGTTAATAACTTTTTTTTTGTGCGTATTGTTTTGTTTTCACTACATTGTGGAAATAACCTGGTGTAAGTATGTAGTAATTTAAATAATATCATTGTTTTCTTTTATTCTATGAAATAATTTGTATTTTATTTTTTCAACTTTGCTAAAGGTTAAGTAGAAAATGCAAACCAAAAGGTAATAAAGTTTAATGCTAAAGTAATTTCGTCTTAATATCTGTAAATTAATTCCAGTTTGCTTTAAACTTTTAATACCAATTGACCACTACGCAGTGTTTCGTTCGACCAAAATAATAACTAGACCTATATTTAGTTCTGAAAATGAAAAATTACCATTAAACACGAAAATATTTAAAAAGGTTCGCTTCATTTGTAACCGACTAAAAAAGTTCCAAAGTTTTACATTTCAGCTATATTTTTAATCCATTTCGTCTTTTGTGATCATTTCATTGTTATTGTTATAATCATGAATATTCCAAATTTAATATTTTATTTTTTCATGTGATTGTGAACCCTATATCTCTCTTTCAGGTCGGACAGGGTTTTCTTAACACCCTGTATACGACATTTCTGGAAAGAAACAACATAAACCTAAAAGTATTAAGATGTTTTTATGAATTAAAAATACATGAACAATTTTTAAACAGCGCAAACATTCAATTTAATAACTGGTCCAATATTTTCGACCTTAAGTGTAAAACCCATTTACTTCAGAGTATCTAATCAACGCTTTTACTGCCAACCCTGAATATACACCATATTGACGACATCACCGTTGCCTAGCAACGCCCAAACTAGGCTCCAATTCATGTAAATTAGGTAGTTAGTGACGTAACGCAATGGCTACCGGCCCCTTTGGCCCTCTTGAATTAAGTGTTAATAATTGGTTTGTTTACTGTACCGTTACTTTAAGAAGCTATTGTATGTATATTTTTGTAAGATTAAACCTTTGAAGTTTATTGTCCATACAAATATTTTTGTTGCACCTAGTATATTTTTTTACTAAAGAGCTATTACTATTATTCATTTATGTAAGTTATTTTTTACTTTTTGTATGACTGGGCTGTATTCATTCGACACAATATAATATTATTATGTTCCAATTAAATATAAGATTAAATATCTTGCATTTACACCACATAATTATATCATTTTTATTAAAAAAAAAATCTAAATCTGACTCTGATAAAAGGCACACACACCTATATATTTCAAAACTTCAATTTAAAATGTACCTTGTGTCTACTCTTTATTGTACAGGGTGTTAAGAAAACCCTGTCCGATCCGTGAACGTGTTGTTAGGTATCGATATCTGATTACAAAAATGTGAAAAAAAATAAATTTTCCAAATTTGATATTTTATTTGGGCATGTGATTGTGAACCGTATATCACCCTTTCGGGTCGGACAGGGTTTTCTTAACACCCTGTATATTTCTGTGTGATCACGAAAAAACGCTCGCAAAATTCACTTTTCCATAAAATACCTACTTAACAAAAGGCAAAGAAAAATATAAATAAACTTGTAATGAAAACCTCCTACTCAATATTTCCAATCAATTGTTGTTTACGTATAAAAACTTCTCAGACTTCCACAAGTCAAACCACAACAATATTAAGTTTGTAAGTACACAAAACTTGAAGTTGCCTTTACTTAAGTTATTTTGTATTTCTAAGAATCTAGTTGGTTTGCCTTTTACTGTATTTTAATATAGTAGTATTAAAAAAAAAAAAACAATTCAGAGCAAAAAATGGTCTAGAATTTTTTAATGTCAAGATTTTTTTAATATGCAGCTCGTTATTTAAACATTTAATAAGTACTAGCTGTGCCTGCGACTTCGTCCGCGTGGATGACGAAACTTATCAATGAGTTTTTAACCGCAAAATTAAGTTTATGCTTTTCCGGGATAAAAACTACCCAGTGTGGTGGGGATAATAAAGAATAATTATACCAAGTTTCATCGTAATCGAACCGGTAGTTTTTGCGTGATACCTGAACAAACAGACAGACAGACAAAATTTTTTTTTTACACTTTTGCGGTCGTTGTCGGTCTAGTAACACCCCCCGCCATTTATATTTTTGATATTTTCAATGTACAGAATTTTCACTTTTACAGATTTATTATAAGTATAGATGTTATTGTTGAAGAAAAAACGGTGATGTTTCCTTCACAGTGTTAATTGTTATAAACTGATTTGATTCTTTCCGTTCCAGGTCTCGACAGGAGAAAAAGACTTGCTGACTCCAGAGTGGTGATAACCCAGCACTTTACTGAAAGGACTGTCACTTCAGGAGGCGATGTAAGTATATTTGAAAAGAACATTATGACGTGTTAATTCGTTTTACTACGGTACATAGCGAAACGTACCTTATTTAAAACAAAATTAGGTAAAATTGTTCTGCTTTTTTATTTGTGACATTCTTATAGGCTACATATCTAATAAAATTTGTTAATAAATGGAAGAACTGAAAATAGATCCAATTTTCCATCTCATAATCGTCATCTCATAAAAGACACACATCACAATCACATTAGGCATTAACCAGTAACTTAATTTACGAATAATTAAAAAAAAAATCATTTATATGCCTCTGTGTTTTGCAGTATTTTATTTTGATGTCTTCTCTTCAGATCAGCATGCAGTGTGCAGCCTCTGGTGACAGACCTCCACAGTTCGTGTGGGAACGTGATGGCATTGTTGTATCCAGTACTACTGATCCAAGGTAATACATAAAATCTTTTCAACTTTGCTGACATGGCCTCAATTTAGTCATTAAAATCGTCAATTTGTCAGTCAAGCTTTCTCGACGAGTAATTTATTTTAAACATGAATCTACGTCAATATCATATAGGGACAACTGCACATAAAAAAGTCATATATCACCAATTATAGGTAAATAAACGAAATGAGAAGAATACATTAGCAAGAAAGATGAATCCCACCAAAAACATTCAATGTAAAAAAAAGCCAAGTCTCTCTATGCAATTCTTCCATCGTAAAAAGTTTTGAGATCGCATAGGAGCCAAGTCCTGTTCAACTTAATTTGTAATAATAAATCAATATTATGTGACTATATCAATAGTTTTGTTTTCATTACAATAACAGTGACTTGGCCATGAGCACAAGTTAAAGGTCGTTTGCTCCTTGTAATTACGTGCAAATACCGTTGAATTTATATATTATGGACATCGTTTTGTAACTGATTGGAATTTGAGATCACTATGGACTAAACATGCGCCATAGTGCATGTGCTGTTCACTGATCTTGGATGATACCGACTGTCGGTTAAGGTGTCCTGATATTATTTATTATTTACTTGCAACTCCTCCAAATATGCCGTTTTATATTTGTATCTTATTGTGCTCATGGCCAAGTCACTATTATTGTAATGAGAACAAAACTATTGATATAGTCACATAATATTGATTTATTATTACAAATTAAGTTGAACAGGACTTGGCTCCTATGCGATCTCAAAACTTTTTACGATGGAAGAATTGCATAGAGAGACTTGGCTTTTTTTTACATTGAATGTTTTTGGTGGGATCTCATTTATTTTTTGTAGGTCTCTTTCTTTTCTTTTTATAAATAAACAAAATTGCTATAAAAAATATTTGCTTTTTGTACATAAACAAAGAACAAAGTTAACAATGCAGTCGAAATATCATATACCATGTTCTTGTAAAACCGCAAATATAAATTTGTTTCATATTATTTACTATGGTATATAATTTATTACCGTTTTTATAATTTTCCCTTTACATGTAGCTAAAAACCTATCTTGGTGCCAAATTTGAAGGTTCTAAGTTTGCTAGAAGTACCTTAGATTTTTGATGATCGGTCAGTGAGTGAGTCAGTGAGTGACAAAATGGTGTAACTTTGATCGCTCATAACTCGTAAACTATTGGTTCAAATGTCATGTAATTTTGAGGCTGAGCTTGTTTTAATACTTACTCTAGGTCATCGAAAACCTAAACCCCTAGCTTTATCCGTATCGATGATACAGGGGGGGTGAAATAGCCGCGAAACGCTTCGAGAAAAGAATGGTACGGCCGTGCCCGTTTGCTCGAGACTTGGCTGGGGCACTGCCGTGCCCCCAGATTGACCAATACACGAATGAACAACTTTAATACTCGATGTGTGTATGTTTTACACTCGATGGATAGATGAAACTTTTAAATGAAACTACTAGCAATATTGCTTGACTGTCCAAACAGACAACATATAAATATAATTATGTATGTATGTATGTTATAGAGCGACTGCAATCCAAACGCATCGCACTGGAATAATTAGTTGCTATTTGGAGTGACCACGATTTGCGCGGAGTTAATTTATTTGAGTGTAGTTTATATCTTATTTTGATGAAGCTACTTAGAATTATGAATTAAAATTTGGTAAAGTAAAATATACCGAACTAAAATATAATGTAAATATACTTGCCTGAAATATAAATAAACAACACAGCGTCAGTCACGATGATTTTATAACAGTAACTTAGCATTGATTATTCTCTTGCTGACCAATTATATATTTGAGGAGATCTTATTTAAGTCTCGCATAGTTTATTTGCATCAATTTAGTTTATTTAGGTCTACAGCCATACCTAAGAGATTCCCAAGGTTAGCCATAATACTCACTTACCGCCACCGAAGTCCAACCAAAGAGCGGGGATAATATCTCGTCTAACCGTTTCACTCGACCTCAAAGAGAGGAGAGGTTCTCTATACTCTATATCTCCGGCATCTCGATTTAAAATAATATTATGTTATACAGGGTGTTAAGAAAACTGTCCGATCCGTGAAGGTGTTGTTAGGTATCGATATCTGATTACAAAAATGTGAAAAAAAAAGAAAAAAAAATACCGATGAAATTGGTTTTGTAGTTTTTGTTTTAATCTCAAATTTAGGGAATTTCGGGGCAAAAAATGGTTATTACTAAATTCATTATTATTGTTTCTATCATGAATTTTCCAAATTTTATATTTTATTTGAGCATGTGATTGTGAACCCTATATCACCCTTTCGGGTCGGATAGGATTTTCTTAACACCCTGTAGATAAGGTATACATACTGCCAGAGTATGTACACTGGGAGTCTGTGGACTAGTCATACCAAAAGATCGTTGGATAACCTGCGAATCCAATATAATAACGTCTTCAGGATGATGTTGGGGCTGCCTCGCTTCTGCAGTGCGTCAGGGATGTTCGCGGTTTATCATACTGACGGCTTTCATGCCATCTTGCGCAAAAAGACGGTATCCCTGATCCACAGAGTGCGTGGCAGCCGCAATAAAATCCTGCTGACGATATCAAATAGAATCTCGTCGCCTCTTTGGAGGTCGCTAATTAAGAGGGTGATTTGATTAGTGTGGAGTAAATTTTCAACTCTTAATTTTATTTTTACTATGGACTGTAATAGTTGTCTGAAATAAAGAATATTTAATTTAATTTAATAATTTATACTTCAGAGGTAGTCCCACATAAGTTATATTGAAGTGAAGTTCTTTCCACATTTATGTGTAATCAATTTATTATTTTCATAACCAAACTATTACAGAAATCCATTTCTTCATTATTTACTGAATATTCATCCATGTATGTCCATTGTCCCTCTTCTAAATTTCTAAAATCTCCTAAACCAACATTCCAGATACGCACTCGGTCAACTAATGACGTCAGACAACTCTGTAGTCACACAGCTGAACATCACTCGCGTGAGGGTTGAGGACGGAGGGCTGTACACCTGCACAGCCAGGGAGGGAGACCATGTGGCCTCGCATGAGAATAGGCTGGATGTTTATGGTAAGTAAAACTTTAGAAGCCTTCTTCTTGTCTCTTTTCATAAATCAGACCATAGTCGACGTAGCAGGAATCGAAGAGATTTCAAAGCCGACTGAAGTTTGGTAAACGGTATGTTAATTTTAACAAGTATTTAGAACATTTCGATAGTGCTTTGAAAACTGAACTGTTTTAAAACAAACCGAAAGTTCTTAACATAAAAAATGACGACCTCCGTGGTCGAGTGGCGTACGCACCGGTTTTCAAGGTGTCGCTAGCTCTGAGGTCCCGGGTTCGATCCCCGGACGGGTCAATGTAGAAACTCACTTTTCTACATTGTCTCGGGTCTGGGTGTTTGTGGTACCTTCGTTGTTTCTGAATTCCATAACACAAGTGCTTTATAGCTACTTACTTTGGGTTCAGAGCAATGTATGTGATGTTGTCCGCATTTATTTATTATTATTATTATTATAAAAGTTATTGTTGACAAACAATTTCACTTAGATGATGGCTAAGTCGTAATGTATGTGAAAAAAAAGTCAATATTCAAATTCAAAAGGTACCTGAACTGTCAAAACGTTTGGTAGACTCTACTCGTGATCAGAGAGCTGGTTTGTTCCTTGCACAGAGAATCGGCATAGCCATTCAACGTGGCAATGCTGCCAGCCTTCTGGGCACGTTTCCCGCCATTGACAGGGATGACGATGAGTATTTTGACGCGTGTTAGTTTTATTTATCTATATAAGATTTAATTTTAGTCTTTGTTTGTTCTTGTATTAGATTAAAGTACATATTGAATTATCCAAAATAAAATTTGTAAATATAGGTAAAAAAGGTACCTAAATTTATTTTTAAATACTTTTGCAGGACCACCATACATCCGATCATTGCCACCCATCAAAGTGCAGAGTGGAGAATCAGTGAATTTGAGATGTCCCTTCTATGGATATCCTATAAGGTAAGATATTCATCATCACATATTTTTTAATATGACCTGCAACCATAATCAATAAAGCTTAACAATAGTTAGAAAAAGTAAATTAGTGAAAAAAAAAAAAAATTGGTCACTAGACCAACCACTAGGATAGTAACCCTGACTCCTGAACCGGAGATTGTAGGTTCGATTCCCACCCAGGAGAAATCTGTGAGTCATGAGTTTTTTTTTTTATTGCGTAATATATTTTTCTATGTATTTAGAAATGTATAACTATGTTTATCAGTTGTCTCATTGCTAGGCTCTGCCCAGTTCGGGATCAGATAGCAGTGTGTGAGTTGTTCTAAGATATTAATCTTTGTTAATTTTCCAGTAAAATCGATTGGGAATACAAAGGCAAACTCTTAACCTCCAACGCGATCTTCCAAACCCGTTACAAAAGATCTCATTCAAAACGAAAAACCCGACGAAACGCTCCAAGTGTGAACATCAATGGAATTCTCTCTATACCTGAAATATCTAAAGAATCTAACGGGGCCATATACACTTGTATAGTGACCAGTCCTTCAGGAGAAATGGCTAGGAGAGCCTTCGAAATACAGGTTATAGAGGCACCAGTATTGGATGATTTGCTGTTAGGAACAAATCTGCAAGAAGGTCAGATTGTAAATATTTATTGTAATGTGAGAACGGGGGATTTGCCGATACATTTTGAGTGGTTGAAGGATGGGAAAAGGATTCCTAGTGCTTTGAAGGTAATGTCATTCTTTATTTTGAGCATTAAAGAACATTGCTGATGCTTTTTGGTAACTAAGCGAAATGCACAATGTGATAAATGCCATCATGTATATTTTTGTTTTTGTATTCATTATTTAAATTGACTTTTACTGAGATTGTTAAGCTACACTTATGTAAGAAGTGCAACATAATGATTAAAGAACTGGCCTAATTTTAGTCTTATGCTTTTGAGCTTTTAAATATAAAAAATGTAGCCTCTTCGTGTCCCATGGTTCTTTGCTTCTAAGTTAGGAAGACGTGAAATTGTGACTGCGTGCCGATTGCGTTCCGGACACATTCCTAGTAGAAGTTTTGCTTTCTTAATGAAAAAGGTAAACTCACCCAATTGCGAACAGTGTGGAAAACGTGATGATATACAACATCTACTAATGGAGTGTGTCCGCAATGCTGATAAAAGGGCCCAATTAATTAGGGATTTTAATATTAATATAAAAGAGGTTGGTGTTTTTCATAGCATTCTAGCTGAACCAACTTCTGATGCAGCTAGAATGCTATATACCTTTAAATTGTATAATAGTAACAGATAATAGCTTGTAGTACTGTATGTAGACGTACACTTAGAATAAGGTACGATGGGATTGACATCGTCATTTTATGTACAAAAATCCCTTAATAAATAAAAGAAAAAAAAATATATATATATATATATATAAAAAATTTGCTGCATTATATTATAACCAGCAACTACTTTATTTTGCAGGTAGTTGAAAGAAATTCCGAGCTATTCAGTGCTCTAGTTATAAAGAAGGTGTCTTTGGAGCATTGTGGGACATACACTTGTGTGGCTTCCAACCACGTCGCTAAGGTGAATCGGTCAACTGAGCTGTATATAAAAGGCAAGTTATAATATTATTTAAACGAGTCGGTATATTTATATTCTAATACTTATTTAAAGTTCTTACAAAATACAACATGAGCATTATTATATACACGACGGACGTTTCTTTTCTGTTTAAGATCACCAGTTTTAGTTTGCTCGAAAAATAAATCGTTTTTATTTTTCAGTGGCACCTAAATGGCTTGAGGAACCAAGTAACTCATCACTACTTCTGGGCAGAAAAGGAGCAGTATCTTGTAGTGCGAGTGGCTACCCACAGCCACAAGTGCATTGGATGAAGAAGGATGGTATGTTAATGTCTATCCATAAGATAATAATACAGATCCAATGCTGACCTAGATCTTCTTAACTTACTGTTTTGAAGTAAAGGAAAAACCAATGAAATATACGAGAGAAAATGGGATATTTTGAGGCTTTTTTTGCAAATCTCTTAGATGACTTACTATTTCCATGTATTTTTTGGTAACTGAATAAAATATAGATTTTTTTAAACGTACCTTTTTAAGATGACTTAACGACTATTCCAGCTCTTCTCGGTACATGGCAACCAGTTCTAGAGCTGGCTGGTGGTGGGATCCTCAGTCTTCCTAATGGAACCCTCATCATTGAGGAGGTGTCTCTCGCAGACGAAGGATTGTACTCTTGTAATGTGGAGAATGGAGTGGGACAGCCATTGAGCAAGACTGTTTGGATGAGTGTGAATAGTAAGTATTTAAATTATAAGGCTATAGGTATTGTACATATGTATGATTGACAACCTCCGTGGTCGAGTGGCGTACGCACCGGTTTCAAGGTGTCGCTAGCTCTGAGGTCCCGGGTTCGATCCCCGGACGAGTCAATGTAGAAATAAACTTTTCTACATTGCCTCGGGTCTGGGTGTTTGTGGTAACTTCGTTGTTTCTGAATTCCATAACACAAGTGCTTTAGCTACTTACTTTGGGTTCAGAGAAATGTATGTGATGTTGTCCGCATTTATTTATTTATTTATGTATTCAATCACAATACTATCTTATGAATCAAATATAATAATATTTAAATCAAAATTTTTGCTAGTTAGTATTTAATTTATTGTACTCAAAACATTCATAAGTATCACATAATAATATGTCATATTTTAAATTGAATAAATTTTAAATAAGTGATACGGTTAATTATAGTTACAAGAATTCATTAGTAATTTCACTGAATTCGTCATTCGTCCATTCCGAATTCGTCATTTTATGACGAAATGCAAAATGAAGCATTTCGTACTAAACCAGTCACAAAATAAAAAGGTTTGATGATTTGAAGATGAGACTCAAAACCAATCATATTTAAAAACAAACCTAGAAAAAAATAAATATTATCATAAAATAAGATGAACTTAAAGTTTATTATGATTCTAGAGCCCGTCCATTTCGAATCGTCATCAACGAACGTGACGTCACAACTAGGGCATCCATTCACTCTAGAATGTAAACCTCTGGGAGATGAGCCTATAAGAGTAACGTGGACACACGATGGTAATACACTGGAGTTTGTTAATCAAAGGTTAGTATACAACTCTTTTTCTAAGAATTTGATGCAGAGATTGAAATTTGTGAAAATGGTTTAGACTTGACTTTTAATTAATTTATCCGAAAAAAGCAAAAGGGATTCCATGAACAGTATTTGTCTCATCATTTATAGGGTTAATGAATTGTTATAACAATAATATTCAGGTTACGACCCATATTATTATCATCATAGACAGATTAGGTGAAAGATGATATAAGAATGAAAGGACTGAATACTGAGATGACGAGTAGTTTTCATACCTACCATTATGTGAGTGAAAAAAACAGGCAGATCATATAGAATGTGTGAGACGGAAAGTGATAGAAATAAATGAAACTAAGACCATTGCGCGTTGTCCGAATTTTGATGCCCCATTTTTGACGGCCTAGTGCGTTATCTACCTCATTATTGTATTTACATATCATTGAGCAAGCCAAACTAACTTGCATATTATTTTTTCCAGAGCAAAAATTTCGGAAACAAAAACAGCTCTCGGTGTGATCAGTACCATAAACCTTCAGTACTCTGAGACGGCAGACGCCGGTCTGTATCAGTGCAGGGCAAGCAATCCTTACGGAGCTGCTAGCTTTAATGTGCACCTTACTATATTAGGTAAGTTTTCATACCTAATATAGTAATTTCATATCGGTATTCTTGTGATTCAAAAAATATTAAATGAGGGAAGGGTTCTTTTAAAAGATTATGGAAAAAGGAAGTGAATTGAATTACAGTTTAAAGTTAACGTGACAAATTTGTTACAAAGGTGTTATACTATGAATAGCAATGGCTTGAATTACCTACTATGTTATCAAAAAAGTACAACCAGAAAGTTAATCTGCCATACCTAGCGAAAGTGTATTACCTGCTACTAATGATTTTTTTACCCTTATTTTATGGCATGTTATTTTAATAAGAAAAACCCTTCCATTGCTATTAAAACGTTCTAGAAGTATAGATGGCAGCACATGTCACTAGGAATGACACATAACCGTAATTTTTCTTATATATTTCCTTAGAGGTCAGTGTCAACATCGTTTACGCTACTTACAAGGATAAATAAATCTAACTAAACTCGTGATTCACAGAGCCGCCGACGCCTCCATCGGACGTCCGCGTGGAGACAGTCCGTGCGCGCGGCGCGGTCGTGTCGTGGCGCGATACACTGCGTGCGCATGCGCGCCACTACAGCCTGCAGTACTCGCACACGCACTACAGTGACGCGGTCTGGGAGCATGCTACTACTGTCAATGTTACTAGGTGAGGTAGTAGTAAGAAGATTCCTCGTAATAGCAATTCGTTCCGGTTCTGACAACCATCCAGTTTACGAAAAACAAAACAAAAAAAATATAAAATTCATAGAAGAACGGTAAAAGTTAAGTTAAGCGTTTTTGGTTAAACATTGTACTCGACGGATAAGCACATGCCAACCTACTTTAAACAATAAAGAATTTTCGAAGTCTTTAATAAATACTTACTATTAAATTTCAGGAAAGAGCAAGATCTACGTCAGTCAGTAGAGCTGAAGAACCTCCGTCCGGCCACACCGTATGCTGTGCGCGTCGCCACGGGCAACCAGGTCGGCGTCTCCATGTACACCGCGCCCATACACTTCACTACTCCTGAAGAAGGTATATTGTATTTACGTACTAGTCTGTAAATGATAGTGAGTAATGATTAATAACTCAATTTCAAGATTTGATTTTTATTATAAAATCTGTGGTGTCTACTACCCACCTACTGCCAGAAAGTCCAGATGATTTAACACCAAATAACAACTTCTATAGAAAAAAATGTTTCAAATTGAAAATCATTTATTTAATTTAGGCCAAGAAATATTTATTTAACCTCAATATTACAAAATGCATTGCAACTTAGGGTCGGTTCATATCCAGCGGAAAATACACCAAATATATATGTCTGACATTAAAATATGGGCATAAAAGCTTAAACATAGGTAAAGTAATCAATCATATGATTACTATTTTTCTCAATAGGTACTGATTGAGGCGAACACGAACCTAGATAGTTACTAACTAAATATGTATGTACTTTCAATCCTGTCTCCAGCACCATCATCAGCCCCAGTGAACCTACAAGTAGAGCAAACGGAGAACCCTGGAGAACTGTACGTGGCGTGGTCGGCGCCGCTCAAGGAGACCCACAATGGAGTTATTGTTGGGTATCATGTTAAGGCTGTTCCGCAGAGTATTAGTTCAGGTAAGTGTCGAAAGGAATTACAGACTAAGATCGTGTCTTTAACAGTGCAAGTTCTAGATAAACTTAATGTTTAAAGTTTCTTTGATAAACGGTTTTAAAGATAGTACCTAGCTCGAATCTGAAATGATTCAAGTTTATATTATAGATTCAACCTAAATCTCCACAAAAAAAGAATTACAATGTTAATAATAACTGTCGAAACTAAAACATAAAGTATAAATAAAGACCTAATTATAATCTTTGTCTTTACAGTTTCAGATGAGGCTGACACGAGGACGGTCAAAGTATCTCAACTATCTGGAAAACAAGAAACTTTGCTAAGTGGACTCTTGAAGAATACCAGGTACAATGTTTAAATAAAAAGGGGATGGTCAGAAATAGGGAAATAATTAATAAAATAATATTTAAATCTCTTTTAGGTACGCTGTATCTGTGTCAGCCTTCACTAACGCAGGCTCTGGTCCATTCTCTTTACCTGTGTTTCAAGATACGAGAGAAGGAGGTAACACATTTTTTTAAGGACAATATTAATAAAACTGACACTTATTGCCTAGTAAGTAGCTTTTAGAGGTCCAGTAAAAAAATATTCTAATAAAATATAATATTCAGCCGAAGACTCCAACACAGTTAATAAAACCTAAGCAAAATAAATTAAATTTTTCCAGTTCAATCCACGCATTTAACCAAACTATTTTTCAACTCGTTTTATGAGAATATTAAGTATTAAATAACTCTCTCTATCTAAAAACACGTTATTTATTTTCAGCACCTGAACAGGCCCCGTCATCAGTGGAGTGTACCGCAGTATCCTCTACATCATTGAGGATCGGCTGGCAGCCTATTGGTCTGCCTGGACAAGGAAACTCGCTTGTAGGATATACTGTGTTATATGCTACTGATGGTAAGATATATCGACTTAAAATATTTTTAAATGGCAAATATTTTAATAGCAGATCCACATTAAATACATCTATTTAATACCTTCAAAAATTCACATACCTTGCACTCAAATATTACAATTAAGATATTATTTCATATCTTTAGTTATGCTAAACAAAACATTTAGCTTAAATGGGAGAAATAAACCTAATATACGTAAATGTTGTAAAGTTATTTTTTGATACCCAGAAGCGGCTTGGCAGAACCAAACGTCATTACACACTGAACTGTACTTGCAAGGTCTTCTGAAGTATACCAACTACACGGTGAAGGTGGCTGGATTCTCAAACTATGGAGCTGGGCCATATTCATATCCTATAGTCTGTGCTACGCTTCAAGATGGTAAGCATTATATACAAAGTTACAGCATATTTTTCTGCCTAGACTAAGTAGTAGAAGAAGATATCGATAAAAAACACAAGAAGCTTTTAACTAATTAAAATCAAAAACTTAAAACATGGCATACACAATTCACCCACACCGCTGTCGATTAGAAGTGTGCCCCAAAGGCCGTCGGCGTTGCACGTTGTAAGGCAATGCTTATTCTTTGTCCAAGGTAGAAGCCAGCCTTTGGGCCACGGAATTGAGCCATGAAATTTCAAAAACAGTAAGCTTTTAGTTTAGTATTCCAGAAATAACGAAATTATACTGTGTGGAAAACTTTTTTCTCCAGTGCCCGGACCACCAGCAGATATCAAGGTTCTGGTATTATCTTCATCATCACTCCTCATCAGTTGGAAGAAACCCATCCATCCAAATGGAGAATTGCTCTACTATACAGTTTATGTCAAGCCAACCTCCAGGTCAGTTGAAATCTAAGATACTTGAAACAGGTGCTTATATCATATAACTCGAAAACAACAAAGCCTAAAGGAACTGTCTTTAAATACCTAGGTACCTAACGTTTGAAGTTAGAATTGGAAAACTTTTGAAGCTAGTTCCAAAATATATTATGTTTGGTCAATGATAATACATATTTAAAATCGTATACCCTGTCAAGGAACAAACGAAAAATGTTCTTATGGGCTCTACAAATTATGCTGTACGTGCAGTACAAGATTCTGTAGTCATTGGTAATTAAGAGTACCTCGTAACCACAAGAAAAAGACTTGACAGCTAATATACTTTACATGACCATGACCAAAAGATTTGTGAAACGAAAACACATTTCCCCAAACACATTTTTTCATCAGTTCCTTACTAGACTGTAGACGATTGCTTATTGTACTTATCAATTAAAATAATAATTCAGTGTTAACAAATGCAGTACAGCCTACGAATTTACCACAGCAATGGTCCGCCACAGACGTTCCGCGTCGAAGCGGAAGGTCGCTGTAGCGCTGAGGTGAAGGAGCTGGCGGCGGGGCGCACGTACGAGGCGTGGGTGGCGGCCAGCACTGCTGCTGGCCAGGGTGCTGCGTCTGCTAGAGCCTCGCACACGCCTACCCATAGAGGTAAATGCAGATATTTAACTTGCAGGTGTGAGGAATTCAAGGCAAAAAATATTATCTGTATTATTGGGCCCAGACGACGCGGAATGCTAGAGGCTTAAAAACAATTTCGTATTCGTCGTCTGTGTCGTTGGATGTTCAGAGCTGGGCAATGGTTTCCTGCATGGATCGCCAGATATAAAGGCCTTGCAACTTTCGCTTTAAGCGGCGCAGGTGTTATACCTGGCGCTAAAGCCACGAAAACCATAATCAGAGTCAGAATATCTTAATTCTCATTTTGGTTGTTACATGCTACCTAAACTCCTAAAGCTGTGTCAAAAATTTCTTATTAAACTCTAAAATTCATGCAATTTGGTAAACTTTTAAAATTGTTTTTTATTCTTGCAGTGGTTGCTGGAGTGGCTTCTCTTGGTGGAACTGTCTCTGTGGGAGTGGGAAGCTCTCTCCTATTGGTGTGCCAGTGTGTGGGGGTACCACCGCCGCGCACCGTGTGGTACCACAAACACAACATCATTACTCATCATCCGAGGTTCACCAGGAATCATGATGATAGCCTTCTGATTAATAGTAAGTAAAAATTATAGATTTTCATAGTTCTGCAGACTTAAGTGAAATTAATATATTGATAAGCATGTAAAAGTAATAAATTCAGATTTTTAACCTAACTATAGAGTAAAGCATTCATTCTGTTTAAAAAAAAATAGTGTTATCATAGTTTCAAAAAAATGCCAAATATCTGTTCTGAAATGTTTAATTTCGTTTTTAATTTATTTTTCGTCGGAAATTTTCGGAAAAAATATTTAATAGTAAAGAAAAAAATAACCCAATTACAAATCGTCTCTACAAAACTGCATGGTAACCACTTTTTTAAACCTCAAGCAAATCATCTTTACTTTTCAGACATAGACCAGTCCTTAAGCGGCAACTACACGTGCCTAGCCAAGAACCTGTACGGCTCCGACTCAGTGGAGTACACAGTCATAGTCCTACCGCTACCAGAGGCACCCATACTGCGAGCGACGCCGTACAAAGACTCGATACTTGTGGAGTGGGAACAGCCCTACTATTCTATTAGTAATAAGACTGCTGGGCAGAAGATTAGTAAGTGTTTTTAGAAGTATCTTCATATTTTAAAGCTTTAGAGTCTCTCTGAAAGGTTTAGGAATTAATAAACATATTCAAGGAAATCCTAGATCCTATTAAGGAAAATAGTATATATAGTAATAGCAATGTGGATTACTGTTTTCTCCTTGTGATAATTACAAAGCTTGCTTTGAAATGAGTGGGTTCAGTAATGGACTACTTTATAATATTATACTACAAGTAACAGTGGTATTATATTATCTCTGAGTGTCTCTGACAGTGTCTATTTTCTAGTTAAAATACATAAAATGATTATGCTCCAATTTCAGAAAATAATTAAGTGTCAAATCGCATTCCTAAATTTTGAGCTTATATTGTACGCCTATCTACGCATGATTTCATTATATTATTTCCATAACTAAATACGATATCATTTAAACCATTTTCAGGCTACAGCCTAACCTGGAAAGAGGCCAACAGTCCGTGGCGGGAAGCGTGGCCTACGAACAAGCTGCCCAATCTGTCGGGCGTTCAGAAACACGCGCTCACCGGCCTCAAGTGCGGCACTAAGTACTCTCTAAGGATAACGGCAACCAACAAAGTGGGGACCTCACAACCTGCTTATTTGGACGTCAGTACTTTGGGAGGAGGTAGGTTACCTTCATACTTTGATATATAATTTTAAAACGGAATACCGATTTTTAAATGATACATAACAATTTGGACCCCTGATTTCAATATTCTCCAACAGCGATTAATCGCTTGTCATTTGGAAAATTCGTCAGGTTCTTTTTCTTACAAAGCCACCTTTTTGTTACTACCTAAAAAACTTTTTACCTTAAAATATAAGAAATAACAAAAATAAACAAGTATGTACTAAATTATCAAAATATTATTTTTGAAAATTTGATATTTGATCTATATTCGATCATGTTGTATCAGGTCCCTATTTTGTCTTTTTTTGTATCTTTCATCAAAAAACAACTATAATAATAATTGGTCTACTCAATCACTTCTCAAAACGTAGGTACTCCACACACATATATTTGTTGTTCGCAAAAAGTAAAATACCCTTAACATAAACCTATTTCTTGCTCATAACTCGCTTCCTTTCCAGTACCAATACCACCAACAACCAACGAGTGGCTGTGGAGCAACGCCTCACACATCTACGTGCAGCTCGCCGGCTGGGACCACGGCGGATGTCCACTGAGAGTGCTGGATGTGGAGTTCAAGCAGCTTGGGGCGAGGGCGTGGAGTAGGGCTCATAATAATATGGTAAGTAAAAACTGGAAACTGCACAAGCTGTGTTTTAGAGTAGATAATTGATTTTCGCTGCAGTATTGATGCTACATGAAAGATTCAAACTACGGTTTCGATTCTAGCTTACATAATTATTAACGTTAACTTCATAAAATACCTTACTGTATTCTTAAAAGAGAAAACTTGTTCTAACGCTTTTTTTGTTTGTTATTTATACACAATGCTGTTTACGATACGACTGTAAAAAACTTATCGTAGTGGAATTTTTAGTTTAATTTTAAGCAAAAATAATTCTGTTTTAACAATGTCGTTTATGATCGACGAACCATTATTTTCTCTTCTGTATTCCAGCTCGTCAACTATTAAGTCAAATAACATAATCTTCTTATATGTTCATTTACAGCCATACTCCGAACTATCATCATGGAATCTTCCCTCCCTCTACCAGACTAAGATACCAACGTACGCCATATCAGACTTATCGCCCGGCACGTGGTACCAGGTCCGAGTGACGGCCACAAACGAAGCCGGGAGTATTACCACTGTATATAGCTACGCTACGAAGAATGAAGATGGGAGTGAGTTCATTAAAATGTTTTGATTTTTTTTAGTGTCAGTAGTAATTTGGTCCTGGAATTAGTGAATTCTTGAAAATTTTAGTATGCAAAAAGTTGTCAGTTGGAATGTAATATGGTAACTTTTTTTACATGTTATGAACTTTAATTATGTAACAGTTTTGAAAATGCTGCGCAGAAAAGAATATGAACCATGTGGAAGAATAAAAAGTTTAGTAGGGTAATATTTCTTTAGGAGAAAAACAGCATATTATAGTTATATGCTAACTGTAGATTCTTACTTTCTTGTATATGGCGTAATAATAATAAAAAAATATGTAC
This sequence comes from Autographa pulchrina, assembly GCA_905475315.1. Taxonomy (NCBI): domain Eukaryota; kingdom Metazoa; phylum Arthropoda; class Insecta; order Lepidoptera; family Noctuidae; genus Autographa; species Autographa pulchrina. The sequence goes on along the minus strand of FR997786.1, from coordinate 1,965,397 downwards.
TTTAAGGGTGCGTCCACATGTGACGAACGAGCATTACACGAGCTGCTCGCGAGCCGCTCGCAGCATGCTCGCGAGCTGCTCGCAGCATGCTCGCGAGCCGCTCGCGGCGCGTGCTCGTCTGTCAGACGGCGTTATTGACACTAGTGCATTCGCGGCATACTCGCAAGCGGCTGTATGGCGTGTAATGCTCTCTCGTCAGATGTGGGCGTTCCCTAAGAAGTATTTACTCGAACATCTGATAAACCAACCCTAATTATTTTCCTTTTTACTACATCCATTATTATTACTAGACACATTTTATATTTGTGGTTATTTTAAAAATGAAATAATTATAACTTATCAATCTTTCAGGTGAGATAGGCCCTCCATCCGAGCTGTTCGACTTGAACATGCTGGTCATCATCTGCAGCTCCATACTCCTCACTATATGCCTTCTGAGCTGTATATACATTCTGGTGAAGAGACAAAGGTAAGCCCTAGACTGTTAAATATAAATGAATAATATTCAAAAGCCAATAAATATTCAAAATAATAAAAAAATCGATTTCAACGACCTTAAAACAGCGTATTTATCTCGCTTAAGATCCCTTTCACTTGTTTCTTTTCTTTCTGCCTTGCCTGTATAAATTAGAATCAGTGCCATTTTTTGATACCATTTAGGTACATTTTAATGATGCATTTCTCATACCGTCTGTCACTTAATCCGTCGATTTTATATACAAACGTTTCAACTAGTATTTAAATACCATTATTACTCTAAGCTGTAAGACTTCCGCACTAATAAGAACCCAAAGCAGCAGTCCAAATTCATCTATTTGCTCTTCTTATAAACGACTTATAAATAATACGTCTTATGTTTTCAGAACCGGCAACCTAACAGAATACCGAGACTCAATAACAGTAGACAACAAATCGGAGAGCGGCAACCTAACGGCCAACACTTCTCACACCAACCTAGCCAACGTGAAGGAGAGCGCTATGAACGCTCAGAACAGGATCTACAGCGCGCCTATACATATGAGGAATAATAGCAAACATGGTAAGCAATATATCGCCTTCTTAGGTTTACGCGAATGTTAGACATAAAAAAAATACTATTTACCAATTTTCTCGCGGTATATACCCATGCAGGTGTCATGGTCACGAGCAGACCATGACACCCGCAAAGATGTTGAAAAATCGAGAAATAAAACCTAAATATATTATACCGCGATAGAATCCGTATAAAGTAATTTTATTTTAATGGTAAGCAAGACTTTTTTCGGAGTAAAAATCTATTGGCATCGACCCACGCCGAGGGCACGACGCGACGTGGAGTTATGTCGGTCTTTGCACCGATCTCTAATAACCCGGTCCTCTCCTTGCCTTTGCCGGAGCTGCGGCACCGCTACGATTTCTCAGCGTGGCTCCAGCCGACTGATAAAAATATACGCTCTTCATTGTTAGACTCTCAACATTCAGCTCCAAATTCGACGCTGTTTAACGTAAAGATAATGAATAGAAAATAAAATGAACGCCATTAACACGTGAAAATGTATTTCCATACATTAATTTAATTTTGATATCTTGGAAGAGAAAAGTCTTAGTCACGTGAATTTTCGAAATGAATTGTATTTTTACACGACTGCCCAAAATGGAGTGTTATGTTTTCAGGCTTCATGTATGTATGTATGTTTGTGAGTTTCTTTATTCCACCATAACTTCTAAAAGGCTTGACCGATTTCAATGTTTGTCGTATCATTAGAAGCTTTGAGTTATCCCGAGTAACATAGGCTATGTAGACAAAAAAAAAATGGTCAAGTGTGAGTCGAAATCGCCTGCAAAGGGTTCCGAACGATAATTTTTTTTGTGTTGTGTCATGTTAATATTGTTGTTCACTAAAAGGTATTAAATAAAAAAAAATATAATTAAAAAAAATAAAAAACGCCTGCTATATCAAAAAAAAAAAAAAACAAGTCAAATATTTGCAGTCGGGGGATCTGTAATGAATTGTTCCAAGTAACCGACCCCGACTGCAAATATTTGACTTGTTTTTATTTATTTTTTTGATATGGCAGGCGTGTTTTTTAATTTTTTTTAATTATATTTTTCCTTAATTTCATTTAAATTGGGACCTGACTACAAGGGCTGATGACTTAACTTTTTTTGCTCAATTTCTACGTAAATTTTGACATATGGAAATAGCTAATACCGTTCATACTATCTAATCGTTTTTATGAAACCGGAAATTCAGTGTCTACGTCATTTAATGAGTACATGAGGATAATATGAACTAAGTTGAATCAATTAAGTAAATTCGTTTGATAGTGAGTGACGCATAACAATTATAAGCAGGCGACTGTTCTCATCTCGTTACTAATTTGGGAAGTTAATTAAATTGTTAATTTACCACTTAATTTGGCTCATAAAGTTTTATAATACTGAGTGTACTGAGTAATAACATTGACTCACTGGACGACAGCATGTTAAATGTAGGAAAAAATAAAGATAATAATTTTATTATGGGTAGAGGAAAGGTGTGAAGTAAATGATGCGAAAAATTGTATATCAATTATTTATCTTACTCATTTTGAGCTGAAATTTTGTTAACCGACTCTACACCAGGTGTACTCTTCACCCCTTTTGGATAGATATACCCTTTTAGTAACACCCTGTATATAAAACTTTTCGGTAACACTCTGTATAAATCCGACCAAGAAAACTTTTGAAATATTTCTACCTTTTTCCATACGAACCATTACGATCATAAGAACTCCATAGCAACAGCATAAATAATAATTCTACTTCAGATTATAAAAGGAAGTGTGACATTGACGACAGCATATCAAGGAAAAAGATGTATGAAATTGTTTATCTTTACCTGCTAGTGATAGGTATTAAAATACTAATTACAAATTTAAAATAAAAATTACAAACAATCTGCTCATATGATGTGACATAAAAAACTGCCAAAAGTAAAAAAAAAACAGTTTATTAAGAAGGAAAAGTATAAATACCTTCAATTATTTATAATCGTTTGCTTATGACTCATCACTGGTTAGCGGATACGTCCAAATGTGTAAAGGCGGATACAGACAACAAATTATGTGGACGTTCATATTCACGGCGAGACAACAATTTATTTCGAGGCACACCTCGCAATGTCTGTGACCACCTTTACCGGCATTACTTCAAAATGCATTAGGCATATGTTACCAGTTTCTTAAATGGATTTGCGCTACCTGAACTTTTACAACGAAATAGGAACATTTATTCTTGGGAAAAGAGAAAAATGTATATTTATACCGGATTTATTTTAAAAATTGTATGTGCCTATATTTTTCAGAACTTTACGAGATAAGTCCATACGCCCAGTTCGCTGTAGGCTTTAGGACATTTGGTCATGTGGAAAACCAGGACATGCCCAGTCGACACGCAAAACATAGATATGATACAGGTAAAACTCTTTTCTCAATTAATTTAGTCAATACATAAAAATATAGATGACTAGCTGACCCGTGCCCACTTCGTTGGGCATAATGTTCAAAAATATATATCTTTCATAGTTAAGGCAGCGTTCGTAAGAAACGTTTTCATTCGAATGTTTTTTCGCCGATTTACTTTGCAAAACGGACTACCATGTAAAAGCCTTTTTAATTTTATGGTTTTTTATATGTATTACCTATGACACTCAGCAATAATGTGTCTTTCTATTCGTGAAAGAAGATTCCCGAGATTCCAATTAACGAATTCCATGAGGACCAAGTCGCAGGATAATTTTATAAACATAAAAGATTTTTTTTTTAATGTACCGAAAAATTTTTTTATATAGCCTATGACACTCAGCGATAATGTGGCTTTCTATTAGTGAAAGAATTTTTAAAATCGGTGCAGTAGATTCCGAGATTACCCCTGACAATTTAACAAACACACAAACTTTACCTCTTTATAATATTAGTATAGATATGGAGTGTAATTATCACATTGCTAATGCAAAAAAATAATCTGAGCAATATGGAGATAGTGGTTGTGCATTTACTGCTCGACTCCTTACATTTTGTGTTAATTTCTTTTACAGAAACCAGTTTTCAAGTTTGTTCGGAATCTGAGGACAGTGACAGCATATCAAAATCAACTCTTAAAAGTGTTCCAAGAAGTAAGTGTAATTTCTTTTTACTTTATTATTCATTTGATTTACTTCTTATTTTTCCATGTTTTACCAGACAACATAAAAAGTTCTAAAAAAAATGACGTAAATATAATCCAAGAACAAACAAAGACTAAAATTAAATTGTAATAATTAATTGACGTAAATTGATGTAAGTTTCGCAAATGATATTGTGAAAATTTGAAAAAATTTTGTTTTCATTTTTCAGAAGTCTGCAGAACCCCGCACCACAGATAACTAAGCTCCGAAGTTTGCTATCAAAACAAATTCGTCTCAACGGACCATATTTCATAAAACTCTGAAAACTCTAACCACTGCCTAAACTTTTGTTAAGCTCCTTTTTGTAGGTTGAACGTATACTAAAGCAGTAATTAGTAATTAAATACTAAATTAACTCAATAGAAATTGGAACATTGTATTCAAATTTACCAAGTAACCCTCATAAGAAAAAGAGATGGAGCTATACAGTAACATAGTGCTATCTCTTTTTAACACGGAACTGTAATGCGAAATGATGTGGAAATCTATTAAACTAAACTCAAGTTTTGAAATTTTGGGGATTTTCAAACCCCATCAATGATAATACCTTAGAAAGATAAGTTTAATAAAATGGCAAAGTTCCTTAAAATGTGCCAAAAACATCATGTTATGAATGATATTGAAGCTATTTTCTTCCTTAAAATTTGTGCCAAAAAATATCCAAAGCGATAATGAAAATAACTTAAAGTTTGTATTGTGACGAAATTTACTTGAAAAAGTGATTCATTCTCTCATATATAAGGTGTTAAAAAATCAACTTTAAGAAATTTAAGTTGTTGAAAATTATATTCAATAAATATCACAAAGAAATATTTTTTAAAAAAGCTACCGTTCCAAAGATTCGCAATTATTTGCATTACGCGTAAATAAACTAATATGCGCACCGTACCTAGGCCCGCTTGCCGCGAGCGACACTGAGCGTCAAACCCTTCCCGTGCGGCAGATATAATTTTTTTTTTTTTTTAGTTATGGTTATTTGTCGACACCGAGCATCCTCGTAAATTTTTAAAGTTATTTTTTTAACACCTTATATAAATGAAAAGCCTTATTAAATAGGGCCTAAAAAATAAGTGACTCTCGAAAATTGGTCGCATTGTGGCCAAAAATTTGGTCAAAAAGTATACGAATATCTTTACAAAAAAACACAATAAAAATATGATTGATTGATATATATCTATTATTATTATATCCGCTTAGTGTTATCGTTATATTTTATAGTATTTATATTTTATAGCAAATAGATTAATACCCTGTTAAGTTTCGATATTATGTATTCAATATACCAAATATTTTATAGTAGATTATTATGTTAACTCCTTGTATATTAATCGTATTATTATGAAACAACTGTGTTTTGTGAACACATAAAAATCTTGAAACAAAAATTCCGAAAAAAAACTTTAAACTTTCAAAGAAAACATTAAAATCAAAGATGATAGATATGTAAATGTACAAGTTTAGATTATCTTGAACCTTCCCAAAAAGTTCTTTAACTTTGTCTTACAGGACATGCAAAAATAATAGTCTCGACAAGCAAATCTAAACTTTGTACGAATAAGATTAAAGGACAAAATCCTTTGGACAAACTCAAAGCATAATTAGTTTAGCTTAGCTTACGAAATAATATACATTTATTACTTGATTCGTCATCCATTTGAAGCAACATTGTATATAACCGTATCATTGGCCACTGGATTTTGTTCCTTATCAACCAAATACTGAATCTATCTATACTTATAATAAATCTGTAGAAGTGAAAATTCTGTACATTGAAAATATAAAAAAAATAATTGGCGGGGGGTGTTACTAGACCGACAACGAACCCAAAAGTGTGAAAAAAATATATTTGTCTGTCTGTTTGCTCAGGTATCACGCAAAAACTACCAGTTTGATTACGATGAAACTTGGTATAGTTATTCTTTATTATCCTGGGCACCACACTGGGTAGTTTTTATCCCGGAAAAGTATAAACAATAAAAAACAAACTTAATTTTGCGGTTAAAAACTCATTGATAAGTTTCGTCATCCACGCGAACGAAGTCGCAGGCACAGTTAGTCGTCAATAAATTATCATGCTGGCTCTATCATATTAAGGTGTATAGCAGCGACAGATAGATATTTAAAAGCATTCAAGTTAAATTGAGTTTCAGCGTTTGGTGGTAATCATTGTAAATAGTTGTCAATAATAGTCTTAATAATGCTGTATCTAGTCATGTATTTATCTTATGAATTTTCGCTTAAAAAGTAACTGAACAACCACAGCTTAAAAAAGCGGTGAACCTTACCTACCCCTTGAAATTTAAATACACGCAATTTTTTTTAAAACAGTTTAAATTCGTAAACGCATGACAAAACCAATTAAATACTTTGCAATAATAATATATAAAGGATCATGGTTACTTTTGTAGGAAACATGACACTTTATTTTATATCTTCCAACAGATAAAAGAATCATGTCATGCAAGAAAGCTTTTGGGCTGTGCTTTAATTTAATCTTAGGTAGTATGAATCCAGTAAGGGGCCCGATGCCGCTATTTTAAGTCAGCGAGTGGCGGGTTAATAAACGTTCCAGTGTACTTGTTATTGTGCCTAATATTCGTATTCAGATAAGAACAGTCACTTGCAATCCTACAATGACAACAGTGGCAAGTAGGTGTACATTTGTCATTAAACTAAAATTATCTGAATCGGGCATCGGGCCCCAGAATTCCGCCAATGGCAACATTTGAAGCTCGATTTTCACTTGCCCATCATAGAATAAATTGAAGCACACTCTAAGAGATTTAATACGACATGGCTTTAACTATGTATATTTGGAAAATATTTAAAAACTATGTCTAATCTACTTTTGGCTTTTTCGTCCTATACTTAGTGTTTAGTTAAAGCGAATATGATTGAAAGGCATGAGCAATACCTGATAGAAAATGAGTTATACGCAAATACACCTTATTGATATGACATAAAGGTGTTTTCAATATTAGGTACTTTTATAAAAGGCACCGACATAATATAGTAAACAAAATTTTCCCATGACGTCACTGTCACACGTTTGTTTTGTAAATAATATGAAACTATACATTGATTGCGTAATTTTCATTTAAAGCTAGCTTGCTGTAAATATTAGGTTTATTTTTTCATGTTCTCTTATCGATTTATGCCCATTGTATTTTAGACACTTTTGATAGTGGATTTTTAAAATATTTTATTTTTCCTTATGTCATCTTTTTACGATGATCGCTCGCTCAAGAGAATAAATAATTCTTTTTTTTAGCTTTTTGCGATACATAACTTTTTCATCATTTTCTTTAAAATCTTTCGTAAAAGTTTTTGCATTTTGCAGCATATATGTAAATTAAATATTGTTGAAACGACACTATAATAATAATTAGGTATGCTTTTTAAGAAAAATAAATTTGTGGTATTCGGTGACTTTTTAAGCGAAAAAATCTCTATTTTAAGTCGAATTTGATATAATTGTAGAGGTAACTGCTAAAAGTATATATCTACAAAAAGACTGATTATATTATTCATTTTAAATAAAATGTTGTTCCGTTTCTATACAATTTTGATCTAGATATGAAACAAATAAATGTTAGATAAATTAAAGTGTTTTCATTTCATCCTTTATTTAGTTCTAACCTTACTTAGAGTTACACACGAGCGGCATGTTGCCAACGGCAGAGGTAACTGCAACCGTCGACCATGCGTCGGCGACAACCAACGACGTGTCGGCGGCAACCAACGACGTGTCGGCGGCAACCAACGACGTGTCGGCGGCAACCGTCGACGCGTCGGCGGCATGCGTTGACGCGTCGACGGCAGTCGTCGACATTTCAAGTTCGCTCTTCGAAGTTGAAATGTCAACGACTGCCGTCGACGCGTCGACGGTTGCCGCCGACACGTCGTTGGTTGCCGCCGACGCATGGTCGACGGTTGCAGTTACCTCTGCCGTTGGCAACATGCCGCTCGTGTGTAAGAGCTCTTAATTCAGTACGCTTAGATGGTAGGTAGAGGCAACTACATGCAACCCAAACAATAGGGATATTGACTGGTATGAAAAGTAAAAATCTTTTTAGACTAAGATTTTGTGTTTTAAATTTATTTACAATCTTTTTTTAAATTTCAATGTGTACTATGTATCATGTTTTTATAAGTTAAATTATGCAAGCTCGAAGGAAGCACTTCTTTTCATGATCGAGATTTAATTTTGGATACTTATGTAAGCTTGATCACAATAAAATATTATCGTAGTTTCGGCTAGTCTCATAAACCTTTAAGATAGCTAACTGAAAAATAAAACAAACAAGTAAGTCTTACGCATATTTTTTTATTTAAATAGTATAACTTAAATCTAGATATTATGTACATTTTAGGAACTTTTTTTTTTGTTGCTACATTATTTTACTACTTAAAAGGAAAGCTTATTATACATCGTTATAAGTCTTAACGAATACTGATATCATAAAATAGAATAATTATTCTATATTTACTATATTATCTATGTACATATTTTTTTGTTAACTAATCTTATCACTTAGCATTTTTGTTTTTTTACTTAATATTTTTTATAACTTTTTTGTTTTCATTTATTTTTAACAACTTAGTAATCATCATCTAAAGTATAATTCACAAATCTTAATCCTAAAAATCCCGGGACAAAACCAGTTCCACCCACTCGACATGTTCCGCAACATTGGTATAGATTCCCGGGGACCCTTCCGTCCCGCACCGACTGTTCCCAGCACTAGTGACCCCCCACAGCTCAATCCTATCCCGGACCAGCACTAACGGACCTCCGGAGTCCCCCCTGCAAGTATCTACCCCGTTCTTTCCACCAGCACAAATGGCGTGGTCAGGAACTTTGAAGTTGTGGTAAGATTCTTGGCACTTCGGCTTTTCCCAATATGGTAGGACTACAATTTTCTTTAAGGTGCTGTAGTAGCCTTTGGTGGGGATCTCTCCCCACCCTGATGCTTCGAAGGTGACTCCTGGCTGCAGTTTTCCGTATGGCAGGCAGATTGGTCGCACGAAATCTGTAAGAAGAAAATGATGGTCAAAGACTGACTTTCTTCTAGTTGTATTTGTATCCTTTAGTCATTCAGCGAAAACGCATTATACCTTAGTGATTGACTATCTAAGGTTTTTGTTAGTTTTTTTTACTTTTTATTAAAAATCAAGTTCACGGCCAAATTTCAACCCGAAAAGGTATAAAATCTGATTAAAAAAACTGCATTTGTTTTTATTTAATTTTCCTTCATCAAGATCGATAGTATCAGTAAAAATCTACCTAAAACTTATTCACATAATACTGTAATCTTCTTACCAGTATACTCCGTATCCTTAGTCAGCCTCAGAACGGCAATATCGTGGTCTTTCCCGTCGTAACCAGGGTGGACGGTGGCGTCTTCCACATCGATCCTGACCACTGGGTCAGCACAAACACCAGCCACACAGTCTTCTGGCTTCGATAGGTCGTACTCTCCTAGACGAGCCACCAATCTAAAAAGAAGAAACACTTTGTTATTACCTGTAAAAGGTTTTTCTAAATCCACGTTCAGAAATTAACTTTTTAATCAATGAAACACTAATAAGGTGGATATAGACGGAGAAATAAACTCAGATAAGAAAAAAGGGAAGCCAACGGGATCGTCAAAATTACATTGAAGGAACCAATCAAAAATGTAGTTTGTTTTTTAAATTTTAGGTAAGCCTGGTTTATTTATATTTTATTTAAAGCCTTATCATATCAGCAGATTCAAATCAGTAATGACTTTTGTTTACCTATTCCTTCTTTTACGTATCTAAACCATATAAAATTATATCATGCCTACTTCCAATCTATACCTTGCACTAATTTCCTTATCAATCAGAACTAAAAATATCCATATAAGCCAATTTTACTCCAGCAATCCGGAAAAACCACAGCCTACAGAAATGTAAATAACAACTATTGTGTAAGCACAAACCACAAATAAACTGGTGAATAATAATGTTATAAAATACCAGGGAATCCCTAATTACGTCACAAGTCCAATAACGTATGAAAATTGTAGATTTTTAGAATCTCCGAAGAAAATAGGTTATTAACCTGAAAGGAATTGCTAAGAAAATGAGCGAAACAAAGATGATGAAATATTTTTGGTATAAATATAAACTATTGCATGTTCAATCTTTTTTAATATAGAATTTCAATCTGAATTTCAAACCAAATGAGGAATCTAAGGATAAAACCTAATTAAGGAGTGGGAATACCGATTGACGTAAACCACTGTTAAGCGAGTTACACTGTTAATGAGTTTTAATCCGACTGAAATAAATATTACTTATAGGTAAAATAAAAGAAGAGCAGGCGGAAAAAAAATACTGGCGGAAAAAGTTCCTAAACGGAGAACCAGAAAATGTTGTATGTTATTTAAAGCAAGAAAAAGACAATGTACCTACTACCAAAAAAAAATCTAGCTATGTTTTGTTAACAAGCTTTTTCCTATTTTTTGACAATATTTGCTAAACTTTTCAATGCTTCTTCCTTCTCTATATGAAAAGAAGCCTGTACCTAGTACCTAGCAGTAGGACGTTTACGCTGCGCGCCCACGTCAGACTTTTCGTCAGATAATCGGGCCGATTTTTCCTCCGATTCTATTAGTACCGATTTCCGACCTACTTTTTGTAGGACGTGTGCGTTGCACTATTTCTATCAGTGTGTTCTATTTTTCTCGTACAAAAAATCGGTCACCGATTATCGGACGTGGGCGGGCAGCCTTAGAAGGTAGCTGAAAGACGTTTAGTAAATTATTACCTGCTATATTTAGGCGTCCTGATGCAATGCGCTGCAGTGATGACGTGTCTGCTATCTATCAGGGTCGCTGCACACCTGATGTCGATGCGGTTCTCACCCCTGAAGTATTCTAGGTACACCAGCCACGGGTTGTGGTGGATCAAGTTGCTGCTCGCCTCAACACCGCATTTGAAACCTGGAAACAAATGATTATTGATTAGATAAGTATGACTTTAAAAAAAAGATAGTACTAAAACATTTTCACTAAGTGATGATAGTTCTGGATAATCCTCAATTCTTCTTAGCGTGTCGATAAATGGCAATACTAGATTTTTCCGAACCAGCCGTGCTATTCTGTAACATTATTTTCATGTCTCGACAGCGGAATCCGCGGTGAGATGTCAAATACGTATTCTCGAATTTGAATTCTAAATCAAGGCCAATTGGGTTCACTTTTGAAGTGAGCTTTATTGTCACTTCACTTTCACCTGTCACCGAAATTATTAACAGAATAGACATACAGTACTCAGCTATGCGGATAGCATTATCTGTAGCATTCTACAGGTCCTCGCGTGTACACCACTCAATTATAATTAAAAATTGAAGTCATTATTAAGTCTCATTTTTTTATCAGTTCGTTTAGTTTTTGAGATACTATGAGACCTAAAAAAAATAGTAATGGAGGTCAAATAGGCAGTCGCTACATGTTAAGTATTTAGCTGAGTAAGATGAGACTAAAAGCCCAAAATAGTTGGATGAAGGCTAGGTAAAAGTTGTCTATATCATTTTAAAAAGTAAGGTAGTAATAGACATTTGAGAACCGGTTAACGTTAAGTACTGTAAAGTAGATGGGTCCACACAAAGCCGTAAATTAAAAACAAATATCCATTGTAACGACGTCACTATTTCATTCATAACTACTAATGATTCAGACTTCATGTCCTATAAGGGTCATTGATACTCGACGTTACTCATTACACTATGATTCAATAGGGCATGTAAACAAAATAATAAACTGACTAAACTGTAAAGAATCTTTTCAGAAAAAGGATGTTATGATTATCGTAATATGACGTAAACCCACAGTCACGTTATAAAAAACATAACTTTTCATAAAAATAAATTCAAAAGAAAGGATACTGAGCAATTAGCTGATTAGAAAGCTCAAAAACTTTGCAACAAAGATTTAGAGAAAAATATAAATTTTAAAAAAGATTCAATATGCAGGTAGATTAAAATGGATATAGTGATTTCATAAATAAAAAACTAATTTGCAATACAGAATTGGCACAGAACACAAAAAAATAATTAAAATTAAAAAAATGTACCTGTCTTAATCTTAAAATTCCAAACACCTACTGCACATGTTAAGAGCAACAATAGACGAATCATAGATGAGTTTAAAAACACAAAAAAATATATATTCAAATATAAATATTATTAATTAAATCAAGCATGCTAGTTTCCAATCAATTTTACCGCTAAAATGACGGGATTTATTCATGCAAGCGCTTATATAGCGGGAACAAGCTGGGATTGTTATACGTCATACGATAAGAAATATGACATTTATAGATGGGAATAACCGTTAGTGCTGCAACTAAACAAATAATTGAAAGGAGAAAATAAAAATAAGGAAATCATCACGGGTCATAAAAATATAAAATATAAAACCTACAAAAGAGGAAAAAAATACTGTTTTTAGATAGCTTTCAATGTCCGGTGAATCAGTCAAACCCTGTGCTCAGGCCTACGAACCGGTGGACAGTTAACACAAGAAAAAAACTGGTAAAAAAAGGAAATAGGTTTTTCACTTGTATTCAATGAAGGATTTTACCTAGTCATTAAAACATGTAACCAGATCGGTCTCCATTTTTTTAAATCTGCTTAGTCTGATTATTTAATTGGTGTATCGCTATGGTCATTAAACCACAACCGAATGACGCGACCCGCCTGTGTAACTACCACCCTCTCACTTAATAATAAATATAATCATGCCTGTAAACGTCCCACTGCTTTGCACAGGCCTCTTCCCATATAGAGAAGGCACGAGCATTGATCACCACGCTTGCTCTCATCGGATTGGCGATTTCAGATCCCAAGTTTTGGAATCCAAGTTCTCTCACATAAAAGTAATAAGAAATCCATTGCTATGTTTAATTAGTCTTCGGAAAGTCCAGAGCAATTCCATTTTTTTTTTTTTCATTTTTGTAAACTGAATAATTATTATGTACTTATTATTATGTAAATGAATGTCAGGTGTCCATGTAATTTATGGATATCAATCTAATTACATGTTATAAGGATAATTATTATTGCTTATCACTGTTTCCTAAAATTTGCTTGAATTGACGCTTTTGTTAATTGGTAAAAAGATAATTATGCAGTCGTGGTAGCCTAGCGGTAAAATTATTTTAGAATTCGTGTGCACAAGGTTGAAGATTCGAACCTAGACTATATACAGGCTGTTAAGAAAACCCGATTCGTGAAGGTGTTGTTAAGTATTGATATCTGATTACAAAAATGTGGAACAAAAATCTACACTATCTACACTAATAATAATATAATAATATAATAATATATAATAATAATATAATAATAATAATAATATAATAAAATAATATAATAATAATAATAATTAATAATAATATAATAATATAATAATATAATAATAATATTATAAAGAGGAAAACTTTGTTTGTTTGTAATGAATAGGCTCAAAAACTAATGGACCGATTTTAAAAATTCTTTCACCATTCGAAAGCTACATTATCCACGAGTAACATAGGCTATATTTTATTTTGGAAAAAAATAAGGTTCCGTAAGATATTTGGCTTTTTCGGACACAAGGTGTAAAAATCAACCAGAAAAGTTTCGTCGATGTTAGTGTCTGTGAATTGACCTGGGAATCATTTTGCTGACCGTGTCTTTCCTGGGTAGGGTTTTTGCAGCGGTAACCGACATCCACGCGGGCGGAGCCGCGGGCGACCGCTAGTGGAAAATAAAGAAAAAAAAATTATAACCTTTAAATTACTGTTTTCTCAAATGTCGAGAGAGAGTGTCGGCATCGTCACAGATGCTACCTTATTACCAAACAAAAGGCCCCCAAAAATACCGACTTAATTGGTGTTGTAGTTTTTGTTTTAATCTCAAATTTAGGGAATTCCGGGGCAAAAAGTGGTTATTTCAATATTCATTATTATTGTTTCTATAATGAATTTTCCAAATTTGATATTTTATTTGGGCATGTTATTGTGAAACCTATATTACCCTTTTGGGTCGGACAGGGTTTTCTTAACACCCTGTATAGTAGTACTTCATAATATATAAATTATTATGTATTTTTTTTATTTATTATAAGACAACTTTCACCAATCACAAAATTCTAATTCAAATTCAAAAAAATCTATCACTAATGTCCACCCATCTATGTGTAACCTTGACAAACGTTGCTTAACCTGCTAAGCGTTAACCGATTTGATGTGACAACTAATAATTATGACATACAAATATATACTATATTATGTTTTAATCTATTTGTTTACATCGTAATATTATAAAAGAAATTGACTCATCCAATTTTTTCCTTAACATGGTACACAAAATAATATTATGCAATAATATTACAACTTGTGCAAAAATATAGATATCAAGGGCTTCTGTAATGTATATGTTAATAATGTCTTCTTGTTACATAATATGTTTTGTTATTAATTACCAAGACCATTTTAAAAACCGGCCAAGTGCGTGTCGGCCTAACGCACGAAGGGTTCCGTATATTTGAGTTAATTGAATGAAAAGTAAATTGCGGTTTACGATTTATGAAGTACTAAAAAAAAACTACTTACCATACATCAGCCACTTTAAAGAAATAATGACCGTGCTTTGGGATTATGAACCTTAATTCAATGACTAACAGTTCAGTTTCTATCACATTCAAATTACTTTTAGGCCCTTTTCGGTAATATTTGTCATTCTAAAATGAACTTAAACACATGTTGTCAAAGTTGATAATTGCGTAATTAGTAATAACGTTTAATTCTCTTTCCAGATTGGCTTTAGTATAGATCTCGTTCAAACCAATTTTCGATGGAAAATTGCATGATAATGTACAACATAAATTATTTTTAGTTTTATCATTCTCTTATTTTAAAAGTTACAGGGGTCACATGTTCTAGTTCTACTTTAGAAGTGTCTCCCGCAACCAGAACCCTAAAAAGCAAGAAATGTTACCAAATTTTTTTCATCATAATTAAAGGAATTATAAAAAAAAACCTGCAAGTATTAATAATATTAAAAATCATTTTACGGCGATACGGAAAAGCTGCAAAAGTTTAAATCTTAGGAACTTATTTAAGTTTATTTTTAATATTGATTATTAATTTACCTGAAGTCGCTAATTACCTACTGATAATATTGATTGAATTTAATAATTTTAAACTCTAAATAGAATATTTGGATATCTACATTATCTTTAAGATAAAAGAAAAACTAAATTATTTAAAATAATAAAAGGATTGTTTTTGAAGTGCTGTCACGGAGTGCGGTCTTTGCTTATAATAAAAGTATTCTTCAAAAACTGCAAATTTTGATATAAATGATTTTTATATAAATGAATAGCTTTGTTTTAGAAACTGTAACAAGAGGTTTTTTATTTTCAATTTTGTTTTTTGATTTCTTTTATCAAAGAAAGACACTAAGGTACAAAAAAAAATGTTTTCTTATGCATATATTCTAGTGATGAGCACTGGAATATACAGGGTGTCCGGTAAATAGTCCGACAAACTGTGGTGGTTGATACCTCCGGTAAGGACCTACCAAATGAACACAACATATTATTTTCCCCGAAAAGTTATGGGTTTGAGTTACAATCGATATTTGAATATTTTAAAAATTGCTACCTTGCATCAGATTTTTCCATATTTCTTGCTGAAAAATAGGTTTTGCACATTGATATATTAAAAGGAGGAAGATACGTTACGCGCTAACATTGCAATCAAAAAACCTGGACTCGGTCATCACAGTCGCACACCTACAGTCACTGATAGACAAGGACAGAGTTATGAGCGGGCGCTGTCGTGCGAGCGAAATCGCATTAGCCGCCGTCTCGGAAAGAAAATACACAAGTATTGTACCTTCCCGAAGTCACCAATAACCAAGCAAGTTTTTAAAATTATTGTACAAAACTGCCACATACATTTATTTGCTTGCTTAAAGCTCCTTGCTTAAAGGTTTTAATATATTATTTATTATAAGGAAAATTATGCGCCTGTAAATAAACTTTATCGCTTAAATACCTATAAATAAGTTACCTTTACCTTACTTATTTACCGAGAAATATAGTCAATACATAAAATGATAAAAGTTACTTCCATTAATTTCCCACTTTCTCAAACTTTTGGATATTTTATATAACCTAAATAATATTGCTGTTATTTATATGACAAGCTGTAATAAACTTAAAACGTTTAGCTTGAGTTTTTTTGTTGTATATATTTTTTTCTAATTTAAAGATTATCTATTTTTTTTTAATTCTTCTATTCAATAATTTTACTTGCAAAATAATTTTATTAATTTAATAATTAATTTAATAATTGTTAGAAATCACAGAGCTTTTGCAATATTATGACTACTCAATAACATCTAAGAGTAATTGACGCATAAATTCGATGAATGAGTTTATTGAGAGAAAGAACCAAAAAAAATATGTTTACATACAACTAGCTGCGTCTATATGCAGACGTCATTGTTACGTTAGGATTAATTAGACATTAGTTAGTGCGTCACTAAAAAGGAGAACTGTTTTTTTTTCCTCCATCCTTAGTACTTGTTCTGTTCAGCATTCGAACTTAATAGCGGCTCTGAAAGCACCTTCACACAATAGCGAATATATTTAAAATATCGTCTAAAGATTATATCTTCTAAAACGGAAATAATAATAATATTCCGGGACATCTCACACACGGTTATCTGATTCAAGCTAAGCAGAGCTTGTGTTATGGTAACCAGACAACTGATAAACATACTTATATAAGGTGGGTGGACCATGGAAGGCCATGCTCCTTCGAAGGCCAAACATTAAAATTTCGTAGTTATTGCCATGTAATGACAAATTCCTTCTATTAACACAACCACCCATCGAACTGGAAACCACAGACGCGGCGGCGAATCGCTCGCGCTACTATTTTGGCAGTAAACTCCCTCGCTTTATTGATATCGAGAATCGACGACGTTAAAATAAGGTGTGGTCCCATGGAAGGCCACTCTAAAAAATAAACGGTTATTATTCGTTTATTTTCTGGATAAATGAAACCAACAAATATTTAAGTAATACTTTGTTTTATTATGTAACATATAAACCACTAGCTTTTGCCCGCGACTTCGTTCGCGTGGAATAGTGACTTCCGGCAGATTTTTGGTTTTACCCACATAGTTCCCGATCTCGCGGGATCTCTTCAAAAATGAAATGTGGAAGATATTCTAGGGAACTCTTCAAAAATCAACATAATGTAACGAAACCATAGCGCGATCTATTTCGATCCCAACGCCATCTATCGAGCATAGTGACAACTCGGATTATTTATCTATACTCCGTTCGGGCATTTTCTTTGTACTAAAAGTTTTATTATATTGATATTATTTTTTTCATACCTTTTTACTGTTTATTTACTTTTTTCCGATGAATTAAAACAATAACATGAACCGAACTCGTGTAACGATCGACACCATTGCGCGATCACCAACTCGACATAATAATATTTACTAATAGAATTATCCATACTCCGTTAGAGCATTTTCTTTGTACTAAAAGTTTTATTATATTATATTTTCATACCTTTTTACTATTTATTTACATTTTTCGATGAATTTTCAGTACTGAATTGATGCCGACGCTTGACCAATAGATGGCGCTGTATGTCCGGAATAAATTTTATTTTTTATTTTATTTTTGTAATAAAAACTATCCTATGTCCTTTCTCAAGTTCCAAACTATGTCTGTACCAAATTTCACACAAATCGGTTCAGTAGTTTAGGCGTGAAGCAAAGACAGACAGACAGACAGACAGAGTTACTTTCGCATTTATAATATTAGTTAGGATTAGGATTAGGATTAGGATTTTCATACCTTTTTACTATTTATTTACATTTTTCGATTTTCGATGAATTTTCAGTACTGAATTGATGCCGACGCTTGACCAATAGATGGCGCTGTATGTCCGGAATAAATTTTATTTTTTATTTTATTTTTGTAATAAAAACTATCCTATGTCCTTTCTCAAGTTCCAAACTATGTCTGTACCAAATTTCACACAAATCGGTTCAGTAGTTTAGGCGTGAAGCAAAGACAGACAGACAGACAGACAGAGTTACTTTCGCATTTATAATATTAGTTAGGATTAGGATTAGGATTTTCATACCTTTTTACTATTTATTTACATTTTTCGATTTTCGATGAATTTTCAGTACTGAATTGATGCCGACGCTTGACCAATAGATGGCGCTGTATGTCCGGAATAAATTTTATTTTTTATTTTATTTTTGTAATAAAAACTATCCTATGTCCTTTCTCAAGTTCCAAACTATGTCTGTACCAAATTTCACACAAATCGGTTCAGTAGTTTAGGCGTGAAGCAAAGACAGACAGACAGACAGACAGAGTTACTTTCGCATTTATAATATTAGTTAGGATTAGGATTAGGATTAGGATTAGGATTAGGATTTTCATACCTTTTTACTATTTATTTACATTTTTCGATTTTCGATGAATTTTTAGTACTGAATTGATGCCGACGCTTGACCAATAGATGGCGCTGTATGTCCGGAATAAATTTTATTTTTTATTTTATTTTTGTAATAAAAACTATCCTATGTCCTTTCTCAAGTTCCAAACTATGTCTGTACCAAATTTCACACAAATCGGTTCAGTAGTTTAGGCGTGAAGCAAAGACAGACAGACAGACAGACAGAGTTACTTTCGCATTTATAATATTAGTTAGGATTAGGATTAGGATTAGGATTAGGATTTTCATACCTTTTTACTATTTATTTACATTTTTCGATTTTCGATGAATTTTCAGTACTGAATTGATGCCGACGCTTGACCAATAGATGGCGCTGTATGTCCGGAATAAATTTTATTTTTTATTTTATTTTTGTAATAAAAACTATCCTATGTCCTTTCTCAAGTTCCAAACTATGTCTGTACCAAATTTCACACAAATCGGTTCAGTAGTTTAGGCGTGAAGCAAAGACAGACAGACAGACAGACAGAGTTACTTTCGCATTTATAATATTAGTTAGGATTAGGATTAGGATTTTCATACCTTTTTACTATTTATTTACATTTTTCGATTTTCGATGAATTTTCAGTACTGAATTGATGCCGACGCTTGACCAATAGATGGCGCTGTATGTCCGGAATAAATTTTATTTTTTATTTTATTTTTGTAATAAAAACTATCCTATGTCCTTTCTCAAGTTCCAAACTATGTCTGTACCAAATTTCACACAAATCGGTTCAGTAGTTTAGGCGTGAAGCAAAGACAGACAGACAGACAGACAGAGTTACTTTCGCATTTATAATATTAGTTAGGATTAGGATTAGGATTAGGATTAGGATTAGGATTTTCATACCTTTTTACTATTTATTTACATTTTTCGATTTTCGATGAATTTTTAGTACTGAATTGATGCCGACGCTTGACCAATAGATGGCGCTGTATGTCCGGAATAAATTTTATTTTTTATTTTATTTTTGTAATAAAAACTATCCTATGTCCTTTCTCAAGTTCCAAACTATGTCTGTTCCAAATTTCACACAAATCGGTTCAGTAGTTTAGGCGTGAAGCAAAGACAGACAGACAGACAGACAGAGTTACTTTCGCATTTATAATATTAGTTAGGATTAGGATTAGGATTAGGATTAGGATTTTCATACCTTTTTACTATTTATTTACATTTTTAGATTTTCGATGAATTTTCAGTACTGAATTGATGCCGACGCTTGACCAATAGATGGCGCTGTATGTCCGGAATAAATTTTATTTTTTATTTTATTTTTGTAATAAAAACTATCCTATGTCCTTTCTCAAGTTCCAAACTATGTCTGTACCAAATTTCACACAAATCGGTTCAGTAGTTTAGGCGTGAAGCAAAGACAGACAGACAGACAGACAGAGTTACTTTCGCATTTATAATATTAGTTAGGAAGTTAGGATTAGGATTAGGATAAGGATTAGGATTTTCATACCTTTTTACTATTTATTTACATTTTTAGATTTTCGATGAATTTTCAGTACTGAATTGATGCCGACGCTTGACCAATAGATGGCGCTGTATGTCCGGAATAAATTTTATTTTTGTAATAAAAACTATCCTATGTCCTTTCTCAAGTTCCAAACTATGTCTGTACCAAATTTCACACAAATCGGTTCAGTAGTTTAGGCGTGAAGCAAAGACAGACAGACAGACAGACAGAGTTACTTTCGCATTTATAATATTAGTTAGGATTAGGATTAGGATTAGGATTAGGATTAGGATTTTCATACCTTTTTACTATTTATTTACATTTTTAGATTTTCGATGAATTTTCAGTACTGAATTGATGCCGACGCTTGACCAATAGATGGCGCTGTATGTCCGGAATAAATTTTATTTTTTATTTTATTTTTGTAATAAAAACTATCCTATGTCCTTTCTCAAGTTCCAAACTATGTCTGTACCAAATTTCACACAAATCGGTTCAGTAGTTTAGGCGTGAAGCAAAGACAGACAGACAGACAGACAGAGTTACTTTCGCATTTATAATATTAGTTAGGATTAGGATTAGGATTAGGATTAGGATTAGGATTTTCATACCTTTTTACTATTTATTTACATTTTTCGATTTTCGATGAATTTTCAGTACTGAATTGATGCCGACGCTTGACCAATAGATGGCGCTGTATGTCCGGAATAAATTTTATTTTATATTTTATTTTTGTAATAAAAACTATCCTATGTCCTTTCTCAAGTTCCAAACTATGTCTGTACCAAATTTCACACAAATCGGTTCAGTAGTTTAGGCGTGAAGCAAAGACAGACAGACAGACAGACAGAGTTACTTTCGCATTTATAATATTAGTTAGGATTAGGATTAGGATTAGGATTAGGATTAGGATTTTCATACCTTTTTACTATTTATTTACATTTTTCGATTTTCGATGAATTTTCAGTACTGAATTGATGCCGACGCTTGACCAATAGATGGCGCTGTATGTCCGGAATAAATTTTATTTTATATTTTATTTTTGTAATAAAAACTATCCTATGTCCTTTCTCAAGTTCCAAACTATGTCTGTACCAAATTTCACACAAATCGGTTCAGTAGTTTAGGCGTGAAGCAAAGACAGACAGACAGACAGACAGAGTTACTTTCGCATTTATAATATTAGTTAGGATTAGGATTAGGATTAGGATTAGGATTTTCATACCTTTTTACTATTTATTTACATTTTTCGATTTTCGATGAATTTTCAGTACTGAATTGATGCCGACGCTTGACCAATAGATGGCGCTGTATGTCCGGAATAAATTTTATTTTTTATTTTATTTTTGTAATAAAAACTATCCTATGTCCTTTCTCAAGTTCCAAACTATGTCTGTACCAAATTTCACACAAATCGGTTCAGTAGTTTAGGCGTGAAGCAAAGACAGACAGACAGACAGACAGAGTTACTTTCGCATTTATAATATTAGTTAGGACTTCTTTTTATTGTAGATTTAATCACTATTTATTAAACTTCAGTGTTAGATGACTGTTTTTTTATAATGGCCTTCCAAGAAGCATTGTTTCTAGCAAGGCCATTTGGAAGAGTTCAATGAAACTTAAGTTCTATCAATATTTATTAAATCTACAATAAAAAGAAGTGGTTTATATGCTACGTAATAAAACAAAGTATTACTGAAATATTTGTTTGTTTCATTTATCCAGTAAATAAACGAATAATAACTGTATATTTGTTAGTGTGGCCTTCCATGGTTCACCCACCTTATTTCTAAATACATACATATTATAGATAAATTACACCCAGATACAGAACAAATGATCGTGCTCATCACACAACCATTTGTACTGGGTGGGAATCGATCCCACGACCTCCGGTATAGCAGTCAGGGTCACTAACCACTAAACCAACAGAACAGTCAAAATGCAATGGAATGCACAAAATGTGTCGATATTTACAAAATAAAATGTGACATGTAATACTTAATGTACTTAATGATCAAAACAGTGTAATTGTGTTAAAATAAAAAACATTGTTATTAGCATAAAACGATTCTTAACGACACAACTTCAAAACTTTATATTTGTTGGGTTCGTTGCGACACTAGCGCCCCTAGCGGAGTCTTGACTCCCTGTAGCCTGTCTGAACTGAGCTTCAGCAGTTTTCGAGGCCTGAACCAGATTCAGCAAACGCACGAACCCGCGTCATAGTTGTAACTCGTAGGGTGTTTGTCTGTGCCTTTGATTATGTATAGTACTCATTTGCGTACTTAGACGCATAAAATAATAATAATAATATGCTGGGACAACTCACACACGACCATCTGACCCCAAACTAAGCAGAGCTTGTAATATGTATAAACGTACTTATATATTTCTAAATACATACATATTATAGGTAAATAACACCCAGACACAGATCAAATGATCAGGTTCTGATGAGCCTGACATTTATTCCGTGTGATCACAAAGATTTGTCCTGGGTGGGATTCGAACTGGTCTTGGAGTCAGGGTCACTAACCACTAGACCAGTAGGCCAGTCAGTTGGTTATTGTTAGAATTTTCATACTCTCGTCGGGATAAAAGTTTAAAGAAATAACTGACTAAAGCGCCCCCTGGTATTTGTAGAACAAAATAAAAAAAACTGCAAAAAAAAAATAATTGCAAGTTAAAATAAAAGATTATTTTGATTCACCTTCGCATTTATTGTCTTTTTTGTGATCTTACTGAATTTGAGTCATAGTTACAGCAAAAACCTTTTTTCTTAAATACAAAATATGATATAAAAGGTATTTCTTATAAATAGCCAATGTTTTAAATTTTACAAATAAATAAATTAAAATTGTACTTTTACTGTAGGAGTATAGCTCAACTTAATGTGGCTATTGAAACAAAGTTGAATTTAATCAAAATGTAAAATATAATTTAATTAAAAATTTAGTTTAGGTATTGAAAAGGGGTGTCAGGATAGTATCTGTAAGCCACACATAGATTCATAGTAAATGTAGGTACAATTTAAGTCACAAAGTTTTCAATAAAAATGCATATTATTCGAGTACAAAAATTTTGTATAATTATTATTTATTGAGGTTTGTACAATGTTTATATAAATGGCAGTAAAGCCTGTAGCTGTCCTACTAATACAGGTATTAAAGAGAACTTAAAAATATTAACTATTTTAAGGCAACTTGGTACAAATAGTATGATGAAATTGAGCAGATTTACAAAGTTATTAATTAGAATTAATTAATTTAAATATATTTTTGTTTGATTTCCCTATCCTTAGTCACAAAGAACATTTATTTTCAAATTGTTTATCTATTATGGCTCCTACAAACAGTGCCGGCGGCAGTGCCGCCGGGTTTATGCCGAGCGGCTATGCCGCCGGCAATACGAGCCGCCGGCACAGGCCGCGCAAAGCCGCCAAGCATCATTCATATTTACACAGACGTCACACAAACAAATCGCAGTAGTGGTGACAATGACAAATGAAATGACGCCGGCAAGCCGCGTAACCCGCCGGCACAGCCCGGAGCCATGCCGGCGGCTCCTTTGTGCGGCAAAGCCGGCGGCTTTGAATGCCGCCGGGCGCACGGCGGCTTGGCCGGCGGCTCGCCCGGCGGCACTGTGTGTAGGAGCAATTATGACTCTACAAAGAAATTAACAAAAAAATAAGAAATTCATCTTTATATTGTAAATATTTCCAAAATATTAAAATGATTTTAAAAAATAGATCTTATTTGTTTCATTACATTCAAAAGAATTTATAATGAAATAAATAATTCTAAATTATTTTAATTGCTCCGAGTAATCTTGAAATAAATTAAAGTAACTATTACATTCCAACTAAAATGTGAATAATCCATTTAAATTAAATTTGATACATTAAATTGTACTATAAAAATTCAATTCGAATATAAATTATTCACATTTTAATTTGAGATACCATTTTAATTACGAGATCAGTTTTTTTGGTCATTTCACAATTATTAATCTTAACATTAGATTTGATATTTTTACATTTGATATCATTACGGGTCCAGCCCACTTAAAATTAAAATTGGCAGCAATATGGAAAGCATTATCTAGTTTTTAACACTCAGTAAGCTTATTCCCTAGAACAATGCTTTCTAATTGAACTATTTCCAATTGTGCAAGGATTTAGTCAGATTTAGTTTAGTTCAGTTTTCTATGAGGCTACAACTTCTTGAATCCAATCTAAATAGTCAGCTACGCTGGTGTAGATTCCAGGAGAGTCTTTGGTCCCACAGTGGACATTACCTCCACTGGTCACTCCCATTAGTTCAACAGTATCCTTCACACGGGTTAAGGGTCCACCAGAATCACCCCTGCAGGTGTCAATGCCTTCCTGACCGCCAGCGCAGATCACGTGTTGTGGGATCACGTTGTATTTGTAGGTAGCTTGGCACTCTTCCCTTGTCCAGTAGGGTAGGGGGATGATTTTCTTTACGTGACTGTAGTACCCTTTGTCGGGGATCTCGCCCCAACCAGCCGCGAAGAACATGGTGTTTTTAACGAGATCGCTAGTAGGCAGACATACTGGACGGATGAAATCTGTAAAAGGAAAACAATTTCGTAAGTACAACTATCCGCAGAGAGCAAGCGTGGTGATCAATGCTCGTCCCTTCTCTATATGGGAAGAGGCCTGTGCCCAGCAGTGGGACGTTTATATTGTTGATTATTATTATTTTTATTATTAAGTAGGTACATCTATAAACAAAATACACTCGTTGACTTTCGTTGTTATAATTCCCAAACTCTGTTAAGATGAACAAAATTTATTTTATTACTAAAGTAATTGAATAGAATTTAGAATAGAATTTTATTTATTTTCTCATTATCACAATACAGTGTTATCACAATTAAGTTTAATGAATAAATTTTAGTTGAATAAAAGTTTAGTACAAGAATTATTTTTATTTAATCCATGATATTATTATTTTTATTTAACAAAATTTAAACTAGACTGCCTCGTTAGCCTAGTGGCTCCAAGCGCGACTGCTACGCTAGATGTCTTGGGTTCGAATCCCAAGTCGACCAAGGTGTTATTGGGTTTTTCTATGAAATTCTCAGTAGCAAGTCGGAGTTTGGATTTGTGCCCGGTTAGTGACAATAGGCTCGCCCCCTATTACATGGGACCTAAACATACCGGCAAACTGTGGGTGTACATTGGTACACCTCTGCCTAACCCTTCGGAGATACAGGCGTGATGGTATGTTATGTTAAAATTTAAATTAGGCAGATATTCCCCAAATTTTTTTTCAGGACTAAATTTTAGTTTGGTAAAAGTCTGTTCTAAACAAGCTACACACCAGTATAGGGAGCTTCTTCTTTGAGTCGCAGAATAGCGATGTCATGCTCTTTGCCATCGTAACCAGGATGCACTATAATATCGTCGATGTCGATTCTGACCACAGGATCTGCGCACACGCCACGAACACAGTCCACCTTAGAATTTATGTCGTATTCGCCAAGACGAGCGACTAAACTGGAATAGAAAAAATTGTTGTTAGAATTTTGGTCGAACTAAATAATAATTTAAATTATTGATATCGTAAACTTATTGCAAGTCATTTTGAAATTGTGCTTGTATAAATATGAATTTAAAAATAAAATTAAGAAAATCATAGTTTTAGGCCGGACTTTTACCTAGAAAACTGTCTTTTCTTAGAATTTTTAACAGTGTATCAGTGCTATTTGTAAATATCACAATAGACACAATAAAAAATAATATTTATTAAACTAAATTAACATATAACCATCTCTCGAAAATCATGGACTGTATCAACAAGGAATAATATTGAAATTTTGACAAGTTTTTAATACAATATCTGTCAGACGCGAATTTTATCTTTTGAATAAAAGTTAAAATAATAATAAATAAATAAATGCGGACAACATCACATACATTGCTCTGAACCCAAAGTAAGCAGCTGTTAAGCACTTGTGTTATGAAATTCAGAAACAACGAAGGTACCACAAACACCCA
Source organism: Autographa pulchrina (assembly GCA_905475315.1). Lineage (NCBI taxonomy): Eukaryota > Metazoa > Arthropoda > Insecta > Lepidoptera > Noctuidae > Autographa > Autographa pulchrina. The sequence goes on along the minus strand of FR997786.1, from coordinate 1,939,161 downwards.
GACCCGAGACAATGTAGAAAAGTGAGTTTCTACATTGACCCGTCCGGGGATCGGACCCGGGACCTCAGAGCTAGCGACACTTTGAAAACCGGTGCGTACGCCACTCGACCACGGAGGTCGTCAAGTTAAGTTAAGTATGTGTCGATTGAAAAGTCGGCCCTTAGAAAAGTAAAACAGTTTTATATCCTTACCGACTGAATCTAGGTTTCCTAATGCAGTGGGCAGCGGTGATGATGTGCTTGCTATCAATCAAGGTAGCAGCACATCTGATCTCCGACCGGCTGTCTCCGCGCCAGTACTCCAGGTAGACCAGCCAAGGGTTGTGGTGAACCAGGTTGGTACTGGCTTCTATACCACATTGTTGGCCTGAAAATAAAGAAAAAGAAATTTAGTAAAATGTAAACAATCTCTCAACGTTTTGCTACCTATTTATTTTTAACCGATTTCCAAAAAGGAGGAGGTACTCAATTCGACTGTATTTTCATTTATGTTTGTTACCACATAACTTTCGACTGAGTGGACCGATTTTGATAATTCTTTTTTCATTTGAAAGCTGGTGCTTCCTGTGTTGTCCCATTTTTGAGATCCATAAAAAATATATATAAGACATATTTTAAAGACGATTTTTTTTGTAAGAATTATTTTTTTATTGTATTATTTTTTATTTTATTTGTATAATAACTAAAAACTAAAACCTTTAGTCAAGGAATTTTGACTAAACTAAACTAAATTCCACCAAAAATGTATAGGTACTAAATTAATGTCTGACACGTATCATGTGTATGTATGTTGTAATAACTACCCACGTCCTACGAAAGATTATGAAGAGCAAAAAATAACTTTTAAGGTGGAAGCGTCAGGGTAGCCCGCGAAATTCAAATTTTCTTACGTTTTTTGCAAATTTCAGGTCAGTGTCGGGTTGAATGTTGATAAAAATATGATTCGCGACCGCAACACGAATGTGTTTGCAGAATAACAATCATTTAAATCATCAATTCAACCCTCAAAGTTCATGTAACCCCATTGAATGACTTTTTCATGAAATAGTCATTCAATGGAGTTACTTTACATGAAGATTAAGTAGTATATTTGCATAACTTTTATTTAGGTATTATTCAAGACTTACAGCTCGTTTATATAGGAACTATTTCAGTACAAAAGAATTTATGAATGAATTAAAGTTAAGTTAGTCATACTAATTAAACTATTTATTTGCACAAGGGCAATTTTACAACTGCATTAATTAATTAAATTTTCCTTATTACCACAAAGTTCATGACGTATTGTACATCCGTCAGTTGATTTGTATAACATAATATTATGAATGAAACTACTAACATATGTATATATATAACCACGCCTACGTTTCCTTAAGGGAACGGTAGAGATGTCAAGTATAAATGAGTATTAATCACCTGTGGTTTTGACACAGGAAATTGAACCTTATAGCTTTGATATAAGGTGTTTATTACTTTAAGGTAAGTTAACATCGCTAATCCGTAATTATTTCTGTTATCAAAGGTTGTATTATATTTGTTAACAGAATTAAAAATGAGTTTAGAACTCTTGGATTCAGTGTTTTTGACCTTTCAAATTATTAGCCAAGCCCCTAAACAAATGAGAATAGATTAACCTAGATTTTCCGCATCAATTAAATATTTTAATTATTTAGACCAATTACAAGGAAAACTATATTATTTGCAGTTCCTACGTCATTCGCGAGGAAGTATGAAGAAAAATTGCTTCGGGAATTACATAGTGACTATATATGGTACGCGTGGTTTTAATAATTAGCTTAAGATAAACTTGACTTCGATATTACATTGTAATAATTAATTGACCTAGACTGGTACAGCAATCTGGTCACTAAGTCACTATGGCCGCTAAATTAAGTCAGTGAGTGGCGGGTTAATAAACGTTCCAGTGTACTTGTAATTGTCCCTAGTTTTCGTATTCAGGTAAGAACAGTCACTTGCAATCCTACAATGACAACAGTGGCAAGTAGGTGTACATTTGTCATTGAACTAAAATTATCAATAACAAGTACACTGGAACGTTTATTAACCCGCCACTCACTGACTTAAAATAGCGGACTCGGGCCCCTGGTCACTAAGTCACATTGCCATCAGTCCAACACATATTTCTATGCACTCATTACATTAAGGTACAAATTAAAAGTTCGAGAATGTGGGCCGAGTTAGTTACTGATAGAAAATAAAACTAATTTAAGAGGCAGGAAATTAATTGTATTTAAAACCAAAAAGCTTTGAAAGTATGAATTGAATTGAAGCTAGAAAGTTTGTTAAACTTCGCGGCGTAGCTAATGTTTACAAATACGACAGTATAGTAAGCCGTGATTGGTTGAGATTGCTCCAATTAGATACTGTAGAAATGATATTGGAGAAATTATGTTTGAAAGAAAACATAAATAAATGGAAATGGAACTGGTTAACACTAACACATTTTTTTTATTATTGTGTCCTACTTATTTAATTATCTTTTTAATTTATGTAACCCCAACACAGATGTAAGCCCAATAAACAGACGTGAAAAGTAATTATTTAATACCTATTGCTAGTTTAACTAAAATATCTAACTAAGTTTAAGATAATATAAATTTAGTTAAAATTGTTTAGTCAAAATTTAGTTAAATTATTTAGTCAATATTTTAGTTAAAATTATTTAGACAAAATTTTATTAAAATTATTTAGTCAAAGTTTAATTAAAATTATTTAGTTAATTTGTTAAATAGTAATTTATTTAGCTAAAATTAAGAAAATCCAAGTTAAAAAATACGCACCGTTATTCCACAGATTAAAAGGCACGGAAATCACTCCGGTTATCAAAACACTAAATGCACACACAATCGAAAACATTTTCACTATTTTATTAAATTCTTAGAATTTTTCAAAATATAGGAACATTATCCGGTACCGAAAGGCTATAGGATAAGATTGTTGGTACAACTCAAGGCAATCATAGGCCTTGGTATAGTTGACCGGACAATCCGAGGTGCGAAGTGCGAATGAGCTCGGATCGCAGCTTTTGACTATATAACAAGTTCGATCGGTTTTTGTTTTTTCCTTAACTGCACACACACACGTTCGAATTGCAAACGCGTACGATACTTTTCATAATACGGTGATTATTATGTAAAAAAAGTTATTAAGTATATCTTTTATATTTAAAATCAAATCAAATAATCTCGAGACAAAAAAGAGAAAAAAAAATTGGAACCACGAAATGTTTTTTTATATTTTTTCAATTTGAGTCTATCAGTGATTGTTCTCTCAGAAGTATAAAATAATACTAAAGCTCAAATTTTTCAGTAGGGTCTATTTAATAACATCAAAACACTATACTACAGCTTCTAAGTAGATATAGTTATGTATATAAAACATCTGCCATCGTCATGACGTAGCGATCGAAAGTGCGTAATATAAAACAAATAAGCACTAGCTTTTACTAGGGATATGCCTGCGAAAATATTTCTACTAAGTCTCAAAGATCCAAGAAACTGTTTTAAAAATCTTATAAGCAAAAGTTAAAGTTTATATCATGTAATGTATGTGTATTTATATGTATTTAATTTAGAACAAATAAATAAATTAAATAGGCAGTCGGACAATGTAAAACATGTATCCAGCTGAATCCAGTGAGACTGAAGTCGAGCCCAACATAGCTTGTCGAAAATCAAAAAAGTACGAAGATCATATCTGTATCATAACATAATTATTAGTTTCAGCAGTTTTTGTGTTACAGACAAACAAACATACAATAATACAAAAAGGTAAAATTACACTAATACTACACCAGTATTGTATTTGTGTAAGTGTGAGTGGGTTTTACTATGAAGTTTGTATACCTTTGTATGTATCTATGACCTATGTATGTTTGTTCTTTGTATCTCTTACTGTCATTCTGCATTGGAAAAATAATGCATAGCTTTGTTAATAACTGTGTGGTGCTCAGATTCGTATGCACCAAATTCCAAGTTCACATAATTACGAAAATAAAGACAGGATCTTTTAATGGGATGTCGATATAAATACGAACAATTTAAATCAGACATTAATAAAAAATACCATTAACAATTCTAAGCTGTTGTAATGCTATGTTTTTTCAATTTCCGTTTAGCCTATCCGTCCCCGTCGTAAATATACCGTATGACAATCGTTATTTTTTTTAAAAAGGATAACTAAATCACTTAGGTTCTTTTCTAGCTCAATATTTTTAATTAAATTCGCAGTGGTCCTCATAAGGCGGTTGAATGAAAAAAAATGCCGATAAAAATTGCAAATTAATCTAGACGTCGCGTCGGGGAGTAGATAATCGGGATCATACAAAAAAGAAACAATCAAAGATTTTGAAAAAATCATCCTTTTGTAATAAGCTTATGTAACAAGCAAAAATATATACATTAAAAGCTGACTCAATTCGGATAGGTTAGTAATTAGGTCTGTTTAATAAAGGTACAGCGAAGACAATAAGTTTGATAAATAAAAAGACCCTACATGGAATTATGACGTGTGTTAATTCTAGTTAATCCTTTAGGAAAACTACTAACTTTTATGTTTAAAAGGGTATATGTATAATGTAATAAGCAGGAATGTATTTATTTTTAAAACAATTCAATGTATTATATCACCAACAAGCCAACAATACTGACGGGCCTGTTGGTCTAGTGGTTAGTGACCCTGACTGCTCTACCGAAAGTCGTGGGTTCGATTCCCACCCAGGACAAATGTTTGTGTGATGAGCACGATCATTTGTTCTGGTTGTCTGGGTGTAATTTATCTATAATATGTATGTATTTAGAAATATATAAGTATGTTTATCAGTTGTCTGGTTACCATAACACAAGCTCTGCTTAGCTTGGGATCAGATAACCGTGTGTGAGTTGTCCCGGAATATAAAAAAATATATATAAAATATCAATATACAAATCAGGTTTTCTTGGAAAAACTGTTGGTTTAAAATTGTAGAGATTTAACTAGCTTGTTATTATCCCACTGCATAAGAAAAACCTGCAAAAAAAATTAGTCCTCCAATTTCTTTTTTTACCGAACTGGTAGTCCAATTCAGGTTTGACTAATCTTTAAACTACAATATCTTAAAATAACCTCCAAAAAAGTAATGTAAGGTAAAACAGTAAGCTTTAAAGTTTCACTTTCATAAGTAATTTACTTCTCTTAAAAACTTATTTTTATATATAAAATTCTCGTGGCACAATGTTAGTTACCATACTCCTCCGAAACGGCTTGACCGATTTTTATGAAATTTTATATGCATATTCAGTAGGTCTAAGAATCGGCTACTATCTATTTTTTTTCATACCCCTAAGGGGTAGTAGGTAGGTAGTAGGCAGGTGCTAGGTAGAAAAAATTGCATTGCAACGCCGGGTACAGCTAGTTTTTATATATATTTATTTTTCATTTAAGTTTTACACAAGCAAACTTAATGCTATAGGTAAGGCTTTTTCTGCCAGTCAACCTGTCCATGACGCAGTGACAATAAAGGTAAATGCACTTTCAATTTATTGTGCAACAACTATGAAACTGATCACTTGTAAATAAAATCTATACTTATAATAAATCTGTACAAGTGAAAATTCTGTACATTGAAAATATCAAAAAAAATAAAATATTAATCAAAAATAATAAAAGTGTGATTAACAAAATTTTTGTCTGTCTGTTTGTTCAGGTATCACGCAAAAACTACCGGTTCGATTACGATGAAACTTGGTATAATTATTTTTTATTATCCTGGGCACCACACTGGAAAAGTATAAAAAACTAGCGGCCCGTCCCGGCTTCGCACGGGTATTTAACACATTATTAAAAAGTTAGGATTGAAGGTTTCTGTGTTTTTACTACTATTACGCTCTTTATAATACTAGTATTAGACACTCCCGTACCTCAGTGATGCTTAAATCGCATAGTTAGCCGAGCAGAGTGAGCGACAATCACGCGATTTTTTTCTAATTTTTATATTTTAAACTCGTGATATCTTTCGAAGGGAATGTCCAAAGTGAATAATTCAAAAAGTTACATAAAGGTATTGAAGCAGTCTTGACTATATAGTAATTTATTTTGATAAGGATCAATACCAAGTAACAAATAAAGAGCCTTTTCTAGCGGCGTCCTTTCAATAATATTTTTTTTAATAAAATATCTCTTATTGTGACCTAACTGTAATAGTTAGACATATGCTGTCGCGACACTTTTTGTAGATAATTATATGTTCTAAAAGACGTAGTACATTATTTTGTTCTATAATCAATAGTTTTCGCAGCGCACGGGATGCAAGAAAGTTTTTTGGTAATTTTTTCACACCTTGGTTTACATTATTGAGGTTTTAGTATGGATCCCTAACTTTTTTGAAAATGTTATATAGCCTATGTTCACCGGAGATAGTGTAGCTTCCCAACAGTGAAAGAATTTTTCAAATCAGTCAAGTAGTTTCGGAGCCTATTCATTTCAAACAAACAAACAAACAATCAAATCTTTCAAAAAAAAAATCATTGATAAGTTTCGTCATCCACGCGAACGAAGTCGCAGGCACAGCTATATATTATATAAATGTATAGGTATCTGTATAAAGTATATTTACATTTGTCATCATCATCATCCACAGCCCTTGTCCTCCCACTGCTGGGCATAGGCCTTTCTCGTGACATCCTCTACGGTCCTGTGCCAGTCTCATCCAGACTCAAGCCGAAACTTTTACTATGTCTTCAACCCCTACAACAAGTCATATTTGCAACCTATATTATCAGACCAGTATCGGTCAAGCCAATGGCACGGGCCAAAAATACCGCGAATCGCCAGCCTTCTAGAAATGCAACCAATGGGTTTGCCCCGTGATGATATAACATATGGCAGTGGGTCGCGCCCGCGACGACACGCGCCACGACATCGTGTTAGGATACCTTATGTATTGAGTCACTGTTTATAGTCTAGAATGAATACTATATACCTTGAGTTTGGACTTTAACCTCGATGTACGAACAATTTATGTATCTGTTAGGGGCTTTGTACATATTACAGATGGCTTTCAGCTCACGTACGAGCAGTTTTGTTAGATAACTTTCTCATGGAAGAACGATAATGATTTGATGGAAAGATTGTTCAAGAACTGGTCGAAGTTCTAGGTCGGACAATTTTCTTTTTAGTAAACCAAACGATAAGTGAACAGCAATTTCCATAAAGATCTCTTAATTTTAATGTTGAGGTTATGGAGATGGCTTGCCAGCCTCCAAAATGGGTTGGGCCCTGGATCTCGCACAAAATTGAAAACAATATTCAATTTTTTTTTCTGCCTTCATTCAAACGTTCTTAAAATGCACCACTGTAACATAACTACGCTTGCGTCACAAATACTTAGCACATGCGGATCAAAAACCCGTCGCGATGCTGTGACGTAGCTAGGGACAGCTACTAGTTTGGCTTTGCCCGCGAGCAGTTCTACAGAAGAATGTTGAATAAAGCTCCTACGCTTGTGTTTAGAACATTCGGGAAACCTAGTTGTAAACAGTTTATCTCTTTTTCGAAGCAAAGCAATTCTTGTAAATATTTTGTAAAAGTTTTGTGAATTTTCTACCTGTGTAGTGTGGTGGTGGCTTAAAAAGAACGGATTAAAAATAATTCTTGTTACAAGCTTTTAAAAATGTGTCATTTTCTTAAATAACTTTATTTAAGAATAGGCTTTTTCCTCAAAACTAAAAACAAATACTTTAAAAATTATTTTCGATGCCAGGCTCGCACCCACATTGTCGTACTAGCCTGAAACCAGTTTCTAAAATCTCATTAATACTTTCTTATTCATTTTAAGAAATGTCTAACAGTTCAGAAAAATATTCTGGAAACGAAATTATAAGTAAATTGTAATCTTAAATCTGCCCTCATAAGCACCAGCGTGATGTCATTACCACGCAATAGGACAACTATCATAATTATCATACATGCCTATCATCTACTGCAAAAACACAGTGATGTCACAAAGATCACTAATAATATATAAAACGATGTAATAACAGTGCCGTCATTGTTATAACGTTTATACAAATTACGGCATTGTTTACATGCATATGCTTTATTATCCTCTTTAATTTATTTTGATAAGGATCAATACCAAGTAACAAATAAAGAGCCTTTTCTAGCGGCGTCCTTTCAATAATATTTTTTTTAATAAAATATCTCTTATTGTGACCTAACTGTAATAGTTAGACATATGCTGTCGCGACACTTTTTGTAGATAATTATATGTTCTAAAAGACGTAGTACATTATTTTGTTCTATAATCAATAGTTTTCGCAGCGCACGGGATGCAAGAAAGTTTTTTGGTAATTTTTTCACACCTTGGTTTACATTATTGAGGTTTTAGTATGGATCCCTAACTTTTTTGAAAATGTTATATAGCCTATGTTCACCGGAGATAGTGTAGCTTCCCAACAGTGAAAGAATTTTTCAAATCAGTCAAGTAGTTTCGGAGCCTATTCATTTCAAACAAACAAACAAACAATCAAATCTTTCAAAAAAAAAATCATTGATAAGTTTCGTCATCCACGCGAACGAAGTCGCAGGCACAGCTATATATTATATAAATGTATAGGTATCTGTATAAAGTATATTTACATTTGTCATCATCATCATCCACAGCCCTTGTCCTCCCACTGCTGGGCATAGGCCTTTCTCGTGACATCCTCTACGGTCCTGTGCCAGTCTCATCCAGACTCAAGCCGAAACTTTTACTATGTCTTCAACCCCTACAACAAGTCATATTTGCAACCTATATTATCAGACCAGTATCGGTCAAGCCAATGGCACGGGCCAAAAATACCGCGAATCGCCAGCCTTCTAGAAATGCAACCAATGGGTTTGCCCCGTGATGATATAACATATGGCAGTGGGTCGCGCCCGCGACGACACGCGCCACGACATCGTGTTAGGATACCTTATGTATTGAGTCACTGTTTATAGTCTAGAATGAATACTATATACCTTGAGTTTGGACTTTAACCTCGATGTACGAACAATTTATGTATCTGTTAGGGGCTTTGTACATATTACAGATGGCTTTCAGCTCACGTACGAGCAGTTTTGTTAGATAACTTTCTCATGGAAGAACGATAATGATTTGATGGAAAGATTGTTCAAGAACTGGTCGAAGTTCTAGGTCGGACAATTTTCTTTTTAGTAAACCAAACGATAAGTGAACAGCAATTTCCATAAAGATCTCTTAATTTTAATGTTGAGGTTATGGAGATGGCTTGCCAGCCTCCAAAATGGGTTGGGCCCTGGATCTCGCACAAAATTGAAAACAATATTCAATTTTTTTTTCTGCCTTCATTCAAACGTTCTTAAAATGCACCACTGTAACATAACTACGCTTGCGTCACAAATACTTAGCACATGCGGATCAAAAACCCGTCGCGATGCTGTGACGTAGCTAGGGACAGCTACTAGTTTGGCTTTGCCCGCGAGCAGTTCTACAGAAGAATGTTGAATAAAGCTCCTACGCTTGTGTTTAGAACATTCGGGAAACCTAGTTGTAAACAGTTTATCTCTTTTTCGAAGCAAAGCAATTCTTGTAAATATTTTGTAAAAGTTTTGTGAATTTTCTACCTGTGTAGTGTGGTGGTGGCTTAAAAAGAACGGATTAAAAATAATTCTTGTTACAAGCTTTTAAAAATGTGTCATTTTCTTAAATAACTTTATTTAAGAATAGGCTTTTTCCTCAAAACTAAAAACAAATACTTTAAAAATTATTTTCGATGCCAGGCTCGCACCCACATTGTCGTACTAGCCTGAAACCAGTTTCTAAAATCTCATTAATACTTTCTTATTCATTTTAAGAAATGTCTAACAGTTCAGAAAAATATTCTGGAAACGAAATTATAAGTAAATTGTAATCTTAAATCTGCCCTCATAAGCACCAGCGTGATGTCATTACCACGCAATAGGACAACTATCATAATTATCATACATGCCTATCATCTACTGCAAAAACACAGTGATGTCACAAAGATCACTAATAATATATAAAACGATGTAATAACAGTGCCGTCATTGTTATAACGTTTATACAAATTACGGCATTGTTTACATGCATATGCTTTATTATCCTCTTTAAATTAATGACAACACCTGTTTATCGGTAGATTAATAAACAATGATTTTAAGCTTTTTTCCTTAGTTAATTTCCTCTCATTGAGGTGCGTACAGACTATGTAACATGTAATATAACTTGTGTTTTATAACACGTCCACATTATGTAACCTTGTTATACAACATTACAATATAACAGAATATTGTACCCAGAAAAAAATGTTTTATAATATTCAGTGTCCACATTATCTGAAAAATTTTATGTGGCAATTTGTATAACATGTTTTGTTATAGTCTGTACGTACCTTTAGAAATTCTGTCAGCGAGCAATGTCAATTTATTCAGTGCATGCTCAGTGCTCTAACTCTCTCTAACTATTTTCACATGCTACATAATAATATTTTGTTCATAAAATGTGACCATTTATAAAATACCTACATAAATGGCTAATGATCTATAGAATTCTCTTTCTAACCCATTCTCAAGCCATGTTCGGTTCAGCTTCCAGTCTCACCGGATTCAGCTGAATACTGAATTTTACCTAAAACCACTGTCGATGTGACCTCTAAATTTATTTATTTATTTAATTTATTATTTATTTAACATATTAACACGGTTTTGACAGACCAATTACGTTAACAGCATTAGTAATTTATATGTATATAAAGAAAAAAAAAAATATTGGAATTATAAAAGAACAACAACTTATACACTAAATAGCCTTACTTACATTATTAAACATTAAATGTTTTATACATAAAAGTGTATTTTACAGGGTAACCTGTAAAAGTTTTTTTATCAATGTTGTTTACCTACTGATATTCAAATGTGGAGTTTATAAGGTCAGGTTAATACTGATATTTAATTAATTTAAATAAAGTTAGGCAGATTGCGTAATAGGAAGAAAATTATAGAAATATATGAAAGCATAGTAATAATAATAATCATTTATTTCTCTCAAAAGGTACATACATTAGTTCATGACATACTATTTCATGTTATATCAAATTTGTAACCTTGTGAGAGCTGGAGTCTATAGTGGGTTCGGGACCTGTATGACAGATCTCCAGGCTGAATAGGTACCGCATAATAATGACAGTTCGATGACACAGGTTAGTGACGTATAGATTACTCATATCCTGGCTTCTCTTTGTATACGTGATTATTTACACGTTTAGTACTTTTCAGCACCTACGTTGTTGTAGTCATAATCATTACGTATTTTATGATATAATGTGTTAAGAAAACCCTGTCCGATCCGTGAAGGCCCGCGTGGCTGTCGGATTTCATCTCCTATTTCAACCTCTAATAGCCCCTTTTTTAAGCAGCCTATGTTCTTTCTCCTGCTCGAGACTATCTCTGTACCAAATTTCACTTAAATCGGATCAATAGTTTAGGCGTGATTGCGTAACATATAGACTGACATAGAAACTTTCGTATTTATAATATTAGTAATAGTAAGTAACATGAATTAGTGCTAGTGTTCAACAATATAATGACGTAGGTATATGACGGTTCGTCTCTGTTACATCGGCCGTGCTCACAAGCAGACTTTGACCATGCCTAGCAAAACACGTGCTTTTCTTCGCGGCTTAACGTTAAGCCGTTGGTCCCGACTGTCATACGTTGACCTTTAGCAGTCGTTAAGTCAATTCTGACAACCAGTCTTACTTTGGGATACTGTACCCAGTAAAATGGGATGTGGTGGTCAGATAAGCAGTCGTTCCATATAAAATACGGTATTCACCTGAATCCGTTGAGACTGGAAGCCGACCCCAACATAGTTGTGAAAAGGCAAAGCAGGTGAACCTCGCAGCAGAATTTGAGTCTTTGGAAAACAACTGACTGCTTAACCTTAGTTAATCTATACTTATAATAAATCTGTAGAGAGGTCAATTCTGTACATGAAATACATTTTCAAAATAACTATCAGGGGGTGATTAGTGATCGATACTGATGCCAAAAATGCAATCAGTAAAATGTCTGTATGTTCCTTATAGAAACAAAAACTACTCGACGGATTTTAACGAAACTTGGTACAATTATTCTTCATACTCCTGGGCAGGTTATAGTATACTTTTCATCATGCTACAATCAATAGTAATAAGTTCGTCATTCATTGATAAGTTTCGTCATCCACGCGAACGAAGTTGCTGGCACAGCTAGTACTTAATGTAATTATATTTTATCACTGGCAATTATTATAACAAACCTTTCTCCCTTTTCCCTAAATCTTTGACCTTACACGTTTTTCCTTCTTTATGACGTTGGTAACACATTCCTTAATTAAAATCTTCATCCTGTTTGCCGCACAAGCGAGTCTCTCGTGACGTAGGTGCAAAACTAGTGATAGAAGTGTGGAACAACAGGATGTTTTAGTGTTATTATAGAATTTATGGAGCTTGGTAGTGGAGGATACCTGAAAATTTTAAGGTCTGTTTAAATTTAAGGCAAAATTCGGGTACAATGAGACTTTATTTTGATTTTTGCAATAGTTTGGGCATAGGATACCTTTTCTGACATAAAATTTTCATAACATTTTATCTAACAACTGTTAATTTTCAACGTTAGAACCATCTCAAACCACAAATAAAACTAGTAGGTAAGGATGAAATTCGAAAGTGTAACTCTGCTTTGCATAGCAACAATTTCTGTTTTAGTGAAAAAGCTCTTCCAATCCCATCGTGCCGATTAATATAGATAGTTGTTTCGCATCTCGATACTGAAAACTTACTCTGTATTTTTCACCCGCGTATAACGCATTCCCGAGTATTTCGGCAAGCACGTTAAACAGTAGGTCCCGGCTGTCATACATAGATCTTTGGCAGTCGTTAAGTCAATTCTGACAACCAGTCTTACTATGGGATACTGTGTTTCCCAGTTAAATGGGTTGTGGAGGTCAGATAGGCAGTCGCTCCATGTAAAATACGGTATTCAGCTGAATCCGGTAAGACTGGTAGCCGACCCCAACATAGTTGGGAAAAGGCTCGGGAGATGATGATGTATAACGCATTCCCGAGACTGAAGAAACTTGTGGACAGCGTTTAATAAAACATCTTACGAACATCGTAATTACAATTACCTATAATATGATAAGTACCTACAATCTGGTAGGATATAAGCCACACGTGCTTTATGTGATAAATATAATTGTGTGAGTCACGATTTATTTCTGTATACCTAATTATAATGTGAAGATGTTATAATTAAGAGGAAAACGTTGTCTTACGATATGTCTTGGATACATAAGTATACTGAATGATATAATAATATGTAATTTAATTTAATATTGTGTTATTATATTATAATTTGGGAAAAGGGCAGGAAGAAGAAGAAAGTTATTATAAATGTAAGTCATCATGTACTACCTAAAAAAAAAACAAATTTATAAATAATTAAGTTTTTTATGGTAATCTTAAACAATAGTAACGTATGATGTTAACGTTTGTTCTGGAATTTCGTATATTTAAATGACATTTTCTTTTCAATAAGTCTCATAAAGAGATTATTACGATGTTGTCAATACATGCGAGAGACACCATTAATTTATACATACCTAGATTGATAATAATTACGTATTGCACATATCTTCTTTAGTAGACTGGAATGCTTGCGTCATAATAAGGCATAATGTACCAGACATAATTATAATGTACCTATGTAGACGGTAAGACGAGCTTTCTAAATGGAATATGATTAGCAAGATCAATTAAATAAGTATCTAGTTATGTATATATATGTAATATATACCAACTATATCGCTATTACAGGACAACAGTCTATCAAATAAAATAAAATTTTAAAGAAATAAATAACAAAATCGGACTACTTAGTAAAATTCTTTTAAAAATAAAAGAATATTCATATGAGACAATTGGATCCTATTTCAATTTAAATATATTAAAAACTCTAATTTGCCGCGAGCTTTGAAATTTAGAGAAATGATGCAAGTAAAAAGTTTTCCTCAAATGACGGTATCTAGGTACCTACCTACCTATTTAAATTGCAACGCAATCTGGGCAGTATCGCTCCTATCCTTGTCTGACTAATATGGTTTGGTAGCTATGTAGCTTTTTCTAACACGTGTGAACTATATGTGATGAATAATACGCAATAAAATCTTGGTAGACGTAGGTTATAATGATCTGTAGTGTGATAAATTTTAGAATGTTATACCTAACGGTTTTTATGACGTAAATTTGTACGTAATACTGATTCTAATAAAGACATGATGCGAGTATAAGATTGTGTGATGTGAATCATTGATTGTGATTGTTTTTGTTCATTGGAAGTAGGTGTGTAACAGGGAAACTTGCAGATTTTTGAAGACCAGTCCCCGAATGTAACTGCCTCGTTGGCCTAGTGGCGCTAAGCGCGACTGCTACGCTAGAGGTCTTGGGTTCGATTCCCAAATCGACCAAGGTGTTATTGGGTTTTTCTATGAAATTCTCAGTAGCAGGTCGGAGTTTGGATTTGTGCCCGGTTAGTGGCAATAGGCTCGCCCCCTATTACATGGGACCTAAAACATACCGGCGAACTGTGGGTGTACATTGGTACCTACTTACACCTCTACCTAACCCTTCGGGGATACAGGCGGGATGGTATGTTATGTTTGTCCCCGAATGCATGCTCATTCAGATAGCCTATATTTTTACTTACACCTTTTCTACAAGTAATAATAATATTCCGGGACAACTCACATACGGTAATCTGATCCCAAGCAAAGCAGAGCTTGTGTTATGGTAACCAGATAACTGATAAACATACTTATATTTCTCTAAATACATACTTATTATAGATAAATTACACCCAGACACAAAACAAATGATCGTGCTATTCACACAAACATTTTCACTGGTTGGGAATCGAACCCACGACCTCCGGTATAGCAGTCAGGGTCACTAACCACTACACCAACAGGCCCGTCTACTATAAGTCCTACGAAGTTTTGGCAGTCCTGCCACGGTTCTGAATTAAAGGGACTTTTATTGTTTTACCAGACTGCGGGAATAACCCTGTAACAAAGGTATAACGAGCTTTTACAAAAAACAAGTTATTTTTATAAAAGCTCTTTTAAAGTATTTAATATTTTCTGCCGGATATTACCTACCTACCGCATCAGATAAACAGTTGCTGGGATATAAAAAACCTTACCTACTCTTCATAAAAATAGAAAAATAATTAATTTATCTGTTTTTAATACATATCTAATCAAATGATTACCTATAGGTAACGGAATGTCGATCACACTACAAAACAATCATCTCTGCCTATAAAAACAAAAATATTTTGACGCCAGATAAATCTATAATCTATAAAGTAAGGAAAATAACAATTAAATGATACAGATTACTTCATCGGGATATTTAATGATGTAATGTAGGTCAACATATCAATCGAGTTACATGTATCTACTCTGTCGGTAATGTGTAGAGGAAGATGCGTTAACTTTGTGGTCACAAAATCCCTGATAATTGTCAACAAAATATTATTTGTAATCAATAAAAATATACGGTAACGTTGGGTAAAGATTTTGACGTCTAAATTACTATGCAAAACACATAATAAACGTGTAATTTTGATTTTAGGCATATGCTGAATATTCGGCTTTCAGAAAGTTTGCCGAATATTGAGGGTAGTTACAAGGTATCTCACTTTTGAGAATTAGACCTTATTGTAATCTGCATAAATCTATATACTTATAGTGATAACTACCGATAACCTGTACTACCTACCAATTATCTTGATCCTGGTTATTTCTTGCTTTCCTGAAAAACAAACAAATACTAAGACCTGTAGTGCCATTCTGTAACATTATTTTCATGTCTCGACAGCGGATTCCGCGGTGAGATGTCAAATACGTATTCTCGAATTTGAATTCTAAATCAAGGCCAATTGGGTTCACTTTCGAAGTGAGCTTTATTGTCACTTAGGTGAAGCTCGATACCGAAATTATTTACAGAATAGACATACTGAGGAGCTTTATCATTTGATGACGTACACGACATTATAAATGTCCGCATAGTCACATTCTAAAACATGTAGGTATATACGCACCTACAATGCGATTCAAATGAGAATAGGATCGACTTTGCGCCATATTGTGACGTCATAGCTGTCAATTCTAACCAGTTAGGTAGGGTGAGCAAAACAAGTTTTTTTTCGATATTTAAGATTCGAGTGAAAAAATAATAAATCGGAATCCAGTTCTTCAATTCCGCTCATCTCTGTATTACTGTCCGAGTAGTCATCGCCGTCGTCATCACCATCATCATCACTGCTGCTTTCCGCATTAAAATAAAATGGATTATAATAGGTTTTTAAAATTTATTACACCAACTGTTATTTAAAATAAAAATGGGCATTCTGTTACCTGTATTTATAATAAAACTAAAGTTATCATCGTCTTCAAATATTTCTCTTTGCCAGTACTCATTTTCTATACGTTTTACGTGATTTATTTATTTCTTCCAATCGTCGCTCGTAATAATTAAATTAAATATTATAAACTTTAAATAATTAAATATTATATTTAGATAATTTACTACTATTTAACGTTTTTATTTAAATTTGATGTAAGACTATTATTATTGATGCAAATAAGTTTTTTTGCAAACCGTACTTTTCAAGTGACATTTGACAGATAGAGGTTATTGACATTCCTATTCTTATTTGGATCGCATAGTACAGACAAATAGTTTATAAGGTTTTGTAGGGCCTATTTTTATAATTGTATTATACTCAATAAAGACCATCCCATACCATTCTTCTGTAACGGATACTTGCCCCAAGAGTTCTAGTTAAGTTACTATATTTATGGAATGAAAACTATTTTTTTATTCACAGGGTTCATAATGCAGGTACTATTCAGCTTTCTTTACTAAAAACTGCCAAATACTATTAGGTACTCATTTTTTGGGAAATTTTGAGTGCTAAACAGCCCGATATTGAACATTAGTTTCGGCATTACATAATAAATTGATTGATATAAAGCAACAACACAAGTGTTTGTAAAGGGCATTGCAACAACAGGCCTCGATTCAGCTATTTTAAATGCATGTCAGTGTACTTGTCAGTGTGCCTAATTTTCATATTCAGATAAGCCTACAATAAAATCTCATTGAACTTTCGAAAAGTTTAACGTAATGACCAATTAATAATCGTAATGACAGTTAGCAGAATGCCAATTATAGTAAAAATTACCCAAATGAAGCAGGTCATTCGGTCAATTCAAGTAACTCTTAACCCTTTAACCGCCAGAGTCGTATATATGCGACAAATATTTCAGTGCCCCTACCGCCCGTGTCGTATTCATGCGACAGAGAATATTCACGATTTTTGTTGTTTTCTCCGATTTTATTGCATCTATTCTATATCTCTCTATTTATGTAGATAGACCGATAGAATACTTTTTATTGTACACCATGATATTTTACAAATCGGAGCTTAAGAGGAGTAGAAAGAGAGGAGATTTTATTTCACCGATTCGTAGCCGGGCGCTAGCACGGCAGTTGATATTTAGCCAAGCGCTTGAAAGGTTAAATAGCTGAAACGAGGCCCTGAATAAATTACTGGTAGGTAAACTCTTATTTCAGTTAGTTCCTTGTAATGAAAACTGAAATCACACTGCAGTTATTGAGTCATCGGAAACATAAACTTATTGGGCGCTGGAATAGGGACTTAATTGTATGACTCAGATTATGTCATAGTTAGGACAAAGTATATTTTACTTACAAAAGTACCTATAATATTAATTTAGTCAATTGCGGAACAATTAAGGCTTATATGGTAGAATTTTGAATAACTAGAAGTTAAATCAGTAGCAATGCTACAGGTATGTTTGAGTACCTACCTATAATGAAACTGAAACATTTAAGCTGAACATGATATTTCTTTAGCTAAAAAAAACAATTATTTATAATGTACGATTTTTTTTTTAACTTAATTTTAATTAGAGATTTTTTTAATACCTGTAAATGATTGATAACAAAAAATGAAACACACACTTGGGGGACATAATATTGTTATAATTTTCACCATTTTATATCAATTACAAGTTTTCCTTAATCATAGTTTAGTAAAACGGAAGTCTAGTGCATTCACATTGGTGGAAATCGCATATTCGTTAACAAGTAAATATTTATCAACCAGTTTACTTCACATCTTACACCAATGTACTACATATTTATTAAACTCCTAATGAGTATTATTTAAAAAAAAAAGTGTTATAATCAAGATTAATTGAATGATTAGTAAAATCACATAGAAATTGAATAAACACCTCACACAACCTCCTATTATTTTAGCTTGGCAACAAAAAAATAACCTACAAATTAAAGTATAAACACAAAATAAATATGCAACTTAAACATGCATGCATGATTCAAGAACACCTTATTTCACCAGTACTAATAAGTATTAACGAATGACCCAAATATTTTTTTTTGTAATTTTTTCCTCATACGTAGTAATAAAGGATAATTATTTTTCCTTTCGCGTTTAGAGTCAAAAGGAAATTAATAATTGTTCATATAATGACCACATGTCATGGTCATTAAATATTATATTGACCTTTAAACCATTCGTCAGCAGTAAAATGTTTTATAAGCATCATTTATGTAACGCACAGTTGCGCAATAATAAACCTTGCTTTTGCCATTTTAGGACATTGATGTCTTCTTTGTAAACTTAAAATTCTAAGGTCATTCAAAAATAGACGAAAATCAAATCACTACAGTATTTTTTTTATAAAAAATCAAACTCATCTTCATCCAAAAACTAAACTAAATAATGAAAATATAAGCAGCTCAACAGCTTTAAAAACATTCAAAATCATAGAGCAAGCAACAAAAAATATTACAAATGCTGTTTAAAATATACGCATTCTAGTAATTTATTATTGAAAATACACTATGGAGAATACAATATAATGTTCCCACAATTTTTATTTATAAATATTTAATACAAAATAAATATTTAACAATAAAAAATAATGTTACCATCGTTTCTTTCTGTAAATTAGGAGATATTTAGTAATACGGAACTTTGACACTCCTTTACCTCTACTAGATTTTTATCAACAGATTTAGACATTCTAACAAAAAAGCTGTACCAAAAACGATGCGATTTCCACCGACAGACACAGAAGGAAGTTAATTCGGGGACAATAGATGGACGTTCAAACAATTTAACTCCGATATGTAGAACATCTAACCTACTCGGCTATACACACACTTACATTAATACATACAAAACTAGCATTCAGTACTGCTCGTTGCAAACTATAGAAAAGAGATTAAAAAAACGAGCGACGATATATCGTTCTATCTTTTAAAACCATTATTATAATATATTAAAACCAAAATTTTCGTTATTTAAAAACATACTCAGACAGATATTTTTATGTAATAATTTTGGTTTTAACACTTATAATAAGGTATTTTAGCTTCCAACCCTAATTCACGCATTTTCTGTTCGAGAGAGGTTTTTTTTTTAACAGCACAAAAGCATATTGTACGCTAAATCTCAGACCTCAAGCATACATGTTTATACAATCAGCGTGAAAACATTTTGTCTACCTAATACTACAATATTGATCTATAAAACGCTATATTTAAATATATATCATATATTATAATATAAACATTGTGACAATTATTTATATTAATGTTCGCAAAGATATTTCAGACACTCATAGTTGGTTCATTAATGCGAAATTGCTTAAAAACTACAACAGAATCAATAATTCACTGGTATCAAAATCTACATATAAAAAAAAAGTTATATAACAAAAAAAAATCCCAAAATCACTGAATTAACAAAAATAACAAGTTTGGGGAAATAAAGTTTTATGTACATTTTCGTATTAATGAAACCACTTATATAGAAACATTTTCAAGTCAAAAGATATGTAGTTAGTGTATATTTCTCAAAGAATTTTCACATTAAATACAGTACAGTTACTACAAAAGGTTCGAAAATCCGACATGAGAGACACAAGTGACATTTTTACAAAACGTAACGATGTTAAGAACCGCGTAAATGTCATTAAATGTATGGAAATGACATTTCAATATGTCATGTGCATAGACTTTAGATATACTATAGACCGCTAGTATCGCTAGTTTTCCTTTGTGCCAAGCGAGAGCACTTTTTTGTCTGTATCTAGTACATTCGTTTACTGATTTAAGTTATTTTTCGCGCAACATCAGACTTATATGCGAAAATACCGATGGTTTCGACATTGTTAGGTAATATTTAGGTTTTACATAGTTTTATTAAAACGGCGCGCTCCGTCTTGATACAAAATTTACGACAAAACTAGTTCATACTAGTGCTTACGATTCATACCCTGATAAGCTCACTCTTTAGTTACTTATCTATACTCTAAGGTCATGTGATACAGACTTGTCACTTCCATACATTTGAGCGATTCGATCAACGTTAATGCTTGTAGTAATGTCACTTTTCTTAAGACGCTGAATTTGGACATTGCAATCATGATTATTCCAGTGACCAAAAATAATGTTATTCAGACATTTAACACAATCTTTTAATACAAAGGAATAATCATAATTCTTGCCCTTTCATAATAAACTTGGGTCAAATTAACTGCGATTAACAATAAATTTATTAGATTGATTAAATGAGAGTTTGTTGTTTTTTATTACAGCTTAAAAAATATACTGTTAATTGCATTATGACCCACAATTTTACAGAAAACAGGTAAAGTCTATCAAATCTGTAGATTATTATTAAAAAAATGGAATAGCAAAATGAAATGTGAATTCTTTACATTACAATTAGTCCATCCAACAAAGACATTGTAGAGTGCGTGAGTTAGGCCCTAAGCAATTACTTCAGAAAATTGTTCAGGGTGCTTAGAGAGTTAACATACTAAAATTCCTGACATCTAGGGGGTGAGGCGGAGTGGGGGGAGGGGGTTAAAGTTCCCATTTTTCAGTTTTTCGCTAATATCTTTTAAACGGTGCGTCATGGAGATAAGAAGTCTTCTACGCAATGAAAGCTTATAAAATTATGTACAACTTATATCTTATACACTTTTTCACATTCCTACCTATTTTCGAACTACACGTTCCGGAAAAGTGAAAATTGAAAAAAATACTACTTGAATTGAACACTACCTCTTGTATACTACTTCCTTCACGTTATTTGGGGATAAAAAGTATCTTATATCTTAAATCAACTCCTACTATATCAATTTACTAAATTTTATCCAAATCTGTACAGCCGTTGGGATATCAAAACTTTTATCTACACTTGTCTTATACACTTTTTCCAAATTTTCACCAGTGTTCGAGTATTAGTGTGATGTGACAAGCATTACCGAATGTTAAATATGAGCTAGTATATAAATTAGGTATTTTATTGATAACATAAGCTGGGAGTACCTCCAAGCGGTGAAGGCGGTTACAGTTTGAGATCTCGTTTTCTACCAGTGGTAATGGAGCAGAAGCGGGTCGTCACTTTTCATTCCATATTTCCTGTCGTAGAAAACGGGATCTCACTGGCTAAAACTCCCATAATCATCCATGCCTTCGGGCTTATGTTATTGTTGTCGTTTATGATTCAACCTCTTTGGCATGGTAGCCTACCCGGTAACGCAGGGGAGCAGCCAGAACAGTTCTTTGCTTTGTAATCGGCATTAGTTACGCAATTGGATTATCCATTTTAGCTGAATGTACTATTCTTCTTCTGCTCAAAAGCGTTCTGGTTTCTTCTTTTACATTATGTGCGCATAATAAACAATTAGTCATGAAGTCGAATTGGGGAGCTGAAGACCTGAGCTGAGACGGGCCTGCCTCTTCTTGAGATGTAGATGCAACACTTACATCTTTTTAATTGTATCGGCTCGAGTGTAGTTTTTACGACAATTAGCTAGTGTTAATTAAAAACGGATGTCAAGGCGCGAAAAATTTGGTGCTTATCATCGTTCCGATCTATACTAGCTTTGATAAGGCCGAGTATTCCTTTTTGTTTCACCTCAGAAACATCCTTACTCCCTTTAACGATGTCCTTATCACACACAGGACACTTATTATTATTAGCACTCATGATGGATAATCCAATTGCGTAACTAATGACGATTACAAAGCAAAGAACTGTTCTGGCTGCTCCCCTGCGTTACCGGGTAGGCTACCATGCCAAAGAGGTTGAATCATAAACGACAACAATAACATAAGCCCGAAGGCATGGATGATTATGGGAGTTTTAGCCAGTGAGATCCCGTTTTCTACGACAGGAAATATGGAATGAAAAGTGACGACCCGCTTCTGCTCCATTACCACTGGTAGAAAACGAGATCTCAAACTGTTACCGCCTTCACCGCTTGGAGGTACTCCCAGCTTATGTTATCAATAAAATACCTAATTTATATACTAGCTCATATTTAACATTCGGTAATGCTTGTCACATCACACTAATACTCGAACACTGGTGAAAATTTGGAAAAAGTGTATAAGACAAGTGTAGATAAAAGTTTTGATATCCCAACAGCTGTACAGATTTGTATAAAATTTAGTAAATTGATATAGTAGGAGTTGATTTAAGATATAAGATACTTTTTATCCCCAAATAACGTGAAGGAAGTAGTATACAAGAGGTAGTGTTCAATTCAAGTAGTATTTTTTTCAATTTTCACTTTTCCGGAACGTGTAGTTCGAAAATAGGTAGGAATGTGAAAAAGTGTATAAGATATAAGTTGTACATAATTTTATAAGCTTTCATTGCGTACAAGACTTCTTATCTCCATGACGCACCGTTTAAAAGATATTAGCGAAAAACTGAAAAATGGGAACTTTAACCCCCTCCCCCCACTCCGCCTCACCCCCTAGATGTCAGGACTTTTAGTATGTTAACTCTCTAAGCACCCTGAACAATTTTCTGAAGTAATTGCTTAGGGCCTTGCTCACGCACTCTACAACCCCTTATGGGTGATTTATTGACTGAACTAAATGTTAACAATTGATAATATTTTCCTTAAAAACTATTAATTTATATTTTGAAAATCTTATACACTATTGTCCAAAACCCATTCATTTCTAGGTTTTTTGTTGTTACTTGTTTTAAACGGAATACGAAATTTCGCTTTTTTTCTGAATGTACAAATAAGTAGTGGGCAAACAGATTATTTATTTTGCATACCATGTATCAATAGTATTATAGTTTTTTTAATTAAACATGCAAATTAAACCCAGTTTCAACTTTGATTTGAATAAAAAAAACAAATAAAATAACATGCAACAGTACAGCGCTATTTTTAAACACAAAAAAAAATCTGGACATAATTAAATATTCAAGACATTTTTTTTCAATTCTCTTATTTCTTTATTCCATGTAATTGAAGTATTATTTCGTATTCCGTATTCACAACAGTCAAGTATTAGTAACACATTGCATAATATGTATTAAACACGAAACATTAAATTTCGTATACACGTTACGAGCATTGAATACTATTTGCAAGACCTTGCTGCATTGGTACAATTGAATATGTCATCCATTTATAGTTTTGTTCTTACGTTAACAACTAAATACATAGCTCTAGGTAATGTGTGTACTGGTTATAAAATTATAAAAAAAAAACATTTAAAGAAACCGGTTTTTTTTTTGGGTTCCATTCCTAAAGGGTGCAAATGGAACCCTATTACTAAGTCTCTTCTGTCCGTCCATCTGTCTTCAAGCTGCATCTACTAAACCGTATAGTAAATTAAATTGTTAATATCCAATAGACAGTAACTCCATATGAAATACTAGTTTCAGTTTTCTGTAATAAGTCTGAAAGACAATCTCAACGAAAAGAAAAAAAGGATAACATAGTTTTTTTTTTTTCTGAGCTTCAAACTTAGGTAATCGTAGCGATAGCTAGTACTAAGAAATAATAAATAGTAGCATACGGAAAAAAGAAGAATTTCTAGGAAAAGGTCGATGAAACGTCATCTTAACTGTCAATAAGGTACACAACCACAGTCAAGTGAAAATGTTCCATGACGCGTAGACTTACTACGTAGTTGAAACGTAGTAGTTATAAGAATTAAGAAGTCGTAGTAAAGTTGGTAATGTATAATGCAAGTAATAACAATAAACAATAGTTGAATTATTAAAATTTGGTTAATAGAAAGCTTTATTTTTCAAGCATTATTTATGTGACAAAGAAATATTAATAAAAGGAATGGGTCACTTTGCTGCCAAATAGACAATCAATATGATTGACTATCACTTGTTTTTGAAAAATAAGAGGTTTAGGAAACAAACCACTGCGTAGTACACTGAGTAGGTATTTAGACAACATCACATACATTGCTCCAAACTCAAAGTAAGTAGCTAAAGCACTGTTATGGAACTAGAGACAACAAAGGTACTACAATCACCCCGACGCAATGAAGAAAGGAGGTACCTATTCTACATAGTCCCGTCCGGAAATCGAACCCGTAATCTCAGAGCTGATGACATTTCAAAAACCGGTGTATACGCCAATCGACCACGGTGATCGTCTAACTAAAGGTATATACTTTGAAGATGTTCAAACAGGATAAGTTTAAAAGCTAATAGTCCAAACACATTGTTAACTTATTAAAGTAACGTTATAAACATGATGAGTAGTTTTTACGTCACGTGGGAAAGGCCCTACTAGGCAAGTTAAAATTAAACTGACTGTATGCAATATATTTATTTTATGGAGAAATAATAATGTAAATTACAGAAAACATGTGGATAGCTCAACTGTTTATAAATAGATTTATTTAGAACAAAATAAGTGAATGAAATATTATGCTCTTGGCTTTTAAAACGGGAGGACTCTTCTGAATAATTATAATACATAACAATACCCAATATGTACTAGGTATATTTATTTGCGCATATTTCCTATAAACTTTAATGTTGAAGAGAAGTTAATTTTTTCCTAATGTTTCTCGTATTGTGATCAAAACAAAATATTACATAGAATTGCTATGTTGGGAGTAACACATATTGTGTCCATTCAAGGAATGTTACGCCATTTATGTAATTCCGAAATCATAATAAACACAATCCGTTTAAAATACAATGACTAGATGGATTTTGGAGTAACGAGAACTTAAATGGCCGAATACTGAAACGTCAATGCCGGCCGAAGACTGCCTCGTTGGCCTAGTAGTGCTAAGCGCGACTGCTACGCTAGAGGTCTTGGGTTCGATTCCCAAGTCGACCAAGGTGTTATTGGGTTTTTCTATGAAATTCTCAGTAGCAGGTCGGAGTTTGGATTTGTGCCCGGTTAGTGGCAATAGGCTCGCCCCCTATTACATGGGACCTAAACATACCGGCGAACTGTGGGTGTACATTGGTACACCTCTGCCTAACCCTTCGGGGATACAGGCGTGATGGTATGTTATGTTGTTATTAGTTTATATCATGCTATCTCTGTCACTGTAAGGTGTTTAGTAGCGATAGATAGACATTTAAAAACGTCTCAGAAATCATTTGAGTTTAAGTTTTTGGAAGTAAGGCACCTAAAGATGGAATATGCAAGACATCTTTTAAGTAGCAGTGGCTATGAAAGACGGAAGAAAATTATAATGTTCTGGGACAACTCACACACGATTATCTGATCCCAAGGTAAGCAGAGCTTGTGTTATGGTAACCGGACAACTGATAAACATACTTAGGTATATATTTATATTTTTGGCCTGGGTGGGAATCGAACCCACGAAATCCGGCATAGCAGTCAGGGTCACTAACCACTAGTCCAACAGGGCCGCCGATTTATCTTCATTTTTATTATTATTATCTTTATTTTTATATATTTTTCATTTTATTAAAATTTCCGTCGAAATTTCAATTCGATAAGGTTCATCAATTTTAAATGAGATTACTCTGCGAGATTACTGTGTTTTTGCTTTTCTTCTTCCAATCTTCCACTAATAGACCCGACAGTTTCCACATTTGGGTACCACCGGTCAAATATTGTGAAATGCAGAATTTATTAAATTAGAAAGTATTAGAACAGAACCAACGTATACTAAAAGCAGTATATTACACAAGTATTGAGTAATGAATATGATACTGTATCTGATGTTTAACAAGAATTGCAATCAAATAAAAGGAAACTGGACGTATTCACAATCGACGCACACTTTATTTGTATTTTAAAAAGGAAAAAAATATCGCGCATTTCGCAGAATCAATATGAATAATAATTATAATCATAAAGTATTGACAATTATAAAGTAGTCTAATTTCTATACAGGGTGTTAAGAAAACCCTGTCCGACCCGAAAGGGTGTTATAGGGCTAACAATCACATGCCCAAATAAAATATTAAATTTGAAATATTTGTGATAGTAACAATAATAATGAATTTTGAAATAAATATTTTTTGCCTCAATTTTTCCTAAATTTGAGATTAAAACAAAAATTACAGCTCCATTTTTGTCGGTATTATTGGCGGCCTTTTGTTTTGATCATTTGGCAGCATCTGTGACGATGTCAAATCCCTCTCTCAATTTTTGGGAAAAAAATATTTTTTTTGTTATTTTTTTTTATTTCCATTTTTTTTCAAATCAAATCAAATCAAATCAAATCAAAATTTACTATTTAATTTTATTACATTAATGTAATCAGATATCGATACCAAACAACACCTTCACGGATCGGACAGGGTTTTCTTAACACCCTGTATAAATTAGTAGGTAAGGACAACTTAACCTATTTATGAATGAACATAATTAATACCTATTACAAAGTAATTGGCACGCGTTTTGAGCGTGTGCTCAAATGACTAACATCAAGCGTCTCGTACGTAATGTTTTTGTAACGAATACGTCAGAATTCAGGAATTCGATAATACTGGCATAACCTGGGTGTTAATTTTACTACTAGGTATCCTTGTTTAAAAGAAATCTTTATGATATTTAAGCTATTTTAACAGACTTCAGAAGGAATAAAATATTATACTGCCTCGTAGACTGCCTCGTTGGCCTAGTGGCGCTAAGCGCGACTGCTACGCTAGAGGTCTTGGGTTCGATTCCCAAGTCGACCAAGGTATTATTGGGTTTTTCTATGATATTCTCAGTAGCAGGTCGGAGTTTGGATTTGTGCCCGGTTAGTGGTAATAGGCTCGCCCCCTATTACATGGGACCTAAACATACCGGCGAACTGTGGGTGTACATTGGTACACCTCTGCCTAACCCTTCGGGGATACAGGCGTGATGGTATGTTATGTTTTTTTTTAATGATATTTAAGCTATTTTAACAGACTTCAGAAGGAATGAAGAACGATTGACGAAAAAAGTGGATAAGGCGAGTGTGAAAGAAAAAAGGCCAGGTCAAGAGTACCCTAAACCAAAGAGCATGTATGAAGGGAATAATGAAAGTGGAAGAAGCGAAACAAGTGTCTAAGGATCGTAGCAAGTGGAAAGAAGTGGTCTCTGCCTACCCCTACAAGGGGAAAAAGGCGTGATTATATATATGTATGTACTTCAGAAGGAGGCGGTTCTTAATTCATCTGTATTTATTTGTCAACAATTAGGTATTATTCAACAATCAGCTAGTTTACGCTCGCTTTGTAAAAGACCAATCATAATGTATCAATAATCTGTTAATCTTCAAGCCAAATGCTGTAATTGGTTGTAAGTGTCTTTGCCAAACAATCAGATTCGTTAAAAAATAAATGATAGATGTTATATTGAAACTGTTACTAACTAATAATAATGATAATAATATTCCGGGACAACTCACACACGGTTATCTGATCCCAAGCTAAGCAGAGCTTGTGTTATGGTAACCAGGCAACTGATAAAAATACTTATATATTTCTAAATACATACATATTATAGATAAATTAACTGTAGGATTGTTGTATTTATTTGTGTTCAGATATCGATTAAATACTTAGTCTACATGCGCGTGTGTGGGTATGTCGGCGCTAAATAATATGACTAAGTTCACCAAAACTTTTTAAATTGTCATTGCCGTTCAAATAATAAAAATACGTCACAATTAGTTTTAAGAATCATCAGTGGTAAAATGTGTAAGTAGCTCAAGCAATTTTAGTATTACAGACCATAGTAATAAAGTCGATTTTTCTTTAATTTAGAAGAACAATAGAATCGGTATGTTTATTTCGTTTTAATGACGACAGATATGTTTACAAATTTAAAAATATAGGTTTGTAACACATTTCTGTGATGTTGAAACATATTGAATTCAGCTATATAAGTATGAAGTTCTGAGAGATAACAAGTAGTATTGTTAATTATAATTTAGTTGGGTATTAACATAGCATCAAATGAATTATGTGATAACAAAGTTTCACTACCAAAAGCTCAATTTTAATAATGAATCATAAAGTAAGCTTATCATTCGATAAATTATTAATTTTAATCTAGAGTGTTTTATGTTATTATTCTGTAAACTATTTTACAGGAGAATTCACCATTCTCAAAAACTTTGAAAATCCTCAATACAATTCTGATTTATTATTACTTTTAAAATTGTTTTCTCCCAAACGAAGACTAATTTCCACTTACGATCTTCAAAGGCGTCATTAACGAAACAAATATTATGTTATACCAACGTCAAAAGTTCACTAAACAACAATAAACGGACATAAACAAAAACGGGATAATCCTACGTCATAATATCCAGAATCCTTAATGTTTTTGTAGTTGAGAGCTACTCATTGTAATGACCCAAAGGTTTTTGTTAAGTTCTATGGAAACTGGAATAAATAAGCAGGCGAAATATTATAAAAGAAAAGAATGGAATCAAACAAATTAACATTTCTGATATGTTGAAAAAATTTAGCTAAATGTATGTACGAGTTTCTGAAAGATAACAAGTAGTATTGTTAATTAATAGTACAAGATAAGGTCAACAGAAAATATCATTTAATTCCTTGTTATATAATCATTATTTGACTACTAGCAAAAAGTTGGTATAACCTTCCATTTCCTTCAATGGGGAAACCAGGATTAAAGAGTCCACTTGTAACACTATTCTCGCTTAAGATTTATCAATCAATTGACACCGTTCACAGGCCCGTATCTTGTCTCTCATTGGTGGAGAATGACAGATACACCTGATGCGAAACTAGCGCCCCAAGCGGATTTTTATTTCACTACAATACCCATTGAAAACAAGTGTGGCTATATCCTTTAGGCCTCGAGCTCATGTCACCTGGGCCTACCTACCACTTGATAGAGTATGGGTTTTATCCATGGATAAAACCATCTGATCTTATCTTATATCTTATGGGATATAAGATAAGATCAGATGGTTAGATCTTATATCCCATGGGATATAAGATCTATTTGGATAACATTTAGACCCTAAAGCTGATAGCTATAAGGCTGATTTTCCGTTGTTATCCTGAGAGAGGCTTTTACTGTTCATCAGACTACGCCATACCAGTTTACAGCATAAGTCCTTCCTAACTTTTATTCAGGCGAATATAAGATTTTATGAACTTTCGTTAGAATGTTATTAGTTTTGCAAAACGTTTAAATGTAAACTATAACAAAACTATAACCTTCTATAGATTGTATAATAATATATTGTAAAATATACAGAAGTTGTCTCTGTTTAACACAAGTGCTTTAGCTAAGTTTGGTTCTGAGCAATGTATGTGATGTTGTCCTCATTTATTTAGTTTGCAAATAGCTGCAAGATTTTAAAATTAAGAAGGATCCTATTTAGTTAATTTTCCTTATTAAGCTTATCCTTATATTTCACTCAATAAATCTGGGAATACCATACTAAAATAGGATTCAGGAAAACTTAAACATTTGTAGTTATAAATAGTCCATTATTTTGGTGACGATAAATACACTTAAAATAGTATTTTATCTGTCATTAATTAGCCAATTATTTGGAATTTGGTGTCATTAATATAAAGGCAATTAGGCCTTTTAAAACCGGACCATTTAGGCATATAATAATGATGAATTGAAATTATAATTTAATCGTGAATCATTTCCTTTCACATCGTCATTTTCCAAGTAATTTATGTTATGGTAAAACCATTGAAGTGTGTTATTGACATATTAGGTTGACATTTACAAAAGTTTTAAGGTATTTTATTTAGTAACGTTAAAGTTAAGTAGATAACAGACTATAAAAGGTTTTTTAAAAATGTAATACATTCTGGCTTTCGCCGTTGTATAATGTAATCAACTGCTTTTCAAAAGACTACCAGAACAATTTTGAGTAACAATAATTTTCCCGTAGCACGCAGTATTCATATACTTTAGATTTGATAAGGTACAAAAGCGCCTTCGTCAATAATAAGTCCACTGAGAACTTCCACCAATGATACTCGTAAATACAAGTAACTATGTCTTAACAATCTTCTCTTTATCTGCAAAGTTGTATCGAAATACGTCGAGCAGTTTAGGACATATTTCCAGACCGACAGACATTATGCTTTACATGAATATTTATGAACTTAATAACCAGTACACACAAAACTAGAGCTAACACGACTACATATACATAGTTACAGAGTAACATACAGAGTAGGTATATACAGGACTTTAATGGACGTTAACTAACGTACTAAGCGCAACAAACACGACAATTATTTAATGACAACGGTTTTATGACATCTCATTTAAAAGTAATCCTTAAGGTAAAGGAATAAGGTTGGTTTTTGAAGTTAGTTAGTGGAGTTTAAGGCAGTGAGCTTAGAATACAAATCAATATTAAATGTTATGAAAAATATTTAGCTTTAAGTGCATGCACTGGATGTAGTCCCACCCTCCCGCTCTCATGCATATGCAAAAATACACGAAAATATATATGGGCTTTCCTGCATGCGCATATTGCATGAGGGTGGGAGGGTGGGACTGCATCCTGCTTCCAAGCTTGGATAATTGTAGCGGAATTAAAGCTAAATATCTTTCATAACACTTAAAGTCATGGATTTCCGCAAAGTAACGCCTGATTCTATAACTTACAAATCAATAATTTTATAAAAACATGGAAAAAAAAAAAATATCCCGAAACTATCCCATATCAAAAGTTTGGCTTTCCTATAATACCTTAAATGAATCATTTTTCCCGGTGATTACTACACTTTTATTAATTATTATTTATTAACTTTTAAACTATCGCGCTGCATTTTTATAGTAATATAATTCACGGGAATAAGCGCGTACATGCATAAATACCTTTTTTTGGGGCTTGACGTTACGCGCTTATTCCCGTGAATTATACTACTATAATTATTATTTAGTTCTAGTCGTCATTAAATATTTATCGTGTTTGTCACAGTAGCATTTGGACGATACTTAGCGTATTTTAGGCGCGGATCTGTCGTTGCAGTGTTTGTTGCGGCGTAGTGTTGCGCCGCGCTTTATTTGTTCCATAAGTGATGTGTGACACGCTCGTGGGTCCGGCTGTGGATATAAAGGGTTATGGATCTTAAGACTAATAAAAAATATATTTTCCAGGTGTAAATTAATTCGGTGTGTCGCAGGGTAGCATCACAAACATTCAAGTTCAACCTACTTATAGAAAGAATAGACACATATTTTATCCACATAAATATGTTTATTGCATTTACAGTATACCAATGATTGTCCCAAGGTTGATTGATACCAGCCACAAGTTAAAGCTTGTAATTTTATAGATATGGTTTGTAAATCTGTCGCAAAAATAATGGTTGGTATTAAGACACTCAGCATAGAGATTTTTTTACAAAAAATACCCGTTAATGTGAGTGTGAAGCCTGTCCTAAAGTGAGATATGTACCTGTGCATGTGCACTGATCATGTCGCGCACGCACTTGGCGCGCGACGAGTCCAGCTGCCGCCGCTGCTGCTGGATGGTGGCCGACAGCTTGTCTAGGAATGCTGGCTGGACGGCACTTGGAATTGTACCTAGAAATAAACAGATTAGATAAAAAAATAACTACAAATACTACTGTGTAAACTTAAAACAGTTCACGACCAGACTTAGTACAAGCACTTGTGGATCAGACAAATATTTGTCATATGCGGGGATCGACCACTCAGCACGTCGCGCACAATGGTAGTAAGCATAGCCTTAACCATTTGGTTTTCTATCGATGTATGTGTAAATTTAAGATTAGTGATGACACAATAATGTATAAAAACCAACTTTAATGAAATTTCTATTGGACAAACTCTAAATAGAAATGAAATCAATCCACAATTATCGTGGATATCGTGTCACAAACATAAAAAATACATGCCGTCGAATTCAAAATCCCTTTGAAGTCCGTTAAAAGTACTAACAAATAGTTGTATATGTACCTTTTCCCTTAGCAGGCGGATCAGCAGCAGTGATAGTGGAGATAGCGCGTCGCGACGTGCGCGGGGAGAGCTGCGGCGCGAGCTTGGCGCTCAGGCTCGCGATCAGCCCGCCTTCTGGAACATACCGGCTTTGTAACAAACATCATGGATGGGACGGCTTCCAGTCATACCGGATTCAGCTGAATGCCGCTTATCTGACCTCCACAACCCATGTTACTGGGAAACACAGTATCCCACAGTAAGACTGGTTGTCAGAATTGACTTAACGACTTCCAAAGATCTTCGTATGACAGTCGGAACCAACTGCTTAACGTGCTATCCGAGGCAAGAAGGAGTCTCGGTATGTTCAGAAAACGGTCACCCATCCACGGACCAAGTATTGATCAAACCGTACGACTTACACTTAGCCACGAGCCGCACGATAAATAATTTAAATAAAAAAAAAATACATTTTTAAACTATGTAGACACATAACAATTCACAAATAAACTGGAAATCAGACTGACTGACACCGTTTTGGTTTATTACATAAAATATTTTTTCACGGTAAATACAAACTTTTCATCGCGTCGTGCCGCGACATGCTGTTGAAGCCGCGATTCTTAAGGGTTAGTGTGTATTATATTATAATACAGTACTTACGTTCCAAATGATGTCGGTCCGCGCTGTGCGAGCGAGCCGCGATGTTCTTTCTCAAGGCGAGCGGGCTGAGCGCGTCGTGCCGCGACATGCTGTTGAAGCCTGCGATTATGTCTGAAGGCTGAGCGTATATCGTGTTCTGGTATTTCTTCTGGTCTTGTTGTGTTTTGAACCCTGAGGAGTAAGGTATAAGGTTGAGGTTAGATTGTATTTATTTTTTGACTTGTAACATTTAAGATGGGGAGACGAGCCATGGGGCGAGCCTATACCTTCACCGTAGATAGCTGAGAGAGAGAGGGAGATATATAGACATCTCACCGGTTTGTCCGTAGTGAGAGTCGCTGGACATCCGCGGCCCGAAGCTGGAGAACGAGTTGTTCTCGCCGTAGCTCGGAGTGGAAGGAGACGAGCCATGAGGCGAGCCTCTACCTTCACCGTATATAGCTGTGATAAACAAATAAATAAGATTTAAAATCAGCTAGACCCACAGTACTACAGCCTAGCCTTTTTCCAAGCTATGTGGGGGTCTGCTTCCACAGTACAGTGAAGGCAAATCTAATAAACAACAACTATGATTGTGCGTCGTTTCGTTGAGTTCCTATGGCCTCTGTCTGGCTCTATTATCAGACCAGCTTGTCACCGCACCGATTTAATCTTATGTCAATCGGATGTCAAGAAGTGTTTCCAATTTAGCTTGAAATATTTGACCCTAACATACATACACTGCAAGTTAAATAAAAGCTAGCTAATAATAAGTTATTATTTTTGCTAAAAATATATAACTTAAGAACAATTTACACAGTGAGGTTCACGTTCAAAGTCAGTTCTGCAATCGATTTAATTACATTTTACTTTAATTCAAGTTATTTTGTACTAGTAAAAGATAAAAATGTTCAGTGGAACTTTACATTTAAATATTGTACAGTAAAAATAATTTTTTTAATAAAAAGAAGTACACTCACCCGAATTACTATCCCTAAGCAGATCCGAATTGGAGCTATTCAAACTATTCTTCCTGACATACATAGAATTCTCTACATACGCCATAATCCTATGCCCCGTTTGTCCATAAATAGGATTTAGATTTCCCGTACTGTTCAAACTCGTGCTTGAAGAGAAATTGCTCTTGGCTTGTTGGAAGGTGGTGAGTGAGGGTTGAGTGGGCGATGGCGGGTTAGCGTTTGTCTGTAACTGTTGTAGACTGCGGCGGACGATGCCGGGAGATGCGGGCATGTGTTTCAACTCGGTTAGTTGTTTCACCGTTTCTGCTACGTTGATGTGGGCTGGAAAAAGGATTTGTTTCTAGTAAATGTAGATAAAAAATTTCTTTATTTTTTAGAAGGGAGGACCGGCAAAAGTGTATGAAGCATGGGCTAAAGAGCTTTTAGTTTTTTACAGAGAGATTTGATGCTATCCGCTATGGACAAAATTGTAGAGCTTAAAAAATTCTGTCCAATGACATCGCTCAACTTTGCTCGTTACGCCAAATGCCGGTCCTTTATTTAAAACAAATTCTGGATGTTTTAAAAGCTTTGTTCAATTTAATAGAATTTTTAATTTGAATTTAATATTTTGGCAAATGTGGTGGGAAGCAAAGGACTATTGTGAAGAATACTGTTCGCGTGTGACGGTAATGTAGCCAAAATAAATAATAATATACATATTGCGTGACATGTAACTTCTGTTTATAACCATTGTCTTAAAACGTGTGAGAACCAAAAACAAAACAGTTTATTAGCATACAATAAACATAATGCAACCATTTCCGAAAATTTACTGCTTGTACCCCGAGCAAAAGCAAATAAAATCGAAAAATAGTATTAAAACAAATCAACGAGGATAAATATGTTCAATTTAGTATAACGCATCCGATCTAAATATCAGAATTTTAAATGGGAATTATTTCTAGTTTGGTCTAATTTCTCAGATATTTTTTCTATCCTTTACAGCTTATTACACTATCCTTAATTGCAAACTGTCAAAGCATTTGATTTGTTCGTATTAAGGACAACTGAATGAGATTACATCTTCCTAAATTCAGAACTGATATCATTCAGGATAGTGTAATAAGCGCATAAAGGTGAGGCAATATTTGTAATGCTAGTATCTACAATTAATGCTACATAATAAAAGTAGTGCAGGTATTATACAGTCATAATCACCAGCGTCGTCCGGCTGCAGAAGGAAGGCCGGTGGCGGCGGCAGCTCGGCGTCTAGACCGGGGCTTGCTGTGTTCTGTAGATAAAGTATTAATTAGGCTTAAATGCTCATTTACAGTGGTCGTTAACTAAGGGGTTATACCGCATGCGAGGAGGCCCGCAAGCGGCTTAACAACCAAAGAAAGACATTCGTCGGTTCTTACTTGATATCTTTCGCATCAAATGTGGTTCCTAACAACAGTGACAAACCAATTCTATTATAATACAATTGGCGCCTTGTATAATAGTTACAGCAAATCCAGAACAATTAAAGTATATGTATTTGTTCATTCGAATACATGTGAAATTGCATTGTGATGTGTAACGCCTTACACAAACATGGTAGCAAATGTTATGATAAAACATTGCTGCTTTTATTATACAGTA
Source organism: Autographa pulchrina (assembly GCA_905475315.1). Lineage (NCBI taxonomy): Eukaryota > Metazoa > Arthropoda > Insecta > Lepidoptera > Noctuidae > Autographa > Autographa pulchrina. Next base: position 1,903,555 of record FR997786.1, on the reverse strand, counting down.
ATTCGATTTTCCCAAAAAATATAGATTTTACACATTTTGAATAGAAATTTAAAGAAATCCCTGTTAACTCGGTAATATCCATTTCTTAACCTGGATTTGAAATTCTAATTTGAAACTCAAATTTACATTCAAAATGCACACTTTTTGGCTGCATCTCCAAACACTTTACTCCTATAAAACACCTTATCTTCTATACTATTTCTATTATAGTTCCAACTCACTTGTATATAGGGCGGTCGTTGCGGCCTCGATATGGACGAGGAGCGACGCACCGGCGGCGGCGGCTTGCCGAGCGAGCTGGATGAGCCGCGGCGAGACCATACTGTTGCTGTGAATGATAGTACTGATTAAATATATGGAACAAGGAGCGAATTATGTTTATATCGGAGCTCCTGTGTCGTATAGACTATAGATGTCGATAATTTTTGAAATCAATGGGCAATTGCCGGAGTTATTGCTAACTGTAAAGGGTTCCGCGAATTGTGCACATCCTACTTTTAAGGTTCTAAATAAATTAGGCATCAATACATGAGTTGATACATTGTATATAAATGGTTCCAAATATAAAGACTATAGTTCTACTAAAGATAATTCTGGTAATCCTTTTCATAAGGTTTTTATATACTACGCCGATAAAGTCACAAGTTATAGCTAGTCTTGTAAACTGGCAAAAACTTCATCTTTAAAAGGTAGCTGTTCTATTGTAAATAAAAATGTCAGTATCCATTACAGACATTGTTTCGGGTAGTAAACAAAACTCTAAACATTTATGCAGGGTTTTTAACCAATGTAAAAAGTAAAGTTTTAGCATACTACTCCTCCCGATTTAGTTAAACACCATAACACACAGTATCAAGTTAATACATGGTGTCTCAAAAATATTGATCCAACGTAGTCACTTATACGTAGATCAGAAAGTATTTGGTTGTCACATTTAGAACCACAACTTTTATTTAAATAAACATTATTTACATTAATAAAAAAGTAACACTTAACAACCCGTATTACATAATTTAGTTGAGCTACTTAATTCACATCAAACTCTACGCCTCTGAACACACTTTTAAAAAACATCCGTTAGGTCCAAAACTAAAATACGCAACACTCAAGCCAAAATCGAAAACAACATACAAGCGAAATATAAAATCCAAGAATAAATACAAAACATTAAGAAAAACACTTAAAAAACCTTACCTCCAATATACATTCCGCTATATTCACTTGAATACCTAGAAAGAACTAATCGACTTACATTTAAGAAGCACAGTAGCGCCACCTATGTGTACCTATGTGAGTTACGAAAGCCAAATATGTATCAATATTTGTAAATAGTGTCGGTCTAGTGTTTGTTAGCTAGTCAGATAGTAAGGCAATGGGTTATGTGAGAATTTACGGTAGGCAAAAGACTAGCATATGACTAGATATAAAACGAGCCTTAGAGATGTATAAGGTCGAAATATTTTATATTACAGAAAGGGAAATAATCACAATGCAATTTTCCACTGCGGACTCATAAACGGTAATCATTATGTTTGAATGATGTTAGGGCTCAACCCTGTAGATGTGAAGTAAATGAAAGCTTAAGGAGAGGTATTTAAAATATGAATATATAGCAAAAACTACACAATCTTCTTCTGGTATTCGATACTTGATGACCTAACAGCTAGCTAACATTATACATATACGATGGTTTTAAAAGTTCCTCCCTTATATACCTGTTTACAAATGGTCGATGGTAGCGAAATCCGGTGTCTCACTGGCTTCGTATAGACACCTGACTGTCGTCAATAGAAAACATCCTAGCCCTTCCACCAAAATATCAGGATGACATCTTACCAGTCATAGACAGAGGTCTCCTCTTAGGTACCGCCGGCTTTTTCCCGATGGCAGCGAAAGCCGGTATCTCGCTGGCTTCGTCTAGACACCTGACTATCTTTAATATAAAATATCCTAGCCTCCACCAAAATATCAGGATGTCATCTCACCGGTCATAGACAGAGGTCTCCTTTTAGGAACCGCCGGCTTTTTCCCGATGGTCGCGAAAGCCGGTGTCTCACTGGCTTCGTCGAGACACCTGACGGCTTCTTCTAGACTCCCGAGAGATATCGAGAAACTCTCGCGGGCGGCCGCTACGGAGGCGTCGCTGTCTCGACGAAGAGTCACGATCTCTGACTCGACTAGGCGGCAAACAAATTGCATGCAAAGCGTATTACAACAAAAATAAAGGAAATTATTAAAGTGAATGAGAAAAAGTGCGTTGTTAAAAATCTACTGATGTAAAAAAATGTTTATAACTAAGTCAATCAATATTTTAAAAAGAAAATTGGTATATTCTTGAAATTAGTTACATTCGACTTTAAGAACTGAAAAAAAGGCGGATAAAACCGCGGGATAAAACTAGTATTTAATAACACATTGCAAATTAGATAAAGACAAAATTTCAATACATATTCGTTCATTAAAATGTATGTGTAATCAAGTTTAAACAAAATAATTTTATTTTAACACAGAATGATTGAGGAAAACTAAAAATGGAATCTAAGTGAACATAAATAGAATTGAAAACTACTACAGGCATAGATAAAATCTAATGAACACAAATGCACACGACACACTGCTAATCTAATAGAATTCTTACTACTATGAACATAAGGACTATTATCACTCGACACGACATTAATCTAACATGATTGCACTAGGATGATGTGGGTTCTATATATAACTAGCTGACCCACCAGACGTTGTTCTGTCTTAACTATGAATATTGAATTCTGCCAATTCTATGTCAAACGTCAAAAGGTTACATCAAAAAAGTTTAGGTTGGATTAGAAATAATTGTATATTATGGTGGTTCAATAATCTTATTTTTTCTAATTTTCCTCGCAATTTACTAAACTTTTTCTTTCATAAGAACCTTCTCCTGACAATTACAAACAAAACAAAAAAAGAATTAGTGAAATCGGTCCAGCCGTTCACGCGTGATGCCGTGACCAAGGGAAATAGGGATTCATTTTTATATATACATAGATATGTAACGTTCAAGAAGTTATATAATCTAATGAGTATTTTTATCACTGGTTTTCTTTGTTGAAGGTCCATACTATAAATTATTTAACTTTATTATTCTTCATTGTATATTAAATACACTGAAGGACCTTAGGTTTATGTTCGTCAAAAATTACACAGCAGAGGTATCTCAAGTCAAAATAAATTCCTTGGCTTGATAATAAAATGAATAATAAAAAAATATTTTAGTATCTAAATGCAGAACTGATATCAACAAGACACTAAGTGTGGACTGCAGACAATTAGTAACCTAATCATCATAGGCTTAGAGTTGTAATTTGTGTAACAAATAAATTAGCTAAAACCGAAACGTCACAACCATTTCTTTCAATACCTAGATCAAATAACTAGAATTATTTTCCCCATCATCCTAGCACCACCACACAATCTAAACACTACCCTACACTACACACATAAGGTCGACATTCGCTCACCATCCGCGTGCTGGACCTGGTGTTGGTGGGCGTGCTCCTCAGCAGCGAACGCGCCCTGGCTGCCATAGCCGCTTGATGATTCTAGTGACGACTCGCTGGCACTGCTTTCTGAGCAGACCTAGAAAAAAAAAGATAATTAAAAATTAATGTTTATGCAACTTGGGGCATATTTGCCCAGCAGTTGGGCACTAAATAGGTTACATAAAAAAATATATAACTAATAGGTTAACTTCTCCACACGAAGACAGGGCAGAAGTGGGACGAACATTATTCTTAAAAAAATTGCATGATATACATGATATTTACAATTAATAGCTAGGTACAATTTTGATCACATAAATATGAAAAATCGTCAAAATCAGCCTGTTTGTTTAGGAACTAGCGCCAATGATGTGAACACTGCGACAATCCGTAAAAAAAAAAACGTCTTGCTATGGGTTACAGTTTTACCCAGTAAAATAGGGAGGTCAGCCATGCAACTGCTCCATGGCCTCCATGTAAAGTATGGTATTTAATAATACACATTTATTTAGTAATTTGGCTATTATATATTTTGACATAACGATGATATAAATGCTTCTTAAGGACTACCTATTGTATAGAAGTAATAAGCATTAAGTGATTGATTTTCAAGCAATAAATTATATTGGCTAAACTAATACAATTTATCCGCGCAATTTAAATAATCGCATATTATTATATAATTTCGCAGTGCGGAGCGCGCTCGGTAAAGGACGCGCCCACTGCATACGAATATAATAATAAATATTAATTAAATTATATTCGCGATTTGCGCGGCATAGGCCGGCGCACGTTACAATGGCTTTGAGTTCCGAGCAACTCATAGCTAATGAAGTGTTGGCGTTCTTACAACACGCCATCGACACCATGGACGAGATCAGCATCATCCAGATCTGCAAGTCCAATTTTAATGCAGAGGAAATAACATCGGCGAAAACTCTGCTGTATAAGTCGGTCGGACAGATCGACAGAATGCCATCCCGCCGTAAGGACGACAAGGGTGAGAAGAGTCTTCAGGACATCATAAATCTCCTGAAGACCACGGATCCTGATGACGTGCCGTCGTTTGTGGCGAAAAACCTAAACAGGTTGCCGCCAGTGACATTTGACCACGTTGATGTAACCAGGTTGCTCAAGGACATCACAACCCTGAAAGCCAGCCTGGCGGAGGAGGTGTTGAAGTTGGAGGCCTCGCAAGACACCATCAGTGAGCTACGTGCCGAAGTAACATCATTGCGTAATTCGCTGGCCGTAAGTAGTTCACCGGAGGTCAATAACATCAACACGCGTCGCGGCGCATGCAAAGTTGTGTCAGCAAGTTTCAGGAGCGCGACACCTGAGACACAGCCGTCGCCTACGTCCCGCCCCGCGCCTCCCCCCGCGGAGGTGTCGCCTGTCGTCGTGACGTCAACGCCTCAACGTCACTACGCCGCTGCTGCTGCCCGCCAGACACCCAAAGCGAGCAATTTATTGAGGACCGAGAAGGCTACCGGGAGCACCCGCAACGAACGCCTTCCTAGTGCGGCGTTACCACGTCAGCCGGATGAAGAGGGCTTTACTAAGGTCGAGAGAAAGAAGAAAAGGCCTCCTCATCACAACCTGTGTGGCACCGCACCGACTGAACATGTCCTGCGCCCTGCTGTTCCTGTGGCGCATGTGTATGTGTCCCGTCTCCACTTCACCACGAAGGCCTCCGACGTGATGGAGTACTTGGAGATGAGAATGAAGACCCGGTTTGTGGTCGAGAAGTTGGAATCGCGCAACACAGTTAACTTCAACTCGTTTGTTGTACGCGTCCCGACCGATCGACTATCGGCGATTCTGAAAGAGGAGCTATGGCCGAAAGGGGTAGTATTTAGGAAATTCCGCGGCCGCCGGCGTCCTCCGGATGTCACAACACTTGCGTCACACGTCGCGAAAAAGTGACTTAGTTATAAGTTTATATTGTATGTATGTTAGTCTGTAAGGTATATATAATATGGGCCTCTGTAAGCTTTGTTTAGCATTGTTTTATATTGCCTGAAATAAATGATTATTATTATTATTATTATTATTATTATTATTATAGAAGGATTTCAATAATTGTATATTTAAAGTGTAGTAAATATGTCATTGTTCCATATATTATTATTTCCTTATTATTATTAGGAGTATATTTTATTTATATGAACTACTAGCTATGCTCATTAGTATTAGTATTTTTTCTTTATTTTAAATTATTATTAGTATTTTTTCTTTATTTTATTAACGTAGTTTTATTGCGTTGTTGACGCATATATTTAATCAATAATGTACAAATAATTGTAACAATTTATTTTTTAAAAGAGTAACCTATGGAGTTTCTTGCCGGCTCTTCTCCATAGGAAGGACACTTTGGAACCGAGCAACTAGAGTCAGTAGATTTAACGTAACGTTTCTTGAGCGCCTTTTTTATTTGGTTTATAAGAAATAAAAACATTTTGATTTTGATTTTTTGATTTTTGCTCCGCGGTTTCACCCGCGTGAATACCAGATCCCGTTCCCGATGTCGATGTCTTTATAGTTATTTTTTGGACAATTCACACACTATCTTTGTAAATTATAGCCTATGTGTTATTCCGATGTATAAGCTACATTACTGTAAAGTTTCATTAAAATCCGTACAGTAGTTTTTGCGTGAAAGAGTAACAAACATCCATACATCCAAACAAACTTTCACATTTATAATATTAGTAAGGATGGTGTTTTAAAATTACATGTTTCAAGAGCAATGAACCTGTAATTTATTTTTCCAGACATAATCTAACATAGTTACAATAACAATATCTTTATCCCAAACTACCTATGTCGGGGTCGGCTTCCAGTCTCACCCGACTCGCCTCAAAACCGTATCATACCTCAACTACCTATATCACCTCCACAACCCTTACTGCCTACATCTATCTGAGATTTACGCGAATGTTAGACATTGAAATAAAACTACTTTAAACAAATTGTATTGTGGTTAATTCTACAAAGGCGTCGAAACGTCGGGAACTAAAATCAAAATCAAACCGCGATGGAATCCGTTTAGTCAGTCTCATCAGATTCTGCTCAAAACGTTTTTACATAAAACAACTGCCTATCAGTCCACCTGACTCCCTGCAACCCAAGGAGCCCTTACCACCTGGTAGTGATTTGCAGTGGCCTGTCTGGAAAGCACTCAATCGACTGCGAACCCAGGTAGGTCGCTGTAAACACAACCTCGCAAAATGGGGAATAATCGATCCCCTTCATACCGAATGCGAATGTGGAGCTCTCAACCAAACCATGTCCCCAATTTTAAATAGCCCAAATTGTCCGTACACCTGCACTTTGGATGACTTAAAGCACGCTAACGACGCTGCCATTAATGTCGAAACTTACTGGGCCAATATACTCTAATTTAAATCTACCATCGACACAAAAAGAAGAAGGAGAAGAAGTCCACAAACCATTCACTGAGTAACACAGCATCCCATGTCGAAACTGTCAGTATACATAAATCACATAACAACTGTAACATTGAATATTATGTAACACAGATAATTGTATTCAATTGTCATTCTCATTGAGTTTAACAAACATTTGTAACAAACAGGAATTGTTACAGAGTTTACGCTTAACGTATAAGGATTGTGTACCGGCGGTAATCTTAAAAAATTTCATACTGAACAATGATATGTTTGCTCATTTTTAGAGGGCGATTGACTGGTTTTGATACTTTAAACTTTGATTTTTTTCTTAACATGTCAAGATGGTCAATTTTTTTGAAGTGAAAACTTCTTTATCGTCTTTGTACACTTTTTTTGTAATGGGTAAAAAATGTTAAACTCGCGTCAGGTCACGTGACCGAAAATTCGTAATACGGATGGAGAGTAGACAGCATTCCAAAATATCAAACATGCTCAACGTTAATATTCAAGTTTTCACTTCTGCCGGCACTCCCGGAGTGCAACCCGTCGTCTTTTTTTTTTAAAGCAATATATATATTACATACTGGCGATTTATATTCTTATCTAGCGCCTTTTTCAATAAAGAATTAAACTCTTATGATAACCCTGTCAAAAAATAAAACCATTCTAAAAAAAGACACAATAGAAAAATAAATAATTTAATTAAGAAAGTTTTTAATTTGTCTTCCAAACAAGTACCTACCTATTTTTATATAACTTACATAAATTACTTTTCGCTCATGTGCAATAAAAAGCATTCGTGCGCAAAATTAATTGATGATCAGCTGTGATAATAATTCACTTTTGATCATTATTGAAGTTTAAATTATGCGACCTACATAATTAATTATAAATTATAACATAAACTTAGGGACTTTCTCTCTCAATTAATTAATTGAAAAAGTCAGTAAAAAATGTTTGCTTGCATTTGTGTTCTTAATTTTGCAAACTCTGGTAACTTTTCATTTTGATTATATTGAATAGTTTTTTTTTTAAGAGATTTATGCAGTTAGCCTAATCTAGACTTTGACTGCTTCACCGGACTTTGATTTATGCAAACGGAATATACATCTAACCTTCTATAGAGATAGATTTTTGACAGTTCACCTTTGAATTACAATTTCCTTAATCAAGTATCAAGACATATCACCCCGCGTATACCATCGATCTCATTGAGGGCCTCGCCATATAACCAGCGGTCACAACAGCACGTAACGTACCGTCAGTCGCGCGCCACCGTTCACAGTAAACGTTTGTTAGTTACTACACTCGCAATGGTGTCCACCGTCTTCAAAGTTTTCGTAAATGTGCTGTGAGTATTGTTTTGTACTGGAAATTTAAGTGGTAGGTTAACATACTATAAAAAAAGTTGTATTATGCACTTCTGAAATAATTTGTTTTTCATAATTAGTGTGGATACTTTTGTTTTAATATTAAGTTTTTTTACCTAAATTTGAAATGATCAAAGGAGATTTTGTGGTACTTTAAGAAGTACCTATTGAATTTGAAAGATTTTAAGGATACTTACATCTAGGAGCTCGCAACATATTAAGTACGAAACATTTAAATGTGATGAACTTTTTTTTTAATATTTTCAGGATATCTCCTTAAAAATAACTCTGTAGCATAATCTACAGTATTCTTTATGTAAAATAAATTTTACATAAAGTTATTTTTTATCATATTTTTATCAATTTTATGGCTACAAACTAAGTTGTAAATAATAGGTATTCCTAATCAATTATAATAACGAGTCAATAGTCGTAACTTTAATATTACGTAAGTGATAGTATAGCGTAGCAATAGTCTTCACGACAGTACTTCAATACAAACAGATTAATTGGGTATCTAAACCATAACGCCTTGACATTTAAAAATATTCTTAATATTTCGGGACAACTCACACACGGTTATCTTATCCCAAGCTAAGCAAAGCTTGTGTTAAAACATACTTATATATTTCTAAATACATACATATTATAGATAAATTACACCCAGACACAGAACATATGATCATGCTCCTCACACAAAGATTTGTCCTGGGTGGGAATCGAACCCACGACCTCCGGTATAGCGGTCAGGGCACCTAACCACTAGACAAACAGGCCCGTCAATTTCCTTAGGTAGATATCCATCTACCTAGGGAACTCCATACTTAGAAATCCATTTCATCCGAAATGGATTCCTAAGTATGGAGGCATACTAGGCTCTACTTCTATGACATATATATAAGAATGTCAATAGAAGTTTCTAGTAGGATGTTAATTTTGTATCCAAACATGCAGAAACAAAACACAAACTCATAGAATTTGAAACAATTGGTTTGTTGTTGTGTACATATATGCGTATATCACATATAAGCGATAAGCGTTATACGTAAGTGGTCTACGTATTAACTGTATTATGTGACCAATAATATTTTTACTTAAGTTAAGAAAATAATCTCAAACTCTTTTAAACTGTTTTGTTGCTAGAATCATGGTGCTTCTCGACCAGAGATATGCTATGCAACGTTGCTATGAATATAATTTGATATCCACCAATCATATTCATTTGCCTTCATAGCATAAAAGTGGGGGAAACGGGGACATTAATGTAAACACTGAGGACCTTATTAATAAAATCACGATGTCGATTAGCAACGGATTAGCAGATTCTAATTAAACTAACCGTGGCTAATCTACATCGAGATTTTTAATAATAAGGTTGTAAGCTATTTTTTTTTATTTAGGCCGCGTTTTATGGAGGCCTGTTATATTTTTTAACACGAGTATTTATGATTTCCAATAAACGTGGCCAATTCCGCAGCTCTTTAATAAACTAACTGTACTATGTTTAAATATTTAAGAGAAATGTTAATTTCGGTTAAAGATGACGAAGAAAACTTTAAAATGTTTTGAGTATGTAAGTACTGAAAATGTCCTTATCATTGCAAGTGACGTAAAAGTAAATGAGAGAAAATTATTGGCTGATGACGACGGCCATAAAATACTAATGAAACTGTTGCAATCACCGTTGACTCATTATTTCATTAATTTCTGGTATTTTTTAACTACAATCTGAGTCACTAAATGCGAAAGGCATGTTTTAGTTGTGTTACAACTATAATAATAAATAATAATAATAATATTCCGGGACAACTCACACACGGTTATCTGATCCCAAGCTAAGCAGAGCTTGTGTTATGGTAACCAGACAACTGATAAACATACTAATATATTTCTAAATACATACATATTATAGATAAATTACACCCAGACACAGAACAAATGATCGTGCTCATCACACAAAGATTTTTCCTGGGTGGGAATCGAACCCACGACCTCCGGTATGGCAGTTAGGGTCACTAACCACTAGACCAACAGGCCCGTCAAACTAGAACATATGTAGCTACAAAGTTTTGGCAAATCAAACTGACAAAAGTGGACTTAGTTTAGATAGAAAGAAAGATATACATTTATCAGACACAGAACACAAGACGGCAATAGGAAAGATAAAAAAAAATAGACTAAACGAAAAAAAATGTACTCAACAGCACTGTCTCACATACAATACCCAAAAGGTATAGTACCAATATGTACCTACATTTTATTTTGTCAGTTTGTAAAAAGGTCGCCTTATCCCCTTTTAAAAAGTATAGGAGACGAACTTTAGACCAAAGAACCCTTACATCTGCATTATTGAAAACCATAACAACCGATCTTCTTTTAAATCAGTGAGAGTTGTCAAAACTATATGCATTGTCCATTCACTTTGTAAAAACATGACTGATGTTTTACATACAATAATGTGATAAATACTTTTTAAACAATGACTAAATTATATTGGAGATTTGTTTAAAAACAACTACAATCACTTCCGGATTACTTAATTTGAAGTAAAAGGGTCAATTCATATTACAGCAGCGTCAAAGCGCATATACAAGTAAATATTAATCTAAAAGTTAATTCAGCCAACTCATGCGCATTGGCTGTAGCATAAATTGATCCTTAGAATTTCCAGAAGGTAACAACATATATGCATCATGATGAATATACTAAACGCTTTATACTAATAGCAATATACATACAAGTAGAAGTGGTGTGGCCCATAATCGAAAGGTTTTGAGACATGCATTGTGACGACCTCCGTGGTCGAGTGGCGTGAGCACCGGTTTCAAGGTGTCGCTAGCTCTGAGGTCCCGGGTTCGATCCCCGGACGGGTCAATGCAGAAACCAACTTTTCTACATTGCCTCGGGTCTGGGTGTTTGTGGTACCTTCGTTGTTTCTGAATGCCATAACACAAGTGCTTTAGCTACTTACTTTGGGTTCAGAGCAATGTATGTGATGTTGTCCGCATTTATTGCAAGGAACAGCTGTACATGTTAAAAAAAATAGAAAATGCTAATAATAAATAATAAAACAATAAAAAAAAACTTTTTTAAAAAAAAGAGAACCGCCTTCAAAAATCCGATTCACTGAAAAGTATTAAATAATTTTAAATGTACTGCTTATCAAATAACCAAAATATTAGGATAATAAGTATAATTATACTTCAAGCACAATTTTTCATTGTTATTTTTGGAGTCGGTGTCTGTCCTTATAATATAGTACTAAAATTTGCTATTAGCGGCTGACACCGACTCCAAACATAACAATAATAAATTGTGCTTGAAGTATAATTATACTTATTATCCTAATATTTTGGTTATTTGATAAGCAGTACATTTAAAATTATTTAATACTTTTCAGTGAATCGGATTTTTGAAGGCGGTTCTCTTTTTTTTAAAAAAGTTTTTTTTTATTTAATACTTTTTAGTGTTTGATACTTTGTTTACTTACTTAAAATGGGTTTAGTCAAGTCGAGACAATCGCGTTTAAACATCCACACATTACATACAGGTCAATCTGAGAACCTCCTTTTTTTCAAGTCGGTTAATTATGAAATACCAAAACCTTCTCCTTGGTCTAACAAACACTTTTCTGAAAACCGTATCAAAATCGGTTCAGTCAAACGCGAGATAATCGCGTCCAAATATACATACATACAAGTCAATCTGAGAACCTCCTTCTTTTCAAGTCGGTTAAATATAACATACTAAAACCTTCTCCTTGAACTAACAAATTATTTTCTGAAAACCGCATCAAAATCGTTTCAGCCAAACGCGAGATAATCGCGGACAAACATACATACATACATACAAACATACAAACATACAAACATACATACATACAGGTCAAACTGAGAACCTCCTTTTTTTTGAAGTCGGTTAAAAATCAAGTCATTCCCACTAAACGTAATCCTTATTTCTTCCACAGAATAGCGGTGAACATTCAACACAGTCAGACATGGTGAGAAATCATTTTTCTATACTTAACCGATTGCAAGGTTTCTAATCTGCGCTTTATCGGTTTAACGAAACAATATGAGAACATAAACAGCAGCAAATCATAAAATACTATAAATGTCATGCGTATTTCCCGGCTTATGTAAGAAATTCCGACGGTAATATGGGTTTTTACGTTTTAAAGAAGACGTACTATATATTTTAACTTTTCCAGTCTCAAAACTTACTTTTTACGGATTATATCGCTTTTTATTTTAGATTTTGGTTCCCGACATTCAATACCTAATATTAACCACGATATAATCCGTAAAATCTAGTTTTATTTCAATGCATATTCAGGTAAATCTCAGAAAACAATTTAACTGTCTGAGAAAAATAAATAGAACACATTTTAGATTACTTTTGTAAAAATAATAATAAGGTTATATAAATAAATAAATTAGCCTGCCTATATACGTCCCACTGCTGGGCACAGGCCTTTTCCCATATAGAGAAGGAACGAGCATTGATCACCACGCTTGCTCATTGGGGATTGGCGATTTCAGATCCCAATATTGGAATCCAGGTTTCCTTACGATGTTTTCCTTCAACGTTTGTCAGTAGTGTCTTAGAATAATCAAGAAAGTCCAAATAACTTTGAAAACGTCACATTGACGTGCCCGGGTTTGAACCTGCAACCTTGTGCATACAAATCCGTTAATTGAACCGCTAGGCCACCACGACATTTTACAATACAATTAGGTGTAAGACTATACAATTATGCTATCCAAGCATTTGCGCTACTACGGATTTTCCAAGAACGTTATGGCAATAAAAACATTGATTTCATCGTATAATACCACCGATAATATTTGTGTACTACGACTGATTTTCTTGGAACAAATCCAATTGCACGTTATGATTATACGTTTTTAACAAATAGGTATGCATTCATACTACGAATATTATAACTGATTTTGTACTAAAAAACCATATCCCACCAAAAACATTCAATGTAAAAAAAAGCCAAGTCTCTCTATGCAATTCTTCCATCGTAAAAAGTTTTGAGATCGCATAGGAGCCAAGTCCTGTACAACTTAATTTGTAATAATAAATCAATATTTTGTGACTATATCAATAGTTTTGTTTACATTACAATAACAGTGACTTGGCCATGAGCACAAGTTAAAGGTCGTTTGCTCCTTGTACAAAATCATGTCCATAATATATTATATATCATGGACATAATTTTGTAACTGATTGGAATTTGAGATCACTATGGACTAAACATGCGCCATAGTGCATGTGCAGTTCACTGATCTTGGATGATACCGACTGTCGGTTAAGGTATCCTGATATTATTTATTATTTACTTGCAACTCCTCCAAATATGCCGCTTTATATTTGTATCTTATTGTGCTCATGGCCAAGTCACTATTATTGTAATGTAAACAAAACTATTGATATAGTCACAAAATATTGATTTATTATTACAAATTAAGTTGTACAGGACTTGGCTCCTATGCGATCTCAAAACTTTTTACGATGGAAGAATTGCATAGAGAGACTTGGCTTTTTTTTACATTGAATGTTTTTGGTGGGATCTCATTTATTTTTTGTAGGTCTCTTTCTTTTCTTTTTATAAATAAACAAAATTGCTATAAAAATATTTGCTTTTTATACATAAACAAAGAACAAAGTTAACAATGCAGTCAAAATTCATATACCATGTTCTTGTAAAACCGCAAATATAAATTTGTTTCATATTATTTACTAAGGTATATAATTTATTACCGTTTTTATAATTTTCCCTTTACATGTAGCTAAAAACCTATCTTGGTGCCAAATTTGAAGGTTCTAAGTTTGCTAGAAGTACCTTAGATTTTTGATGATCGGTCAGTAAGTGAGTCAGTGAGTGACAAAATGGTGTAACTTTGATCGCTCATAACTCGTAAACTATTAGTTCAAATGTCATGTAATTTTGAGGCTGAGCTTGTTTTAATACTTACTCTAGGTCATCGAAAACCTAAACCCCTAGCTTTGTCCGTATCGATGATACAGGGGGGGTGAAATAGCCGCGAAACGCTTCGAGAAAAGAATGGTACGGCCGTGCCCGTTTTGCTCGAGACTTGGCTGGGGCACTGCCGTGCCCCCAGATAAAACTAAAAAATTAAAAAGTGTTGTTGTTGTGTCTATAATCATGTGTAAACTTTTGTGCAATAAATAACAATATTAAATTGATTTTAATTGATTAAATAAATAAATTATATTATTTCCAGTCCCATAGACGACGTAACAGAACTGAAGGCAGCATACAAATCTGGAGAGATCTTGGACCAAGCCCCGCCGCAGATAACTCTGGACAAGATCAAAACGAAGCTGAAGGAGAGTGAGATCTTCGACTGGGAGGACCCCACTCTCACCGAAAGGGAGAAGAAAGAGATGAACAAGCTGTTCGATGCTGTTGAGATTATGGTGAGAAGATTTCTATACACATTTGGCATAAAGATAGTAATTTCGCCGCTAACAGTCATATTGCGTGACCCAACGCGCTAGAGCAAAGAGTTAGTAAAATAACTATAGCCATCAATAAACTTTAACTATTTCCACCAAGTTTCCGTGAGACAACAGAATTACATAAGTTCATAACCACATTAGACAATTTACTGCAATTCAAAGCTATATTCGTCCTGATAGCGCCACGCTATTCTATTCAAGCTACCAGGGGCCCGAGTCTGCTATTTACATCTGCTTGAATCGTCTGAGTGGGTGGGGCTAGTGGGACCATTTTACGATAATTGGCATTCTACTAACTGTCAAAACGTCACAATTGGCCATTGGAACGATTGAGCCGAGAGTTGAGTGAATATGACCGATGGCCGGTACAATTTCGTATTCCGCTATTTTTTGACAGCAGTTGCATAGAGTAGGATGTAATATGTTACTTAAATTTGCTTTTGACTCTCATATCTATGGCTAAACATTTTTATTTTTCATAGACAATGTGTCAATTTCAACGAAAACTTTCCTTTTTTAAAACATAATTATCCTTATTTACAAGTTTTTAATAGATATTACATATTGTATGGGCTTTTACAATTAATTAGTATTCAAAAAACAATTAATACAATTTTTTGCAACATAAGAAACGATTATTAATAATTAGTGCCAATCGGTGTTGCCTATTAATAATTACAAAATGTTTGATACTTTTATTTTTAATTTAAATTGACAACACCGCGTCCCACTCATGCCACTCATGCCAATGATTGTTGTTGGCTTAACTGAATACGAAAATTAGGCACATATTGGGTTGACACTATCATCCCACTATGATCACACTGACACGGAGTGTAAATAGCAGACTCGGGCCCCAGCAATAATTCCGTGTAAAAATAAAATTGTATGTGCTGTATTTTATAAAACGATAAATTGTTATTTTAAAGGTTGGGAACATATTTAAGTCAATTGGTTCGAATTCCCACTGATTTATGTGAAAATTATTAATTAAACAACCATTATACTATTACAGACGGCATCCCGCAACCGGCAGCCGACCAGCGTACAGAACATGTTCTCGTCATTGCGGCTCGTGGAGAGAGTCGTCAAGAAACAGCTGAAGGAGGGACAGATATCAGAGGCTTTGGCTTCCAAGTTCAACTGGTCTAACGTAAGATAACGTCATTTTTGATAGGCCTGTTTTAGTGGTTAGTGACCCTGACTACAAAACTGGCGGTGAGCTGATGAGCTATACACTTATTCTGTTTTTAGGAACAATTTACCTATAATATGTATATATTTAGAAATATATAAGTATGATTTACAGTGGTCTGGTGGCCATGATACAATAATACAGGCTACGCCTTGGGATTATTTTTTTATCTTGAAATCTGCTATCTGTGATGTTCCGAATCTGTGGCCGTAATTATGAAGTCCCTAAAATATACTTGTTTCATGCAAATACCAGTAAAAATCATACGTCCGCCGTCGTAGATATTTAAATATTTAGATCGATTTCGATCGATGGGTTTACGTTTTATTTATTTATTAGCTGTGCCCCGCAGTTTCACCCGCGTGAATACCTAGGTCCCGTTCCCGGTGCCTGTGTATTATTAGGGGCGGAGATGAATCCAACAAATCACGATCGTAACAAAAGTCAGGATTACTTAATTTGGTGGTTCAGTATTCTTATTTTTTTTTAATTTTCCTCGCAATTTTCTAAACTTTTTCTTTCATAAGAACCTTTTCCTGACAATAAAGAACACAACAAAAAAAGAATTGGGCAAATTGGTCCAGGCGTTATTGAGTTATGCGCTTACCAACACATTTAGCGATTCATTTATATATATATAGATAATAGTTTCTTGTGATTTTATTGTGTTTGTCTATAACTTTGTACATTATTTTCATTTTCCAGATCCAGCCATCTGAGGCGAGACAAATAAATTTGCCTTTGTCACCGAGCGACCAGTATGAGAACGTTTAATATGCATTATTTAATATTAAGTTTAATACTAGTTGTACAGAAAGGCTTTGTTAAGAAGTAGGTTTAACCTAGACGGTACTAGAAGATTTTGTGTAAGAGAATTGATAGATAGAGAAACTTTTGTGATTTTGTAATGAAAAAAATTACCACAAATAATATTGTTATTTTTTGTGGAAGTCTATCTGTCTCGTCTATCCATAGACATGAAAACTTGTACATACAAAACCTATTTATTACCAAAAACTAAAAAAGAAAAAGATTTTTCTTTAACTGCGACCAAGTTTTGATTTTGACTAATTTAGTTAAAAAATACGACTCTTTGTTGTCATCGCAAATCGAGGATTTTAGTATTTTTTTAAATTTATGTGATTTTTTTAGTTTGATGTTACACCTTACTATGGCCATTAATGTTATAAGTAAATAATGCAATTAACGCTAGATCTGATATATTATTATGCAGATCAGTATTTTTTTATTAAGTCATTTAGTATAATATTTTTTACAAATAAAAAAGTTGAATAAAATGTAATGTCATTTTATTTACTAGTTATTTTTTTTTAATCTATCTATCTATTAAGCTGTCTTGTCCCAGAGCAGGTCAAAGGCCACCCTCTCCCCTTTCCACGCACTTTTATTTGCCTGGCCTGTTGGTCTAGTGGTTAGTGACTCTGACTGCTATACCGGAGGTCGTGGGTTCGATTCCCACCCAGGACAAATCTTTGTGTGATGAGCACGATCATTTGTTCTGTGTCTGGGTGTAATTTATGTATAATATGTATGTATTTGGGAATATATAAGTATGTTTATCAGTTGTCTGATTACTATAACACAAGCTCTGCTTAGCTTGGGATCATATAACCGTGTGTGAGTTGTCCCGGAATATTATATTATTATTATTTATTTATTTATTTATTTATTCAACAAAATAACATCTTAACAGTATACACCAAAGCGATGCCATGAGCACAAATTCTTATGAACTACATTACATTTAATAATAACAAAATTAGACATACAGGATGTTAAGAAAACCCTGTCCGATCCGTTAGGGTATTGTAAGGTATCGATAACTGATAACATAAATGTAAAAAAAAAATTGGAAAATCGAAAAAAAAAATATTACCTATTTATTTATTTTTTCTTAATAGGCGAGTGATTGCTTCACAGGTGCTGCCAAATGATCAAACATAAGGCCGCCAAATAATACCGACGAAAATGGTGTTGTTATTATTATTTCAATCTCAAATTTAGGGAATTTTGTGTCAAAAAACCGTGATTTCAAAGTTCATTATTTTTGATACTAGCAAAAATATTCCAAATTTAATATTTTATTTGGGCATGTTATTGTGAAACCTATATCACCCTTTCGGGTCGGACAGGGTTTTTTTAACACCCTGTATACACATACAGAATTAGAAGCAGCTAATAAACTAGAATAGTCTAATATTTTGTCTTGAACTAGGATGGGCCATACCAGATAGATGTTATTTTTGAATAGGCTATAATAAACTATCACTATAAAGACGTCATAGGGCCGTTTTCATTGTATTGATGGCCGACTTAAAATAAGACAATATATAATTTTCAGTGTGCTGCGCTCAATAGATGCATGTTTTCATTTAACTTTTATGCCATACTTTCCTACTACAATTACAAATATTATACCTTTAAAAACCGGCCAAGTGCGACTCGGACTCGCGCATTAAGGGTTCCGTACCACCATCAAAAAGAAGTGCTGGGTTACTCTTTGTACTCACAATTACCTCATACGTTAAAACATGATACGATGCTTCTAATACGAAACGCCTGACATTTATAACATATCAATTTGTTTAACTGTGTGCAATGTCTTTATAAATTATAAGGCAATTCGTTTGCGGTTTGAATACATCAATGCAATGGGGACCCCTCTTAGATTTTAAGTTTTCAATAATTTTAGTATTTGATGTGATAGCGGTCATAGTAACAAGTATTTTGTGTAAATTTCAGCTGTCTCAACTTTTACCGTTTGGTCTGTAGAGGCCTGTGACAGACAGACAGACAGATATCGTAGACTTTGTAATAGGGTCCCGTTGGTACCTTTTGGGTACGGAAACCTAAAAACGAACCTTAAAGATATGAATGAAAATGCACAGCTTTTGTAAAAAAAATGCTGGTTTGTATTTTTTTTAAATGTATATATTTAAAAAAAATACATCCATTATATAAAAAAATATATCCAATAAAAAAATACAAACAAATACATACATATATCATCAAACAGTCAAGAATGTTCTATCCCATATAAGTAAGCTCACCTTCTCCTGTTGCGGATGTTCAGCGTTGTGCTGCTGCTGTGCGCGGGAGGCGGCCAGCGTGGCCAGCTCCGACATGTTCACGTACAACGCTTGCGGCATTTCTGTAGGAAAGACACAAAAATGTAAAAAAAAACCTCTGGAGGTATACATAATTGAAGACAAAAATGTGTTTTGAAATCCAACCAAAATTGCCTTAAATATTGCGTAACAAACATACAGATGAATTTGAAACCTCCCTCTTTTAAAGTCAGTCAAAAATGGGTTATATGGGATAGAAAATGGTATAGATGGCACTTTCTGATTGTTGATCATATTAACCTTTTGAACGCCACGGTCGTGTATAGACGACAAAAGAAAACGTGCCCAAAACACGCCACGGTCGGGTATAGACGACAAGAAAACGATTTTTTTTTAAGTACAAAATAAATAATATTATGCTTGTATATTTATTTTGTACTTTTCCTTACCTACCTTTCACCGTTGCCTATGTGCTCTAGCAAGGTTTCTGTTATTGGTTAAAGCCTCTCAAAATTCTTGTGTAAATTAGGTTTCATGCAGACTGAATAGTACTTTGAAAAAATGTAAACTTGTTGCGCAAACTGAACCTTATACTTCAGCATTACATATTGTTACTCTTGTTTATTTACAAGTTTAACAACTCATTTCAAATACAGTATTATATATGTAGGCGCTTCGCTATTTCTAGTGTTAAGAAACGTGAAAAGGAACTGCTGAAACATGACAAGCAGGTTGACGTTTCTTGACACTGACGCAACTCCGGGCTCTTTTGCTCGCGGCCGTCGGATGAAGAGGAATCTTGGCTCCGCATTGAAGCAAAACGTGTTCGGTGGAGTGTCGCTGTTCTTGATTCTCCTCGCCCGCCTACCCACGATAGCTCGGCAATCGCAATGAACGATGATGATAACCAAGTTTCTACAATAATATTTGTGTGACATACCTTTAGTAAGATGCGGCGGCAGTGAAGACGGTTTCGTCGCTTTAAACTCTTGCTGGCAAGTGTTAGCGTTGCCCGACTTGGTGGGAACTGTGGGCCGCTCGAGCGATGAACATCTCTGTTTAGAAATGATGATTGTTCAATATGTAGGTGTACTGTATAATACGTGGAAACATAGTTGTTAAGTTTTATTTACTGGGTACAGCGCCTGATGAAATTATCATCTCAAATTACGTAAATTGTAAACATATTTGATAGTATTGTTATTTGGATGGCATCGATATTATATAAGATATATTATGTTAGTTACTACTTCACAAATCTCTGAGTGAAATACAGATTTTCACGAAAAAAAGTATACAATACATAAACATACCATCACGCCTGTATCCCCGAAGGGTTAGGCAGAGGTGTACCAATGTACACCCACAGTTTGACGGTATGTTTAGGTCCCATGTAATAGGGGGCGACCCTATTGCCACTAACCGGGCACAAATCCAAACTCCGACCTGCTACTGAGAATTTCATAGAAAAACCCAATAACACCTTGGTCGACTTGGGAATCGAACCCAAGACCTCTAGCGTAGCAGTCGCGCTTAGCGCCACTAGGCCAACGAGGCAGTCGAAAAAAAAGTATCCGTTACGTTAATGCAAGTAATAAAGTATACATGTGCAGAATTTCCACCTAATACGCTTCGCCATTTTATCGTGATTGATAAACAAACAACGTTTGAGTGGACAGATCGTCAAGTGGTATAGGCCACCACGCTCACTTTCACTGTACTGTACTGTGTTTGATTCCCGTCTATGACAAGCATTTATTTGATTCACAACTGCGTGTTTTAAGTCTGGGTGTTAATTGTGTATGTGAATTAAATGTTTGTACAGCGCTCAGTGATACAGTAAAATTGAGACGTTAAATTCCCTAGTACTTACGGAAACCCTTATTATAGAGAAAATACTTTAAAACTTTTAGATTTATTATATTTTTGGTAGGATATAACACTCACAGTGGGTAGCGGCGGGCGAGCGTATATCGCGGTGTCTCGCGGCGAGTCCTCGCCAGAGAACGTGTGCACCGACAGCGCCGCGCGAGGGTGCCCGCTAGAGTATGCTACA
The DNA here is from genome assembly GCA_905475315.1 of Autographa pulchrina. Classification (NCBI taxonomy): domain Eukaryota; kingdom Metazoa; phylum Arthropoda; class Insecta; order Lepidoptera; family Noctuidae; genus Autographa; species Autographa pulchrina. The sequence continues at coordinate 1,882,419 of FR997786.1, read as the reverse complement.
ATAAATAATATTAATTAATAACTGATAGAGAAGATAATAGCCTACAAAATGTTTATCTGGAAAGAGCGAGATAAATATATTAAAAATAGGTTTTTTAATCATTATTGAAAGCTTTGTTTTCGTCAATAAATTCACGCCATTCGTAGCTTATCATCATCAGCCTAGCCTTTTCCCAATGTTGGGGTCGGCTTCCATTCTTACCGGAGTCAGCTGAACACTGTATTTTATATAGAGCTACTGCCTATTCGACCTCCAGAGCCTATTTTACTGGGTAATCCAGTATCCCATAGTCAGACTGGTTGTCAGAATTGACTTAACGACTGCCAAAGATCATCGTATGACAGTCGGGACCAACGGCTTAACGTGCTTTCCGAGGCACGGAACTTTCCTACATCCTTTGGCTTGGATGCTTCTACAATCCTTTGGCCATTTAAGGTATTTATGCAAATATGGACATCAATTCTAATAACCATTTGATGTATAAACCAAAATCTTATACGTGAACAAAAGCAACAGTATTTACCAGCAGAAATAGTATGTGGGCGTCCACCCATGATCGCGGAGGCCGCGCGCTCGAACTGAGCTGTGTCCTTTAAATCTGGCCACGTGGCTGATGCTGGGGACAATAATAATATAAAGATTAGAAGGAATAAATAAATGTGGATAACATTGCTCTGAACCTAAAGTAGCTAAAGCACTTGTGTTATGTAGTCAGACAACGACGGTATAAAAAATATAACAGAAAGTGTGCAAAAAAGAAATTGGAAAATCGACAAACTGTTTGAAAATAAGTATTTCAACTTCTCACAGAGAGTTTCAAGAAAGACGCAAACAAATATTTTTTTTTCCTATAGGTACATCTTCATTTGCAAAGGAGATATTAATATTGTTACAGCGTCTTACACGTATCAATTTTCAGCTCTATGCGAATTAATGTAAGCTTACTCATCTATTTTGACAAGCTCAACAGATTTTTATCAAAAAATGTTGCCACTAATAAAATATACAGCAGTGTTGCCATACCTGCATTGCTGATGACGTCACGCACGTCGTCACCGTGCTCGTCTTCGATGTTACTCTTCGTCTGACTTATACATTCGCTGCTAACGCTCTGATTGTCTGAACCCTGGAAATTGGCGACAAATAGTTTAAAAAAAGTCATACATTAGGTGTTTTATGTTGAGAAAAATATGGAAAACTAACTACAGTGCAAAATTTAATAACAAAAAATGCAACAAAAACTTGAATTGAAACAAAAAAAATAAGGATTATCGTACCTACTCATTCGGTGAATACGAAGAAACTTGAGTCACATTTTCAAAGGGTTAGTGAGAGTCATGTTTACGTGTTGGATACATTAAAATCGATCACAAGAACAGCGTTTTAAACACAGGTAGAGAATTGTCGATAATACAAGTAAAAAATTTATAATGAATTCTGTTATCGACAATTTTTAGGTTATCATTATATTAGTTCAGTTTCCAAAACCTTCACCAGTATAGTTATTGCTATTGCTATATACCATATTTTTCAGGTTAATCGTGTGAATCTCCTAATTACAACCATCACCAGTTATCTTAGTTAGTTGGACCTTATTTGTATGTTAGTTTACAGTCCATAACTCATAAACAACATTACATGGTCAGCGTAGAGCGAGCGTCGTAGGAGAGCGTCCTGCGAGCGGAACCCGGAGTCCGCGCTGCACACGCTCGCCAGCCGCGCCGACTGGGCAATGTAAACCTTATTATGAGGGAGGTATGGTTGGTTTTTGGGTTATTCGGATATACCATGTGGTGACCGAAAACTAGACTCTATTGAGAGGGAGTTAAAGTCGGTTTTTGGGTAATTTTGCCCCACATTGGTCGTTGTAAAGTATCCTGCGAGTGGAACCCGAAGTCCGCGCTGCACACGCTCGCCAGCCACTCCGACTGGGCAATGTACACCTTAACATGAGGTGGTAAGGTTGGTTTTTGCTTAATTCGGTTACACTACGTGGTGGTATAACGCAAACCAAACTTTATTGTGAAGCAGTTGAGGTTGTGTTTTGGGTGATTCAGTCCTACATTACATAAAACAATATTGCGTTTCGTGATGGACCCCAAACCAGACTTTAGTATGGGGAAGATAAGGTCGGTTTTTGTGTAATTTGGTCCCACATTACATAAAACAAGACTACTGCGGTAGAGCGCGTCCTGCGAGCGGAACCCGGAGTCCGCGCTGCACACGCTCGCCAGCCGCGCCGACTGGGCACTATACACCTTATTATGAGGGAGGTATGGTTGGTTTTTGGGTAATTCCCACATTTTGGTCGTTCCAATAAATCAACTTAAGATTGTATTACATTACATAATAAAATCAATACGGCTTTCTGGCGTGCGGTCCGTACAAGCAAAAATAATTTAAAACATAAACAATAAAAAGCCAAAAACAGAAATTAAATTGAGTGATATTGTAAAAAAAGCTATAAGTATAGTATACGAACATTTCAAAGCACAAAAAAAATATCGTTATTCTTATACATAGTGTCGGTAACAAAATTTAATTCCCTATAGAGAAGAACCGGCAATAAACTACATGAAACTCTGACCCACTTTCAAAGTCGCATTAAATAATCTGAAGAACTTATTTCTCTACACTACATTATAATATTATGTAACTAGTATAGAGAAATAAACCGAGGACAAGGGTAGATGATTTAACACGGATGGCTAGAGACAGAGGGAAAGTGTCACAAACAAAAGGCTGGCTTATGCCCAGCAGTGGATCATACATTATCATCATCATGTTTAGCCATAACATGATGATGATAACATAATATAAAGTGAGTTACCTGTGTGAGACAGTGCTGCGAGTCGCTGGAGGGCGCGGGAATGGTGCCGGCGGACGACGCGTTCGAGATCGGCGTCGAACAACTCACCGTCGACCCCGATACGCCTGACATCGTGGAAGAACACATTTTATTAGCTTTCTACAGGTTCAATACGGTAAATGAGTGTGTGTATGCTTAGATCGGCGTCCAGTCTGTACGGAATTAAGAAACTTAATGGCCTCCTAACAGAGCATTAGAAAAACCAAGTATGTCAGATTGGTCCATGACTTAGTGCCTAGTTTACAATTTTGATGAGGCTAAAACAGCAAGGATCTCCGGATTATTGGTGTATTCTTTATTTAGGAACACATTTTTTTGACCGGTTTGTTTTGTCGTGTCGTGACATCTTGATGCTCTCATGACGTGAACATATTAGGCAAATAAATTGCGAGAACAGGGTGTTACCGAAAGTGTATATTTATCCAAAAGAGGTGAAGAGTACATCATGTAAAGAATCATTTTACAATTTTTCGGAGTGTATATTAACGTTTTCACCATACCACAGTTGCTTTTCTTCAAACTCGTGATATCATAAAACAATATTTAGTTGACGCACAAACTGAACCTCATCTGTGAGACTTACAGTTACTTTTCCTTTGACATATAAATTAAGCAAACTGAACCATATCTGTAAGCATTAGAATTGCTTTTCCTTTGACATATAAATTAAACTCAACCTTACTTGTAAGCATTAGAATTGCTTTTCCTTTGACATATAAATTTAGTAAACTGAACCTTATCTGTAAGCATGACAGTTGTTTTTCCTTTGGCATTGCTTACGAAGGTATTCTGTAGTAAGGTTCGTACCATGCTGTGTATCGGAGCACTGGCTGTTGAGCGAGGAGATGGAGGTGAGCGAGGACTTGCGGCTGCCGAGGCGCGACGACGCGGACGGCGAGTGCGGCGCGGACCCGCTCTCCGCCCAGCCACTGTAGCACGACTTTATGTCGCAAATCACCTGCACAAACATACTAATTAGTATAAAAATAATCAAAATATAGACAAGGACTGGACGTATAACTAGAAATAAATAAATGAAAACAGACCCTGGCCACAATTAAATTTATATGGGACCACCACCTTTGAGGTATCACTGATAGACTTTTTTGAAATCGATGAAAACAGGAATTATATTTAGATAAACCTAACATATTATACCATCACGCCTGTATCCCCGAAGGGTTAGGCAGAGGTGTACCAATGTACACCCACAGTTCGCCGATATGTTTAGGTCCCATGTAATAGGGGGCGAGCCTATTGCCACTAACCGGGCACAAATCCAAATCTCAGTAGCAGATCGGAGTGCTACTGAGAATTTCATAGAAAAACCCAATAACACCTTGGTCGACTTGGGAATCGAACCCAAGACCTCTAGCGTAGCAGTCGCGCTTAGAACCACTAGGCCAACGAGGCAGTTATATTTACAGATCCATTTTATAAGTGTTATATACCTGTAGACTGGCTGCGGGCAAAGTCCTGGGTTCAGCCGTATGTCTGATGAGTTGTTCTGTGCCTTCTTGCAAATGGCCTACTTCCGCTAACATTGCCACTTCAGATTCCTGCAAAATTAATAACAAAATATTAGTGTATTTAAGTCATATAAAGGGAGCTGAGATATAATGATTTTATTCGCTGGAATAGTTTTGTTGATTACTATATCAAAACTCGTTCAACCTTTAAAACACATGCTGGATCAGGTGGTAACTTAGAGCTACAGCAGAAGACAAAGGAAGCTGATCAAAGAATAATCAATTTAGCTATTTTTGGAATGGTCACATACGCCATACATTAGCTTTAACCATTTGATCACCGGGCCAGCCAACAGTTTTTCTGACCTCCCGCTACGTCTACCCGGCGTATGGTGTGAAACATTGTCAAACAGGTTACATAGTGTAGGTACTAACCACAACTGGGTTAAGCAGAGACACGAAGTGACAGAAGCGGCTTCGTTCTTCAATGAGTGCTGCCTTCACCGCTTTCTCTTCCATCTCTTCTAGCTGTTGTTTGCGTTCTTGTATGTCCTGGGGAACAGAGATACTTGTTTACTTGTGATTTAAAAATGCTTCTAAATGAATATTTTTTGTTTTATAAATCTCTCCAATTACTATTATTAGCGGTAATTGGAGAGATTTAGTAGTAATACTTTACTTCAGAAACATTTGGGTAAATAAGATTCTAGACGCATATTAAGCCTTGTGTTAGCATCGGGCAGCTCTCGCTACGCTTTCCTCGCATGACGCTGTGTTTGCTCTCGAGCTTAGCACCGGTGAATAGCTGCCTTACCTGCATGCACACATCAGCCTTCCGCTTAGCGTCGGGCGGGGCTCGCCGCGCCTTCCTCGCGTGTCGCTGAGCCTCGGTGACGCGCCGCCGCAGCTCTGCTCGCGCGCGCTTGCACTCCCGAGCGTGCTCGCGGCTCAGAGCACCGGTGGTGCAGGAGCCGCGACGCCATTCGTCGGCGCGCTCAGATAGCGGTGTTATGAGGGTGTCCATTAGGGCACTGGAAATTAGAAATAGAACGATGAATTATGTCCAACAATTAACTTTCGACAGTTCAACTTCTGAAGTTAAGCCATGGTTTCTAAAAGACTGATCAACATCTAAATTATTCATTGAATAAAACGCGTGGCAATTGCAATAATAGGTTGCTAGTTAAATGACATAACACGTGAGACGTGATTAAAATAAACGGCATTTTGGATTCTGGACATATTTCTTGTTACCTTAAGATTCATAACGATAAATACACAAGTATAAGTATAACATTTAATATCAGTATCTGACTAAATAACAAACCATTTCAGAAAGCTTTTGTCTTACATAAAGAGGTCAATTAATAAATCAATATCTTGCACGAGGTAAACAACTCCGAGCCAAGGCAAGCGGATCCATTTTCCCAACTTAACAGGAAAATATGAAACTTTATAAACCTTTAATGGTACAAGTTAGTATCTTAAACAGGAAAAGCAGTCTTTTGTTTCGTAAACAAAGCACAAAGATTTTAACATCGATAAAATTGTGCTATCTTCTTTGCATAATTATCTAGTCATTGGGGATATTTTACCTGTTTAATGTTGTTTATTTAGCTCATTACTCCTTAACACATTTTTTTATACTCTTTACTCTTTTATTTATTTTTAGTAGACGACCTCCGTGGTCGAGTGGCGTACGCACCGGTTTTCAAGGTGTCGCCAGCTCTGAGGTCCCAGGATCGATCCCCTTACGGGTCAATGTAGAAAAAAACACTTTTCTACATTGTCCCGGGTCTGGGTTTTTGTGGTACCTTCGTTGTTTCTGAATTCCATAACACAAGTGCTTTAGCAACTTACTTTGGGTTCAGAGCAATGTATGTGATGTTGTCCGCATTTATTTATTATTATTTAGTGCTTATTTAGAGTGACGATATGATTATTGCATATATTTTTAAGATGAACAAAAGATTGAATTTACCTTACATATATTCGACTCTACTCGTGATCAGAGGCCTGGTTTGTTCCTTGCACAGAGAATCGGCATAGCCATTCAACGTGGCAATGCTGCCAGCCTTCCGGGCACGTTTCCCGCCATTGACAAGGATGACGATGAATTTTTTGACGTGTGTTAGTTTTATTTATTTATATAAGTTTTAATTTTAGTATAGTTGTGTTTGTTGTTGTATTATATTTAAATTTTTTATATTATATTAATTTATATTTAAGTATTGTAAATAAAAAACATACCTTACATAATTTATTTATTTATTTGAAACATATTTGAACATTATTTACGGCGACCCTTGAACAAATTTTTCAAAATTTGGCAGCCAGTTGGGAAAATAGGGGCATTGTCGTCGGCGAAAGGAGGCTGACAAACCTCAGATTTGCAGACGACATTGTTCTTTTTTCCTCGACAGCGTCTGAGCTAGAGTCCATGCTCCACGAACTGAGCACAGCAAGTGCCGAGGCGGGACTCGCGATGAACATGACGAAGACCAAGGTGATGACCAACAACACGCAGAGGAGAGTTAAAGTCGAGAGCGTGGAGATTGCATATGTCCAAGAGTATCTATACTTAGGCCAAATAGTCTCCTTTCAGGCGAGACAAGACAAGGAAATATCTCGTCGGATTGAAAACGCCTGGAGGAGATATTGGTCTATGAAAGACATCATGAAAGGACCGCTACCACTTTCACTAAAGCGGAAACTAATGGACATGTGCATTCTCCCCGTTCTAACGTATGGTGCGCAAACTTGGGCTCTCACCAACGTTCAAAAATCCCGTCTCGGTGTTTGCCAACGTGCTATGGAGCGCAGCATCCTCGGAGTTCGGCTCACGGATCATGTAAGGAACTCCCTACTGCGCTCCAAGACTCAAATAGCGGACGTGGCCCTGAAGGCTGCCAAATTGAAATGGGACTGGGCCGGACACGTGTGCCGAATGTCAGAAGGACCGTGGGCGAAAGCCTCTACAAATTGGGTTCCTAATAGACGGAGGCCGCGTGGGAGACCCAGGCGGAGATGGAGGGATGAACTAGACGCATACAAAAAAGAGTGGCAACAAATAGCAAACAATAGAGACCTGTGGAAGGAAGGAAGGGAGGCCTTTGCCCTGCAGTGGGACAGTTCAGGCTTTAAATAATAATAATAATAATAATTTGAAACATATAACACCATTACAGATCCATAAAATCCAATGCGATGCTATACAAATTATCAACATTATATAATAAACTATTCTATACATATATAAACAATGAGATAAACAAAAACAAACACAACAACTTCTATTAACAATTAAATATTTACATTTTATTTTCTAAGTCTCTGTGCGCTTTCAGTAAATTTAGGGAGGGTAAGTAGAAATATATCTAAATTTTAATGCGCATATTTTTCTACCATTCCCCGAGTTAACCGGAGTAACCTGATTGTAAAGTCTGTTTTTCCAAGTGATCTAAACCTATACTTAAAGGCATATTAAAAGTATATAAAACTAGTTAATTATAAGTTTCCTTTACTAAGTTGTTTTAATTGATAGATGTTGCAGTTATTATTGTAAGAACTAAACGAAACCGGTTATAATAATATGTGATTATAAACTATTGTTTTATAAATAGTTATTACCTATATTCCTATTAAAATGTTATGACTTACATGAAGATGGAATAAGGAAGGAAGGATAATAAAATGATGAGTAGATACCTATTTCAAGAATATTATAAATCAGTTTCTGTTTTCTACAGGGTGTTAAGAAAACCCTGTACGATCCGTTAACGTGTTGTTAGGTATCGATATCTAATTCCATTAATGTAAAAAAAATAGGAAAAAATGAAAAAAGTATATAACCTGAAAGATTGTTTTTTTCTCAAAAGGGAACTGGGAGAGTCGGCGTCGTCACAGGTTCTGTCAAATGATCATACAAAAGGCCGCCATTATCTTCATGAATATACCTACAAACATTTTTTGTACATTGTCTCGAGTCTGTGTGATTGTTGCACCTTCGTTGTCTCATCCAACTTCAAGAATACTTACTCACTTAAATACACTCGTAAATCTCTTTAAGTTTGACCACAGAGCTCTATAACGACGAAAATGGTGGTGTAATTTGTGATATAACTTCAAATTTAGGGAATTTTGCGGCAAAAAATGGTTAATTCAAATTCATTATTATTGTTAGTAGGTATCATAAATATTCCAAATTTAATATTTTAAAGGGCATGTGATTGTGAACCCCATATCACCCTTTCGGGTCGGCCAGGGTTTTCTTAACAACCTGTATAAGTAAATTAGATTAGAACGAATTGGACGAAAACCACGCTGAAGAAAGCCTTTACAAAACTGGTTAAGATTAGATAAAATAAATAAAAAGTGATTTTATAGGTATTTATTATAAATGTCAACATAATACGTATGCCCACTTAGTTCAAAAATTTTAGCTAGAAATCTAAGTATTTTATGTATGTTATTTAGTTGTAATTAATTTACTGACCGTTTCAAAACTTCAAATACCACCTACATGTCGCACAATAAAAACGGGTTTCAACTAAATTTCAAATACCGCAAAAAAAAAGTTTTACATATGTTCAAATCAGTACAATTTTTTTGTCATCAAGATCTCGTACTTACTACGTTGAGCTTTTTTACTCATACACTACAATCCTTCTAACTTTATACACCTATACTAAAGCCAATCTGGAAAGAGAATTAAACGTTATTACTAATTACGCACTTATCAACTTTGACAACATGTGTTTAAGTTCATTTTAGAATGACAAATATTACCGAAAAGGGCCTAAAAGTAATTTGAATGTGATGGAAACTGAACTGTTAGTCATTGAATTAAGGTTCATAATCCCAAAGCACGGTCATTATTTCTTTAAAGTGGCTGATGTATAGGTTCGTTTTGCACCTATAACAAGGTATTTTTTTAGCACGTTAAGCTGTATGTCCCGTCTGTCATACTATAATCTTTGGCAGTCGTTAAGTCAATTCTGACAACCAGTCTTACCATGGGATGCTGTCTTACCCAGTAAAATGGGTTGTGGAGGTCAGATAGGCAGTCGCTCCATGTAAAATACGGTATTCAGCTGAATCCGGTAAGACTGGTAGCCGACCCCAACATAGTTGGGAAAAGGGTCGGGAAATGATGAACCAGGTGTTCTTCGCATGAGTTAGAAAATACATAAGCGAATTATAATATTGACGTCACAATTCACAGTAATTTTTAATCCAACGTCACTGATACAGCATTGCCTACACGTATTTATGACGCAGATTCTAAGTCAAATGACGTACCTACCTAATTAAGACAATAAAATGGAAAATACAGATGTTTTCATGAATTTTAATAATAATATTTAACCTTGTACAATTTAACAACAACTACTTTACGACGTTCTACTTTTGCTGTGTCCGACAGGGTCCATAATGAGCTGTGAACTTACTAAATAATTGACCACCTATGTAACACTATGGTATGCAATAAAGAATTAAATTGAATTTTATGGTCGGTTTAAAATGCTATTAAAATTCATATTTATTCAATAGAAAGGTAAATTAAGCTGAACTAAGATAAACCAGTTTATCGTAATAACGTTTGTTATTGTTTTTCTTTTATGTTCCATAAATAATATAAAATATAATCGTCTATCGGTTTTCTTGCTAATTCCTGAATCGCTCAAACGATACGGTTTTCTAAGACAAAAAGAAAGCTTGGTATGATTAAGGTTTTATGTATGTAATGATTCCTTCAAACTATGACCTTATCAAGTGCTTTCGTAACTGAACAAGCCCAGTTAGACTATATAATAATAATTTTCACCTAATTTTTATTAAATGGTCGAATAATGACTTTTACTAAAGCCAACCAAAGCCGTAGTTTGTGAATAAACAAAACACTAAAGCTATCTTATCTGTATGTTAATGACTCACCTTATAAACGTCTTCATCCTGGTCTCAATAGCCCTGTGACGTAAGCAGACGCGCGTCAAAGCCGTGCCAATCTCCTTCGTAGCGCCTGTAACAAGGAAATTGTTTGTTCAACATAAGTTTTATACACATGCAACAAAGTATGTAAAGGAAATTCTTGATTATAATGGTTATCGGTTCCGCGACAAATTTTATTTAAATTAATTGTATGCTACAGAACTAATTGGCTAAAATAATCACCGAATAGCAACTAACCCAGACGAAAATAACGTGACAATCTACTCTCTCGTAAATAAATTAGAAGAATTGTACAGAGGATTTTGTCCAGGAGTGACATTTATACATCCTGTACATAACCCCATAATTTGCTAGGTATTTACAGGAAGCTTAATTAAGTTTTCATTGGTTCGTTATTTCTACCCTGAGTATATTTCTACCCAGAGTATAAAACTGGTGACACCACAATATGTTAGCTACCGCATCATTTTTTTATAGATTTTCCGTCGTTCACCAGTCTGCGACTCTGTCTTAGAATTAAAAGGGAGTAATGGACAAAATATTTTCACGATGAGTCGTATAACAATTTTTTAAACATTTTCCTCAAGATTACTATCAAAATATAAACCAGTTTTCACTGTCATTGTTGTGCGTCTGATGAAATCTTTGGGAACTAGTTTTTTGCGGAATACATTTTTCGTTCCATATACATGGACGCTAAAGTAAAATCGGTTTAATTACAAGGCAATAAGATTCGTTTTAACTTTGTTTAACGTTGTATCATACATACTTTAGATTAACATACATACCCAAAATATTTATCATAATTACGTTTTGCGAACGTAGAGGTTAAACTGTTAAACAAAACAACGCAATTAAGACGTTTTTTTAAACCGGTTTGTGTTAAATGTATTGAAAACACTTATTACAATTATTATATTGCAGTGGCATTATATTGTTACTAAGATACTTTAGAATACTTAATATAAGTATTTAGTATTTACAATAACATTGCCTATAGACACGATAGAGCTTCCGTATTAGCGAATAGTCTGTTTCGCGTAGGATTTTACAACTATTTAAATCACATACAAAAAACATCTATTCATCAGCCACTTTAAAGAAATAATGAACGTGCTTTTGGATTATGAACCTTAATTCAATGACTAATAGTTCAGTTTCCATCACATTCAAATTACTTTTAGGCCCTTTTCGGTAATATTTGTCATTCTAAAATGAACTTAAACACATGTTGTCAAAGTTGATAATTGCGTAATTAGTAATAACGTTTAATTCTCTTTCCATATTGGCTTTAGTATAGAATGAAATTGTATGTTAGTAAATCGAGAGAAGTAAGAATTTACAGAAGATAAGTTTTAGGTTAACAAAAAAATGTAGTATTCTGGGAAATACGTACATTGAAAGACAATCGGTTATAGAATTAGGATTTGACAGTAAGTACTAAAGCTGACTTAAACATGATAGGACGAAAACAATGATATTTCATAGGTACTTAAAGTAAATATAGAAATTAGGTAACGTTGGTATTATATTTTCCTTGAATTAACTTTAAATAACCATTTTAAGAAACAGTGAAATTACTCCGTGTTTATCTACGTCCGACACTAGATGAATTTTAGACCTACATGTTCTATTAAAATCTACTATCATTTAAAAATAATTAAGGAAACATATAGTTTAATAACACTACATAATATTCACTTTTAAACTATCGCGCTGCATGTTTATAGTAATATTATAAAACGGGGATTAGCGCGTACATGCATAAATACCTTTAGGGCTTGACGTTACCGTAACGTAACCCGGTCGAAACGTCAAGCCGTCAACGTCATTACTATACTACATAATATTCGTTCGTGTATGTAAAAAACAATTAAAATGTCTAGTTTGTCCTTAACATTCCATAAAGGACTGAACATCACACTCCTTGTATATTTAGCTGTTAATTTCTCATTTACAAAGGAAACAGATGACAATAAAGATTTATGCCAAACCCTATTAATACTCGCTTACTTCTAATCTACGAAATTAATTTCTGGAGCCTTAATTATGGACCTGACTAATTACCGTAGGTAAAACCACACATACGGAGTTGCGAAGCTAGTAAATAAATAGCATACAACAGAAAATTCGACATCCACGCAAGTGGAGTCGCCGGTAAAAGCTAGCTGGTATACAGGTCAATCCAGCAAGAATGGGAGCCTACCTCGCGTAGAATAAGAAAAATTTAGAAAAGGAGAATTAAAAAGGAAACCTGAAACCCATATGCAGGAGTTATCAATCTTCTTAATTCTGCTAAATAACGTTATTTCTTCCTAGATTTCCCTCAGTCGTATCGAACGTGTTAATAATTAATTGAAGTTGTGCTTGATCCGTCCGTGTGTAATAAGCGTGGCCTTTTATTTGTGTTTAATTATTCACAATCGGCTAATGTTGTTAATTTATCGGCTACATATGTTACAATTAATTTTTGTTGTTAAACCGTGTGTAAGCATTAATCCCTTGTTTAGGCGTTTATGTACTTGATAAAGTAAAATCTACGAGCCAACGAATTTGTGGAGCTGTTGTACTGTGTATTATACGTCAAAGCGTTACGAATTGTATGATCTTCAGTTTATTCTTGTAACTTAGGATTACAATATCAAATCATTTTGTGTGATAAACGACATAAAAATGAGGAATGAATGAAAAAAAAAAAAAACATACATTGCGCTGATCTCAAAAAACTATAATTGGGAACAGGGCAAGGAGAAGAATAAGAATTTTCATGAAAGGATTCATGAAACTTTAAACCGAAAAATCCAACGCAACCTTAGATAATTGTTTATTTTAATTTTAACAATACATGTACCTATAACTGCCGGCAAATAACTTGGCAAGAGTCGTTAGATGCGCAGAAATCGTTTTTTAGGTCTCTTTGGTGGTCAAGCGGGACGCGGGGTATGCGGTAGCGCCGATCCGAGCGTGCGATTGGTGCGTTAGTCGACCGAGTCGCCGATCCGAACGCGCGATTGGTGCGTTCGTCGACCGAGTCGATTAGAGATTGGTGAGTTAGGTCGAATATGCGCGGGTTTACCCCCACTACGTCAAAATCTTGCCAAGTTATTTGCCGGCAGTTATATTAGTACGAACCTGCAGTGTTAAGTGCAGTTATATTTTTTTAAATTGACCGTGAAATTCAAGAATGCATAGTAGTTAGGTACAACCTAGTTTCATGTAGACAGCGATAGTCCGTAACAAATAACGATGAATATTCTATGCAACCAAATAAAATCGATTTATGTACCTACATCTAACTAATCATCCAGAATAAATCAAATTATTTATAGCAGTGCATTGTTCAAATACAATAATAGCTGAACATTACGGTTTTCCTAGCAAATTGCAGTCGAAAAATACCAGTATTATCTATATGGTTAGATTATAACAATAACCTAATTAGGTATGCAAACAAATATGAAATAAAACTTTAAGGAAAACGCTCTAAAATATCATAAATTAAAAGCGTCAAATCATTTATTGTGCAATTCAATAATAATGTTATTTTTCCTCCAACGCTTAACAATAAAGCGTGATAAAGCTTAATTTTTACACGACTGCCCAAAAAGGAGTGTTATGTTTTCAGGGTTCATGTATGTATGTATGTATGTATGTTTGTGAGTTTCTTTATTCCACCATAACTTCTTAAAGGCTTGACCGATTTCAATGTTTGTGGTATCATTAGAAGCTTTGAGTTATCCCGAGTGACATAGGCTATTAGTGGACGTTAAAAAAGGTCAAGTGTGAGTCGAAATCGCCTGCAAAGGGTTCCGAACGATATTTTTTTTTGTGTTGTGTCATGTTTTTTTGTTGTTCACTAAAAGGTATTAAATAAAAAAATATATAATTAAAAAAATAAAAAACACGCCTGCTATGTCAAAAAAAAAAACAAAAAGCAAGTCAAATATTTGCAGTCGGGGTCGGTTACTTGGAACAATTCATTACAGGTCCCCCGACTGCAAATATTTGACTTGTTTTTTGTGTTGTGTTTTTTATTTTTTTAATTATATATTTTTTTTATTTGATTTGTATATTTGAAAAAAATATCTCGTCTTTTGAGGTGCACTTAAAAGTTCATATTTATGTACAAAAAACGTTTATTGCACTTCGAATAAACAAATAAATGATTGACTGTAGATATGCGAAATCATCTGACTCAGGATCAATAGATTCTAGAGCAGAGTCCACGCGCATCGTCATAAGTTAATGTAGCAATGAAATAGCAAATTCACCCTTAATCAACGTCATATTTCATCTAAGATATAAAAGGGATTATTTTAGAATAACGTTGTTCAATTAAAGACGAATTTGCTTTATTTACGTTTAGATTGACTCTTCGACGCTGTTGTAGTAACGAGGTTAACCTACGAGTTAGGCTAAGAACTCACGGAGCGATTTTCACCCGCGCCCGCCCGCGGTTGCGGGGCCGCAGCTTGTGTAGAATGCATATATATATATATGTAAAAAAATTAAAGCACAACTCACGACGCGTTTTACGCCCGCGGTGTGCGCGGTTGTTTGCGGTTCCCGCTGCACCGCAGGCTACTAGTAGAATCGCGCGGGCCGCGGTCACCCGCAGCTTCGGCGAGTGGCGCCCGCGCGCTCTGCGGTCAAGCAAGGGCAAGGGGGTACAGAAATCCAACGCCATTTTTACTGCCCGTCTTGCAACCGTCCGTCTTGCGGTCATCGCCCGCCACGTCTGCGGGCGACCGCGACGGTTGCGTAACCGCGCAAATAACCAGTCTCGTGAGTTTAGAAATAAAACCTCAGTTCCACAACCGCGGCGGTCGCGGGTGAAAATCGCTCCGTGAGTTCTTAGCCTTAATCATACAGTTAGCTTCATTTCAACACTAGCTCGTTACTATTTAAAACAAGACAAAGGTCTCATCTCATTATTGCAGTATTCCGCAGATTATTTTCTTATAGTACTTGGTAAAGACATAGGTCCGACTAGACCGGAAAAAACTAAGTTTAAGTTCAGGTTTTAAGCCCGATAACTAGATTAACCGGTCAGCATCATAATTATTATTACATAATTTACTATGATGTTACTCATACAATTTTCTTGTTTATATAATGTCACTATAGGTCACACTATAGTTAAATTATCGATAATTATAATTTATCTGATTTTTATCGCATACAGATAATAATTAGTCGTGTATTAAGGGCATATACTACCTACATACGTTTCTAACTTTACAATATATTGCATTGCCTCTATCATTGATATTTATATGACGGGCCTGTTGGTCTAGTGGTTAGTGACCCTGACTGCTATACCGGAGGTCGTGGGTTCGATTCCCACCCAGGACAAATGTTTGTGTGATGAGCACGATCATTTGTTCTGGTTGTCTGGGTGTAATTTATCTATATGTATGTATTTAGAAATAAATAAGTATGTTTATCAGTTGTCTGGTTACCATAACACAAGCTCTGCTTAGCTTGGGATCAGATAACCGTGTGTGAGTTGTCCCGGAATATTATTATTATATTATATTAGGATTTTGACAAAAAACAAACAACCTAACTGCATTAGGAATTCTGTGGCATTTAATAAGAGAAAATACATAGCTTTTAAGAGAAATTTCAGGCAAGTATTACGCCCAAATTAAAACTATAATCTAGATAACAGTATGTACAGAAATGTATAAGGCGGTTATTTATTTATGAAACAAAAATTGCTATTAGGAATTGTCTTAAAATAACGGTACTTTAATACGTAAACGTAATCCATTAATCTGTAAACGCCTATAACACAATTTAGTACACAAAAAATAACAATTATACACATGAAACTCATCAGACCGTAAACAAAAATTAAGTATACACATATAGTATTAATATATAAATTACATTCTAAGAAATTCACACACGCGCTGCCACTCAGGTTAGTCATCTCAACCGCCATGCGACACAGGATTTTCACCCTTACATCATTTCAAATAGGAGCTATAGTTCCATGTGTGGGTGATGTGTCGTGAGTGCTTGAAGTTCGCGAGTTGGTCAATAAACATATTGGGCATTGGTCTCAGTGATCACAGTTCGTCTGACCACCGCGGGGCACGGACGTCGTCAGTGTTGTGTAGACCTACCATGCAGTGATATCCTAACAAAATGAATTTATTAATTGTTGCCGTTTTAGCCACGTGCTCCTGTCTTGTAAATGGACGTAAGTAATTTTATATTAAAGTTAATTGAGTTGAAAACAACATGGTGATACGTTTAAGGAAAAATTTGCGGTTTATACGTTTTTATGATAATACCTTGGACTTGTGTTTGTGGTAGGAATATTTGCAGATTATATTCAGTACGCATCGCTTGAAAACTACGCGCTACATTTAAGTTTTTTATGATAACTAATGGTCAATTAAATTCGGTATAATTACCATAGTGAAACAGGTTACTTATAATGACACATAAGATTAAGTTAGGTAGGTAACATTAGGAAACTATATTAGCTAGCTACCCACTAATATGTTTAAATATGTTGCCTATTAACTAAACCTCTTGGTCATTAACGTCACGATTACGCTCCTACTTACAGATAATCTTCAAATGAGATTAAGTACCTACATATAAATACATACCTGTGTTCAGAAAACATTAACTAGACCTTCATAAACATTGAATTATAGGTTAATCTTCGAAGAAAACAAAACACTATCTTATCTTTCGAGTTCAACAAACATTTAAATATGGAAGGCATCTAAAAACTTACTAATTTATAAACAAACGTACTGGCATACAGTGTTTAAAACAAAAAAACAAAACTTTTTGCTAGATTCGATTACAAAAAGGCCGCATCCGCGTATACAAGTAATCGATAAAGACATAATATTTACAAATCGATTTGTTTGATTTCTCGGAACACGAATATTAATTTACAAATTGATTGAATGCAATAAACGGTGCTTATTAGCTGTTTCGTTTATTGTCGTGTGACATTTGCTTTCTTTGTCAATGATATAACGTAGCAACATTCAAGATTGTTTAAAGCCAATTTCTATGTACCTTTACTAATGTTAAAACACCTGTTTAAAAACTAAAATCTAAGAATATTACTATTAACAAAAGACTCTCTGTGTAGGATAATTCAATGTTGCTTTTTATAAAAATAAACATGACATAACATCTTATTTTATAGGCTATGGATTTACTAAGTCCAATTTTTACGAATCTACAGCTGACCCTTTTTATTTTGGACTGTAGGTTACATATCACGATGGAATAAAGTATGCTATTACAATATTATGTATAATATAAAAAAGATCGCTTATAAGAGAGTTATATATAAAACATCTAACTTTTTTGACGACCTCCGTGGTCGAGTGGCGTACACACCGGTTTTCAAGGTGTCGCTTGCTCTGAGGTCCCGGGTTCGATCCCCGGACGGTACAATGTTTAAAATCACTTCTACATTGTCTCGGGTCTGGGTGTTTGTGGCGTTTATTCTGAATTCCATAACACAAGTGCTTTAGCTACTTACTTTGGGTTCAGAGCAATGTATGTGATGTTGTCCCTATTTATTATTTATTTATTTAACAAGAGTAACATAATAAAATATATTATTATTGTATTTTTGACATATAGTATAACTTGTACTGTAAACAATTAAAAAAACATAAACATAAGAAGACAGACAAAAGACAATTAACTCTAGAATACTTGAGAATGCTCAACAGAAGCCTAATAATAATATATCATATTATTATTGTATGTAAACAGACATCAGCACACACATCTTCACACGTAAATACTACATCACGTTTTATTTTTATTTTTTTAATTACCCTGCGTTGTCCCACTGCTGGGCAAAGGCCTCCCCCAAATCCTTCCATATTTCTCTTTCTCGAGCCACCTCGAACCAACCCTCGCAGAACGACTGTAGGTTGTCCTGCCACCTCCTGGGCCGGCCTCGGCGGCGTCGTCCGTCTTCAGGCACACGTACAGAATCTTAATCATTTTATAGCCGACTACTTAAACACCCATCAGATTTAAGAGCTTGTTAAGTCTCACGAAGTATAATAGTGATAGATAGACATTTAAGAGCATCAAACTGCTGTTGCTTTTCAGTATTCGGGGTTTAATGTCAAATCGTCGGTCACAGGGTTTTTACTGATAAATATTTCACCTATAAAAATGTATTTTACGACGTTACTTAATGTTAAGGAAAAGCCAAAGTTTCTTGATTATTACAATTGATAAAAATAGGATTTTCCTAAGAATGGACCACTTAATGTTTTAATTGTTGCTTCGAATTGCTGATTAAATATGATTCACGTTAGTTACAGTCTTTATTTCTATAAATAATCTTATGATAGTCCCCATATAGGTATTTACTCATAAAAGCACATTTCATGACGTGACTATCTAGTTTATATTTATGGTAGCGCGAATTAATTTTTAAACTAACCTCCGAATACCACAAGGCAAATTATCTATAAGTAATGCGTGCTTAAATGTGTACTTGTCCCTAATTTACACCTGGTTTGCGAAATTGGCACAATAAATTCATATCCCTTACTTGCCTATTAAAACATTATTTGGAGGTGGTGAACGAGACCCTAAGGCCGCGCTCACTTTGGATACGTTTTCGTACGAATTCCATTCGTGCAGAAACATACGAACACGCACGAACATTCCCGACCTTCTGAGTACTATGAAAGCGCTCACACTGCGCGCGAGTTAGTCGTACGTATACGTACGTGCAAGTCCGACGTCCGAAATCAATCCGAACTTGTTGGGATTTTATTACACGTTCGTGCGTTCATCATCAAAATGTATGCGCTAACACCAGTACTCTGTCTATTTGACGGAGAAAAACGTATTCAGTGTGCGCACTCAATTCGTACGAACAGTGTTCAATACGTTTACGTACGATATAATTCGTATCCAAAGTGAGCGCAGCCTAATGCTTAGTTCCTATACAAGAAAAATTACAAAATGAACGAAAATCTCTTCAACAGTGCAAAAATGTAATCGAGTGTGTTAGCGAGGGGTCATATGTCCTACTAGTTCATTACTTAATTTATACGATTGTAATCAACTGTGATCATTGAACTTTTCTTATCAACTGTTCTGCATTGAAATAATTAATATAGCGTAATTAGTGTAATTAATTTAACTAATAATATTTTTTTATATCAGCCTGTAACTGTGCCACTATAGGACAAAGACCTCTTCTCGAGTACCTACAGAAGGCACGACTACCTACTTATTTATTTCAAGTAATTGTCCATGTAATTAATTTGTTAATTTATGTCATTGTCTAATACGGTTCAATATTATGGCCAGCGTTGACGAATTAAGAAAGTGCCTTCAGATCTTGGGCAAAAGCTCAAAACACTGCGCTTAACTTCAACAGACTAAACATATTTTAAATCAGATTATAAAACTAAAAACATTTCAACAGATGCGAAGCTATTTGTAATTGAATAAATAACAATATCACAGCCGTATAAATAAACAGGTTATGTATCTATTCGAACCAATCAGACGCCGCTTACTACAAGATCTAAAAGAAGGATTATCGCCGTTGTGGAAGCGAGACGCCGCTACGCGCAATGTAGCGCGCTATCTCGCTCTCGCAAAAGGAACAGTCCTTTATGAGTTCATGGTAATAAATATTAATATATAATTTTACGCGCGATTACCTCACAAGAGTATGCATGTACCAATAATGGTGCAACATTATTAATATATGTAATTTAACATGATATCCGTGTTTATATGAAATAGAATTTAATCCTATTATTATGTGTATAATTTCTCGCTAACTTCCTACATTTGGCTTGTTAACTGTATATAATTCATTACACAGTGATTACGATTACACGGTAAGTGTATGCAATAAACCGTTGTACATGGTCTCAGAACTATAATTGTTGTCGTGATAGATGGTTGAAACTATTAGATACACATAAAATACAGTTTGAATAACGAACTTTACTATGTTGATATTTTATAATACAAAACCGGCCTAACTTACCTAGCTTTTATTTAAAACGCTACTTCACTTTAAGGCGAACTTAAATGTCTTGTCTCTTACTTTACACCTTAAAATGAAAGAGATAGAAAGAGACTTAACGGCAACTTAACATTGATTGACGTTACAGTATTCTGTCAATACGATAATGTGGTTACAGTACGCTTTAACTGTTCTATTAATAATCTCAAAATACCTTTACAAATAGACCAAACATAGGTAAAAAACTTTACAAAAATAAAACATAAAACTTTGCACACAGTCATAATTATAGTAGGTAATCACAAGAATTACATAAAGTAATAAAAAGCAGTTGCCCTTTGGAACAGGACAGGGTAATCTGTACGACTCGTCCTAACCCGGTCTAAGGTAGCAGGTTTAACAGGTATTAAAATAGAAATACATAACTTTGCCATGGGGTATATAAAAATAGTTATAAATGATGTGACAAACACTACATGCCACATTATTATGTAATTTTAAAAAGTCCTGCATACTTTTTGTTTTGGGTTTTATTATTTAATGTATGTAGGTTTTTTATTGTGTATTTTTTAAGGTTGTATATAAATTTTATTACGTAAAAGGTAACACCAAAAATGGGAATGAAAAACTATATTATTCGATTATTCATAACATTGCTAGATATTTATTGCAATTATCACTAAGTACACATAATAAAGGACTAACTAATAGTTACACATACATACCATCACGCCTGTATCCCCGAAGGGTTAGGCAGAGGTGTACCAATGAACACCCACAGTTCGCCGGTTTGTTTAGGTCCCATGTAATAGGGGGCGAGCCTATTGCCACTAACCGGGCACAAATCCAAACTCCGACCTGCTAATGAGAATTTCATAGAAAAACCCAATAACACCTTGGTCGAGTTGGAAATCGAACCCACGACCTCTAGCGTAGCAGTCGCGCTTAGAACCACTAGGCCAACGAGGCAGTTAATAGTTAAACACCATATAATGCATAAAACTATGTAAAATAATAAGGAAAATGGTCTTCAAACTTCACAAGATCATACAAGGCAATGTTTATTTTGCAAACGCGAAGTAACTGGGTAATAACGGTATATAATATTTCTAGGTAGCATACACATGTTTTAGCATCTAGTCCTAAACATGCTAGTATTTCCCTCAAGTATAGCCTAGAGATAAAACATTCATAAACGTAAATATTTAATACTTAAATTTCATTTACCTAACAAGATAAAATCATGATCGAGATCGAGATCGTGCGCTGTGGCGTTCCTTGGGGGAGGCCTATGTCCAGCAGTGGACTGCAACAGGCTGATATGATGATGATGAACAAGATAAAAAAAACACAGGATAATTACTACTTATAAACGCTATTATAACTCTGCCTCGCTGATAGGTATATCAGCTAAAGGCACAGCTTATTTTGGTAAAATTGTGTAAGAACACAGCTTGCATTCTAAGAGAAAACATTATTTTTTTATTTATCCCTATATTTTGTGTTATAAAACACATCGGCGCGGGCAGATCTGCGGTCGAAAGCTAGTGTTTATTATTTTTTGTAGGATCGTACGTTCTTACATTTGTATGCACATAAGGAAGATTATTAACACTGTTAGGTCATTGACGCTTAATTATGTCTTCACAAAAAGTTTGTACTGGAAAACTTCAAAGTTAATTGGGACACAAAAATAAAGGAATTGTAAGATTTGAAAAGAATTTGTTTTATGCGTTAAGCTTTTATCAAAAACTACAAAAATTAATACAAAACAAAAATTAATTTATTTTACAATGCCATTAAAATATAAACAGCTAATTGATTTCACACTGCATAATAATATTGTTAAAATGTAGTATTACTATGTTTATTGTTTTTATGACCTTATTCATTGTGCTTGACTGTTGTTTTTCCTTAAACATTCGTTATCATTCTGAAACATACATTAATTTTAAATAATTCGGTATTCCCAAAGATAAGCTCGCACTTGCCTGTATGTTATATAATTTGATATTTGTATAATTAAATTATGTAACACTAAGTCAACAGTCATTTTATAGAAATAAATGATTAATTACTAAATTAATACATAATTTTGACGAAGGCTTTAGCGCCGTTGCAGTTGTTCAGTGCATAACAATTAAAAAAATACAATTGGTAAATAATAACACAGCACTACTACTGACATTTACGCGGAGTTACAGGTCCTGATGGAATGATGATAGTTTCTAACTGAAATTCATTTATTTGTGTTTATTTTAACCCACAGAGCTTGAACTTATATCTTTATAAATCAAAGCCAGGGCTATTCCCACAAATCATCATCGTTTCAGCCCAGAATCACCCACTGCCGAGTATATCCCGTTTTGTCTGTATTCACCTTAGAGTATAGATATCAAACTAAAGAGTGAGCCTATCAGTGTATGAACCGTGAGCACTAGTATGAACTAGTTTTATCGTAAATTTTGTATCAAGACGGAGCGCGCCGTTTTAATGAAACTATCTAAAACCCTAATATTATTCTAACAATGTCGAAACCATCGATATTTTCGCATATAAGTCTGTCCTTGCGCGAAAAATAACTTTAAATCAGTAAACGAATGTACTTGATACAGACAAAAAGTGCTCTCGCTTGGCACGAAGGAAAACTAGCGATACTATCGGTCTATAGTTATCTATAGTCTAAGGTATTCACATACCTCAGATATTAACACTTACTTGAAAGGTCCATTAAAACATTAATAAGTTTTTGTGTCAAAGAGCATATATACTCACATATAATAACTTTTATACATGATACATCTAATATAAGTAGGTTTATTTCGGAATACTATCTAGGTTGAATAAATTTTCGAAAATTATCATTTATCAAAAAAAAAAAATGATGTCAGAACAAGTATAAACAGGATCTCGTATCAAAACATGTTTGTGGTGACGCGACCTTACATAATTGAGCGAGTTGACGCCATTTCGAAACGTATAGGTCATAATGACAAAAAGTCATTTGTGACAGGCGATACATTAAAATATAGGAATATTGGCAATTCAACTCGTGATACAAATTTCACGGGCTGAATTGTCAATGTATAGGGCAATTAACTCTTTGCCCTAAATATGACGAAAAAAGAGAATCCGATTAAATTACTTTCGGAGAAATATGAAAACACTGAAAAGAGAAATTCGTTACACCATTACATACTCGTAAGACAAAAGCAATACCTAATTAAAAATATGACTTTTTAGTTTGGAAGCCCTAACAGATTATTTAATAACATAACATAACATAACATAACATACCATCACGCCTGTATCCCCGAAGGGTTAGGCAGAGGTGTACCAATGTACACCCACAGTTCGCCGGTATGTTTAGGTCCCATGTAATAGGGGGCGAGCCTATTGCCACTAACCGGGCACAAATCCAAACTCCGACCTGCTACTGAGAATTTCATAGAAAAACCCAATAACACCTTGGTCGACTTGGGAATCGAACCCAAGACCTCTAGCGTAGCAGTCGCGCTAAGCACCACTAGGCCAACGAGGCAGATTATTTAATTTTACACAAAATATTGTTTTCTTACTACATTTTGTTTTGACAGGCACAAATCATTCTAAATCTTTGAGGTATCAAAGTGACGGTGAGTTTTATTTTAATTGAGTTTATTTTCAATCTTAGATTAGTATTATAAAACGTGTAATGAAGAAATGATTGAAAACAGTTCCTTAATCATGTATCTATTTTTATTAAAATCCAAGAATCTCGTGAAATTGGTTTAACAATTTCGCTATGTGTGTACATATTTTTATTCGTGACTGTACCAACTTAACTTTTTATTTTTAATATACATACTTACTTATACATGGGCCACTTTAAAGAAATAATGAACGTGCTTTGGGATTATGAACCTTAATTCAATGACTAACAGTTCAGTTTTCATCACATTCAAATTACTTTAAGGGCCTTTTCGGTAATATTTGTCATTCTAAAATGAACTTAAACACATGTCGTCAAAGTTGATAATTGCGTAATTAGTAATAACGTTTAATTCTCTTTCCATATTGGCTTTAGTATAGTAAAAATTTACATATAAAAGTAAATAGATTTAATATATTTGTATTAAGTTTCAATCAAGTTTTTAATTCTTTAATTTTACATTTACTTAGTATGCCATTTTGAAATATAATTATTATTTTTTGTCGCCAGAACAAAACGACTCGAACGATTTAGAGGGTGAGATATGATTTACATTACTAAATGATCACATATCAGTAACAGCTCTTATTACAATGTGATAAGGTTGGTTTTGGTTTGACATGACATGTGGTCGATTTTATTACATTATTTTTTTTATTTTGAATACATTTGCGGCAAAATCATTTTAAATGATTATTATTAAACAGTGACTAACTAGGTTTTATCATTATATGTAAGTTATACTTAGATACAAGCTTGAATTTTTGTTAAAACCACTATTACAATTATTTTATTTCAATAAGTAGTAATTTTTTCGATAGATTTATTTTACAGGATGACGGTAATTGAGTTAAATACTATTTTGCTTTAAATATTTAAGTTCATAAATACGACTACTCATATTATCCTTCTTTTAACCTGAACTATATTTTTCAGATGATTCAAAAGGTATAATAAAGTTTTATATACAAATTGTTTTGAAATATGATTAACGTAAATTGACAACACATTAAAAGTGCATTTTATATTTTTTGACAGAATACCAAAAAGGTAAGTTTCCTCCATTTATTAAATACATTTTTTTTTATCTATACCCAATTAGTAAAAATTACAAGACATCAAATAATTATCCTTATTATATTTTACTTTTCCAGGACAATTAATGTGCACAATCCCAAAAGGAAAAAAAGGTGAGAGTGAATTACTTTAATATTTTTCATCATTATCACAATTGATTCAAAATAAAATGCATATACATAAGGAGTCTGCTAATTCGTAGTCATTTCATACAAACTTTTTTAACAATACAATAAAAAAACAAAATCGAATCGAGAACAAAATTGGGCGCACCGTTCTTTAGTAAAAAAACTCTTGTCATACGTGTATCAATTGATTTTAATTACGTATACCTATAGAATATAGTATTTAGATGCAACTAAGATATATTTTTAAACAGGCAAACAGTTAAGAAACGATTTAAACAAGGAGGGTGAGATATTTATATATTACATTCTTATTATTTATTGCCATTTATTTATAAATTAAATATTTTATAGGTTTTTTCTCTAAGGTATTAGAGGAAAATAAATAAATTGATGGCAATTACTCATTAATTATTTATTTGTTTTACATTGTATTATTACATATTAAATACATAATAATTATAAATCTTATTTATTTTCAAGGGATTTTTTTTAATATTTTATATTTACACAGCTAAAACATAATTATATTTTATAGTTATAGGAGCGTATGTATTATAAATTAGGTATTTTATTTTGTTATAATTTTATATTTTATAACATTTATTTTGACAGAAGACAAATCTGCAAGCGATGAAGTCGGTAAGGTTATAATAATTAAATCGTATGTGTGTATCTAAAACGTATGATGTATTATGATTTGTAATATTTTAATTATTTGTTTATTTTATTATTATATTTAATTATAAATATTTGACAGAAAAGTTCTCCGTCGAGTCACCTTCAGAGATCGATGGTAAGATTTAAATCGAAGATAGTTTTAGGATTTCTAATAAGCCATTTGTACTTAAAAATATACTACTTACTACATATAAATCTGACCTAATCGTAGTCAACAATTTAAATAAAGGTGTTAATCTTAAATTCTCGATACATGTTTCTTCACGACTAGGAACAATTCATCTTTGAAGCGATGCCCTAGACTTTGTAGCCCTTTAAACAAATTGTGTAACTAAAGTAAAAAATCTCCTTTTGTGACATTACCATCAGTAAAAAAATCCAGGCCTACCTAACTGCAAATTCAGGATACTACCCTACTTTCAATATTTATTGTGTATAGTAATGTAACGTTTTGTTTGACAGATAAACAAGCATATTGGCCTCAAATCGTTATAATTAAGCCCCTTGGTGAGTGGAAAGTAGAATTCCTTTTGTGTGATCTTCTGTATTTATTGAATATTAATAAGTACTTAATTAGTGAACGGTAAAAGATTCGTTAAAAGCTACGGTTTACTATATTTTTAAGTAAGCATTTTCTTCACGTATTTTTTCATTTTGTGTGATTTAATAAACGCTTATTACTTATTAGTAATCGTCTTATACTTCCAGATTACTTATCCTATTTTGTAAAATTTAAATATTTATCGAGGCAAAAATTTAGGAAATTTTTGACCTTTTCGCATTCTATTTATATAGTCTATTTTTTCAACAGTATTTACTATTCAGTACTTTGTTTTTGGGCTCGCACACATAACTGCGAATTCGCATTGCATCGCAAAATTCTGCGAGCTCGCGTTCCATTTTGATTTTTATTTACTAGAAGTTCCTGCGCATCGCATCGCAGTTTTGTGTGGGAGCCCTTTCTCCGTACTTCATTTAAATACTTCAATCACGATTTTGTGTTACATCTGATAATTATTTTTAGAACATATGGCTTTCAAAAAACGACCTCCGGGTAAGTCGATAGTCTAGTTCAAATACCCTGTCTTTTTTCTTCAATTTAACCAATCAATATTCTTATTTGGTCTAAACACTTTGATAGCAGTACATCAATATTACCACCTCTACACGCGAGGACCTGTACAACGCTACTGATAACGCTGTCCGCATGGCTGAGTACTGGCCACAAAAATCTAGCCACTATGTCAAAAAGAAGATCAATGACCAATATTATTAAACTTGTTATAAAGTTTAATTCCTTCTTACTTCATTATCTACACGTATGACGGTCATTAATTAATTAATTCTTTCGATAGCGAATATGCCGTTGCATGGCCTGCCAAACGTTTACGAACAGCTGTTAGGTAAGTCATCTTAGATACCGTTTTAATTAGACATTAGCGTTTAATTACACACCTATCTAACTTAAGTGAATTAGACTGTGCTAATTTTAGCAGGCGACCTAGTTATTTAATCACACAAATGCACAAATAAGAAGAAGCAACTGACAAATGATTTTTACTTGACTCCGAGTTACAGTAATTAATAAGTTACATATAATATTATAAATTTAAGGCTCTTAGTACCCGGGGCAAGGCAAGTGTGGGATACCTGACAACTTTAGTCTCCAACGATGCCAAGCCCGAACCAACAAATGAGTTTGTATGCAAAACTTGGTTGCATAGTTACTAAAATCGTTGAGAATCTTACTCGATGAATGGCCATGGCGACTAAATTGTCGTGCCAACTTATCAAAGCTATAATTTAGCTGTGTTTTCAATTAGTCCTAAAGTAAGTTCTTTAACTTTGTATATTCACCGACAGAACCTAATCAATTCCGTATTATTTAAACTAATATTAACAGGGCCTAAAAAAGGAGGACTTAATAAGAGTGAGTTAATGTTTATCCGAATTTAAGAGCACCGCCTTATCTTCAAAGCACTGTTGGTACATATATTTAGTTATATCTCTCATCAATCAAAGTTTTATAATTACAGGTTACAAACCTAATTTTCACCGACCTGTCAGTAAGTAACATACTATGATCTATTTTGTAGCTATAATTTTCTATACTGTATGGTTCAACTAAATCTATAGCTAACGTTAATTAAATATTGGTCAAAACTTATATTCCCAGTATCGACACTATTTACTACCTTCTCAGACTTTGTTTTTGAAAATATAAAGTTACGATGATAATGTTTTTTTTTTATAATTTTGCACCAATCTGATTATGTAACTGAAGTCTTATCTTAGCCGTAAACTTTTGAAAGATTATTTTTACCCTAAGCACAATAACAAAATAACAAATTACTCTCGTACCAACGACTGAACATCCCATAGGCATTTTTCGAAACCTTCAAACCAAGCACCGTATCTATGGTATCAAATATCTTCATACTAATGTATATAGGTAATATAAATATAAGGATAACTGGACATAAGAATTGTTTGGCAGGACAAAAGGTAAAACCGTATTTAACGCTTCCACAATCGACGTCTGCTCCTACAACAACCACTGGTACCACTTTCACCCCAATACCCGAAAGTAAGTCAAGTTTTTTTAAGATATAAAGTTAGCTTAGTTATGAAGTTACATTAGACGTAGGTCATGCAGAATGCAGAAATGGTCGTAAGCGGAGGTCAGAACTTTGCCGTTACTGTAAATGCCGCGAAAAATAGTGTGTCTAAACAAGTTGATAATTATTATGTAAACAATTACGGTTCCGAAAAACGCCTAGGTAAACAAGTGGTTAAAAGTCTATAAGATAAATAATTACTCGACAAAGTAACGCAACGTAAGCTTCACAACTAGACTCGAATAAAGAAAAAAATCTATTAAAACGAGCCACATCATCGACATTAATTACTCATCATATGTAGAACTTATCAAGGCGAACACCTTATATAAATGAGTTACACAGTTTTATGATGATGCATGGTAACTTTAAAATTAAAGCAGTAAAAATCTCTTGGAAGATAACTACCATCAACAACATCTTATTTACTTCAGTTTCATCATTATATTTTGTTGACAGCACGAACTGAAGAAGAAAACCCGATCCCTCCTATAGATTTAATACTTCAGTCAGAGGGTGAGTTCATAGTAAAGCCATAAATTAGAAACACTTAAATATTCCAATATGTTGTTTGGTTGTACCACCAGTACTAAATCGTCTGCCTTTCAAATTACAATGACCTCATGCCTAAAAATAATGTGTACAAGAACAAAAGCAATTAGGAATACCTACTTATTCTGTTTTGTTCGAAACTTGTAACGGAAAAGTTCATAAACAAAAAAACTGTATAACTGACAAACTATTGAAATCCATTGATTTTAGCTTTTCTTTTGTTATTCCAAAGACACAGGCAAGATTTAAATATTGAAGATAAGCACCATTTTTTAACACCTTTAGAATTAAGTGATAATGAAGATCTACAATTGACTTCAATTATAAAAACAATACCACTCATTTAAAACTAAGCTTTTATTTTGTAGAAAATGACAATGAACCTGAAAGTGATAATGATAATGACACTGAATCCGATAATGACAGTGCAAATGATTCACCAAAGGGTAAGTTTTTCTAAGCACACATAACTACGATTATTTGGGTACACAGTCCAATGGTAAGAGAAGGTAACCCTCTGTACTATTAAATACATAACTACTACTTAAGACAGCGTTTTGAGATTGCACGAGAAGGCCGTCATCCGTTTTCCAAGACCTCTGGTATTGTGTCATGGTACAGTTACCATCAGGTGAAATAATCGCTGAGACTACAGGTATGAATACTAGTCCTCAAGGGACACAATCAAGCAAACATCCGTGTTATAGTATTAAGTCTATCAAAAATAAATGTTTCTTCCAATACTTCAACTTGTTCTTTATTTTCCTTACCTGCATCTTCGACCTTTATGATCTCAATTGATATAGTGACTTCATTGACCTTTACCCACGTATCTACTTATATCTATATCTTTACTTTGTTTTGTTGACTTTACTGTGTTTTTGATGAAAAGCGATAAAGCGTAAATCCTTTGATTCGTATATTTTATTTTCTCATCATCTCTGTCAACTACTGGATAACCATTTACGCACACTAGTCCAATCGTAAGAATAAATGCAGAAACCGCCCTACTCCTGGATAACCAATATAACCATACCTTGTTTTTACAGCTTAAGAGGTATTTGTATTAATTTCAGGTTTTGAAACAATTAATTCATTATTGTCTCGGCAAAATTAAACATACACTACAAATTCAATTTTTTTATCACCAACCACCCAGTTTATTGACAAGAATTCAAAACTTCCATCAAAATCCATGTTAACAGTTTCAATTTTGATAACAGAATCTAGTTGCGTAACCCCAAGCGGTAACGAAGGCGAGTGCATCTCGGTGTACAGCTGCCCGCCACTGCTGGCCTTGATCAACAAGCAGGACAGAACAAACCAGGACGTTAACCTGCTGAAGCAGTCGAAGTGCGGGTATCAGGGGAATGCACCGGCCGTGAGTATTGTTAACCCATTACTATATTCTAGGTGACTATATGCAAGAAACGGACTTTGCTTACGGTCGGTAGAATTATCATCCGTCGAAATGTCGAGACCTAAGGCCTAAATATAACCCGCGATAAAATCCGTGAAAGTACCTAGTTTTATTCCAATGCCTAACATTCACGTAAATCTCAGAAATCAATAGAATATTATATGCGTTTTGCTTAGAAACATTTACCGTTCGTAAGCAACATGATTAGTTTCGTGAATTTGGAATACAGGCATTAATCATAGGTTTTGTCTTAACACTTCTTTGAGTTTCTTTTGTCACACATCAAGCGAACAAAATTATTAACCTAACTTAACCCCAATGTTTTCACTAGACCGTTAGTCGGTGGAAACATACAAGTCCATAAGTAGTTTATCTCAACCTAACCACAACAACATTCCTACTGCTATAGTCTAATGAACGTCACACGGTACCGCAAACACATTAATTATAAAGATAATAGCATTAGCAATACCTATTATTGTGGTTTGTTTCTAAATGTGAAGTGTAAAACTAATAGCTACATTTAACCTGTCTATTTCATTAATCTTCATCAGCTCTTGGTCATTAACCACTTAATAGTCATCTTTTATTGTTCTACACTCAATAATTTTATTTGCATTCATCTTCTTCAATCTAGGTCTATTTACGAAGGCGTCGGGCACAGCAGTACTTTACAGAATAAACATTACATCTGTTTTTAGAACTAAGTTCTTATTTTGTCTAATACTATCTCTTATTAACCTTATAGACATAAATATATATTAAGTATTACATGTGTGTATCATAGACAGTCATGATTTATATATTTTGTTTTTCTTTATTATAGGTTACGGTAGGTATTTTTAAATTATTTGTTGGTATTTTTTAGTTTTAATATGTTTACTTTATCTATTTCACTGATTACAAATTGGTTAAGCCAATGCCATAGAATTATGTCAATTATTAATTACCTTTATAAAATCAGAACTGCGAGACTATATTGCTGGATATTATTACGAAAAGCGATCAAGAGATTGTAATAAAACTGAATTACCTACACCAAGTATTATTCTCCTTAGCAATTGGCAAGAATAACATAAAATAATGCGTAAGCAAAACAGACACTTTTTTCCAGGACTATATTAAAGCAATATATATTTCCCAGGTGTGCTGTCCAAAGAAAGAAGAACCAAAGCCAGAACCGCAGCCAGAAGGAAACTGCTTCACTCCTGAAGGCAACCCTGGACAATGCATTAGCTTATACTCATGCCCGCATCTAGCGAACATGCTGAAACCTCCTGTACCCAATGAGAATATAGCATACGTCCAGCAATCCAAGTAAATATATTTTAACTTTTTTTCACTATATTTGATCGACTGACAAAAAGTATAAACAAAGGCTTATAGCTTATAGGCTAGCAGTGGGTTATGTAGAGCTGAAGATGTTGATGTCAAATCGGGTAGAATATACAAAGTAGTTAGAAAGGTTCGTCAATACCGTAGTTTAAAGTAAATTTCAATTTCAAATGTTTTAAAAAACCCAGAATATCCACCCAGTAAATCTTTGCTCCTAACATCACCGAACACATAGTGCAAGCTACGCAAAACTTAACTCTTGACAGTGTCATATAATCATCAGATAACGAGCTCACTGTAACATAAGGAAAAAAACAAGATTGTCAGGGGGTATAACACATAAATCTTTGTAAGTAAGGAATTATATTCAACATATCTTATGGGGAATTCTTCGTCGCAGACTATAATAGCGACCTTCACACACACTTAATAAAATGTTTAAGGAAAAACTGCAATAATGCAGGAAGGCATGTTTATTGTTAAACCTGTTCAGAATGTCAAGGACTTCGGGTCATTATGGCGACTGTTCAACGATTTCGACAAATAAAAACGTCTAAGATATCTAAATTGAGGATGCTTCTATAAAATTAAAAGTGCTTCCTTTTTTTACTATTTAGTCTCTTTTAAAAGTGGTGTAGTTTAGAATCCAAAAAGAATATTTGCTTTTGATTGGACTAGAAAATAGTCACACCTTAAAAGACGCAACGATCCAATCAGTTTTAAGTGTTTTTCTGTTTGACTTTAACGTCATTTGTGTGAAAAAATCTATAGCAACAAGATCATACATCGAAATTAATTTAAATACTCATGAATCATCTCAGTCTGAGACTTGTTTGTGTGTTATGTTCAAAGATATTTAATTTTCTTCTTTTTGTGAGTTCATTTCAAACATACTAAAACTTTTGTCTCCCCAAGGTGCGAAGGAACAGAACAATACAGCGTATGCTGCGGCCCAGCCGTCAATAGGCACAAGGAGGTGACAGTCGGTAACTGTCCAGCGAGGATGAATGCCTACCCACCGGATCCTCGCACTGAGTGCTGTGGAGTTGACAGCAGAGTCGGGAACAAGATTGTCGGTTAGTACTAACTTTATGGAGATAAGATAAGTTTATTGGAAGATATAAATAAGGAAAATGTATAAAAGCAGTACCAAATGTATAGAAATAAGACAGCAATAGGTAATATAGTTACTAAACGGTAAAATAATACGAATCTTGATTAAGTAGTTGCTGTAATCAGATCGTTCCAGTTAAGTTACCTTATGACTTTACATGCATTAGACATAGATTGCCTCGTTGGCCTAGTGGCGCTAAGCGCGACTGCTACGCTAGAGGTCTTGGGTTCGATTCCCAAGTCGACCAGGGTGTTATTGGGTTTTTCTATGAAATTCTCAGTAGCAGGTCGGAGTTTGGATTTGTGCCCGGTTAGTGGCAATAGGCTCGCCCCCTATTACATGGGACCTAAACATACCGGCGAACTGTGGGTGTACATTGGTACATCTCTGCCTAACCCTTCGGGGATACAGGCGTGATGGTATGTTATGTTATGACTTTACATGTAATGACGGGCTAAATAAATTAACTTTTCAGAAACCTGCTTTTTGTCACCCGTTGTCTTAAATAGTTTCATTTAAACCGATACGCTTTATTACATGGTCCCAGCTATATTAATAACTTAATTAATTTCAAGGTGGCAACGCTACAACAGTAGACCAGTACCCATGGCTGGTGATGATAGAGTACGTGAAGCAGGGCGTAACGAAGCTGCTCTGCGGCGGAGTTCTGATCAGCGGGAAATACGTGCTCACAGCCGGACATTGTGTTGCTGGACAAGTGTTGGATGTAGGCACACCGTAAGTTAAATGCCTATTTGTAAACCATTAATAGTACGGTACTATTAATGGTAGGTACTATTAGTACCTACTCTTTCGTGTCTTTAGACAATACCGCCCCAATGAAAGATAAAGTCATTACCAGTATTTAACTTAACTTTAAGTCTGTGCTTTTGCTACTTATTTTTATGTAATGTATATATATAATAATGTATACAGAAGCTGTTGGTTTGCCATAAATAAATAATATTGGTCAATATAAAACTTTGCCCTGTTTCGACAGTAGATGTCTGTAAAATTAATGTTTTTTTTTCACCTAGTTCTTCTTACGTAGTAAATCGAATATTTCGTAGTCAATATAAGCTTTATCTAACGTGACTTACATTTTTAACATACATAGTATTTAGGGAATGTTACTTAATTAATAAATTACTGACTTTACCACCAGAATAATAATCTAAAGCATCATTCTTATATTTCCAGTAAGAGAGTACGTCTCGGCGAATATGACATCGCCAACGAAGGTAATGACTGCGCGCCAGTTGAAGCCAACGGCGAGGACTGTACCGACGGAGTGACGAGAATCGCCATCGAGAGAAGCATACCGCATCCGCAATATAATCCAGTGTCTGCACAGAAGAGGCACGATATTGCTCTGCTTAGGTTGAGGGAGACTGCTCCGTTTACAGGTATGTTTTTTTTAAAGAAACATTACGGTACATATGTCATAAAGGTGGAATATATAAAGATATATGTAGTTTAATACAGACAAATTAAAATCCTAACATCAAGTAATACCTAACTGTAAAGAGCTTGCTTTCGTTCTGATACTTGATAAAATTCAAAAGATCTTCAAATGGTGTAGATGGTTTAACGGCTGTTTTTTTTTGTGAATGGATCGTTCTTCTTTTATGGTTATTCTTACTTGTTTACTTAAAATTCTAGTATTCCGGATATAACAACATCTGTTTATTTCCAGACTTCATCCGTCCCATTTGCTTGCCAACCAGAGATTGGACAGCTCCACAAAACATTCCCGCCAACTTCACGCTATACGCCGCTGGGTGGGGAGCAGTCAGTACACGACAGTCGTACAGTAACGTCAAACTGCATGTCGACCTACCTTATGTTGGCCCTGAGGTTAGTCATTGGTTTTATTAGAAGAGTGAGTGGGCTGAGGGATTGGATAGTTTTTGTATTCAAACAGAATGATGACCAATCGCAAAGGGCAATTTTAGAGATTCCAAAATAACTCGTTCAACAAAGTTTGGCATTGAGGGCAGTAGATAGTTAATAGAAGACAGAAATATACTGAATGTAATGTTTTGCGCGTCCTCGGTGATTTGTCTTAGATCTGTGTATTGTGAGTGTACTATTAAAAAAACATACTAATCAACAAGTCACTTACTTTCATTTCTATACAGATATATATATAAGGGAATTCAAAAAGTAATGTCAAATTGTCCATGTAAAAGTATCAACCACCCTAACAAAATTTCCTACATGATCTTTATTATTTTGTTTCCAGAGATGCCAACCAGCCTACAGTCTACCTGGTCGCAGCGTAAACCTATGGCGTGGCCAGATGTGCGCCGGCGGCATCAACGGGAAGGACTCCTGCAAGGGCGACTCCGGGGGCCCACTCATGTACGAGTTCGGTAGGACCTACGAAGTCATCGGCATCGTCAGCTTTGGGCCCGTCCCTTGCGGCATGGAAGGCATCCCTGGAGTCTACAGCAAAGTACACGAGTACTTAGATTGGATTAGACAAACTATCGTCCCTTAGTTACTGAAAAACTAAACGTTGGGTGACCTAATTTGCATTTTTATCTAAGTACAAAAAGTTATTTCTAATTTCATTCAAGATTAGGCAAATTTCTAAAATAGCATTTAATTCTCAAATTAGATCACTGTCAACGTTATCGACATTTTTAAGACTTGCTTTTCATGAGTCAACTATGAAGCTTAGACCAACCGTTAAACTATTTACGAGCAACTCATATTTGTATTAAAACTAAAGTCTGTAACTTGAATAAAATTGCTCAAAATGTTTAAATAATTTATGTCTACTGTATTTCGTCATGCTAGCGGTATATTAAGGTTTAATATAGATTTGTTTAACGATTAATGAGATAACTACAATATTTTAAGTCTAGTAGCTGTTATAATTGTTGGTTAAGGGGAGAGACATAATAAATTTTAATCAAAATACCTTAAATATAGTAAATAGCATTAAGCATGTATCTAAGCGTAATATTCTAGTTTCATCTACTTTAATGTTGAAATCATGTATCATGCTGTCTGTCAATTCAAGTCTAATGTAACGACAGAAAGACTTAATGCTAGATTTTTTTTGTGTTAACAGGGAATGTCGTACTTAAAACTAAGATATCCTCAAATAATTATTTTTCTACTATGTCTATGTTTTCTCTCCGGGTTTGTAACACGCGTGATGTAAAAGATCTCACCGCATATGAGCTGGTTTTGATCTGAATAGTTCGTAAGTCAAATATCGACTATTGAGATTATTAAAAATAAATTATGGTGATTATCACACGATTTGTCTATCATTTTATACCTAACCAACCGTCTATGTATATCGTTTGTTAATCATTGATAGAAAAAGAACTGACTTCTACGAAATTGATAAGGTCCCTCTGACGAATCGTGATGAATATCGATGAAACATACAAAAAAACATAGTAGAAATGAGAACCTCCTGTTAAGTCGTTTTAAAACTGGAATTATCTGAAAGTAGACTCCTTAAATAAATTTCAGTTAATTAATCAGGACCTTTGAATTTGGCACCGATTCTTCTTCTTCTTCTTTTTGACACCGATTAAACGCAAAGAGAATTATAAGTTCAAAAGTATGTGATGATTTCTTTGTCCCACCTAAAATATAGGTATCCGCCAAATACCTAATGTTGACCAATGCGACGTATTTTTTTAGAATTATTAGTACATACTTAGGTACTTTAAGATTGAGTGAAAGGGAACTTATATTTTTGTGTCGGGGGTTTTTTTTAATTTTTATTTTGTACTTTTTATAGGTACATACTTATTATAATGTAGATTTTGTTATGTTGTAAATAATTCAGTGCGCTTTCATTTGAGATCCCACTCGAGTATATTTGCAGATATTCGGTTATTCTTCCCCACTTTTACCCCCACAACTTTTAAACGACTCAACCGATTTTCATCAAACATGTCTAAGAACACTCGCAGATAAGTAACCTTTAATATAAAAAAACTAAATCGTTTCATCCGTTCGGGAGCTACGATGCCACAGACAGACAGACACACACACACAGACAGACAAATCAAACTTATAACACCCCTCTTTTTGAGTCGGGGGTTAAAAAGACAATTAAAAGTCAAATTATTTTTCCTCAGACTCCATTAGACCACTTCAAGTCAACCAAATAAAAAAAAACTGTCAGACACAAAACATTAATGTCAAAATGACCGTTCGATGAGGATATACTTATTCACCGGCATAAAATTATAATTCTGCAATGTTTTGAACGGATCCAAACCTGATTTGAACACAGAATATAAATTCAATGAATCCATATTAGGGTATTTTAAAACCGCGCTAGTTCTAGTGACAGAGAAGGACGGAGTTATATCAACAGATAGCTCTCTCTCTTTCACTCTATCGAACTACGATGAAATTGAGACTTCATATTACCGGCCCGTGAACCGGCTAGTCTACATAATAAAAAAACTGCTACTGATGCTGATATGTTTACGTAATGCTATTTCCAAGAAAAAATAACCTATGCCATTTACAAGTTTTTATTAAATTCAGCTGAGCGAATATACCTGTTCTTTGCAAAAAAAATAACTTTTTTGAAAACTATTTTGAGCGTAGTCGACCGGTCACTGGTCTTATTATTATGATGAAACCATCATAATTAATTTATTACTATTAACTTACCAAAGATGTCCTTAAGCAGGATAAAAGCCTCCTAATTCCCCGAAAGTGGAAGCAAAAAGGCAACACCAAAAAATCAAAATAGGGTCGAAAACTTAGAGGGAAACACAACTTATGGGTATAATTACTAAACGTAAAGTTTTTGCTAAACCTGTTGTTATTTATTGTTTATAGTTTAATATGGTAATGTATACTGTATAATACCATAAAGTGACCACTCAGACATAGTCAGGCGGGCGACCGGTGCAGACGTTGTTTACGAGATATCAAAATCAAATGAGTTAAGTGCAGTGAGTGATACTTGTAAAGATGAATACAATCGTGATATTTATTGTTGCATTTGCTTCGTGCATCTTATACGTAAACGCAGGTCAGTTATAAAAATATTTTAATCATATTTACACACGTTTTTCGATTTGTTTGTTGATGCTGTGCCCGCGACTTCGTTCGCGTGGATGACGAAACTTATCAATGAATTTTTGTGTAAAGTGCTATTTGTGTAGAACGTTATCTATCGAGCATAACTTTGGCTAGTCTCATTCGCCTAGCGTGTCTCGATGTAGTAGAAAGAGATGGTCTCTTTCTGGAAGGCATCGTGTTATAAGTATATCCGTATTAAAAATAAAGAAATCTTTAAGACTATTTTTAAAGAAGAGCCCTAACACCTAGCGCCTACACTTATATGTAAATACCATCACTTACCACCTATAAATACCATGGTGGAAAGCAAATAAAAGTTTTGAGTTACCATCAGTTGAAATAATCGCAGTGACTACACAGATATAAATACTCTGCGCCTTTAGTTTCCTTACCTGCATCTTCGACCATTATGATCTCCATTGATATTTTGAATCGTTTTACGATGTTTCTCTATTGACCTTTACCCATCTACCTACCATCTATGTGGTAGGTAGATGGCATGACGGGCCTGTTGGTCTAGTGGTTAGTGACCCTGACTGCTATACCGGAGGTCGTGGGTTGGATTCCCACCCAGGACAAATGTTTGTGTGATGAGCACGATCATTTGTTCTGGTTGTCTGGGTGTAATTTATCTATAATATGTATGTATTTAGAAATATATAAGTATGTTTATCAGTTGTCTGGTTACATACAACAAGCTCTGCTTAGCTTGGGATCAGATAACCGTGTGTGAGTTGTCTCGGAATATTATTATTATTATTTAACTATATCTTCACTATTTATTGTCGCCTTATTAGTATTTTTAATTTTCATCATTTTTGTAAACTACTGGATAATCATCTTTAATTCTTTATTGCACACAAATACATTACATTTAATATACATATATTCATTAAAGTTTATGTACAGGGCCTATTCCTAATCATTTACGCACAATGGTCCAAACGTAAGAATACGGGACCCGCAGAGAAAAAACTAAATCCTGGATAATCATACTTTGTTTTTACAGCTTGTACGGTATTTGTATTAATTTCAGGTTTTGTAGCAATCAGATATTTATTGTCTCACAAAAATTAAACATACACTACAAATTCAGATTTTTTGTTTCTGTCACCAACCATCCGTTTATTGTCAAGAATTCAAAACTTCTATCAAAATCCATGTTAACAGTTACCATTTTGATTCCAGAATCAAATTGCGTAACCCCAAGCGGTAACGAAGGCGAGTGCATCTCGGTGCACAGCTGCCCGCCACTGCAGGCCTTGATCAGCAAGCAGGACAGGACGAGCCAGGACGTTAACCTGCTGAAGCTGTCGCAGTGCGGGTATCAGGGGAAAGCACGGGCTGTGGGTTAACAATACCCAATTTACTTATGCTAGGTGTTATATGCAAGAAACGAACTTTGCTAACGGACGGTAGTATTATCATCTGTCGAAAGGTCGGGACCTAAAACCTAAATATAGCCCGCGATAAAATCCGCGATAAATTTTAT
The DNA here is from genome assembly GCA_905475315.1 of Autographa pulchrina. Taxonomy (NCBI): domain Eukaryota; kingdom Metazoa; phylum Arthropoda; class Insecta; order Lepidoptera; family Noctuidae; genus Autographa; species Autographa pulchrina. The sequence goes on along the minus strand of FR997786.1, from coordinate 1,842,939 downwards.
CTCAAGTCTAATATTCTCGTAAACCTTAGAAATCTTTGCTTAGAAAAATATACCGTTCATAGGCAAAATAATACGTTTCTTGAATATAGGCATTAATTAGAGGCTTTCTGTTAACACTTGTGCTTGAGCTTCTTTTGCTAAACGTCATGGAGACATGTTTTCACTAGACTTGATTGTAGAAGGAAAACTAAAATAAATCCTTAAGTAGTTTATCTAAAACTAACCGCAACAACATTCCTACCGCCATAGCCTAATGAACGTCACACTGTACCGCAAACATATTAATTATAAGAATAATAGTAATATATAATCTTCATCAACTCCTGGTCATTAACCAGTTACAGTCTTCTTTTATTTTTTCTGTACTCAATCAATTTATTTTCATTAATCTTCTTCTATCGAGGTCTCTTCATGGAGGCGTCGGGCACAGCAGAACCTTAGATAATAGACATTACATCTGTTTTTACAACTACATTCTTATTTTGTCTAATACTATCCCTTGTTAACCTTATAGATATAAATATAAATCAAGTATTACATGTGTGTTATCATAAACATGATTTATATATTTTGTTTTTCTTTATTATTGGTTACGGTAGGTATTACTAAATTAATCGGTCTCGGGTAGCAGACTTGGGGAAGGTTGTTGCCTATTAAAGGCCAACGACGGCGTGCGCGGTGCTTCTGCACGCCTCTAATAAAGTGAAAGGGGTAGAGTACTTCCCCTTGAACAAAGCGGTTCCTATAGATGGAGCTTCCCTGCCAGGGGGTCGCGGTAGTATTGCAAAATGCGTTCCCGCCTGGTCCCCGGCAATAGGGAAAGGAGAAGCACTCCGGTGGTTTCAGCCGGTAGGAGTCCGGCACGCCCCTCCGTCTTCCCCAAGGCGGAGGTAGTCAATGAAGGACTTCCACCGGGTCAAAAAAAAAAGAAGGTATTATTAAATTATTTGTTGGTAATTTTTAGTTTTAATATGTACACTTTATCAATTTCACTGATTAAAAATTGGTTAAACTAATGTCATGTGTTTCCAATCTCAATATATTATTATTAATTACCCTTAAAAATCAGAACTGCGAGACTATATTGCAGATTTTTTTTACGAAAAGCGATCAAGAGATTGTAATAAAACTTAATCACCGACATCAAGTATCATTCTCCTTAGCAATTGACAATAATAATAAAAAAATATACATAAGCAAAACAGACACATTTTTCTAGGACTATCTTAAAGCAATATATATATTTCCCAGGTGTGCTGTCCAAAGAAAGAAGAACCAAAGCCTGAACCAAAACCTGAACCGGAGCCAGAAGGAAACTGCTTCACTCCTGAAGGCAACCCTGGACAATGCATCAGTATATACTCATGCCCGCATCTCGCGAACATGCTGAGACCACCAATATCTAATGAAAATAAAGCATACGTCCAGCAATCCAAGTAAATATATTTTTATTGCCCTATTTAATAGACTGGTAAGAGATGGAAGAGTGCCGTGAGCAATGAGAGGCTTATTCCCAGCAGGGTTATGAAGATGTTGATGTCAAATCGGTAGAATATACAAGGTAGTAATAAGGTTCATCAATACCGTGGTATAAAGTTCAATTTCAAATGTTCTAAGAAACCCAGAAGGGAGTAAATCTTTGCTCCTAACATCACCGAACACAGTGCAAGCTACGTAAAATTTAACTCTTGACAGCGTCATATAAACTGGCTTCCCTCGAGGGGTCAGTCGCCTCGAGGGAAGCCAGTTGCCACCAAGCTGGTTTGAATTGGTGACCACTCAGATGTACTGCCTCTGGCAGTAACCAGCAGAAATGTTGAACTGAATAATGAAGTAAAACTCAAACTGTCATAATCATCAGATAACGAGCTCACTGTAACACAAGGAAAAAAAAACAAGATTGTCAGGGGGTATCCCACAAAAATCTTTGTAAGTAAGGAATTATATTCAACATATCTTATAGGGAATTCTTCGCAGACTATAATAGCGACCTTCACACACACTTAATAATTTTATCAAGGAAAAACTGCAATAATGCAGGAAGGCATGTTTATTATTAAACCTGTTCAGAATGTCAAGGACTTCGGGTCATTATGGCAACTGTTCAACGATTTCGACAAATAAAACGTCTAAAATATGTAATTTGAGGATTCTTCGACAAAATAAAAAGAACTTTATTTATAAAATACATACTAGGTACTTAATGAACGTGTTTCGGTTTTGAATCCAATAATATTATTTGGTATTGATTGGACTAGAAAATAGTCACTCTTTAAAAAGACGCAAAGCGATGAAATCACCTTCAAGTGTTTTTCTGTTCATTTATATGAGAAATTATTTGTTCATTGATTGTTTATATTCTAATTTAAGAGGAAAGGTGGGTGGTCTTTTCTCCATACAAACGCTCTCGTCTGTTTTCTCACTGGTTTCTGAACTTAGGGCTATGATTTTTTGCAGTTATATATATGAACTAGAACTATGTCCCTATTTTCCTTTTTTAAGATAAGTTATATTTAAAGGAACTAGAACCTTCTAAAAAGTGCCTGTTTTCAGAAGCGTTGTGTACAACCGAACTTCCGTAACAAAGTACAAAAACTTTATGATTTAACTGGATCAATGCATCAAAAACTACATGAGTAGCAAGCTACCTTATTATGAATATTTAAGAGTCAGTAGATAGTCACAAAAAAATGTGTTATAAAAATATCATTGGGCTTTGAATAAAATCAATAAGAAATAATAAACAATAACCAACATAATTTTTCTTACGGCATAACTATGTCACGCTTTGTCTGCGATGGGAATCAAACTTACATACGGAAAAATAGTAACACAAACACAAAATAATAGTTGTTTATGCATAGTGGAGTCATTTTAAAAAACACGACAAAAAGATTTTCATTAACAATTAAAATTATTATTTAAATAAAAGCAACTACATGTTATAAAGATTTAAACTAAAAATATAGTTAAAAAACACGCTTTTAAAGTACTTCTAACTAAAAAAGTGAAAAATAATTCCTAATGTAAGCTGAAATTGGTAATGAACAAAAAACACTAGTATTATTGTGAAAAAGCGTGGGGCGCCCTGTGCCATATTTTTCGTCTATCGAGCAACCCACGCTTTTTCACAATAATACTAGTGTTTTTTGTTCATTACCAATTTCAGCTTACATTAGGAATTATTTTTTCAAAAATACGTGTTGTCTAAATTCAAACGTATTGCTTTGTGGACTTAATTTTTTTTTATTGTTTTTTATTTAATCCTGGTGATCCTAATCAGGATAATGAGATAAACCTATGAAATTATTATATTGTCGCTGATTCTTGATAAGTGTACAAAGTTTGAATTAAATCTGTCCGTTTAATGCGGGTCAAAATCGAGTCCAAAGTAGTTGGTTACATACATACATACATACAAGTGAAGCTAATAAAAGCGTGTTAAAAAAGATATGTTTATAAAACTCAAAAAGGGTAGCTCAACCAAGATTTGAACTTGCAGCATGAATACTCATTTCCAATCGTACTACCACCAAGCTGTTTACCACAACGACAAATTACTCAAAAATTTTAATTATATTGCTACGGTTTAACGTCAGTTGCCAATTTACGTGTGCGAAGAGAAAATGTTTTTTCTGAGTAAGTAGACAATTACACCAAGCGAGCGCGCTTTGACACTCACACACTGTCAACTTACGCACACATTCACAAATCATGCGGTAGAGCAACAGCAATACTTTCTTCAAAAACCGAATTTTCAAAAGTCTCTCCACCCGCCTTTCCTCTTAATTAAGTATCAAGATCATGCAGATCAAAGCATCGTAATTTATAAAAACACTAATAAATAAATCATCTGAGACTGTTTATGTGTTATATATTAAGCTCATCATGTTAATTACATCTTAAGGTCTTCTTTCTCCTCGTCTTTGTGATTTCATTTTAAAATACTAAATCTTTTGTTATTCAAAGGTGCGAAGGAACAGAAAAATACAGCGTTTGCTGTGGCCCAGCCGCCAATAGGCACAAGGAGGTGACAGTAGGCAACTGTCCAGCGAGGATGAATGCCTACCCGCCGGATCCTCGCACTGAGTGCTGTGGAGTTGACAGCAGAGTCGGCAACAAGATTTTTGGTTAGTACTGACTTTATAGCGGTAAAAATGGTTTAATAGAAGCAAAAAAGGTGCAGAATCAATATTGACTGCACTCTTCTTTAAAATTGCTGCAGTAACTTTATGCAATTTCCTAATCCAATTTTTTCACTGTTTCTAAAAAGCTAATGAAAACTGAGTGCTGTAGTAGTTAGTTGCAGTTTGGTCAACTTACTGCTTATATTTTTCAACAAAATACTAATCAGAACTAACAGAATCTTTTAACCTAGTTTAAATATTTGTAGACTTGTTTCCTCTGACTTGAAAGAAGTAGTTCAAAGATTAAAACGGGCTAATTAAATATCGGGAATTACAAGAAGTAATTACAATAGCAATATCTTTCTAGGTGGTAACGCGACAACAATAGACCAGTACCCATGGTTGGTGATGATCGAGTACGAGAAGCAGGGCGTCACGCAGCTGCTCTGCGGTGCAGTTCTGATCAGCGGGAAATACGTGCTCACAGCAGGACATTGTGTGGCTGGAAAAGTACTGGATAGAGGCACACCGTAAGTTAAATGCCTATTAGTAAACCATTAATAGTACCTACTCTTTTGTGTCTTTATGCTATACGGCCAAAATGAAAGACGTCATTACAAGTATTTAATTTGATATTGGTAAATATAAAACTGTCCTATTTCGACAGTAGATGCCTGTAAAAGTAATGCTTTTTAACACGCTTTTATTAGCTTCACATGTACGAGGGGCGTTCAATGTATTCTCGGTATCGGGGTGATTTGATATTATTTTGCGTAATTAAAATATATCATTAGCTAACAACACTATCTGAGGATATTCATATTAAATTTCATGTTAATAACTTCATTAGTTTGTTTGAGACCTCCAGTCAAAGACGACGAAAATGACTGACGCGACAAGATTAAAGAAATTTGAGCATCGTGCGGTGATTAAACTCCTCTCTAAACAAGGAAATCTCTAAAAAATATCCATGAAAAAATTGTAGCGGTTTATCAAGACTTTGCTCCTTCATTATTGACCTTACAGAAGCGGTCAAGTTAATTCAAAAGAGGCAGGGAAGGTATTGAAGATGACCCCCGTCCAGGTGGGCCAATACCGGCGGTTACCAAAGAAAATGTGAAAATTATCGAAAAACTTGTATTAGAAGATGCACGTGTAAAAATCAAAATGTTGGCAGAAATATCTAAGCTATTTGTTGGTACTATACACAGTATACTACATGATTTTCTTAATCTTACAAAAGTCAGTGCAAGATGGGTGTCGCGCAAACTCACTGCGCTTCGAATGCAGGTGCGGGTTGACACTTCTAATGATTTTTAGAGCTGTGTGGCGACGATCCAGTAAGATTTTTTGAATGAATATTTACAGGTGATGAAACTTGGGTTCATTACTATGACCCTGAGTGTAAACAGGAGTATATCAAGTGGCATAAAAAGGGATCAGACCCTCCGAAGAAGTTCAGTCACTCTATCGGCTAGCAAAAGCATGGCCACTGTTTTCTGGTATTCTAAAGTAATAATATTAATCGTGTACACAAAAAAAAGGTGAAAGTATAAACGCAGAAAAATACTTAACCATTTTACGCCATTTGAGACAAGCAATAAAAGAAAAAAGCAGAGGAAAGCTGGCAAAGAAAGTGCTGCTTCTTTACGACAACGCACCGGTTAAACACTGCGCGGCTCTCCAAGGGTGCTGTACAAGAGTGTGGGTTCGAGGAAATTATCCACCCACCCTACAGCCTAGACCTGACCCCCAGTGACTACTTTTTACTCCTTAATTTGAAAAAAGAGCTCTGGGAAAAGCTTTTTGCTGACGAAAATGAGCTCAAGTCCGCTGTAAATGAGCATTTTTCGGGCCAACAAGAAAATATTTTTTTTATGGGAAAATAAAAACTTATTTCGTGATTAATCAAATGTATTGATATCATAGAAGACTATATTATAAAATGTATTTTTTTCAAGGTTCTATCTTTTTTCTAACATTGTCATACCGAGAATACATTGAACGCCCCTCGTATGTATGTATGTATGTATGTAACCGACTCCTTTGGACTCGATTTTGACCCACTTTAAACGGACAGATTTAATTCAAACTTTGTACACTTATCAAGAATCAGCGACATTATAATAATTTCATACGTTTATCTCATTATCCTGATTAGGATCACCAGGATTAAAAAAAATAATAATACGTCCACAAAGCAATACGTTTGAATTCAGACAACACGTACTGCTGCTAGGACTAAATAGTGAAAAATAAATATAGTTTAAAAAACTAAAAAACACGCTTTTAAAGTACTTCTAACTAAAAAAGTGAAAAATAATTCCTAATGTAGAAATTGGTAATGAACAAAAAACACTAGTATTATTGTGAAAAAGCGTGGGGCGCTCTGTGCCATATTTTTCGTCTATCGAGCAACCCACGCTTTTTCACTATTTTTAGTTAGAAGTACTTATTTTTCACTTTTTTAGTTAGAAGTACTTTAAAAGCGTGTTTTTTAGTTTTTTAAACTATATTTATTTTCACCTAGTTCTTCTTAACTCGAATATCATCATCATCATTATCATAGCCAATAATTATAAGCTTTGTCTAACGCGACTTCCATTTTTAACACAATTTTTTTTGTATTTAGGGAATGTTACCAAATTAATAAATTACTGACTTCACCACCAGAATAAAGCATAATTCTTACATTTCCAGTAAAAGAGTACGTCTCGGCGAATACGACATAGCCAACGAGGGTAAAGACTGCGCGCCAGTGGAAGCTAACGGCAAGGACTGTACCGACGGAGTGACGAGAGTGGCGATTGAAAGGAGCATACCGCATCCTCAGTACAATCCTGTGTCCGCACAGAAGAGGCACGATATCGCTCTGCTGAGGTTGAAGGAGACTGCTCCGTTTACAGGTAGGTTTTTTATTAAGAGTACATTCCTTTTAACCAGTCGCTATGATGCTAGGCATTAAATAAATCTTGCGTGCATTTTAAACACACTAATACATAGATATGAAGGTATTAAAAAAATACGTAACTGAGAAGAGATTTAACTTTTTGCCCAAATAAAAATAGCACAAGGCATCAGATATTCCATAAAATACAAAAAAGTTTAGTGGAACTAAACTTAATAATGCATTTTAACAGAATATTTCAACAATAGACAAGTATTCGGAATATAACATAAACATTTTATTTCCAGACTTCATCCGTCCAATCTGCCTACCGACTAGAGACTGGACAGCTCCTCAGAACATTCCCGCCAACTTCACGCTATACGCCGCTGGGTGGGGAGCAGTCAGTACGCGACAGTCTTACAGTAATATCAAACTGCATGTGGATCTACCTTATGTTGGCCCTGAGGTAAGTCACTGGTTTTATTAGAAGAGTGAGTGGGCTGAGAGATTGGATAGATTTTCTATTAAAACAGAATGATCAATCACAAACGGGGATTTTAGAGATTCCATAATAACTCGTCCAAAAAAGTTTGGCATTGAGGGCAGTAGATAGTTAATAGAAAACAGAAATATCCTGTCATCATCATCATCATCATATCAGCCTATTGCCGTCCACTGCTGGACATAGGCCTCCCCCAAGGAACGCCACAGCGCACGATCTCCTGCCCGGCAATTGGGGCAGAAGATGTGCGTTTGCCCCCTTAAATATCCTGTGATTTGGCTGAAATTTGTGTAATGTGTGTGAGTGTACTAGAAAAAAAATATACCAATCAACAAGTCACTTATTGTCATTTCTATACAGACATATTATTATATAAAGAAATCCGAAAAATTATGTCAAATTTTCCATGTAAAAGTATCAACCACCCTAACAAAATTTCCTTTATGATCTTTATTTTTATTGTTTTCAGAGATGCCAACCAGCCTACAGTGAATCTGCCGTAAACCTATGGCGTGGCCAGATGTGCGCCGGCGGCATCAACGGGAAGGACTCCTGCGGGGGTGACTCCGGGGGCCCACTCATGAACGAGATCGGTAGTACCTACGAAGTCATCGGTATCATCAGCTTCGGACCCGAGTTTTGCGGCACGGAAGGCATCCCTGGAGTCTACAGCAAAGTTTACGAGTACTTAGATTGGATTAGACAAACCATCGTCCCTTAGTTACTGAAGAACTAAACGTTGAGTGACCTAATTTGATATTCATATTAATCAAGTACAAAAAGTTATTTCTAATTTCATTCAAGATCAGGCATAATGTCTAAAACAGAATTAAGTTCTCAAATTAGATCACTGTCATTGTTATCGAAATTTTTAAGCCTTGCTTTTTCATGATTTAACTATGAAGCTTAGACCAACCGTTAATAAACTATTTACGAGCAACTCATATTTGTATTAAAACTAAAGTCTGTAACTTGAATAAAATTGCTCAAAATGTTCAAATAATTTATGTCTACTGTATTTCGTCATGCTAGCGGTATATTAAGGTTTAATATAGATTTGTTTAACGATTAATGAGATAACTACAATATTTTAAGTCTAGTAGCTGTTATAATTGTTGGTTAAGGGGAGAGACATAATTTGCTCCGTGGACATAATACATATTAATAAAAAATAATAAATAGCATTGAGCATGTATCTCAGCGTATTGTGCCAGTTTCATCTACTTTAATGTTAAAAACATATATCATGCTGTGTATGTTAATTGAAGTGATGTAGCCGACAGAAATACTTAATAATCCTTAATGCTCGATGTCATTTGAAGGGGAATGTCGTACTTAAGACAGAGATTTCCTCAAAAAATATTATTTCTCTTACTTATGTTTCTCTCCGGGTTTGCAACACGCGTGATGTAAAAGATCTCACCGCATATGAGCTGGTTTTGATCTAAATAGTTCGAAAGTCAAATATCGACTATTGAGAATATTAAAAATAAATTATGGTGATTATCACATGATTTGTCTGTTTATTATTTTATACCTAACCAACCCTCGATGTATATCGTTTGTTAATAATTCATTAAAAAAGAACTAACTCCTATGAAATTTATAGGACCACTCTGAGGGGAATCGTGATGGATATCGATGAACTATAAAAAGAAGCATAGTAGTAGAATTGAGAACCTCCTGTGAAGTCGGTTTAAAACTGGAATTATCTGAAAGTAGACTTTAAATAAATTCCAGTTAATTAACCAGGACCTTCGAATTTGGCACCGATTAAACGCAAGGAGAATTATAAGTTCAAAAGTATGTGAAGATTTCTTTGTTCCACCTATAGGTATCCGCCAAACACCTAATGTTGACCAAATTTTCCAGTCGGAACTTCCTTTTGCCATTTTTCATTAAACTTAATTAATACAAAGATGACTAATATATCTTCTCGTAATATTTTCCACCTACTTCTGTAGGATAAAATCATTTTATTGCTTCAACATCGGTGACTAAGTACTTGGTGACATTTAGATTATTTCCTGTATTATTATTCGTTCTTGGAAGTAAAAAGGGTAAATTGCTAGGTAAAGAAGATAAACGGTAAATTGAGCGTTAAACCTTTACGTAAATACATATATCAGAAACAGATTTAAATATATTGGATGAAGTCACAATTTTCCCAGTTAGTCTTTAATGCAAAACGCATCTAACAAAAATTAGAACTATTGTCATCAATCTGAACGTAAAAAAAATGAAACAAGTTTCAGTCATAGTAAAAGAACATCTAAAGACAATTCTAACAAGCCCAAAATGTCTAGGTTACGCTGTTTCATTTCGGAGTTCCAGAGCCTACGTTTCAGCTCCATAATCAGGTAAGTTTAATGGTACCACGTATTGTGAACTACACACATTACGAAAAGACAATTGAAAGTCAAATTATTCTTCCTTAGACCACTTCAGGTTAACATAATAAAAAAAGAACTGTCAGACACAAAACATTAACGTCTAAATGACCTATGACATAAGGATATACTTAGTCACCGGCATAAAATCATAATTCTGCAATGTTTTGAACGGATCCAAACCTGATTTGAACACAGAATATAAATTCTATGAATCCATATTACAATATTTTAAAACCGCGCTAGTTCTAGGGACAGAGAAGAACGGAGTTATATTGACAGATAGCTCTATCTCTTTCACTCTATCGAACTACGATAATTGAGACTTCATATTACCGGCCCGTGAACCGGCTAGTCTACATAATAAAAAAACTGCTACTGATATTAATATGCTTACGTAATGCTATTTCCAAGAAAAAATAAATTATGCCAATTACAAGTTTTTATTACATTCAACTGAGCGAATATACCTGTTCTTTGCAAAAAAAAATCATTTTGAAAACTGTTTTGACCGTAGTCGACCGGTCACTGGTCTTATTATATGATGATCCCATCATAATTAATTTATTACTATTAACTTACCAAAGATGTCCTAAAGCAGGATAAAAGCCTCCAAATTCCCCGAAAGTGGAAGCAAAAAGGCAACACCAAAAAATCAAAATAGGGTCGAAAACTTAAAGGAAAAGGGTACAACAACTTATGGGTATAATTAGTAAACGTATAGTTTTTGCTATAACTGTTATTATTTATTGTTTATAGTTTAATATGGTAATGTATACTGTATAGTACCATAAAGTGACCACTCATACATAGTCAGGCGGGCGACCGGTGCAGACGTTGTTTACGTGATATGAGTTAAGTGCAGTGATACTTGCAAAGATGAATACTATCGTGATATTCATTCTTGCATTTGCTTCGTGCCTCTTATACGTAAATGCAGGTCAGTAGAAAAATATTACAATCATATTTATTCAAGTTATTCGTTTTGTTTGTTTTTTGACGTTTTTGCTTAAGGAAAATACGTTTTTATTAACTTGTTTTGTTGTAACTTAGTAATTATGTGGTTTAATAAAATCTCAATCGCTACTATTTTAAAAATAAATCTTTAATCGTTCTGTAATAACTGTTATTGTGTATCCAAGTCAGTTTTTATTTTTTAATTACATGAGTTTATAAACTGGTTTTAATCTTCAACGAGTAAATCTGTACAAAAACAGTGGCAAAAAACAATATTAATGAGACGATTGACCAGTTTTGTTTACATTGAAACCTTTTGATTTATATCACCAATTATTATGGAGTTATAAAACCGTTTAACTAACATATAACATATTTTACACGTGTATCGAGTTACCCATGAACTAGGTAGACTGTGACATAAGTGAAAGCTTAGCCTGCATAGCCTATTTAGGAGACTGGTTGCAAACGTCTTTATAAAAATCTATATTCAATTCATTCGATGTTCTCATTAAAAGTCTATGCAGATATAGTACCTCTTCCTCTTTTTCAACCTACTTCAAAAGGCGGAAGTTCTTAATTCGTCTCCCTATTATTGGATTTGTTTGCCAAAACTTCTTTTCGTCATCGATAGGGTGAACTTTAAAGATAGTCCCATAAAAATATTGAAGTCGGTTTTTTTTTACATTATGTGTAATTTATTGTCTAAGAATGCCTCAAACTATTGAAGTTGCCTTTCGCGAGTGGACCAGTTCTGATGCACTAATAATAGTATACCTGTTTTCCGAATCGAATGCAGCGATTATCATATAAACGTACTAAAAAGAACAAAAGTTGTTATCCTAGTTATAACCATTTATAAATAAATAATAAATAAAGGCGGATAACATCACATAGGTACATTGCTCTGAACCCAAGTAAGTAGCTAAAGCACTTGTGTTATGGAATGCAGAAACAACGAAGGTACCACGAACACCCAGACCCAAGGCAATGAAGAAAAGTTGGTTTCTACATTGACCCGTCCGTGGATCGACCCGGGATTTTATTTAGTATTGTCAATTTATCCTACAATGCGTAACTTTGAGATGTACAATAAAAAATCTATCCATTAGTCTATGTAAACATTGGTATAATTTATTAATGTTTACAAATAACCCAATATCAAAAGGAAAACCCGATTCGCCATATAGCATAAGCCATATAATGTGTCATTGAAAGCGTCTTTATGTCAATGCCTCAAGGTTCATTTCAGTAAGTCGTTGCCGTTGACATACGCTTGACCATACTTACGCAATCTTATAAATTTTATGCTGGATTCTGCTCTTGATGTAAATCCCAAGATTTTGTTGCACTGGTATTTCATAATGATTAAATAATAATAGATTATTTGAGTTATAACTTATTAATTGGTATGACTGTTACTACTGATAGTTAATTCCATGTTTTTGCAAGCCGATCGTGTCTTTAATACATAATTATTGTGACGTGTCCTTGGAACAGTGGGATGTTGTACTTATTGTTGACTAGCTGTGCCTGCGACTTCGTTCGTGTAGATGACGTAACTTATCAATGAGTTTTTAACCGCAAAATTAAGTTTGTTTTTTATTGTTTATACTTTTCCGGGATAAAAACTACCCAGTGTGGTGCCCAGGATAATAAAGAATAATAATACCAAGTTCCATCGTTATCGAACCGGTAGTTTTTGCGTGATATCTGAACAAACAGACAGACAGACAGACAAAAATTTTTTTTTCACCCTTTTGTTTTGGTCGGTGTCGGTCTAGTAACACCCCCGCCATTTATTTTTTTGATATTTTCAATGTACAGAATTTTCACTTCTACAGATTTATTATAAGTATAGATTATATTTAACCCTGTACATAAACAACAGGTTAAAACAAGCCTTATTTTATAAACGTCAGTTTATCATTAAGAAAATGTAAACACTATTTAAAGAAGGCGAAAGGACCAAAAAATTGATGAACCAATGAATCAATAGACTTCCAACATGGTCAAAAACTTTAGCATTTAGCAAGAGCTACCTGTTTGACATTGAAAAAATCAAGATCCACACAAGTTTTGTATGACGTAAAACGTTGGTCCATAACCTTACCATCCGATGATTTCCTTTAAAAAGACGTCACGCGTCATACCGGTTACAACCATGATAATAATTTATATTGAATATTCCAATACCGGAAATGTGTGTTCAGATAATAATGTAAAGATTATAAAAAAACTAAATCAATACCCGTTAAGTAAAAAACCATCAATCAAATAAAGATGCATCAAACCACAAACTATAACTAACCACGATTGTTTTCTCACGCTACTTTAGACAATACATACTAAGGCATTGTAGATTTCGCTTATTATGAATCTGTTGCAAACTGACTTATTGAAGCCGTCAGTTATCCTGGAACAGAGCCAACCTAACCATTTTTATAAAAAATACAGGAAAGGACGCCTTAAGTAAACAGGTTTTTGAATCCTGTACAAGACAATTTCACCCATGTAACGTCATGTGGCACAACTGCTTGGAATAATGCAAAAATACATAAATAAATAATTGTGGACAACATCTTATATTTTTTTCTGAACCCAAAGTAAGTAGCTGAATCACTTGCTTTCTGGAACCAGGAACAACGAAGGTACCACAAACACCAACACCCCAACAATGTAGAAAAGTGGGTTTAATATATTGATCCGTTTGTAACACACAACCATTTGCCTTAGGACAAAGGTAGAATTGACGGGATCAATATAAATCCATGCAATCTACTAATCAACTGTTTAATTACGTTTACAGAGTCTACAGAATGCCGGACAGCCGACGACGAGCCCGGGGAGTGCGTGACGGTGGACAAGTGCCCATCTATAGCAGCCCTGTCCAACAAGAAGCTGAAGTCGAGTGAGGAAGTAGACTTTCTTAAGAAGTCACAGTGCTCGCATACTCCACGTGATCGACGGGTAAGGGATGCCTATCTATTGCCAAAGACCATAGCTTTGAAATGACACTATTAGCTTACGTTCTATACCAAAGATTTAAATGACATATTATACAAATATTTTTACCTTATGGTAAATCTCATGAAAAACCGGAAAAGAGATGGATGGATTTTGTGAAAAATGATATGAGAAAGAAAGGAGTGAATGATGAGGTGAATAGCAGAGACGAATGGAAGCTACATAAGCATTGAGCCGACCACAAATTATTGAGAACAGGGTAGGGAGGAGATGAAGTAAATCGTATGTTAGTAAAGAGATTTCTGGTATTCTAAAGCAGACAAGAGACAAATATAATATTACATGGTTGAGTGTTATAGCATCAACTTTTATGTCCATATATTTTGGACAACAATGTTAAGATTCAAACACTAGCATATCGTTTAGAGCTTTTGTGTACAAAATAGTGGCTCCAAAACATATTTTTGAAATAACAGAACTGACTCAATCCACAGTTATATTATTGTCTTGTTATTCTAAGTTTCTAGCTGCTAAAGGAAAACGTGATAAAATCTGGACATAAATGGACGACAATTACTAACACGCAGTAAACAACGTGGGTGCAATTGCTTATTATTTTTATTAGGATTTTGCTTGGAGAATGTTACGTCACTATTTAATACAAAACATTTCACTCTTCACAAAACTTAAGACGCAGAGGAGCAGTTACTTAAAGTTTTTAAATGCTGTTTCTAGGTATGCTGTCCAAAACCCCCGCTACCAAAAGGAGCATGCCACACTCCCGATGGCGAATTAGGAAGCTGCATCAGCATATACTTGTGCTCACATCTCGTAAACATGCTGAAGCCACCAATTTCAAAAGCAACCATGGAGTACGTCAAGAAATCTAGGTAACTATTACTGAAGTATACATACATTTAGTACATAACATGGTGAAAAGATGACTGCATATAGAATTATAAATAAAACAGGTCGAAAAATTCGTTAAGAGTTAAGTTTTTTTATTTCGATGAAGAAAATGATAGTAAATTTGCCTTTCAAGAGATTTCTTCTAAAAGGCAACTATGCATTACCAGCATGTAATGCATAATACATAATGCAATGATTCTGAGGAAACAGATGACTGATGTAGGAAGAAAGTCTAACTAGGCCAATACCTAACTAAGTAAGTATACCTAACTAAACATAGTATCGACGAAGTTCAGGAAAATACGTATAATCCAAGATGAACCAAGAATAATTAAGTGACTTAATATTGACGACATCATTATTAACACAAATATTATCGTGCTTAATGACGCCAAGTACATTACAAAACAGGAAAATAACATCAAATAAGAGGACTCGCAAAAAACATGTAAACAGGTTTAAGTAATATGAATTGAGAAGTCACCAATAGCAATTGTCATAATATAACTGTGTAAAATGGATTGACATCATCACCATTTTGGAGGAATTAGGTAGCTATAGGTTTTTACATATTGGAAGAAAATTGCCACATATTGAGCAATTTGGCGACGAGACTAGTAAAAAAACTTGAAGACAATAATTAGATAATTCTTAAGATTATCAAGACAATCTTAGAATTCAATAAAATTTGTACCAATTTACTTACGACAGTAAAATATAATTGAGGATATTCCTGTAAAACACGTAATCAGGAATTTAATCTAGATTATGATGAAGTTGTGTATGACGAGACAAACAGGGCACAAAGTAACATTGCAATAATGTCAAATAATGGTGTTTGTTACGAGTAGTTAAAAACCTGTATTAGGAATGTCAAGGACTTCTGGTAATGATCTCTTTAAAATAATTTTGATGTTTTGTAAATTATTCAGGCCATAAAGTGACATAGAACAATAATTTATTTTAATTGCGGTATTTTATACTACCACAAACTCATGCAGCCATTGAGCAGTATAAGTGAATAGAATATAATCATAGCGATACGATAACCTAAATTCCAGATTTCAGTACCACACACATTGGTATCGCTTGTGGTAATACTGACTCGAGATTGGAATGGTAACACTATGTGATCCACTAATATATTTTGACCGAACTCTAGATTTAACATCATAGAGATCAAAGATAAATTAGTCAACTTAAGAAATCTGATTGACCGTACACCTCAACACCACGCATGAGAATCGTCCTGCAAAAACATCAATAACCTTTATTATGTATTTCCAGTTGTGAGAGCAACGTACAATACAGCGTGTGCTGCGGCCCGCCCCCCAACTGCACGGCTCTAATGACAGCCTTCCCTCCGGATCCCCGCACCGACTGCTGTGGTGTTGACAGCAGAGTTGGGAACAAGCTCGTAGGTAAGTAAGAAATAACTGTGACAAGACATAGCAATTTGGAAAGTAATATTGGACACTTGTGCGATAAAGACAGAAAGCTATGTCAAAGCTCATACTGCCAGTTGATGTTAAACATATTTTCATGTTAAACTAACGTAGAGGCAAAGGTGTTCCTGGGTTAAATGTTTCTTATATAAACGCTACATAAGCCTTAGATAGTTTAGATACTTTTACAGAAGTTCAAGTAGCTCAGACAAAGCAAACGTTATACCAGGAAAAGAAAACCTCATCACTATATAAAGCTAACAGGCAAGAAAAGTGGGGTATATAGCTCTTGACCCAGATTTATATTTTCGTGATTTATCTTCAACTGAAATATATTAAAAAATCACACATACCTCCTTCTAACCCAAAACTGTTTAATTCCAGGAGCTAAAGAGGCAGCAATAGACCAGTACCCATGGGCAGTGATAATAGAATACGTAAACATTCAGTACAACAGCAGGGAGCTTTTATGCGGTGGAGTTCTGATCAGCGGCAAATATGTGCTCACAGCTGGCCATTGTGTGCGTGGCGCAGTACTACAATATGGACAACCGTGAGTATTTGGACGTTTATCTTAAAGGCTACTTTAATGGGCATGGAGTAAAGCTGCCTACCAATCCGTTGTATTTCTATGCCCATCGGAAAGTCCGAGATATGACAATACAGTTGATATTTTTTTTTTTTTTTCATTATGGATGCCATTTACACAGCGATAGATAAATATAATTTACTCGCGTCGTCGAACATGCGTTTTTCATGTTTTTCAGAAGGTCGCGCTAATTACCTGCTCTAAATGCATCACCGGTCACTTCTAATATCGCAGTGATACACAAGTTCATAAATGACTGTTCCCTGAGTATCTAGTTCCAGTACCCGATATTTTTTCTCTTTTTGAGATATAAATGGTGTAACATTTTTCCAGAACAACAGTACGTCTTGGAGAATACGACACAGAGAACGAGGGACAAGATTGTGCGATAGTCGAAGCTGATGCCGAGGATTGTAATGAAGGAGTGATCAGAGTAGACATAGAAAAGATCATACCCCATCCGAAATACAACCCTATGAACGATCAGAAGACGGACGACATCGCCTTGCTTAGATTGAAGGAGACTGCTCCATTCACATGTAAGATAGTTTCTTTAGAACAGAGCTTAATATTGCGTTGGCTATCCAAAACTGAGGTCTTTTTTGTAGTTTTTTTTAGGTATAACATATCTTATATCTATAGAAAAATAGCACATGCAGCTGTTTTTATACTTGTGTTACCTAACATAAAAACACTTTTAATCCAGAATTCTTTAAAAAAATTCGTTATGTTAGTCTATAAGCGCCGCGTTGGTCACTGATGACCGATTAACAATTGATTTTCCATTACTCAAAAGTTCAAAGTGTCAAGGGATTTCATATAAGATATAATCATGACTATTAAGTATTCATTTACATGTCGCAGTAGTCGCGGGCTTGAGTCCTGCCTAAGGTTCTTACATTTACAGTTTATCCTTTTCAATATTTGTATGTAATGAAGTATCCTTTTAATTTCCAGACTTCATACGCCCTATATGCTTGCCTTCCTCTGACTGGTCAAGATATAAGAATGGATCGGATCCATTAACACTGTACGCAGCCGGATGGGGCGCAGTCGGTTTATTACGGACGCATAGCAATATTAAGCTGCACGTCGATTTACCTATTGTGCCACAAGAGGTAAGAACTAAACATAAAATATTGAAACTAGTACTTAATAGACAGTTACAGGCTGATTAAGTAATACTTATATCAGCCTTTAACTGTCCTGCTACGAGGTATGATTTTTTTTTATCTAGAGAAAGAATGACCATTGGGCAAGTGCCCACATGCGGGCATTTACCGTTCCATTGTATGTAGAAAATTCTAGATGATGATACAAAACAGGACAACAGCGAAAAACATCCTAATAAAATCACTATTAAAATCCCGGAATTTTCCAGTACATTCCTCCTTGTGTAAAACTGTTGTTTACATTTTATGTCAGAAGATCAATTTAACAAAGGAACTAAATTTTGTTTAAAAGGGAAACTACCCAGATAGTCTCATTGGTCATCAGGTCAGGATCTGGTGATGGAATCCCAGGGAAATAGACAGCAATGTAAAATTTTTATGTTTCAATATTTTCCTTGATTATCTCTTACTTTGAAGTCTTTTTTAACATTTATGTAAAATGAAAGACAGTTAAAAATAAACTTAATAACGATTCCAGTCTTGCCAAGAAATATACGACCAGATAAGCAACAAAACCATCCGGAGGAGTCAGTTATGTGCCGGTGGGGTCGTCGGCAAGGACGCCTGCAGGGGCGACTCCGGTGGACCCCTGATGTACGAGGATGGGAGGGTCACGGTAGTCGTCGGCATCGTCAGCTACGGCATCCATCCCTGCGGAGACCAGGGCATCCCTGGAGTCTACAGCAACGTTTACGAATACCTCGGCTGGATTAAGGACACAATCGTTCCATAGTGCTTAAGTTTTTAAGTAACTGACCATATTAATATTAGCTTTTAGATTATTAAATTTATTTACAGACAAAGTCACACTAGCATTTATAATATTTAATAGTTACCAATAAAATTACTTTAAGTATTAAATGAATGTATTAAACGATCCGACCTCTATTTAGATTTTTACTAATGATTTAATGTCTTATTATAGGCTTGCGTACCTTAAATATTTGTTAATACCATTACGATATTTATAATACGGAAAACCACATGAATTGCAAACACTTCTAAACCAAAAATAAAAGATTCTATCTACCTAGTCTTCTCCCAAACTACATTTTTTTTTCCTAGCTGTTTCTGTCCCACTGCAGGACAAAGGCCTCTCTACCCTCCTTCCAGCTCTCTCTAGCTAAGGCCGTGGTCATCCACTCCTTATCAAAGGACTCCACTTCGTCCCGCCATCTCCGTCTGGGCCTACCGCGATATCTCTTGCCATTTAGAGGGACCCATTGGGTCGTTCGTTTGGCCCATTGGTCGTCTGACAAGCGGCAGATGTGGCCAGCCCAGTTCCATTTTAGCGTGGCAGCTTTCCCACACTACATATTAGATTGGGTTTTGTTACCTGTCTCAATATATTTAGCTTAATATTAGTATTTTACATAGAACTGCCCATCTGACCTCAACAACCCATTTAGGATCCTATCCTTTCTTAGGACTGATAACCAAAATTGTAGGGACAAATAGCTTTATATTAGCTAGGGAAAGGAGGAACGGTATCCATCCATCTTTTAAAATACTGAGTATTTTAGTGTCCATCCAGGGACTAACAGGAATATGATATTAAAAAGAAAGAATTGGAGGCAAAACCAGATAAAGCATTTGAAAATGATACATGGTTTTACAGCTGAAAATGGTTATTCATCATTAATACGGTTTTTGCCTACAACAAGGTTATCCACTCAACATTTGATAATCCTTTAAAACCACGATCCTTAAAGCCTTATTTCTAAGTAAATATAACAAATTACTTACCCCTGGCATTGGTGGCAGCGTCTGCGATCTTCTGGAAGGCATCCAGGAACGCCGCAATCGCTACCAGGGCAGACCTGCCAAATGATAAAATTAATTTAAGATGTTTATCTTAGATGCTATACTTGCTACAACAGAAATATGCTGGAGTGTTATTTTATGACATACAGTAAATTGAAATTGAAAATTAAATTACTATTGAAATCTAAAAACTGTCGGCTAGAAGAAAAATAAATAGGCAAACAAGTAAGCCTCATTAGAGTTTTAGAAAGATTTAAGTTGCTAAGTCTCGTGTAACATAGTAAAATAAACCTAAAGAATACTGTTTAACATTGATATATTAAAAGGAGGAAGATACGTTATGCGCTAACATTGCAATCAAAAAACCTGGACTCGGTCATCACAGTCGCACACCTACAGTCACTGATAGACAAGGACAGAGTTATGAGCCGGCGCTGTCGTGCGAGCGAAATCGCATTAGCCAACTACGGGCAATCACTTAGTTGAGTAGGACCAGGCGCTGTGACTGAGTAACGTATCTACCGCTTTTAAATACATCAATGCTGTTTAAAGAATTTTTTATTAATTAATTTAATTAGTTTAAGAACAAAAAAAATACTAGAACTGCAACTATGTGTCATCTCTTAACTAAACTAAGTAAATCCAAATATAGACACATACACGGCCAACAAAATAATTGTCACTATATTTGCAACGAAGTTCAAAATCATCAAAAGTTCAATCGAATCGTCATTCGGGTACAGCCGTGACCTCCACAGTATATTGTACATTCGAGACAATCAACAATAACATTTTATTGGCATATGACACTGCACTCGTATTGTCAATTTGCGAGTCAATAGCCACTCAATTGCAGTTAAGCGACGCTCAAAGAGTTCGAGTTACGAGACGGTTAAAATTTCGCACCTAACGGGTGTATTATGATACGAATTGAATTAAAGTGGTATGAATGATGCGGCTATAAAAAATAAGAACCAAAGCACAATGAATAGGGTATACTATGAAGTTATTCTAGAGCATTATGGTTTATCTTCGAAAATACACTGGATTGTTCATCTAGTTCGCTTTATTTGACGGGACGAGCTTGTTGGTCTAGTGGTTAGTGACCCTGACTGCTATACCGGAGGTCGTGGGTTCGATTCCCACCCAGGACAAATGTTTGTGTGATGAGCACGATCATTTGTTCTGGTTGTCTGGGTGTAATTTATCTATAATATGTATGTATTTAGAAATATATAAGTATGTTTATCAGTTGTCTGGTTACCATAACACAAGCTCTGCTTAGCTTGGGATCAGATAACCGTGTGTGAGTTGTCCCGGAATATTATTATTATTATTATATTATTTGTTCAAAACATATCCATATAAAGCCAGCCCAGCTTCTATCCTGATCTCGCTTAGTACGAGATAGTATTTCTAAAAGCTCTCAATATCAAAATACGTATTCGGGCACTAATCAAACAGGACTAGATTGAATACCGGATCCTTTAAGAAACAAGGAAAGGGATACATCCATTGAAAATAACTACAAAATTTTAATGACATTTCATTTTGTCCTAGTTAAAACATCCCCTATAAAAACGACAATACGTCACCTAGTTGAAGGGAAAGCTTTTACAAAGTTTTCCTCTACAGCACACAGTAGGCTTTTCATATTACCTTCAACGGCTTCAACTATAACTGTACTTACTTTAATGCTGAGTGCAGCTTCGTCGCTTTTGATATGAACTCCTCCCACATCGGGGCGCTGTTCTGTGGACAAAAGGAATTATATTAATACGATTGTCAAGTATTTTTTGTAAGGGCTAGGCAACCTGGTTGGTGAAACTGTATAAGCATTATTCTAAATACAGGGATATTTGGACCATTTTTGCACGAAAGACACTTAAATACAATATTAAATTTTTAACCTGAACATTATTTAATATAGAAATACAATAGGCATTACTGAACAGTGACAAGTTACACATTAGTTGAGAGGTCATTTTAATTCTATGTCGGTCAAACTTCAAAGCCGCAACGTTAATTTGATATCAATTGTGTAAATACTGACAAAGTCATTAAGTGTTAAAATAGTTCATAAGCTTACTTTACTTACTTCAACTATTCAAAATATTAACTAACTCTAAAGAAAACTCTTTTCATTTCAAGTGATATGTAAAGCGCCTACGAATAATGTTATAGCATATCAACAATACGTAATTTCTAACAAAGAACTCTAAAACAACAGGTAGTTTGACGAAGGTCCCGCGAGAATTCTCTTCATCTCAATCGAAGGAACACTAGCATGATACAGCTAAATTCTTTTCTAATACAACCAAACTAAAATAAACTTTATGTAATTGACATACGATTGAAATTACAACACGATTTTATACTCTGATCAAAACATTCAATTCTCAACCTTATCACGTAAGAAATCAATTTCAAATTTCTATCGATTCAGATTTCCTACTTTCAAAATCTCACAACCAAAAAATTCTAGATATTGAACTTTATTGCGTGCACATAAAATTGGAAATTGCTTACGCATGATATGAAATTGATCTTGGACGTGAATACGGACGAGGCAATTTGTCTGTTATACAGTGTACAGGTGAACGGATAGCTGGTAATTGTTCCACTGTACACATGAAGGATGGAGTCGTTTACTTAGTCAACGGCAGTTCGAAACTTGCATGTTTATGTCAGGAAATTGAGCTAGTTTCTGTTTGAAGCCGTTTTAGCGGAGTCATATGACGAATGTTTATTTTCAGCCATTACTTATGTCTGTCAAATATCGCTTAAGTATTTCCCCAAAGAGCAAAAAATATTACACTGCCATATATTTACTCTCAGATGCCATAAATATTTTTCTTTCGAGAGCAGAGTAGGTAAATTGCCATGTTTTTTTTTCTTTCATTTCATTGAAATGGTTGCAAATGCTTTTCTTATACGACCGCTATCTACCATTCATAGCACACAATAATATTTACTTTAAATGTACTCTTAAAAGAAAAATGATAAACCATGTAATCTACTCCCAAATTCGTATCAGACAATAAAGCTACAGCTACAGAACAATTAGGTATATTACCATCTCAACGATGTTAACAAATATAAATGATCTACATGACACCATCTTTAACATGATAAATTAACCTATTTAAAACATTCCTGCCAATTACCCATGAACCTAATAACATAAGTTCATTAAACCAGTATTGATTGTGGCTAAACTAGAAGATGACGTCGACTCAAATAATTGGCCTAATCAAATTGTTTGCGACACAAAATTAAGGAACATTGCAATCTAATTGGAAATTATTAGGTCATCGTCAATTATTCGTTAAGAAAATACCTCTTGAACCATAATACATTTTCTTTGATGATTTTTGTTACCATTTTCCTCTTTCCTATAATATTTAACTGAAGGTAATGTAACGTCGCTGTAATATGTTGTCAGATATTTACAAAAAAAAATACAGACTTTCAAAATTTCGTAGATAAACCTCCATCCATTTAAGAAAAGAAAATCTAAAGGACAAATGATATGAATCGGTCAACGCCAATCGTACATTAAGAAAACAAAGTAATGAATACAAACGACCAATGATTACGAAGAGATAATACTAAGCCAACATGATAAATAGACCTCAATCAGAAACGCCGGAAAAAGACTAATTTTCCGGAAATAACCTCTATTATTAATTGGCCAATACAATTTACCTTCAGACGTTGATAAGGAAAAAGATAATTTTATACATCCAAATAAAAACATTATCGAATCGAATGTAACCCAAAGCCAACAAAGTAATGAAATAAAACAATTTACTTTTGAAACGGTGATTTGATTAACATTTCCAAGAACAGCTCGTTATTAGTTTTTGTGCGCGAACAAATTATTGGTGACCTTTGCAAAATTATAATTATTGTTATTTAACTGCACACTGCACAGTGTTCAATGTCAATAAGAGAGTGTTTGCATTGAGGCCATATGCAGTATGTATCTGAAATTACTAGTTTATATAAAATTTCATGCAACTTTATGATCTTTAATTTACTGTCAACTGAAGAAATCACGCATCTATATCATGGAACATCTCTTTCCATCCATGTTATAAATAGAAGTTCGGTTACGTCTGCTATTACATTATTTATTTGTAATTGACGAAAAGCTTAATTTTTATTAGCTAAGGAAACTTAAATGATTTCCCCGTTTTGATTTAGTATGTTTCTAACGGTGTTCGCCATTACCCACAAGTTTTCTGGGTTAGATACTGTTTATATATCCGGTTGAAATTTACTTGATAGCCAACCAAAATCTATCTTAAAATAGTTACTCAAATCTCAATTTTATACACATTGAAAGTAGGACATGTCTCAAGCCCGGTGGTGACTGCAATTTTCATTATAATCTTACATGGATTATGAAATATCGTAGGTTTAATACGTCACCTATTTTTCAGCAGGCTTTGGAACCAGTAACAAATGGACGTGGAGGAAGACTAGTGAAGCCAAAGTAAGGCTAAGCCGCATTAGTGTGACGGATATAACATTTTCGCCTTCGTAATGAGCTCAACCATAATTATGGCATGCGGTTCGTTATCTGATTTTACATGGACAGTCCTAAAATAGATTAAGTCTTGTCTTTTTATTGAGAAACTAATCAGGGAAATAGTAGATTACACTTTAGATGTTTGAAATGATATTTAATGCGCGACGATAATTCGCTACCTTATCAAAAAATTCTTTGACTGGCATTATCATAGTTAAACGTAAATCACCAACGTTTCTAATACATTTTAAATAAAAATTTTAGCCTATCTAAAGAATGATTTATGTCGACAGAACATTTGCGAGACATCAACTAATCAAAAAATTATGTGACATGACATTCTAATTTCTTAACTGCAAGAGCGCCAGCCCGTTCCATTACCATAAAAAAAGATAAGTGACAGCTTGACATCTAACCTGACAGTTGTCAAATAGTCCGTGAGAAATATAAATAAGGTTGTATGTAAAGTAAAGGTTATCTAGCTTCGGATGTGTTATCAGTCGGACTTACTTTGGGACACCGTTATACCTCAAATGGGAGGTCGGGCAGTGTAATCTAATTGCATTTAAGGAGGCCACTTAAGTATAGTTAGATTAACTTTTGGGAAGATAAGGTAGCTAGCAGGATCCTCAGAAGGTTAAATTTTATTGCCGACTTAATCTCATGGTCATTTTAGAGAAACTCGCAATGGTGCATTCAAAAAGTAACTATATTTTACAAGCTTTTTATTTTAACCGAAAAATTATGTCATTTATCGATAAGTTCTAGTTAAATCCATCAATTAACACGTAATATGGTGTTGGTTAAATTTGATCCGATGTTGGTTTAGGATTGGTGAAGTAATTATGTTTCATTACACGTATCAAACTTTTGGCATCATGATTAAATCATATTTGTGTTCAACAGATATTTCGGATCTCTCAAGGTTTTAATTTACGTATAGACTTGTATAGATCTATACCGGACGCTCGAAGTAATCATTGCTTGTATCCTATAGACCCTAACCCAGCTGTACCTTCGTGAGCCACCATTTGTCAAACGAAATTAAAAAAAAAATAGATAATTCACACTCCTATTTAATATCTACATTTGAGCTCTAATCCATTAAAAAGCGTGTTTCTAAAGTAGACACTGAAAACATAAGGTCAATGACATTAATCACTTAAAAATCCCACAACACGAAAATACTCCCAAAGCAACAAAAACAGCGGTAAATATGTCTATTTTTAATACAAACAATTAACCCTCCGGCCGCGAGGGTGTGTCCAACCCTTCAATATCCCATAACCCACTACACGCCGCGGTCCGAATTGTCCGGTACTTGAAGCGTAATAATGTTTGTGTCGCACGCACATAACGTTTGCAATATACGGTACGAGCACGACACGATTTATTGCGACGAGCTTCAATATTCATCTGTGCACTTATTTCGTACGAGCACGACACGATTTATTGCGACGAGCTTCAATATTCATCTGTGCACTTATTTCTGCAGTTGTTGTATATTTTTTTTTATTGTACAATTGTTTGCCATGCCTTGCTGTTGTTTTTACTTTTAGTACCTTTGACTCTGTCGTAAATGCTTTTACAGTAAAACTTTCTTATACACGTAAACATTTACAAACTCGCCACAACACACTTAAACCTAAAAAGCTTCTTACAGTTTGGACACTAATTACCCTAACCAGTTATAATTGTACCTGTTAATGTGACTTGGTAATGAATTACTCACACTCATTCATAGAATATATTATTTTAGTGCTTCACGATCACGCATAATTCTTATAATATCGGTCAGTATAACACAATATCATATACAGCTGTGAGAACGTATCATCCTCACACTTATTTAAATTCCTCTCATTTCTCATAAAGCCTTAGATGTTGTGAAACATTATGAAGGACAAAGAAAACCGAAAGTGATGGAGGGTTGGAGATCAACCCTCAAGTGTTCGCGGGAGCCTCGGGTCAGAACAGGCCACTAAAATTTGTTCAGCCGAAATAATATCTGGGTGACATGCTACGATCGTTACAGTGTACGACACGACACCGTTACGATTATTGTCGGATATATTTTTAGTTAATAGAAGAAAATATAAAGACACTGTTTATTAGGGGCTGGTTTCTCAATCTTCTCTTTTTCATAGTTTGTACTTTAATTACAAAACCTATTTAATATGCATTAGTTTTATTGTACTTTTGAATTTGATAGCTTTTGGCTGCTAATGCAACTGCTTTTAGTTTATCTTACAGTTTTAAATAAGCTTTTTTTGTTTACTTTTTTCTTTCTGTAATATCCTAAAGAAACCATTTTGCATTGGAGGTTTCCAACATAACAGAAGATGAGTATTTTCTGTTACTTTTATTTATACCTTCCTAATGTAAGTTCTACGGTAGCCAAGTCACACATAATTCTAAACAAAAGAAGATCTTTCTTAGTGACCCAGTTGTGACGTTAATTCGCGTGTCGCCGCCGTGTCGTCGCTGTACCGTGTAAGTGAAGCTATAAAAGTCAACGACCCGAGTGTGCCTTGTTAGGGAAATCAACGTAGCAAGCGATGCTTTGCGAGTAGAGCCACTTTAACAAGATATAGGCCTTAGCGATGGCTTTCAGAGAATTGCATAAGATTTTGAGGAGACGTTTGTTTGTTCTCGGCCTTGTGTTTTCAGCCAGGGAAATTCTCATACATAACTACATCTTAGACTAAACTACTGTGGCTCTAGACACGAATGTTTACCAGTCGCTAGTAAGAACTAACTACAATCGTATGTTCTAAAATTTGGAACTACAGACTAAAGTAACATTTATTTAACAAGTCTAGCTGCCGAGACAGAATGCAAAGACATTATATACCTGAAGCGCTTTTTTTATTTTCTTTAATTCAAATACATTACAAAATGAATGGCAGTGCTTCACTCACGTTCCAGTCTTTGCATCACTGGAAAATGGACTGTTAGAGGATACCTATAAAATCCCCACAGTACATGAAGTTTAAATAAACTTAATATTGTCCACTGTACAAAAAACCGCAGTACCTATAATATTATAATTATAATCGTTACCGTGTGGTACACCTTCCTACACCTACAGATAAATCTGCAATCATTACGACACTCTGGAAGACAGATGGTGTTCTAAATTTCGCTGGAAATCACTCAAGCAATCTTGCGACACATCAAAACAAATATGACAACACTTCAATATAAATTAATCTGAAACCATTTTGTGCACGTGGCGATTTGTAGGTATTTCTTTTGTAAAAGATGATATATTTGTTTGTATATTTATCATTAGGGATATGTCCTATGTTATGTAAATATCTTCCTAGTCTAGCACACTGCTAGGATTTTCAAAAACCCAGTTTACATGAAAAATATACTTTAAGTTATAAATCGATCAAAACTGTTTCATGTCTTATTTAGCCTTGGTTTATAAAAGATGCGAATGTAGGCCAAATAAGACCACAACATATAAACAAACACTTAAATTTTTGATCACATATTAAATACTTAACACAGCTTTCAAACAACCAAATTCTTCACACTAAATGATTATACGATACGCTAACTACAAATCCACCATTTTACGCTACCAGGAAGAGAGACAGACAAAACCACACGCCAAAATTTTATCACATAATGAATACAAACGGGTCATACCTTTATAGCATAATAAATTCCCCGAAATAAAACCATTTCAGCCGTATGCAAATTCTGTTAATATAAACTGTTTAGGCGTAACGTAAACAGGCGAGTCGGCAACATTGAAATTGTGTAACCGACGTTCTGTAAACATTCGCTACTGTGTGTGAACGACATGTTAACGCAAACGTAATTGTTATTGGTTAAAGTTGCTCCGTTCAAGTGAGCTCGTGTGGATTAATTTAATTTGAGGTTGACTACGATCTCTGCGAATATTCAAATACACTTAAAAATACAACTGTGTAAATGATACAAACTATAATATAATTTTCTTGATTTCTGCTCTTGGTCTTGCGTTTATCATTTACAATTCGATTTTTATTTTTGATACCTATATGTAATTGATGATCATCCAAAAATGTATATCTGTCTGAAAAATGGGATCCAACTAAAATAAATGAGTTATTTAACTAACTCATTTAGAAATGAAACTTTGTAAACTGACTCTATACCAAATCTACTCTTCACCTCTATTGGATAGATACACCCTTTCGGTAAAACCCCATGTGGCATAATTTGAAAATTTTCAAGCGATTGCACCCAGCTATATCATACAGACAAATGTAGGCTAGCAAAAAAAATATAGAGTATAGACGGTTCCAGAAGCATTTGTAACCAAGCAAATATTAACGACAGCTGTAATCATTGAGCTGAACGAAACACGCTAAACGACTCTGCCAAACCTTTCGTGGATAACTGCCGTGACGGGTCGACGACTGTTTTTTAGTTACCATGGCAACGTGAAACAGTTGACTATTTGTCAATGCTTATGAACCGGTAAATTGTGAGATCATCTACTATTTGAGTTAGATAACAAGTCAGAAGTATTCGTTTGTTTTACAACCATAATATATATTTTATACTTTATCTAGAACATTTTTATATTAGGTCAAAAGTGCTAAGGCCGTGGTCATATCACACCACTATTTTGATAAAATATGTAAGTAACAGGCTGCCTTAACTAATCTTTCTATTGGCAATTATTCAACAACATGGTTTAAGTCTAATAATAATAAATTGTATCGAAAATTATATTAAAAAATCGATATCCAATAACTGTTTATCGATCTCATCGACACTATTGAATTAGAAGACTCCGATATCTACCAGCAGCTGTAACCACAAACCATGTCTCATACCTCGTTGCCATGACAACAGACAACATTACAGAGTTTGCTAGACAGAGTTCGACTTACCGCTCATTAAACAAAATGATGATATTGACTGCCACTTACAAGCAAATGGTTACTAGATTAAAAGATTACGTAATTCTGGAAGACGATATACCTAACATAATTGTTACATTAAATCAAGTAAAATAACTTAGTAATAATGTTTCTATCACACATTTACAATGTGTTCCTATACATACAATGTTTAACTTAGTATACAGCATTACTTCATCATAATATTATCAAAGACATTGTAATTGTATTTGCATTCATTCAAAATGATTCAGACATAGTAACGTATGTAGGGCCTAGTACCTGACCTACCAATGTTATGGTGGTAAAAGCCCTGTTGCTATAACATTAAATGATAATACTACGTAAGAGGCATTTTTTCTGCAATTACATTTTCAATGGCTGTGTATTAACTTAACTCCTATTCAACATTAATGACAATAATAGCCGAAGACCGGGAGTATTAGAAGAAGGAAAGGGCCAAGCCATTGGATCGACCATGGCTGAAAATAATAGCAATAATGTAATACAGAAAAAAATCTCATAGAATTGAATCAATTGAATGCTTATGTAGCAACGCACGACACTGTTGTGGTTTTGTGCGAAGACAGCTTTAAAACCTAATAGTAAAAGAATCATCTACCATACATCTACAGTACATTCAACTCTATACAATAACAAAAGTTTTGTAAAATACACAGAGCCGCTATAAAAACGTTATAACGTCTCGCTGACAGAAGTACACAAGATTAGGTGCGCATGCGACTGTTTACATTACAGCACGCGCACAATTGAAACACCAGGGTTTGTTGAACTAATGGCACGTGGTTGGTTCAAGATTAGCCAGGGAGCCTGATTTAGGAAGAAGTTTTTTGTGAGAAAACTTTACCATATTGTCAATATGGCGTTAACCTGTAACAGAGGTATTCTTATACCTATTTCAGGCACCAGTCTCTCATAATGGCTCATACGTATATCTGTAGTAGGTAAGAATCACCTTTATAAATAAACAAACATCATCTGCTGAGCCCTTTTTCCCAACTATGTTAGGGTCGGCTATTAGTCTTACTAGTTTTTTTTTTTATAGCAATTGCAACATATACGCCAGTATCTTCAGAATAATTATCTAAAGACTCAAGAATAAACGGCAATGCGTAGTCTGTCAGTCTGCCTAGTCTTATAACCCTCACTTTCTTCTGACACACACTATCACAGTTTATAATGAATTAAATCGCACATGAATATAAAACAAACTAAACAAAACCATAGTCCATTTTACAAACACCAGTAACAGCAATTTGTATCTAAAACTAAAGGAATCCTCATAAAACGACACTTGTAACATCCCTTTACACATTCCCCACAAGATAAAAGACAAAGATAAAAGATGATTTATTTTGTAAAACATGGGTGTATGTGTACAAAGCAGATGATTGCAACATAAGGTGAAAAAAATAATAATAATCAGACCCTAACATGTTTTGCCTAGGATAGGCGTACAAATGGTTATTGTTATTTTTTTTTTATATATTTTTTTATATAAACTTTCTAAAAGCATAAAACTCGGTACGGTCCAACTGAACAATAAAACTAACTTTTAATAACCTAATGTTTACCCACCTGCCACTTATAAACAAAAGAGAGGTTGCACATATTTCATGTGTGTTTATTTCACACACAAATGTATAAAAACGTGTAGTAAGGGCTTGGTTCACGAAAGGTTCTGTAGAGTTTTATACTGTTAAAAATACTAACTATGCTGTATTCATGTTAGGTTAATATGTCCCAGGTAGTTCAAATTTTAGACTTAGGTAAGTACCTAATGTGTGAATTCAGATTAGAAACCATATATGTGCCAAAATTCATTATAATCCGTTACGTAGTTTGTGCTTGAATAAGTAACAAACATCCACCCACGCATAATCAGAATCCCTGTCATCAATACTGATATAATAAAGTTGAAGGGTCTTTTGTTTGAACGCGTTTTTGTTTAATCATAAGAACTACCGTTTGGATTTAAAAAAAAAATATTTTTTCTATTTAATTGCCCGTTTTCTTAGAAGATTATAGGCTATCTAACATCACGTTACTTGCCTTAAGGCACAGTTAGTTCATAAACTTATAAAAATAGAACTGCCAACTTCCATATTAGGCAGGAAATCCCATCTACGGATATGTTACGTAATAATATATTCACGGATCCTTAAAATGAAGGTCATTCCCCTACTAATTACACAGAGTCGAAGTGAACTCACTCCAAGTATGACATAAACTACTCGAGTGACACAAGCGTGACTTGGTGCAGTTAAATCATATCAGTATGGGTGCAGTAATGTATCGTACATTATAGGGCGGTTTTTGGGGCACATACAAATTACGTATTACGTATGGAAATTAGGATATGGGGTCGCGAGGGATCGTAAACTGGTGTTTGGGAGAACTAAATATTTCACACGTTTATGTGAATTTTTTTACATCGAACTAAGTCCCGACCGAAGTTACATTTTTCAAATAATTATATGTTGTATAACAGACTTTTCAACAATCTGTCTTAAGTATCCATACTTGTAACACAAATTAATAGCTTTGCATATATGTAGACCTGATATACATAACGAGCGGAAAATGAAAAAACTAGGTATATCAAATTAAAATAAAAAATAAAAAAAAATCTATCTACTTTAATTTTTAAAGAAATGCCTCGAATGCAATTATGGTATTTACAATTTGAAAACTTCATTCTTTCTACACTAGATGCCCAGACACCGAGTAAAAAACACACATTCAGCATCTCTTAACAAAAAGCAGACATAAACAGAAGTTTCCCATCACTATTTTAAGAACATAATTAGTTCAGGCGGCGGTCATAGCGATGCAATCAAAGACGTTTAAAAATAAACAGATATTTGGGGACAGGAAGGAAATATTAACACATAGAATCTTTATTTAAATCCTAGCTTCAATGAAAGAAAAATCTTTTTGAATATGCAGTTTGCTTTGAGAGAGTTAACTCAACGGGAAGTTATCTTTTAAATGTGTAATAAGCTTCCTTTTAGTTAGCTCATTAAAATATATGGAATTTCAGTTGCAAAGAGCTCCCACTATACCCAATAGAAAACTTTATAAAGTAAGATAAACCGACTAAAAAAAATGAGTTTGAGAAAAATAAGTGCAAGATATTTTTATATGAAATCTCTTTTAGGAATAGTAAACATGGTAACTTTTAAAAAGACATTCAACAGAGTAAAAACTTAAAATTATGTGAATATTGTGAACACTGAAGAGCAATTGTATGTGTAACAAAACGTTCACGGTATCGCACAATGTTTAGAGAAAAATAAACATATCAATGATCACAGCCACGTACCAAAATCGTATCTATCCCAAAATATTCCAAAATGAATTTCGAACATCAGCAATTATGTACGCATTTTTATAACGACACGTCCATACATTTCTGGCCAACCACCCTAAGGGACTATCTCTATCCTGCTTCTCCTCATGAGTATGTCTCTCTCAGTGAAGTGATAATTGGTCAGTCAGCAGTTATGTAATGGGCATAACTGACCAGGGTGCGCCGGACGTGACGTAAGGGTTTTTGCGTGCACCCTTTTTGAAGCCATAATCTGCACGTTTCGCAAACGAATATAGATCGTTGATGGTAATCCTAACGTATGGTTTGAAGGCTTTGATGATATTACAATAAATAACCACATGAATATAAAAACATTGACAAAAGCTTGAGCAAGTAGAATGTTCGAATATAATTTCACATTAAAAAAGGACAAGATAGGAATGTTGCTGCATCGAGAATAAAATAAATTCAAACTATCAGATTTAAATCATGTGTACAATCTCAGGATTCTCAGGTAAATGGCAATGGGGTAAAATAAAAAGCAAAATAATCTATAAAATCCACCATACAATATATAAAACAGGACGCTTCGCTGGAACGGGCAAATTCAAAAATCATAAACGATGTAGACTCAGAAATAAGTCAATCAAATAAACAAAACCTTCACGAAGATAAACAGAAACGAATAAAGGGAACTGTTAGGAAATTGAAAAGTAAGACAATATTAGATTTGAACTAGGGGAGCCACCGAAATAGCATTATGTATGCAAAGTAAGGAAATACGGAAATCTCATTGGAAATATTTCACCGTGTATTGCATGTGTTATATAAAAAAAGGATTTCACGCAAAAAAAGACGAAAAATAATTTGGGTAAAATCAACGCACACGCGATTGACGCAACAGATTTGTTTGACATTAATCTAATATTCAGTGACAAATGACCTACAAACTTGTCAACATCGTTAGCAAACTTTAAACAAACCTAATTAACGCCCACTCTAAAATATCGACGTTAAAATAGATCCCAGTCTTCATTAACATGCTACTGGAAGTTATAGAAGCTAATAACGGATAAAAACGATAGGCTACGTCAGAAAATGAAGCGAGCGATAGTAATCGAGACATAACTCGATTTAAAAGACGAAGGGTGCCTAATGCCTGTGCTCCTTTAACGCTTTAAAGTCGACATTATTTCGTCCGTAATAGAAGGGAAAAGTGGTTCAGCGATATTTTTTTATATTTGCAAGTTGAAGCGGAAATAAAAAAAAACTGTAGGAGAAACACGAAACAATGGATTTTGACTTTACCATACTTTCATGTGTGAATGGAAAAGCTATTTGCAAAGATCACCTACGCAACCTCCATATTTTTGCGTAGGCGAATCTGTTCCAAAGCTGCGAAGAAAAGAAATCGATATCCACGAGGCACATCAAAAGAATGCCAACAAAATTGTATAATAAATCCACTCGAGATCCAGTAAGCTCCTTGACATTTTTCCAAAAGCCCTTACGCATATAATATTCACACATGACTCGAAATTTTCCGGCGCTGTGGTTACGGTGGCTTTACATTAAGAGCGTTTACAATAATCCCCGACCGCTCTCGTTTAGCAGAGCTGAGAGCCTCTCGAGGTAGACGCAACACCCACTCGTGCCAATTAAAAACAAAAACTGGGATGGAAATAGGGCTGGTAAGTTAAAAATATTCTAGACACTAGGGATTTTTAAAGAACCATTTTTTGTTAGTTTAGAAACCTTCAAACTTGAGAGACACTTGAAGAGCCAATAGCGACCAAATATTACAGAAATGTACTCTTGCGACTTTTTTTAGTTTCAAATCAATATTAGATCCATGAATGGTGAATGACTTGACAACGTCTATATGTGCGTAGGAAAGAAACTTACAGACTTTTCTTTTACTCTTCAAAGAATCTTAAGTTTCTGCAGAAAGGAATTACAACCCGCAAAGGGTGCCAAGACTGGGTAATAAAAACCATAAATCTGTCCGGCCATTGACCCGTAAGAAAAAAGCTCATCCCTTCCATATATATCCACATTTGTCAGCCCTAGGAACACCGGTCAGGTCGGGCTTGACCCAAATCGTTTGTAAAATTCAAAGGGTCTTAATAGGCAGTCCCGAATTAATGAATAGGCTTAAAGTGGAACGCTTTGGGCTATTGTTTAAGTTAAAAGTGAAATAATAGATTGGTTACGACGTGAAGGAGACTTCACGTGTTGAAGACTAATTACATATGAATAGAATAAGTAGAGAATGGAAGAATAATATACATGGCTCAGGTTCTGATTAGGCAAAAAAAGAGAGTTAAGATTACATATAATTCTCAATCTAGTTGATTTAATTTACCATGTTTATTTACGTATAAAATAAAATTTAAAATATTGATTTAAGTAACTCCATTTAAAATGAAAAAGTTATAACCAACAGTACAGACGAAATAGTTACAAAATAATAAATTGATACAATTTTACGCGGAAAAAATTGAGAGTTGAAACAATATTTAATTAAACGGTAGCCTAGGGGCAGCTTCGATTTCCCGTTTCCGATTGCGCAACATTTTAAGGGATCAAATCATCAAAGTAATACTCTGTACCGTGAATTATTTGTAAAGACTCTTCAATAAAATAGAAAGAAAGATACAATTAATTTGGACACAGTTCAGAGGCACCATTAAAATAAATTATAAGAAATACGAATTGAATTCAAGTGGGTTTCCAATATACAGAGATAGACAAAAGCAAGAAACTACGTATATGGTCAATGTAGAAACAAACTTTTCTACATTGTCTCGGGTCTGGGTGTTTGTGGTACCTTCGTTGTTTCTGAATTCCATAACACAAGTGCTTTAGCTACTTACTTTGGGTTCAGAGCAATGTATGTGATGTTGTCCGCATTTGTTTATTATTATTTATTTATTTTATTTATTTATATGAATGGGGATACTTGACAAACATCTGGACAAAAGTTTCCGCATCCAGAATATTTCCTAATTTTCAGTGAAAACTTAAACTCGAACATAAAACATACAAGAATAGATAAATGAGACTAGAACAATGGAGTGACAATGACAGAGAAGAATGGTAGCCATTGTTTTCGGTATAAAGACCTGAAAATAATACTTCAAGCCTGTCAGTGATACGGTGGGTGGAATTTTTGAGCGATGTTCAATTTTAACGAGTAATTTTTGGAATTTTAATTACGGAGCTATTGTTACGAGTATGTGAGACGAACTTAAATCTTGAATGTAGTCAACAGGCACATGAATAAAATTATTATATGGTACATAAACTGATTTGTCCACTCGAATAGAAACACAGATAATTACTTTCCAGGGTATACCGGGAGCTCTATACATGTAACGAAACATAGGTATTTTGTATGAGGAACACACCAACAAGTGTTTTCTTCCACTAAGCCTAGACCAGGAGCACAACAGCATGCATGTTTACAGATCATAATAGAAACTAATTTTAACTAATTATTTAGATACTTCAGAAAAGAACCGCCGAATATCTATAATATATATACCTAAATAAATAAATAATAAATAATAACAATAAAAATATCACATGAAATAAAAGCATTTTATAATCAAAGCCTACCTAATTGATTATGTTTTTTCTATTGTTATTTGAAACGGTATTTATTTTTAGCTTGCCAAACTAATTAAAAATCTATTATTGCACATAAGACTTTCCACGTGCTCCGAATCGAAATCGTATTAGTGGGCGATTTAAACCAATATGTGACAAACCTCCCACGCAAGTGACCTTTATTACCTTCTGTTTAAGGTTCAAAATCGAATGGCCATCTATTTAAATACCATCAAGATAAAAGTAACTTTGGTATCCTATATTTAGAGTTCAATATTGCATGTGTCGATAACAGTGAATGTGTTGTAGGCAGACGTAGTGATGTGGACGTGATGGGAATATCGATACAATAATTCGACGTTGTATCTTGACACGTATTTCGTGTGGAGAATCCGGGATTTTCCTTTTATTTAGATAAATGTATTTTACATCTGGACTAACAAGTTGGTTTTACGTTCTATTTTTGTCGACAACACTTTCATACATGGACATTGGTTAATTGATCCTCTTACCTTCCGCGAAATAAGTAAGTTTTAAATATTGTTAAAAATATTCAGCGTTACATCGTCCTTGTTTTCATCCAAAACCGCTTCTTTCTCTGAAAACCTCATATTGCCTAAGATTTCCCCAACACCTACAAGAAACAATACATCGATAGTATTTTCTTCAACCACGTCACTTCCCAATACGTCTTACAAGAAGGGCGTAGGTCGGCCATTGTGAAATTCGGGCCGTACCTCAGATCAGACGATAGTCCCTTATTAAGAAACCTCTGAACAAACGCTAAATATTTCTCCGACAGACTTCACAAAGGAACGTTGAAATTGAATAGTATTGTAAAACGAAGGCATAGGTCTTGAAATAAAAGCCTTTAAATGCCTGAAGGGCAAAGACCTCTTCACATAGAGGAAAGGAAGCGTTGATCATTACGCTTGCCTCACTGCATGTTAAAGATTTCTGATCATTGCTTACCGGTTTCGCACAAGTATTTTCTGACATTATCTTAAATTTCATATCTTGAAAATATAAAGTTGTAGTTTTTATTAGGGATTTAGAAACAAACTACAAAACATTGAACGCTCTAGGGATAAAAGCTGATTGCAGTAAACCTCCACATTATAAGCTTATTTGCCAGAACTGCCCTATGCAAACCGTAATATTGGTCAGTCAGCATATGTAAATGCCAGCTAAGTTAGTACCTATCAGAATGCATCAAAACAAAACTTTTCAGACGATAAAAAGAAACATTTCCCCATCAAAAGCGCATTCCATTATCTCCACATACAAAACAAACGCATCGTAACAATTAACCTTATCGGAGTTATGAAACAACACGGCCCACTTTCATTCATGTTAGATGCGACCTTGGAAGAGATTGCTGCCTTGTTGCCTTGCTCCATTGATCGTGCTCGTTTGACATTTCTATTGTAACACATTGAAACATGACGGTTACAAATCTCTTACATTACACAATACACTTTACAAGCGTGAATACTTGTCTTTAGGAAGAAAGAAACCGACTTGAAAGTTGAACAGAAAAAAACTGCAAAATCGTAAAAAAATAAGAATCATTTTTTTATAAGGATCGTCAAGTAACTTCGTACATAAAAAAGAAAGAATTATAGTACTAGATGCAGGTAACGCACACAATAAGTAGGGGCCGAGAGTAAAAGTAAAAATTGTGGCTTATAGATCGTACCGCTTCTTCAAAGTCGGTTAAAAATAACAAGACCAGCCACCCAT
This sequence comes from Autographa pulchrina, assembly GCA_905475315.1. Classification (NCBI taxonomy): domain Eukaryota; kingdom Metazoa; phylum Arthropoda; class Insecta; order Lepidoptera; family Noctuidae; genus Autographa; species Autographa pulchrina. The sequence continues at coordinate 1,805,094 of FR997786.1, read as the reverse complement.
CGACTACACTAATATATCAGAAGCACATAATTCCTCGTCTATCAAAGCGGTCAAGTGTCCAAATTTATTCTTCCTATAGAAGACCTTGCGTCAAATAGTTTTGGCTGATCGCCAGTAAACACTGGAGACTTTACAGTTAACCACACATTAGTTTTAACATCGACAATAACTGGACCTTTATGTCAACGGATTAAGGTTGTTTTTTGTAAGATTGTTACTATTGACGTGCCATCGTCTGAAGAAGTTATATTTAGAAAGTTTCATAGTAAAAAAGTGTGAATTTTACGTCGCGTATCAGCTGCTTGCTTTGCCGCCCAAGTTGTTTACAAAAGGCGAAACATACTGAGACATTGATTGGAAATCCTTTTTGCTGTTAAAGTGTACGTAACTTCAGAAGTTACGTTCTTAGAACAGTCGTGGTGGTCCGGCGGTTTACCAATTCGTATGCATAAGGCTTGTTGAAATGTATGTAATCAGAGACTTGCTAATGACGAAGAAGAAGAATTGATTTCAAGAAAAGACCTGTAAATTATCCATAGAGCATGACGGATATTCGTTAATCCAAAAATGTGCACGCCATATAATAAAGCGGTTAAGGTTTAATCCCATGTTAAATACGAAACGTTTTGAACCAATGATGATGATGATTTTGACATCCTAGCTGACTTCGGCTATTGCAACTACTTAATTATTAGGTTGGTGACGAATAACCGTCTACATACTAAAGCTAACTTCCTAAAAGCACAGAATATGGCCACACCTGTAAGTCAGCAACAAACGTCCCCAGACCTACTCACAGTAAAGCGGGTCTTGGCGTCCTCTGGGCACGATTTTATTAAGTTTAAGCGAATCACGGTCTGAATGTTTAAAATTTCCATTTCTGGAGGCTCCTTTCTTCAGTATGTTGAGCACATGGTAAGTAGATTGAGGGATACGCCTGTGTTTTATGTACTAACAGTTGAAGAAAATCTTGTATATTTTTGGATGTAGACAAAAAGTTCGACTAGCCCTATCGTTATGTGGTTGTCACATCTTGAGATGAATGATTTCGAGCGAATGCTCTAGAAAGCTTTGCTATTGAAAGTAATGACCAATTTGCTACAGTGTTACTCTATTTGTCAGTAGAGTGACGGCTATTAGGTGCAAAACTCATCCAATAGGTATGCGAAATTGACACACGGCGGCGTTATTTTTAATTGTAGTAATTTTATAATAGTACTATCACACGAGACATCGGAAACAATGAAAAAGAAGAAGATGTATTTGTAAGTTTATCATTGTCCAAGTGTCTATTCAATAAATAATTAATCAAAACAAACATATTATATTTCACTACATCTTTCTCTTTACTTAGTAGGCCAAGCGGTAACACGAGTAGCTGAGATATTAATACAACTGAAAGATGTGTACCAATAACACAATTTCTTAGAAATATCATTCCATATACTCAATGAACTGTGGCAAGAATTAGTGTGACTAAACCGTGGTGACATTGATAAGTAAAACAAACTTGTAAAGTAAACATAATCAAGGTAATGATTAAGAGACTTTGATATTTGTATTTACGGCTTATTCATCTATAATAACTTGAAACAGCCTAACCTTTCGAAAGACATGTTATCTATAAAACTTACTACTATTACTATGTTTTCATTATGTTTGCTTCATGCAAGCAAGATGAAAACATGGGACTCCTATTGCCCCTAAATACATAAGATAGCATCAAGCCTTTTATTCACATCAAAATTCTTAAAGAACTTCTAAAATAGGACGGTAATGCTTTACATACCAAAACACCTCATTAGTAAATCATTATAACACCATTCATTCAGTCCACATGTACTTAGAACAAAGAGTAGTTTCGTTTGACGTTTGACGAATCTGGCATTCATATTATAATATGGATCGATTATTATATCGTTATTGTAAGAAGCTTATTTTATGGTACATAGATGGGTATGGATAAAGCTTTTACACTAGTTTGGCTTCATCGGAAAGTTTATGCAAATGGATCAATTATAAGGTATAATCCTTATCAAGTATTTTTGAATAAACTAATTGATCTGATTCTAAAGAAGAAATCTTTATCGCACAATCAGTTAAAATTAGCTAGCAGCACACGTCCCATAACATTAGAAAATTCTGACTCAACCACATAATCTAAGGATCTCCATCTTAATCAAATATAAATAACAACGGCCTGTACTCGTAAATATTGTATTGTTGAACACAGGCCTCTTCCCATATAGAGAAGGCAAGAGCATTGATCACCACGCTTGCTCACTTGCGTGTTGGCAATTTCAGATTCCAATTTTCTCAATCAGAAATATCGAGCATTTAATCCTAATATTTGTTCTATCAGCTAAGTGACCCTAATTGCCTTGACCTTCGTCACGAGTATAACCTAACCTGATCCTAACAAGAACCTTTATAAATAAGGAACCCTAACCTAACTGGGACATTAATCTTGCAATAAAAAGACCTGAGAGTGTCAACTGACAACGGTACCGTGAGAGCAAACGAAGGAAATAGCTCATTACGAAGCTAAGTCAAGGGCCGAGGAGACTACTTAGCAGCAATTGTTTGTCCAATAGTGGCGATGGGGTCTCGAACTCTAAGGCCTGATACTAAACGCTGATAATGGATAAATCTAGTATTGAGTACAATGCAAATGGGGTAAATTTCTTTTTTCTTTATCCGAAAGGTAGCTAATTTAAAAATAGACATTTATTTTCCTTTTTTACCTAACCAGAAGACTAAGACGATACATTAATATGAAATGTCGCTTGACGTCATAGTTTTATTCATTTAGTGTGAAGCCATAATGTCATTACCTACCTTTCCAACTGATCTTAGCCGACTAGCTACTGCTAAAACTAAATGCTAGTGCCTAACTGGCTCATCACCATAGGATTAGCTTATTACATACGCCATAGAATAGAACCATAGAACATAGAATCGTGTGTGGTCAAATAACACCATACGTTAGAATATTTTTAAAATTCCAAAGACATCCTCAAAAAACTCAAGTCGCTTCTGGTCCTAGTATTGTTGGAAACACAAAGGCCCAAAAACTTGTATAACAAAGTCAAAAGAAGGTATGAATATGCAACGACATGCCACCGGTTACTTTACACTACAAACGCTATTATTTACTGAGTACGACACGACTGCGACACGTGGTTTAATATACACAGAATATGTAAATACTGACGTGTAGTATACTATAATAGCGTTTGTGTAAGTAATATACAGTGAAGATATTCTAATGTATGGTTTTGTGAAAAAGTGGGATCCTGCCATCTGGTATTCTGTTATTTACTCCGAGTATTAGTCTTTAAAGATTATGTAAACTTTTGTGGCTTTGAAAGACTTTGATATCGATGAGCTTCCGTTCGTCCGTCTGCGTAGCCAAGTCTATATTTATTCTTAACAAAAAACTTTTTTGCAACTCTTAATAGAAAATTTTGTGTCATTCATCATTTGAAACAGAAAAACTAGGGCAAATAAATTCTATTTTTACAGAATTCTAGTCAATTTATTTTTAAGTAACCTTAACACAAATTAATTTGGAACAAACGTTAGTGATAAACCTAAGACACGACGTCATCCAAATGCCAAGAATTCTGTTGACGATCTGTTCACATACCACGAAGACTAACCACAAAAATTATAGCTTTACGACTGTTAATTGTTTTTATGTTCCAAAATTAAATAAAACACATAAAAAAAAACAGACTATTTTAGCAAATCAGATAGTAAACTTATAACCTCGTCTACAAACCAAGACATACAATAAAAATTGTTAAGTCAGAAAACATAATTATTATTGATACGGATGGTCTGTGTCAGTGTTTTATGAAACTTGTAACGAATTTTGGGATTTAAATTGTATCTTCATAAACCAGCATTTTTTGCAGATTACGTAGACATATTAAACATTTTGGTAGATGCTATTAAACCATTCTATGATACAAGCAAATCTTTTAAGTACAATAGTATTGTTTAAAAACTATGACCTCAGATTCAGAACCACATAGCTCCGTGTACAATCGAGCGCATTTACAATTAAACAAATATTTATTTAATTCAACACGCGTCGCGCACTATTGACACAAGTGGTACAGTCACGATCCATTGGATGCGATGGTTGATTTTAAAACAAATTGTTTCGATGCTTACATGAAACATATATGTAATTGTTTGTGTAAGGATAAACGAGGCTTTTAAAATATTTATAGTATTGTTATTCTTATTAACACAAATTTTTAAGTTTTTCTTGCTGTAATACTAACAACATTCTATGGATCTGAAATAAATCGTTTTTATTTTTATTTATTATTATTGAGCCTGCAAACTCAAAATATTGACATAATTTTCAGAATACGTGGTGAAAAGTATAGGAACTTTTCGTTTTGAATGTGGGTGTAAAATCTATATTTACATTTCTTAATAGCAAGTAGAGCGAAAATAATTACTAATTAGCATGTTAAACTGAATAATGAAAATGTTTAACTAGAGATAGAAATAACGAAAATCCTTGGTCTGTATACAATGGTATATGTTCTTTTCAAGAAAAGAGATATAAAACACGTAAAATTAGTAAATAACATTGTCTATCTCTTTGAAGACGATTCCTTTGTTGAGTAAAACCTAGGTTTTTGAGGATCCAACCATAATACCTAAGGGCCCAATACCGAAAAAACTTTAACAAGATCCTCGGCTGTTACTACGCTATTCAATGTTTCCATACAAATCTCCAAACATTCAGAATATCTTAAGTTGAAGTATTTCATATTTTCTTATGAATATGAATAAAAGAGAAAATTATTTAACAACAAAAAATATTTTTAACTTTCATACAACGTGTACACATTTTTTGATACGCTTATGCCTCGGGAATTCTCCGAAAAGTTTCGGTGTGGTATGAGAAATTACAAGTCAGTTTTTAAGACAAAATATATTTTGTAGACAAGGCAAAGTTCTCAGATATTGTTAATATGAGCTATTAGGTGTTTCCAGGTTTCATTCCAATCCATATCCAAAAGCATTCAACATAATTACAGTATAAAACATTAGTTTTTTTATAGGGGGAAAATAGGACCGCGGTTTAGTCCAAGATTCTCCTCAACCCAAGCAAAGACACAAAGATGCTTTATTGAAGTAGTATACACGATTCTAGATCTTTTGGATTACTTTTACGAAACATGCCAAAAACAACATAATAGAAGTCAGAATAAAAAAACTAAAACATCACAATCTCAAATCGGCGAACATGTCGCAATATTTCGGCGAGCCAGCACGGCGTAACGAAACGGAACGGACACACGATTGCTTACAGTAGCAATAAGAGCTGGTACACACCGACGTATCACTAATTATACTTGTTATTCAACGTGCCGTATGGTAATGGGTAAATAAGGCCAAGTCTTTGTTTTCCGAAATTACGAAAGCCAATTGTTCTGGCTAGAGAGCGAATTTGGGGTTTCACATTGCAAATTGTTCGGATGGCAAAGAAAATCTAATTGAAAAGGTCCCCCTGGTTTTGATGCATGTACAATTTTACATACATAATTAACCTGTAATAGATATTTAAATCCTAACGTTAAGACATGAATGAATGATCATTACAAAAGAAAAGGTGTTCCTAGGAATGAGAACTCAAGGTATGTAATGGAAGTACACATTTTAGTTAGTTGTTAAGTTTCGGGCAGTTTCATGTTATAATTGACAATTACCTCTACTGCTTTCTCTAGGTATTGCCAAAGGCAACCAATCCCAACACATAAGTCCTTTTTGTTAAGTTTTTACAAGAAATATCTTGAAAAAAAGTCCAGATAATGGCCCACGCAATCCAATTACAAGTTTTTACCGAAATGTACTTATCATTAGATCGATACACATTTGTTGTTTTAATGAAGAAAACATCCTTTAGTAATGTTCTATTATATATTTCGACGGGCTTGTTGGTTGAGTGGTTAGTGACCCTGACTGCTATACCGGAGGTTGTGGGTTCGATTCCCGCCCAGGACAAATGCTTGTGTGATGAGCATGATCATTTGTTCTGCGTCTGGGTGTAATTTATCTATAATATGTATGTATTTAGAAATATATAAGTATGTTTATCAGTTATCTGGTTACCATAACACAAGCTCTGCTTAGCTTGGGATCAGATAACCGTGTGTGAGTTGTCCCGGAATATTATTATTATTATGTATAGAATACAAGCTTAAACATGTGTATAAATGGCCTAAGTGAAACTGTTATTAGGAAAGCCAAACGTCTCATCCTGTGTGATGAAATGGATTATACAGAAGGGAAACCAGCTGGGAAACGTTTTGTAATAAATTAATAATATTCAACTGCATGCGGTCACGATACAACTGACTGGCAGTTCCTTTGCATTTCTTTTGTTCGACGGACGAAGTTTACACGAAAGGAAGAGGATTGTAAATAATAATGCCTCCTAATTGTTTTGTAGTTTCTTCGATGTCGATTAGGCGTTTAACTTGAGCATGACCTAAATTTACCATTACAACGTTCACAACAGAATTAAATGTTTTTCGTCAGCCGGAAAAAGTTTGCTTCTGAATAAACTTTTAATGATGCTAGTAATGGTCTAAGTAGGCACAAAAACGTCGCTTCGAAGATGACTTGGAAGAAAGAATGTAATGTCTTTTAGTTTACTTTTGTACCTTTTGGCTCTATTATCAATTATTTACGTTGACGCTGTTAATATTTCTTTGCGTCTACCATCAGCTCTTACTGTCTTCATATCATGGTTTACTTAATCTATCTAATCACAATCACTTAATAATCCATACTTATCTAAACCATTTGCCATCTTTTCATTAACAATGTTCTCATAGCCCGTACAAGATTATGCTTCAAGCCTTTAAGAGTTTGTATGTTTAATCCTTTAATGGATCCCTACACGATATTTACACTCGATTAGCTGTTGATAATTTCTCACACAATAAATTTACCGATACGCCTTACAATGGGGATATCGCCAAACTGGAACATACCTGAAAAAAGCGAAAACATAAATTAGCTTTATAATCATCTGTTATTGAAAATAACAAAGAAGAGAGGTGAGAGGTGTTTATTTTCCCACATGTCGTTAGAAGGGAATCAGGTCGTATTAAATTATAGACGATAATATAATGATAGATTGCGATAATTTAATAAACGCTAGTGTGCAAGAAACAATGCTGTTGTGTCTATAAAGTCAATAATATTAATCAGCTATTTCCATATTCAGACCAGAATGAGCAGAGGTAGAATCCTGCCTATATTATTGGTTGCCTGCTGGTTAAGTAACTAATCATAACAATTATAATTATTTAATTCTAGTTTTGGAATTTACAAGCTTGGCAGAAAAAAATTGCATCACTCAATAAAGAAAGAAACTTATCAACTGACTTAAATACATATGAAAATAATGTCAAACAAGGCAATTCTAAAACATCGAAAGCATCGACTAGGTCGTAATGAATAAATCTGATTTCCGCTCCAATTTCCTCTGATTTTTCAATAACCATATGACAATGTAGTTAAGGTTGATTTTGCAATGATAAGTGTTGGGATATATGACAATGGTCGTGAGTATCGTGACGTAACACAAATAACGGGATCACGCGGTATCGTTATCGGAGCAGACGTTGCGGCGCCGCCGTGGCTGGCATAGCGGTGCTGTGACCCTTTGTTGGTGATGCAAGTTGTAGAAGGCAACGGTGTTATTTATAACTCAAGGAATTACACTAGTATTTAAACAATCGGGCTTAGTAACAAAGCCGATCTTCAATTTACCGATGTGCCCATAATAACAAACAACAAAAAAAAATGCGTTACAAGGGCTTTTACAAGGGGTTATAGAGAAAATTGAAATGCAGCACTAAAACGATGCGATGGTTTTATTTGTATGTATTTTAGCACTCTCTCTTTTCTACATAATTGAATTGAATAATATATAATATAATTGAATGATGTAATTTGTATTCCCGACCCATGTAGGTCGGGAATACAAATTACATCATATCCTCACAACAACCAAAACCCACTTAATACAGAACTGAACCAAAAAAATACGAGACGAATGCTAACGTGTTTCTCATATTTGTACTTGAAAAATACATTGTTGCCTAAACATTGTTTAATTTAAGAAAGAGCACCTCAAATATTTGCTTAGTAGTATTATTACCACCGCTGTGAGTAAATTACTTGTACCGTAAAGCCAGATATAATTGTACACAATTTGAGGTTCACGACCATCGCACCGCTTATTTTATTTTAATGACTAGCCTAAGTACGGACACCGCTACTTAATGCAGATTAATGCTGAATAAAGGCCAAAGAGATGGATGGATTAAATGAGTATTATGGAGGAAGAGTGTGAAATGAGAAGATAGAAGGGATGAATGGTAGGTCAACCGTTATGTCAATCCTAAATGTCATAAAGCAGGAAGTTCATTCAGAGTAAGATTTTTTCTTTAAAAGAAACAAAGATGATGTGATAGAATGATTTAAAGAAGATGGATGCAACAGGCAAGAGCCACAGGAGAGTAACAAAAACAAGAGAGGCCTACCTAGTTGAAGATGAGGAAGATGACCAACAGTCTTCTGTTACTAAAACTAGCGACAAAGTATTCGTTATTCGTTGATTAACGAATGCCTTGTCAACAGTTATTATGCTAGGGCCTTTATATCATAGATCTAATACGTCATTTATATGGTTTTTAAATGGACCAATATAATCGTAAGCTTTAATGCCCACTATGTAAGTTACTACAGCATGCCAACAATAAAAAACTGGCCAAGTGCGAGTCGGACTCGCGCACGAAGGGTTCCATACCACCGTCGTATGAGAGCCCCCCTTAAATATTCATTTTATGTGGTTTTTAGTATTTGTTGTTATAGCGGCAACGGAAATACATCATTTGTGAAAATTTCAGCTTTCTAGCTATCACGGTTTATGAGATACAGCCTGGAGACAGACAGACGGACAGACAGACAGCGGAGTCTGAGTTATAGGGTCCCGTTTTACCCTTTGGGTACGGAACCCTAAAAATAACTCTATTTAAGTAACCCAATCTTCCAGTTAGATCCTTAAACCAACACTATTTTATCAAGCTACGCTCATAATGACTAAACCGGGACTGGTATCATTAAATTATCGTGCACTTCAGATCATATTATAACGTCATCATAAATATTCTGAACCCATAACTTTTCAATGATCAGCTACATTGAATGTTTTATGTGCTGTCAATTTCCTTATTTAAAAGCTTCCGTGTTTAGAGGGTAATATATCATAAAATATTCATAACACATTATTAGTTCTTGCGGTTTACGGTAAAGACTATGTTCCGTATACCGGGTGGTAATCCGGTCTTATATTAAAGGGAAAATGGATTGTGTATAATCTGTAAGTCAGTATCAGTAAGAAATATGAATAAAAATGTATGCAACTAATATAATTTGGTAGCTTTTAGGTACAATTTTGCAAATCAGTTGAGTTTTGTGAACATAAATGATAGTGATCGGTAAAGTCAACAAGACGGAGCATAGAAAGAGATATTAATAATATTGCCACAGTTAATGCACCAAAGACAACACGAGACTCGTTTTAAACTTCACAAGTAGGTTAAAAAGGGCTTGACATTTCACGTTTCCCATATTGGCAGGATCAATTTACTAAACGTTGTTCTACGTGAAGTACGCTAGTCGACTGCAAATGATGGCACGTTTAAACGTCAAAATTTCTGAACAATCGCTCGTGCGTCTATGATCCGTGTGATTACGTACTTCAAACACAGTCGCACGCTCGTCAACAGTCGATCGTGCATGCGAGCTCAAATGATGCAAATCACAACGCCTCAAAATTTGCTATTCGAGAAAAGTTACGCCAATATCGGCTTTAACTGGAGGTCAGAAGATCTATGTTTGTTTAGCTGAGTAGCCAAAAAGACACTTGGGATGTGTACTCACTTTCCTTGATTGGTAATTCGATCGGTGAGCAGGGAAAGTGCAGGAAATGATGACGATGAACCTCAAATGTGTCTTGGACGGTGCGTCGAGGGGACGTTTTAGGGTGACAAACGGGGACCATATTCAAATATCCCTAGTTAATTCAATTTCAAGGACTAATATGACTCTGGTTTCGAGGGTAGATAAAATGAAATTCTTCTTCGTACTCAGAGAAAGATTTTAGAAAACACATTTTTTGTATTTGACTTAATAAATACCTGAGGCTCCTTAAAGATACAAGTGTGTAAGGATCGTAGCAAGTGGAAAGAAGTGGTCTCTGCCTAACCCTACAAGGGAAAGAGGCGTGATTATATGGATGTATGTTAAAACTCTGAGTGCAAAATTAAATACATAGACCTAAAAACTTACTATCCACGATATATTTTTCGATACATATGCCTCAAAGTTCAAACTCCAAACCTGTGTGCACTTTACTTCCATTTCCAACAAACACGATACAAAATTCAACTTTGCTTTAAAGATAAAACTAACTCCTTTGCAATAGATCAATATGTAAATTATAGGTAACCAAATCCAACTTCAGAAGCGGACACGCATCGCAACAAAGTAGATTAATAACATTTGATCCACTTTCTCGGTCCCCAATTCGCGAATTCTCGATCCAAATACGTCGGCAAGAAAACCGCGGTAACAATAGAAGCCAATTGATCCACGTCTGGCCGCAAACCACGGGACTGATACTTTACGGATTTGTGATATTTGACCCTTGAGATGCCCGATATTATTCATTAATCCTGTTGCGACAGTCGCCTATCGTTGAGATTAGAAACCTTTCTTACTTACATCCCACAAATAAACACAATTCAATTTATTTAAATTGAAAAGATTTTTTAGCACAACCAATTGATGAAATCCAAAGCCCAGTTGATGATATTTTCATTACAATAGAAGACAATGACCGAACTGAACTCGACAAAAAATACACGATAGACAAATAATAATGACAATATTTTTTTTTATGTACTATTATAATTAATTTGAATAATTGGAATGGAACAATCAACGATAAAATGCGAATCCGGCTAATACATTAGCATCGCAAATGGAAAACAAAGGATTTCATGTTTTAGAAGATATATCATGTAATAACGTTAACATTTCTTATTTTACATGGCATATTTTTTTATGGATCAGTCTTATGTAAAGATATTGCAATAGTAAAAACCTAGTCATGTACAAAATATGAAGTGTACACTATTTTAAAATTCAAAGCAGACCATGATTTGAATTTCCATCGGCCAAAAGAAATGGGAATTCAAATGCATAGTGGATATACAATATAGTGCCAATATGACGAAGTTTATTTTTTTGAGTTGTCATGATCTAGAAATAACAGTCACTAAAAGAAAAATAGCTGCTTGGAACCACGAGAGATCTGTTGATTGATTAATGGGCCAATCTAAAGTTTTGAACTAAAATGGTACTGAACATTGGCCTTGAAACTCCTGCCTTACATTCAGAACGATTGAATCTAAGGATTGATGTTTGACGTGCTCCTATCGGTTTTTTAATTAACTTTGGCTTATATTATTTTAGTTAAGAGCCGTTACTGGAACAGGTAAGTTTTGTTTTTTGGTAAATTATTATTACAGGTAAATAATGCTTGCGTAAAGTATTCTGAGCTTCAGTTTTTACAAGAAACACTAGATCCGCTTCCTACATTCATAACAAAAATATCGTACACAATAGCGAAATCTTATATTCGTCAAAATCAATACACCAAATTAAAATTATTATTATCAGTACACATAGGATATTCTTCCATTTCTTTCATTCCCATCGTCTCTACATTCTGTCTTCAATGAATAGTCGTTAAAGTCGTATATGCTTAATCACTCCACGTCATTTTTTTGACGTAATCCTTTAGTCACCCTTCACAACACTCATTGGTAATTAAGCACGGCTACCATGTGTTCAATGTTTACTATCAGCAAGCACAATTAGCTTAATTTGTTTATCCCTGATACGAGTAACTAATAGTATTTGTACTTACAAGTGCAAGGCAACAATTGTAATTGCTTCAACACCAGATATATTTGTATCGCTTGCAAAAATTGCGCGTTCGTCAAATGTGGAGTGATCCAGTAAATTGGAAGGAACTAGTAGTTATTAAATAAAAAAAATACTACGACAACTATGATACCTAGAAAACATAGAAATTTAAAACCTTGGATAACACCGGGACTCGTACGTTGCATTAGACATCGAGACAAACTTCATAAAAAATCGAAATTAGAACCCGACAATTCAGTTACTTCCATATCTTATAAAAGGTATAGGAACTACTGCAATAACCTTTTAAAAAAATTGAAGTCTCAATACGATAGGAATGAATTACAAAAGGCCGGTAATAATAGCAAGCTTGTTTGGAAATTAATTAAAAAAAATGCATTCCAGTCAAAAACCTCAGAACCTCCTGTAGATTTGTTACTTAGCGAAACATGCCCATCCGAAGCAATTAACAAAGTCAATAACTTTTTTGCAAACGTGGGTAAAACCCTTGCAGAAAAAACCTTGCGGACAAGCAGTATCGACTTAAATAAGTTAATGACTGCCTCTACGGTGAACTCCTTTGTTTTGCTAAATACGGATATAGATGAAGTGTTAAGCATTATTTCTGGATTAAAGCACAATTGTGCTGTAGGATGGGATAATATTTCCAATACTATTTTGAAAAGCCTCAAACATTTACTTGCTCCCCCGTTAACCTATATATTTCAATTATGTTTAGATGAAGGTGTATTCCCCAGATCCCTTAAAAAAGCAGTGGTGACCCCTATATTTAAATCAGGAGATAGAAAATGTGTAAATGACTATAGGCCCATCTCAGTATTATCAGGACTTTCAAAAATTTTGGAAAAAATCATAAACAATAGGTTAATCAAATATCTTGAAGACAACAAAATACTTTCACAGAACCAATATGGCTTTAGGCAAAAAAGATCTACTAATCAAGCACTTCATCAATTAACAAACTATATAACTAGCAACCTGGACCGGGGTAAACCCACCATAGGGATATTTCTAGACCTCGCCAAAGCTTTTGATAGCATATCTTGTTCCATACTTTTGCGCAAGCTTGAAGCACTTGGGATAAGAGGAACACAACTCCGCCTTTTTACTGACTACCTTTCTGATCGCTTACAATATGTTAAAATTGGTCAATACTTAAGTTCTGAAGTTCAGAATACTGGCTATGGATTCCCTCAAGGTAGTATTCTAGGCTGCACTTTATTCCTGGTTTATATTAATGACCTCTGCAGCTTAAAAATTCCAAATGGTCTTATAATATCTTATGCGGATGACACCGCTTTATTATTTACGGCAAATACCCGGCAGGAGGTTTTCGAGCACGCTCAGACGGGTTTTGATATGGTAACTAACTGGCTACACAAAAACTTACTAACCCTAAACGCAGATAAAACCAAATACATTCTTTTTACAATGAGAAACACAAACATACCCATTTTTAATCCAAACATATATGCACACAGCTGTAAAATAATCGCTGACATCGCTTGTACCTGCCCTGCTTTAGCAAATACTAACGACATCAAATACTTAGGTATAACTCTTGACACGAATTTGAATTTCCGCAAACACATTGATTTATTATGTTCCAGAGTACGTAAATTAATATATTTATTTAAGAATCTTCGCAATATAGCAGATTATGCATTAATAAAGCAAGTGTATTTGTCGTTGTGTCAATCTTTACTTACTTATTGCATAACTTCCTGGGGTGGTGCAGCAAAGTCAATTTTGCTGCCTTTAGAACGCGCTCAGAGAGCAATTCTTAAAGTAGCAACTTTCCGACCTTTTCTATTTCCTACTGACCTGCTATATAGGGAATGCAACGTACTAACAATCCGACAATTATTTTTATTGCACACCATTTTAAAACAGCACACTGATCTCCCTTTTATCCCATTAGCAACAGACAAGAGAAGGAAGGACATAGTCTGTAGTAGACCTCAAGCTAATCATGCATTTGTCAACAGGTTTTATTTATTTTTGGGACCTTTTTTATACAATAGAATCAATAAAAAACTTAATATATATTGTTTAAATAATAAAAAATGTATGCTCATGTTAACCCAATATTTAGGGAAATTGAATTACGCAGACACAGAAAAAATACTAGAAATTGTTAAGTAAGACTGACAACATTATTAATAGATAGTTTCCTTTGCTGATAGACTTTTTTGTAACTCGTATTATTTTGTAAACGAATACTATGTAGTCTTTAATTATTATTTTACTTTAATTTTAAATGACCTACTTGAATATTTACCTTAAGCGATCACCTGAAACACAGGTTTACCCTAGTTCAGGCTGGCAGCAATTAATACTTTATGAACCATATCATACTATATGTACTCTAAAAATGTTATATTAATTTTAGTTTAACATAAGTGTAGTTTAAGTATTTTTGGAACTGTGGTATTTATAAGATCTAGTTTAAAATTCTACACTGTAACATATATTTGGTCAAATAAATAAATATTATTATTATTATTATTATTATAACTAAATGGTTTGTCAAGTATCTTGATAGCACTGTCCTTCAGGCCAATTCGTTCCAATATTTGGTCAAAACAGTTCGTTTTAAGTCTATAACCAAAATGAATTGCATTCTAACGCAAGACTAAATGCCTGTATGGGTATTTTTTGTGAGATAAATTACATTAAGAATTTTCATGGACTCCTCTTCAACAATGTAATTTTTTGGTGCTGTTTTTTTTTATATTTTCTGTAACAATGCTTCACACATAAGGATAAAGCGATTATTATGTGATTTGAAAATTTCCATTTTAATTTTGTTATATTTAAAAGGATTTTTCATTTACTTCCATAAAACCACATTTACCTCAAAAACAAGGTGCGTGTAATTCTAACATAATTTATTATTCTCAAAACAACACGTTAAGTATAAAATCAATCAAGCTCAGTCAAGTCAGATCAAATTCAATTGAAGTTCGTAACATGTAAGCCGATCATTTGTCGCGCGCAATCTCTTGTTCTTTGCAGAAGGTCGAATTAAATTACAGAAGGATAATGGTGGGACCAGATTGGTCCCATATGTGCTTCATATCATCGACGATAAATTGCAATAGATACACTTGATTAACAACACGATAGGTATATGGGTTATATATATATATAGCAGACGATATTATTAATCGTAAGGAATTTACATTAACAACCACAGGAACTTAAAGTTAGTAGAAAGTAAACTAACCTAGTCTATCTGAATTGGTGGAATACATAGACCAAATTCACATTAATAGGAAGTTATTCCAATTTGAAACACCAACGATAAAGAAATTTTAATTCAAATTACCAATTCTGGAGACTTTCGTGAGGATAAAAACTCACAAACATACATACATACACACATACATACATGAACCCTGAAAACATAACACTCCTTTTTGGGCAGTCGTGTAAAAAAAAAACAGTTAAACGTACCAGCAATCTAAAAAAATCTCACCATTAAAATCCTGCTATCCAAGGCGTAGTAAAATCGGCTTTGTAAACAGTACTATCTAAATAAAACGTGCTACTATACGCTCCACACAAACATACCTGGAAGGAAAAACATTGATTTACGTCTACCCTACCTGTGTTATGTTGACTTGGTTACGAAAAATGTGGATGGAAACAGGATAACAATGTTGGTTATTTTCATCATTTATATCATCTGGCCCGTATTTTCCGAGGAGTATAGCAGATTTGCTCTTTTGATAAAAAAAATTGCCTGCAAAATAACCTTTATGTAATAGTTGTCACCATTTATCTGGCAAGATTCCAAATTGGTCAGCAAATTGGTAAACAGTTTAAATACGAAAATTCTGGGTTATGTTCCAATATATTAATGAACTTCATTTGTACATACTTCTTGCTACCTTTAATCTTCAAAACTGAACTATCTTTAGGTTTATGCAATTTTTTATTAATCTTCACTCAAGGCTTTTAACCAGCCGAGATTTTTAAGCTGCCGTTTTGTATACTAATTACCAATATTGCAGGATAAAAGCCTTCCAAAAATTCCTCCCTTTAAACTCTGGCTCATGAACGTAAAAAATGTTAACCGAGTGTAAGAAAAATGCGTTCAAACAAAGTAATTCTATCAGGCCAAAAGCCGGTACAGGATTAGAAAATATTAGCTTTTATCTCAGCTGAAGCGTACGTTAAACCCGATATATTAGGGGCGTCGAACTCATTATTTCTCAGCTATCACGATCAAATACGTGATACGCGTTGTTTGTTTTTATGAATTTTGTTCTTTAATATTGTGGGAAGATTCGCGAGGTATTGTTCTTCACGTTTTATAAGAAACTTGTGACATTTTGTTATGAATTTGCCATTCAACTAGTTATAAAGATTTAATTCGATAAAAGGTATATAGATAAGGGCAATTAATTCTCCCGACTAAATAGCTTTCGTTATTGAGACTTGTCTAGCATCTTTTTTTATTTCTCATTGGGTACGGTAATAATACTATCTACATTATTCGTGTCAGAAATATTTTACTGTTTAAAAGAAAATAAATTGGAGCCAAATCATTACAAACTCCCGAAATGCAAACCGATTTAAATTCCAACAAAATATTCCATTTAAAGTTTTAGCGAAAGTGCCATAATTCACTGTCCCCATTCTTTACCATAAGTTTGCTTCCATTTAGGTAGTTATGAAGCGACAATTTGGAACAGATCACGATCCAAGCTCGAGCAGGAATAGAAAACGTTTGGAATTGGTCATAAATCGCCGGCAATGTAACGCATACATCATTGTCTAGATTGTTCACGTGACTTTAGGTCCCATTGTTATTCTGATCACAAATATTGAGGAAAGCCGTGTCGTCGAAATTTTCGATGGATGTTTTCTGTTGATCGGTAGAATTTCAATAGGGACTTGTAAGTTCGAAATCAACCGAAGGACGTACATCCTAAAAATATACTTCATTTATGTCGAATAAACTAATCAAATCTAAAAAGGTTGCCTGAATCAACAAAGAAAGTTCCTTTTAAATTCTAAGTAGTGCCTCTTGAATAGTTGGTACAAGCCTTCAGTAATCCTTCAGCAAAGATACTCAATAAGAATTTCTGAGATACATTTCATTGTAACGTCTGTACCTACTCTGTAAGCTTTCATAGCATCCGATGGATTCCAATTTCAATTCCGAGGAACCCAGCTATGTCCACTGGGTTCCGCATGTTTTTATTGGATCTCTATTTGTTTTCCTCCTATAAAAAAACGTTCGGTTTTCACGGAAGGATCCGACGGCAAAATCATTTTTTGGGAGATTGCAATACGGTTTGTAGAATTGTTTTTTGAGCATTAAGAGAAGCTGCAAAGCTTTTACCGAGTAGCGGAATATGTTTTTGTTTCCTTTTTAATGTTTATATGAACAAATTCAGAATTTTCCGGTGAGTTAGTAGAAGCTTATAAACTTATGGGACAATAGCTAGATTTGAACGCAAATTGTAAACATGGAATATTAAAAAATCATGAATGATGAAGTGATAATATGCCCCACACAGTTGAATCAACAGACGCCAAGAAAACAAATTAAGAAACTACCCAACAATAATATTTCTTAATTCCGCGCAAGCCAAAAGTTTCGTATCCAATATTTACGGAGCGGATCATCGAAATATAAGTGGAGGTCACGGTACAGACCGCGGATCGTAATTGCCCTTCCTCAATAGAGCACTTAAGTTCTGTTATATGTGTCTTTGACACACATACGGGTGATAATGTTAGTGTTAGGTCAAATGGGTATGTCGCATATTGTGTTAACTTTGTTGTGCATGAGCAAAATATCATTGATGACTGGTTTAGCCATATATACTAACTTTTGAACTATCGTGCTGCACGGTTATACTAATATGATTGAACGGGTTTTGGTGCAAATATATTATTTGCGCTAATTCATTTTATTTGCCTTGACGTTTTAACCATATTACACCGGCAGCATTACACTGTTTTGACATCACGTAAGCAAATTAAAAGTAAGTAGTTAGAAAGGCCGAGACTATTTTTAATAGTCTGGATGTAACCAATTTAATGTGTTGTGGCGCAAATTGGGAGAGGCCTATGTCCAGCAGTGGACTATGATTGGCTGAATGATGATGATGATGAACCAATTTAATATTAGTTGTGTCCATTCATCATACATCACAAGGTTCAAAAGTCATCTACTTACATTTTTTGCTTACTTCGAGAATAGTTCCGCTATCTTACAATTGACTCTAAAAATATCGTGATGGTCAAAAAGTAGGCCTTTTGATTACGAGTGACATTGTCCGGTGACCTGAGTTTGAATTGAAACGCTGCTTACTTTGTAGTTTTGAGTCAATAGAACTGCCGTTGCTGATGAAAAAAACTGGGATATTATATAATAGCCTTTATTGATATAAATCTCGCAGCAGGTCGCTGGTATTTTCTTCTTTTTAAATAAAATAAGAACAAAATAACATGCACGAAGTTCATAATTGCTACTACTAAAAGCAAACAGATAGAGGTGGTCTCAACCTAGTTCGTTTATAGACATAACATTTAGACATTACAATAGATCTGATCAGCACACTACACTTTACTATCTGTAGCATTCAATACCATTCTTAACTCTTTACAAAATATCAAAAATTCTCAAAATTCTTAGTCACTAGCTATCAAATTGATGACTGTTGATAACCGTGATTTTACAAATTAACTCGTCCAGCATAGCGGTATTGTTTTTATGGGCTACAGGAAGCCATGATCATCTTAACTGTCGATAGACGAGAAGGATGCTGCTTGACGGAAGCGCGTGTACGGCGCAAAAACTGGCGCCGTGTCGACGACCTGCTAGTGATGCGACGAGATATCGATGTGTCGTGGTATTAGATTACTTTTATGATAGCTTGGAGTTGTATTGCATTTTTGAAGATGAAGAGTATAAGCATCGATATTATTACAAAACATCGTCGTCGAAAGTTCGTGAATGCATTTGAGAAGATAAAAAGAACGTGTGAACTAACGACTTAAAAGGTTATCTTCGAGTTACGACTTATTTCTAATGTTTGTTTTAGAGACAATTGAAGTTTCCTATTATCTATTGATTGTGGAACCAATTAGTGCAGTCAAATCAAAATATTTGTATTTATTTTAAGTAACTTAGGCGCAATACATATCAATATTTATATTTAATTAATAATAGGTGTTATTTACCAACTTTTAATAAATATTGGTGGTGTTATTTAATTTCCATATCGATGTTTTGTAAAGCAGTTACGTTTGTTTAATAACATCACTATTATGGCCGGTGCGTGACGCGCGCATCACGATCATAGGTACAAAATAAAAGGATAGAAGGGTCAGTTCTAGCCGTGAGCATTCATATACTTTATAATTATAATACTGGTTTATCATTTGCTTTGGCTTGGGTATACATTTTCACCGAAGAGATTAAAGCAAGCTCCAAGTAACAAAAAGAACGGAAGAAACTAAATACAATTAGAAATTAAGATTGTTTAGAAGAAATTTAATTATTTATATTACTGATATTGACTGTACAAGATAAGGCTCCTGTAATGTAGTTAAATTAAAGTTATAATTAACAAGTAGGTGTCGCAGATTTGAGGTGGTAATTGACTCGATGGAATCTAAATGTGGGTGGAAAAGACGTGGTTAGACAAATCGGATAGTTTAATGCATTTAATAATTAAATAGAATTTTGTTACTAATAAATAAATTGATTTTAATTAAAGGAACAATGTTGACCACCGCCATAATATTACAGACAAGGAATTGTACAACACTTTGTAGGATTTTAGGGTTCTGTCAACACAAGGCTGGCCGCATTTTATTTTCCGTTTTAGTACTTCACTGGTTGTGCTATCAGTCCTGCGTTTTGCGACGAGCACTACATTGTCATAGCTGTCATGAGACAGGCAGCATTTGTAACTAGCAATACAAACAGAGAAGAGAACTCTTTTACAAAGCTACATTTACGTGAGAACAACAGCTACCTAATCACGCAAAACCCATAATTTTCGACCAGAACCAGTCACGCCCATCCATTTCCTATTACCAAAACATTTCACAATATGGAAGTGCACCGATCTTCCATGGAGAGTCCCCCACAAAACGCAGTTCCAACGTAGGGTGACACAAAAGCATGGATGTATGAATGTGGCCCTTTGTGCTCGAGCATTGGCCTGTGGATGGCCCTTTTGTTTCCGATATAATATATCGAGATAGTTTTTTGGGTAGTACGTTGTGATTGCAGTGCTTGCTTTATGTTTTTGTTCTTACTTGAGTAGACATACGTAGATCTTTGGAATTATTAGCGTACAGTGAAAGTCTACTACACAAAGAACTACCACGCTTGAGTGTGGCAGTCTTACAGTTGACCTCAGAAGACATACATATGTCCTGAACCCGAGCACATTAACATAGGAGCAGGAGTTAAAAACATAATAATAAAATACCAATACAGGTAAATAAAGACATAAGATTCAAGTCACAACTTAAGAAACACTCGAAATGTTCTATAAACTTCTTTACTGAAGTCGAAGAAGCTTACGTCTACAAACACTTATCGTAACGTTAATTTATGTCATGAACAACATAAAGCTTCTTTTATAATATCTACTCATATCAACACACAACTGCATGACAGAAGCTCTGTATGTTAATGAATTATGTCATTCATACGTGCATTTGTAGATAAACGTTCATTAATGGGCGCTTCAATTTGGGTTAATAACACCCGCGGTGTTTAAGGTCAATAGTGAATTGATTCGTGGGCCGGTTAGTTTGTTTTAGGATTTAGCTGATGGATTAATTATCAGCGTTTGCTCGTATATTCATAAATAATGTTGATACTACAATATGTTCTCAAATGAGAGCCATTTAGTATTTTCACTCTCACAGTAACATTAAATAGGTACCTAGAGAGCAATTTTGGATCCGACGATAAATTGGTTTTTTGGTACAGAGCCTTCTCTTAACAAGACATTATTCTTTTAAATAGGCCCCTAGGAATTGCAAGTCAAATTTTGCGAATAAATAAACCTGGCAACTTTCACAAAGAGTCCGAAAAAGCATTAATCATCAAACATGAGACATTATATAAAGGAATAGCAGCAAAAAACGACAGCTGAGCAAAGGTGTCCCTCAATTCTACCATTCTTCTCTGTCAATAGCAGCTGTAGTCACGAAACCTACGAGGACAACTGGACTGGAATCTCGGAACCCGCAAAAGCATTTTAACTTGCGAGGAAAAAGGAGCACACCACCTACTTCCGCTGATTGGTTGGGCACTAGATGAAGAAAATTAGCAAGTACCGGTTTACTTTAAGAATTCGAGCTAATGCCACTCCAATACACACCCTATCAATATTTTGTCACATAGTTTGTATTAAACCAAGATTTTTTTCCACGACCTGACATCGGTCACGACACATAACAAAATACCTTGCAGTACTCTTCAAAGTGCCATTACAGTCGATACAATAGTAACCCAAATGGGCTTGGCAAGGTGTCAAATGTAAGTGTCGAGTACTATTGTACTTGAGCACGAACTAAAGTTGAGCGAGTTTTAGCGTTCTTACTGTGTTTGCTCGATGTTGGTGTTTGGATAATATGCTGCAAAATTTTATTTTGGGATCTTATCTCTTTCAGAATGATTTGCCTTTTTAGCGTCTCAAAAATTCATATGATAAATACTTATCTATAAATGTTTAACTGTCTCTGATTAAGGGTTCAATGTGTTCTCCTCTTCAGTTTCATTTGATTATTTTTGGCTTTTCTACTTTTAAAGTTTAATTAGTTTATCACTCTTATTTTTTTATTTTGATCATCTTTGAAGTTACCCCTTATTGTGCTGAGATTGAAATCATTTTTACATCAATCTCATTACGAAAATACGGTAACAGATTTTCTTTGTGCAAAAGCAAAGGGCATTAACTTTGAAACTCTGACAATTGAAAGGGATTACCAGCCTGAAGGATAAAGTTATCCTTTGAAGATTCAAAGTTCAATAAACATAGTTTGTCAGCGATGAATGGTTAGAACTTAGAACTTGTCAAAAGCCCCGACCAGACCCTATTCAGGCTGGACCAAGTTCTAATTATAACTTTAGTTACCAGTCTAGTATTATAACAAATTAGAAGCTAAATATTTGTTTTGAATTAAACGGTTGGATTAATACATAAACAAATAAATAATTTAAATGATATCTTTAAGACAGTCTGCTTGAGACCTCAGCCAGCGCACACTGTCCGAAATAAAACACGAATCAAAGAATATAGTGCTATCGTGATTTCCCGTGTTAATAAACACCGAGAAACAAAATGACATAACTAATGACAACAGGCTCTCATCATCAGCATCATCCACAGCCCTTGTCCTCCCACTGCTGGGCATAGGCCTCCCCTTTATCGTGCCATATTCTACTGTCCCGTGCCAGCCTCATCCAGACACGACCCGAGCCTTTTAAACTATGTCGTCGACCCATCTTGCTCCCGGACGACCAACGCTATATAGGCTCTTGGGTATTACAAAAAAGTCAGAGTAACTGTAGTCTCTCAAGCAACAGTAATATGGTATGTGGTCTTCTGTGGGATACTTTAATGACTTGCTTCATTGAAAATTACATACAGGCATTAACAGCTTTATTTAACCTTCCTCAAATTAAGTATTAACCTCAACCTTGCAGTAAAAGAGATAATCGCTAGATAATACAAACGTCAAGCACTAACGTTAGCGTTTGCCATTACTTTAGACAGATTAATTCCCGATCGTCAAGAAATATACGACTTCGGTGAATGACATTTATAAATTGTTTGACCTTTATATCAATGCTGATGCGATTGCTGTGTCAATACGATTGCTATTTCAATTGGAGGCTTGTACACAACTTACTGCAGACAGTAAATGTTTTATGGGGCAAGTGAGTTTGCATCGACGAAGTTCACTTATTTATCTCGTTTTGTCTCGTGTTTCTCAATTCTTTTTTAAGGCACTTACAATTACAAATCCTAATAAAATGATGAAACTAGCTATAAATAACTAACTATGAATCTCTTTCCATTAAAGTCATTTGGAAGCATGAAAATAATCTAGTTTATAACATAACATACCATCACGCCTGTATCCCCGAAGGGTTAGGCAGAGGTGTACCAATGTACACCCACAGTTCGCCGGTATGTTTAGGTCCCATGTAATAGTGGGCGAGCCTATTGCCACTAACCGGGCACAAATCCAAACTCCGACCTGCTACTGAGAATTTCACAGAAAAACCCAATAACACCTTGGTCGACTTGGGAATCGAACCCAAGACCTCTAGCGTAGCAGTCGCGCTTAGAACCACTAGGCCAACGAGGCAATCTAGATTATATTGCTCTTAATACTCTCCCAAATCCCGAATTCTAACTAAAACTACATCTAGCACTTTTCTTGTTCCAAAACTATAACTACCTATACATATAGGTATGAAGCGACACCAAACAAATGTAAGAAACGTGTTATGAATAGGTAATGAATGTCGAGGATGCCGGCAACCCTTTGTGATTACATCGAATGCTGCACTAAATAGGTGCCTAAATAATAGACAAGAACGTGCTGCTATTGTTCTGTAGCTTGCCTTATTTTTTTCTACGATTCTTCAAACGTTTTCGCAGAAGTATATAGATGACACCCAACTTGTGTAGTTTTTGTGGGAAAATAAAGATACGTATCATTTTTAAGTTGGTTAAGACATTTCAACAAGACCGCTTCATAAAAATATTCCTTAAAAGTTTCACACTGTTCACTCATTTGTTTTTTAAATGCATTTGAATGAAAAGCATACACTGAACATAATGTAAATGCTAGGTACACATTGTTCGACATACTAGATCTTTAATCAATAACCAAAAGGATAATTCTATCCCCGTACTTCTATCCTCCCGAAGCCGCAAACCAATCGTGTCTGTAACGCTGTACCCTAGAACAACTCAATTCTGCTTGCCCCATATGGATCCAATGTGACCCAATGTATTTAATTGTTAGTCCACATTTGATACACACATACAACCATATTTGGTTCTGTACACATAGGTACGTACAGTTGTAACGGAATTGCGGGTGCCTTATCTGTATATGTTGACAATTTAGGGTTCTGTGAGATACTACAGAAATGCCTGAGTTACAAAAGTGAAGCCGCCTGTTTTCGAAACGAATTCTTGTAAAATCGGGTTAATTGGGTTAATGATATAAGGACATTGTTTGAAATACAACTTTTCATTCAAAAATATATATTTCAAAGCACACCTTTATATGAATTATTGAATATTGTATGCTAACTTTATCATAAAGCTTAAAAAATGCATTCTAAAAATACTACTTAGACAATATTTTAAAGAGGTTTCCTCGATATTTAACCCTGCGGAACTTGACTATATTTGTAGACTAATTGCGGCCTAGACTAGTCTTGACTATTTCTTTTTATATCGAAGAGTCGCAGGAATATTAAATTGTTGGGATATTGTTCACAGAAATATGTCACCGTGAGAATAACTGTATCAGTACTATATCGATATCTTTTAAAAAGGAAAATAAAAACTTGAGCGAGTTGTATTTTTTTATACTTATGATTCATACAATTATGAGTTTAAAGGACAGCCTTTCGTTAATTACCATACAGTATGTTTACGTCATGGTAACTGAAAAAGCAATTAATCATTTCTTGGAAGGTCAAACTACACCACCATAAATATTCACAGTAAGTATACTATGAATATTTATGGTGGTGGTGGTTACGAGTTGTATAGATACCTTTAGGTACTCCTAAAGGTATCTATACAACTCGTTCAAACTACATTAAAACTTTACGATACACCCTGTAACTATATTTCACTTGTAAATCGAAACTTTAAACGAAAACTTTGATTCGTACATAAAACTAGTATTCGTGATTAAAAACAGATTTACAGCCCGTACCATCTGGTTACGGTACAAAGATTTATTGGGAACATAGTAGCTAGAGCATTGTTACGAGTAAACTGTCTATCTGTTTACTATAACAGCCTATAAGGCTGCGAGCACACGGACTGCTTCAAGCAGTCGGTATCGACTTCAAGCTGCGACTGTACTGAACTATAAACTTGTATGACCGCCCGTACACGAACCGCTTGAATCGCAGTCGCGTTTTGCCTTGCCAGTCGACAAAACAAAACGCTATCGGGCGGCTGCCGCACCGCCGAGAGCATGAGCTCGCGCAGTCCGGGTACGCTGATCTCTGACTAACCGCTCGAGCAGTTCTGTCACACTGCAGGGCAGAGGCCTCTCGTCATACAGAGAAAGAACGAGCATTAAACGACGCTTGCTCACTAAGGATTTTAGACTTTAAAATCCGCGCTATCCTAACAACATAACAAATGACTGGATCTGGTCAATAATATTTTAGACCACCACGAGTCTTTCTACTTAACTTTTTTAAGACGAACTTCCGCCCTATCTCATAATCTCTGCTGTCTTTTGTAACTCGAAGGGGGATTCACAAACATTCACTTTAATAGGTATGGAACAAACATTTGTGGATTCGCAAATGTTTGGCCAATGTACGAGCCCGCGGCACCTACGACGACGTGGAGACTAATACCAACCACTTCGCCAGGCACAACCAGCACCACCATTCGTGCAAACCAACTTTGGTTTCGCATAAATTTACATCGGATATTTCAAATATTGGTTTGTGGTTCAACAGATTTATTCGTTGTTTTATCAATAAGGGTTTTGCACGCAAGGATGTAATTAAAGGTTTTCTTTATTGGTTTGTTTGTTTTCCTTATAGCGTATTGTGTCAATCATTTTTAATGGAATACGGCTTTCGCAGGATTCGTCAGATGGTAGGAAAGGAATGTATAAATAATATTTTGGGACTACAATTTTGAGCTGTTACAATGATTTAATTGATATGGATTGAATATAATATGATAAAAGAAAGCAATAATTAACTGAATTCTCAAAGATATTTTATGTTTCAGCTCTAGCCCTTGGTGAAATCAACGTCGTTATGTTCCTGTATAAAAAAGACTTTTATCCTATATTAATTTTGGCTTTTTAAGACTAATTCATGCTACGAAATTATCAACCAATACTTAGTTAATATATCAAATTGTTTGCTGTTCAAAAATGCATACACAGGAGAATCGCAGAACCAAAATCCTTTAATCCAATTTTAAAGAATAAAAAAAGCGAAATTTCTATATCGTGCCTCAATCAGACTGACCGTAGTTTCACACAAACGACACAACAATCTACTATTATATATACAACAATATACATTCAGATCACACGCAAGCTTATTTTATATGGATTGATGTAATCTACGTTTAATTGTGATGGTAAAAGTGGTTGAGATTATTTCTTTAATATGACTTTTTCTTGATATAATAAAAAAAAATGTCTTTAATCTAAAGTTTTTGAAATATTAGTTTATAGACGAACTGTAATGTAATTTGGCAGACGTATTATGCATTACACATTTTAAGTTGTACAAACAAAATAAAAACTACTACTGGAACGAACTCTTCTCACTTTAATAAATGGTTTAACTTCAACAACACTTGCGAACGACAAATTTTAATAAAAAAATTCTGTTCATTGTTTGCGTTTACCGTTAATTAATGTCTTACCAAATAAGTATATCCCAATGATCCATTTATATGCTTAAAATAACTTACAGAACAGGGAGTGGTGTAACAACACGAATTCATTACCTGAAACAAAAATAAAATATGATTAATTAAAATATTAACAATAAAGTCATAACAAACTGGCTATTCCAAAAAATAGAAACGAAAAAGCTTTATAATATTTTAATAGGTAGTAAGTAGTAAGTTTAATAAGTAGTAGGTAATAAGAGAAATAACGATATAAATAGCCAGGTATGTATGTTACATACCTGAGGTAAAAACATTGTTAGTCCACCTGTATTTTGTATTTTTACAACTGTCTGACCCTTTTCACGTGAAAACTCAGACAAATAACCCGTGGATATATCGTGTCATGTTGAAACAGACAATACCTATCTTACATAATACATAAAGGTATGTCCTTACTGAAATTATAATACTATTCTACCTTGTCTGCCTGTACTCTGTATATTGAAAATTCAGGACTACACGGCTAAAGAGAACTTAATCTATTAATATTGGCTAAGCAATTAATTGGGTTTTCATGTAAAAAGTTTAATAACTTTCAAGAGTATTTGTGTGTTTGTCAGTGACATTGTCGCTCCTAAACACATAGACAGATCAGCTATAAATTAGTGCGGATTTGACGGACAATTTTATTTATAAATAAATCGGCACAAACATAATAATAAACTACACTGTAAATAATTTGTACGTTGTAAATTTACGACATGTCTGATGAGAACCCAATATTAATTGACTAAAGGATTATAATCAATAAGATTGATGCAAAGATTTAAAACTGCTGAAAACGACGTTTCGTGAGTTTTTTTTATTTAAAAACATTTAAAAGTTAACGTTTTCAAGCTTTTATTCATATCAGCTCGGCTTCAAAACTATCGTCTCTTTCTAAAGTTTATATTTTTTTATTTACATATATCTATGTAGAAACACGGGCGTATAAAAGCTAGTATTTAAAAGGATCTAAACGCCAAACTCGTAAAAGTCATAGAAAATACATACGGGACTCATAATATTACATGTTACGATCATAAAACTGTGAGAATGGAAGCGATCGACTACAATTTATAGCATGAACACCTGTCTAGGTTTGTGTTATAAAACTACTTACATAGATCACAGGTTTATAAGCGTTTTAAATTGTTAATAGGTATAAAATAAAATAGATAAAAGGAACTAACGAAAGATTATTTTCTGTTTCAAACGTATGAACATACATTTTTACCACAATAATCATACCTCATACTTTTTATAAAGTTGCACATAAAAGGCACTACAAACCTCAATACTAATATAATTTTTAACTTATGCCAAAGTATGAGCTGGGTTCCTATATGAAGGACTGGTCCTCGTTTGACCTCAATAGAGAAGAATGGAAGGAAGGGAGGGAGGCCTTTGCCGAGCAGTGGGACAGCATGGGCTGAAAAAAATTAATAATAATAATGCCAAAGTATTAAAAATCACAGCTAGCGAAGAAGCCTTTCAATATGTAAAATCACCTTAAAACCTTTAAAAACTTACTACTTAAACGCATCGATCTAAATCTTACATTCTACCCTCATTAATGTCATTCTCTGTAAAGCGAGCTAACTAAATTACTTTAAATTTCTCATTTGCAAAGTATAAGACAAAGTGGCAATTTAGTTGTAATTAATGCGATATTACGGTACCTTGGCGCTGGTTTGTATAGATGGAGGTACGAAAGTGATCTTGTTAGGTAAAGGTCAGGTACTTTCATTGTAAGACCTATCAACATTTCTAAGTTATTGTCAATGTCTAGGTATACCTATTTTAACCTCCAACGCAAAAGGAGGGAAGTTATTAGCGTATCGGCTTATCTGTGAATCAGGGGCCTGACTCCGCTATTTTAAAGTCAGTGGGTGGCAGGTTAATGAACGTTTTAGTTTACTAGTTATTGTGCCTAATTTTCGTATTCAGATAAGCCTACAATGAACAGTCAGTGGCAATCCTACAATGACAATAGTGACAAGTGTACATTTGCCATTAAACTAGAATCATCTGAATACGAAAATTAGGTAGACACTGGAACGTTTATGAACCTGCCACCCACTGACTTTAAATAGCGGAATTGGGCCCCAGTTTGTGTCATAGCACCGAAAACTTCCGAAATCTTATTTATATCTTTAGAGCTGTATCATAGCCATTTTATTTAGCTCGCAAACTTTAAAACTTATTTGTAGGACGACTGAAAGAACCTATTTCTGGGAGTCTATTCTCGTAATTAATTTAAAGGCTTCTTAGGATTAACATTTTTCTAAAACAAATAAGGAATTTAGGAATCCTTAGCATAAGAATACAGTCTGTATTCTGATAATAAGAATATAAAAAAGGTTTTAAAATGTATACTTTTGCACTTTTACGATGTAAATAATTGACTGAAATTTTATGTGTTCAAAGCAATTCAAAAGATGTTTAAATAATTAATATGGTCCACCCGGTTGCCATTACAATATCCATAAACATTGTAATTTGTAACTAATAAAACGTTAATTGACACAAGATTAATATCAGTTCACAATGTAAATTCCTTTATTGCTGAAATTACTTAAAATTCAACAAACAAATTAACACCAATAAAAAAGTCATAAATAAATAATTATCAGGATACTTAGGTACCCCTATACAATAACGGTCGGTACTATAAAATAATCAGTCAATGCTTCCAAAAATACCCCAAAAACTGGCACACAGCTTTCTCTTCAATCACCATGGCAACGGCAAGTAAATAAACATACTCTCACCAACAATACAGAAGGAACACTGAACAGACACTATCATATAATTCATACAATTTATAACACCGGAAGTTTTCTGTTAACAAATTTTGGATGGGATCCAGAAATAGTTTGTTTTGAACCACTTGTGCAGGGGAGGCGAACCTCAGAAAAAAAGGCATGAAAATCTATGAATGAAAAAATGTTAATTTTCGTGCCTTTTTTATGCGGTCATAGAAATGTCGCTAGAATGCTATCTTAATGACTACTAGGCAGAAAAAAAACGAAATACATGATAACCATTCAAGAAACTTTATCATTAAGTAAAATAATTATTTTGTACTGTATTAGTACCTAACTAATATTTCATTTATTTTTAAACATTGCATACCAAATGGCAAATACATTTTTTTTAAGTAAAATTTCTTGTATTATTGTAAGATGTCCTTATTTTCAACAAAAATTAAAATGCTGTGTTGCATGCCGAAGGTTTGCCTTCCCTGCTCTAGTGAATACTGCAGTCGAGATTTTTTCGTGGAGACGGATTAAGTTTTGGCTCTGTTATGTCTTGTGCTTGTCAAATTAAATCTGTTTGTGTGTTTAAGCTTAATACTGACGTTGATTATAAATATAAGATTTTGTTTAATTATTAAGAAAACATTTGTTGGATCTTTAGGAGAAAAACATCTCAAATTGTACATTTTTCGTATACATCGAGAAGTTTATATTTTAGTGGTTATGTTCTAAAAAAGGAAAAGAAAAATGTCTCCCTTTTAATGTGTATCAAATGCAAATTGTACTATAAGTTTAAGTCAACGCTTCAACTGTACTCGTCAGAATTAGCCAGCTGGCTACCATAACAAATTCGATCTCCAACTATGACTAGGAACATAACAGAATAAACTAGGTAGATTAAAGTGAGGCGACAACACAACCGTTTGAAACTGTTAACGGGTAGCAACATGCCACCGCAACCCATTTACCGAACTGATGATGGGTTAGGGCGACGCAGCTTTGGAAGTTCAGGTTTTAATATAATGTGCTAAGTGGAATAAGGACAGGTCAGGTTAGAATCAGGACCGACAAAAACACTTGGTGAATGTATCAGCATTCAGCTTATATTATGATAAGTCATAAACAATGATAAAGAATAAAAAAGGAGACGTAAATAAAATTGGTTCAATACGTAAGAATTATCTGAAAGATGAACAATTGTAGATATAAGGGCATTCCAGCATGTAATCACTCAAAATTGGTCAACTTTGTTTCACATTAAGTGCGTCGGACATAGATGCAAGCATGACTGAAGAAATGACATGCAAGGATAACATCAGGAATAAAACAAATCTCCCTCTGAGAAACATAATTTGCATAGACACAGCTTATTCCTTTGAAGTTTGTTGCTGAAGGAGACCGACCCGGACGACGTGCCTGAGTTCGTGGCGAAGGATCTGCACAAGCTGCCTCCCGTCACGTTCGACCACGTAGATGTCACCAGGCTGCTGAAGGATATAACACTCCTGAAGCAAAGCCAGGTCGAGATGCAGCATCAGATGGAGGTGTCCAACAACACCATCAGTGATCTACGGGCAGAAGTAGTGTTATTGCGCAATGCAATTTCTGCAAGTAGGTCACCTAGCAACGCGAATGTGAACACGCGTCGCGGGGCACAAAACGCCTCCATCAGCAGTTTCGAGTCGGCGGGCTCGAATGCGTCACCAGCTGCCGAGAATGCACGCGTTGCAACGTGTGCCGCGGCCGTCCCTGCCTCGACACCGGTGGAGACGACGACGTGTGTAGGTTCGTCGACCCCCAAACGAGCCTACGCAGCAATTGCAGCCGCCGCTAAAAAGCCTGTTGAGCCACAAAACTCGCAGGTTAAACTAGCGGACAAAGCAAAAGGGGGTAAACGGAGCCTGTCAAAACCAAAACAGGTTCTGAAAAGGCAGGGTCCAGAGAAGGACACGGGCGACAGCGATGGTTTCATCAAGGTGGAGAAGAGGAAGAAGAAGAAGCCTCCTTGTCGGAACCAGTGCGGTACTGCGTTGGCAGGACCCAACATATTGCTGCGTCCAGCCGTACCGACAACGCTGCTGTACGTGTCCAGACTGCATCACTCCACGAAGGTTGAGGAGGTCGTGGAATACATGCGCGTGAAGACCAACTGGACTTTGAGGGTTGAGCTGTTGGAGCCGCGTCACAAAACGAACTTCAAGTCGTTCGTGGTGCGCGTTCCGACACATCACCTCGAGAAGTTCCTCATAGAAGAGTTTTGGCCGAAAGGGGTTATGTACCGCCGGTTTCGTGGCCAGCTACGTGACACCAGTCAGCGAAACACGACGCCGATACTTCGTGTACATTAGTATTAGTTCATTATGTTATATATATTTATAGTATTTTTAAGTTGTATTAGTATAGTATTGTATATATTTATATGGGCCTTGATGCCTGAAATAAATGGATTATTATTATTATTATTATTATTATTATTCCAAACAACCAGGAGTGAACGTATAATTTATAATCAAGCAGCCAACTGTGTGGTCACCGCGCCATCTCCCGCAACTAATGCAATAATGAAGCAATTCCAAGCTCGCTGCGAACGCCGACAAACATGCAGCTCAACTACGAGATATTTTGACCCATTTAATGAAGATCCTACGAAATTATCCGCAGATTAAACTGGGTGACGAGATGTTCAACTTTAGGCTTATTCATTTAAGAATGGGTAGTTTTCTTTTATTAAATTTATATTTGCTAGAGCAAAATTTTAGGTACCTAGAAAAAAAATATCTTCTAGCAGCCTTAGCATGATGTCGAGACGATGCTTTGACATACCTACGAAAAATCACCATACCATAAAATACCATAATCCTATAGGAAGTAGACTCCTAAAGAAGTAAGACGAAATTTCGAAGATAATACATATATTTTAGATAACCAGTCTTTAGTAACTATCATGAAAAGACCATATAAAAAAATCTCCAGCACTTTTATATATAAAACGAAATTCTGAATATTTATTTACCTGAAGCAATCACCCAACATTATTTTTACCTTCTTTAAAACAACATCTCCCTTTCCAAAGCCGCTCCTTTTTCATCCAGCTTAAATTCCATACTGATCCCAGCGAAAATATGAAACCACACATGAATAGCTTTAAAGAGACAATTAGCGACAAAAGCGGCGTACAGTCAGGTGGTCGACTTCCGTGAGAGTGGCCTACATAAAGTTCAACCCTCTGCTTTATATGAGTACGGTAAAAAGGAATTGCGTCACCTGTCGCGAATACGGTCTGTTAAAAGGGATGGATGGTATACGATTGCTGGCGGTGGCTATATGAAAGTTATGTTCCTTACGTTTTATTTTATAAAATCGTGGAGATTAGGAGTAAAAGTAAGCTGACACGCTATTTTGAAGCAATAGTTTCCTGGTAATGAGTTTATAAATCTGGCAATCAATGGAGAACACAATCAATAGCTTTGTCTGGAACATGTATTTCACATGTTTACTAATACAGACATTATACAATATGCATCAATATATGTAGAGAATCTAAACCTACAGCTCCATATTAACTTAATTTGATTTGTCGGAATATATTGTTTAGTGTCCTCATACCCTTTAATACGATGTAACATTTGAGGCAACATTGCTGATCTTCGAAATTGCTAGGAATGGGGCAGTTCTAGCGGCTCGCGTTACCTTAAGTTATGTCCCATTAAAAGCGACGGTAAGTGGGTAATTTTTAAAGCTTAGTGACAATCCGTGTTTAATGTTCCTCGATCAGCTGTAGCCCCCATCCCCCGGCACTCGACCGACATGTAGGGCGCCGACCCGGGCCGTTATTGAACCGGATCACGGCACACGATAACGTAGCTAATATTGAACGACAATTATTTCGGAACCTTTATCTATTAATCTAACAGAACTCACAAAATTCCGTATCGAATAATCCTAATGGTTAACTATTAAAATCAAGCCTGTATTTCAAGGTAAAAAAAAATACTTGCCATTAATGCGAATAGAGCATGCGAAATAACAATCTTAGTTCAAAACATTAATATCAATGGACTATTTATCATTTTGCGGAAGTGAAAGAGCTTTGAAATAGGTCAGTGTGTTACCCGCATGCAACGCGATTGGTGCAGCTACATAGCTTGTTTTATTCACCACAGAATAGAGAAAAGGTTTGGAATTACCAAGAAGATAGCAGATGGGGATGGACTTATATGTAATGATGATGCCATATTAGGTAAAACTTGCTGAAGTCTTCTTTGACTGGTTTATGATAAAGTTACATAAGGAAGTTATATAAGCTAACTACGGCTTATGAGCATCACTAATCGCGGAACTAAAGTAGTCGCCATAAGGGAAATAGGCTTTGATATCATCATTATCAATTATTGCAGACAAGAACTTTAATATAGAAGTATAAGATGATCGACTAAGCTCAATTTCACCAGAGATCACATCCTAAAAATAGAAGTTCACAGAGGCATTCAATGGAAATGATGAAGCACATTTTTCGTGAATTGATGATGCAGCGCCAAAAATCAGAGTAGGTAATTATGATGATGAAAATAAACCAACTTTATTGCACCAAACTGGAACCACAGCCTAACTAGTAATGAGGTGTAAATCTACGATTAATGAATTGTTTGTGTTTATCCAAGACAAACAAGACACAATAGCCGTTGATATAGTGACCCGCTTAACTCCAATGTTATTGAAACACGTCCCTAAATTAGATTGAGCTGTTAAATCGTCATACTGATTTAACAATCCTTGATTGTGGGTCACTTGTTAAGGGCAAGTTAATCAGGGTTATGGTTTAATACTGGGATACATAGAGACTTAGTAGTATTGTCTTTCCGTTTTATTTGACAGTTGTTTTGAAAATGATATTTAATTTCAATCTTATGTTTTCGAGCTTCTTTTAAACTGGAAATGGTAGTTTTATATATATATAGTTGGGATTTATTAAAATAATATATATTTGTGGCATTGAGAACAAAATTATGGAGCGTTAGCGTTTCAGACTTCCGTTACTTCAAAATCGACTCCAACTTCAATTTAAATCCACGTAAAATAACAATCAATAAAACATCCAATTTACGTCATAGTACCAAAAATGGTACAGTTAACTTGCAGATTTCGTTCCAAATGATTTCATCCTGAATTTGTTTTGACGCAAATCGACGGTACTTTTACCTAATACTGCTATAATTAAAACCTATTGCTTTACCTTATTTAGAACTATATTAAAGCTACTTTTTTTTAGAGTACAGTCAAATGTACACTGACATCGCCTTTATTACAAGGCACGAAAAGTGTTTTTCGCAGCCCACTCTACTATAAAGACTATACTATCTATTTGCCATAAAGTCATCCTAAAAACCCACTCAACATTTAAAAAACATGTAAAACTGATTCATTCCTACCCACATATAAAATGCCAGATAAGTCGAAAACACAAAATTGCCTTTTACTCATCGATACCGTTTTATTGACCATTCGCCGTTGTTTATATACACAGTTAAGTTATTAAATAAAATATGAGACTTTCGGAAAAGTAAACATCAAAATATTGAAGTATTTTTATTTCCAGGTTAATATTATTTGCGAAAATATCAATGAAGGTAAATCGAAAAAGTGTAGTATTTGGGTATTTTTTCGTTTAGATCTCTATCTAATCTGTATCCATCTGTTTTTTTTTACACTCTGCCTTGTATAAGAAGCCTTGTATTATAACATTGTATAAGAAGTTTTGGACTACATTTTTATTCGGATGTCTAATTTTAACTACAACTACGGTTTTACACGTTATTTCGGTCTCCGTTGCCTAATCAGGATAAAACGTATCCTCATTTATTACCTAAGTAGGCAGAGTAGGCAATAGGCAGTACTGCCGATAGCCTACCCTGCCTACTAAAAGGATAGCATCGAATTAAGCATAAATACAGTTTACGATTTCGCATTGTACAATAACTAGTTGGCTTACGCAAACACTTGATTCTAATCCTTGCGTAGACACCTCGTCTGTGCCTATCTCGTTAAACTGGTTCTGTGACTTGATATTCATTCACCGTAATCATTGAGATGTTAACTGTACTGGATTTTGTTATAGTGGCGCCTACTTTGGTGTAGTTTTAGTAGATATGTATAAATTTGGCTGTCATTTTTCAGAAGGGTTGTGTTGGTCATTTAATCGCAACATTTAATGTTTTTCTTCCTAGCTTTTACCCTTGCTATGATCGGGTCGGCTTTTGATCGTGATGCCACTTTCCATCGTTTCTTCTTTCTTCTTAGCCTATAACTTTATCATAAGCGGTAGAACGCACAGTTTTATACATAGACCCTGTCAAGCAAACCGTTATTTGAAAGAAAGCATAGCGCTTCGCCTTAAACTAAAATCAGAACTATAGCTCGAATGTTTAAAATCCAGAATAAACCGAACGAAAGCGTTAGCGAGCACGATCGCTTACATTTCGCGAATAACAATGTAGGTTAGGTACATTGTAAAAACGAATGCGATTTATTGCAAGTACGATGAAACCGATTTTATTAGCGGTCGTCGTCTGCACTTAAGATAATTGTTGATGCATTTTGTTATTGGCCATAACTGTCCCAATGCAGGGCAGAGGCATCTTATAAAAAGAGGGCCTTTAACTTTTATTTTAAGTTTCAATATGACACACTGTTAAGCAAAAATGCGTCCCAAAGATATACCAATCCTGCAATTTATTTTTCCATTTAGGTAAAACTGTATTGTATTATTTTGTAGAAACTAGATTATTTTTTATATTCGATAGATCAGAAGAACCCATTTTCAGAATGGACCAAAAACTTAAAATCATTCTCAAATATTCAGACCATTTCCTGTAAAGAATAAACCACTTCTACAAATAAATTTAGTAAATACACTTCATAAATAGCAAGATAAGGCGGAAACTGTACCAACATAACGGTTCCATAATCATTGCTAACTAGACTAAAACTAGATCGATGGAGATTAATATCGTAAAACAAATTGCCGGGCAACATTATCGTAAAACTTATGACGGTATTATAGTTTATGATGATAAATAACAAATAAACTGGGAAATACAGTTATCACTTCCTTCTATGATGAATAAGCTCGTATTTTTGTTAGTAGGTATACCTATGCTTTTGGTTAGTCTAAATTCACCAACTAGTACTTCCTCACTTTACACCGAAAAAAAAAAGGATCTGAGAAAGGAATTGCTAGCGTCTCTTCCTTTATAGAGGGATTGACGAATTCCAGCTAATATCACAGAATTATTGACCTGAGCCGTGTGAGTGTGGCATCCTCCCCCAAACCATGGCTCACTTAATGAGTTGCCCAGCGTTCCCTGCCACCTGCACACGCGAGGACCTGTATGAGGCGACGGACAATGCCGTGTGCGTGGCTGAATACTGGTCGGGAAAAATTTAACTGCCATCGATCGACTCGATAAGAAGATTGACTAGTATCATTACTAATAGACAAGTCATGCTGTAGTGTCCATTGACCGTGCCAAGTATGCTTTAGTAGGCCCGCGGCTCCAGCAATGGCAAAGACGGGTGTATAGACGGTGTAAGTCCGACTTATCCCCACGTCGTGCCCTCGGCGTGGTTTGCAGTCATGAGAATTTCAACCAGGAATAAAGTGATGGTGTAGTGTATAGAGAATAGCTAGATTGACTGATTACGGAACGACCGAGTAGGCATTCTAGCTTATTCCGAAGTTTTTATCACCAATAGGTATAGTTTATCAACCATCATTCAATAGTCATTGGCCTGAACCTCATTATCAGAGAACGTTACTTTGCCGTAGAACAGGTATATGTTAAACATGTTAACTTAGTTACTTAGAATAAAAAAAAACTATGAAAACCTGGAATTACAGTAAGTGTTGAGCAAACGTGTAAATAGCGTGCTCGTTCTTTCTCTGTATAAGGCTAGGCACTGCAGGGCGCCAATTACACTTAAAGATTTATTTACTAGTCATGAGCGAACTCTACCAAAAGCACATGTTTTCTGGATTATTCTAAACATCGTTGACTAGGTGAATAATCAGAAATGTCTCCAACACTCAGCAAGCCTTTGATTGAGGGGAGAATAACAAAATTATATTTTTATATGACTAAAGTTAAATTAAATAAACGTGCAACGCGTAAAATTCCTTTATTGAAATATACAAAATTGTCGACGCGTATTGCATTATTAATTCGATTCCCCGTCCTTTCCCAATTTGTAGGTTATGAAATATTCAGTTTTAATTATCATTAATTAATGTGAAATCAATTTTACTAGCGGATTTTGCATTCGTTTGAATTTATTTTATAAATTTAATATTTTTTGTATCGTTATCGCAAGCATGTTTTGTGATTTTGGGTATATTTTTCCCAATATTATTATTTTTTAGAGCTGGCCATATATATATATAAAAGTTTCCTGTATCCTAACAAAGGAAAATTCCAGAAATTTACTTTATAAGCATCTAGGAAAACACGAGACAGAAATAAATAAAATATCATCCTTTCACAGCTCCAAGCATCTATGAGTACATACTCTATTCCTAACCTAGCTTAATCACCGTGGGCTGATATCTAAGTAACCGGCAAGATTAACGATGATAAACAAAATTCCTTAAAAGTCAAAAACCCACACAATCCTACATCTTAAGCACTGTTGCTATGTATATCACATACATGTGTGAGTGCATCGGACAGTCACACGGGCGTAACTAATTACCGCTACGCAAGACGTAACGGCACCACATAAACCCGATTGTATCTGCGCCGATTTCATATTGATTTTATTTTAATGGGAATCAGAGTAATGAGGATTGTAATAAGTAAAAATAAAAGGTCTACTTGAATTGGTATTTTTAACTTGGCCGCTTTCTGTAGCCAGATATTTATCTTTTAAAGAACAAACGATATCAGGCCCTCGATCGAATCAAATGCTAAACAAAGTGCATCAGCATACCTAAAGTATCTAGTGACATACTTAAAACCACACACACCTTTATTTGATCCTCTCCACCCAACCTCCTAAACGTTAAAAGCTTATTACATAGTTTAAGTGGATCAAACGACCAATTAAATATGTAGTGTACCAATACGCAGTGATCTGAAAAGTCCGCCCGTATCAGCCCAATAGATGATCGTACTTACTAATAGACCAAAAAGAAGAAAAGCTTCGTCATCTAATATATGGTAGCCCATATAAATCTGACCTTAACCAGCTAATGGCGCCTAGCACCGGATCTGACCTTAATAAAGCACACTCGGGCACGGAACTACAATTACAAGGCATTGTAAACAGTAACGGTTCGCCCGACATCCCACGAAGCTGACAATGCACGTATTAAAAGTGAATTATTATTACTGTGAGCATGCGATTTGTCGTTTGTTGATAATTTGCTAGCAGAAAATAAGGCAATAACGTAGGTGAAGGTATTTTTCTTTCAAGACTCATTAATATGTTTCTTTATATTCTGCAAGGACAAAAGTGTGCAACCAAACTTTTGAGACAGCACCTAGTCATTTTAATCTCAACACAAGACCGTCTTCGGGCACATATAAGACTACATTCGAACTAGTGGAAGTCACAAGTAAAATCCACATAAGTAAATCGTTGGTCTTTTGAGACTGAAAGCACTCCAGATTAACACTACAAGAAATTTAATGCACTAAGGGCAGTAAGGGCCGATCTTTGTTACACCACATATTTTTCATTCGAGAGATAATATTAACGTTTGACATATTTTATATTGAACTGTCAAAACTTCAAATTATTCCTCACATAAAATTTTCTGACGTTGCGCGTTGGTTAAGTCAGCCCTAAGAATATGAATAAATTATTAGCAGCACAGTAACTAAAGCACGATCACTAATCTCTCAAAGCTACGATCGCTAATTAGCTAGTACTCAAGCGCCTTTAACTAACTCTGATAAGCCGTTTATAAAATTAATTAACCCTTTACTAGTTCTGCATCTTATCTCATAAATCTTTCTTTTTAAGTATGCTGAACCTCGCAACAAGTACAATTTCTGACAGATTTTTGTGATGAGTAGCTTTTTCGAGTGTAGCCATGCATAAGAAATAGCAAAGCACTTTGAACGCTGACACTTTTAA
Organism: Autographa pulchrina; assembly: GCA_905475315.1. Lineage (NCBI taxonomy): Eukaryota > Metazoa > Arthropoda > Insecta > Lepidoptera > Noctuidae > Autographa > Autographa pulchrina. The sequence continues at coordinate 1,765,466 of FR997786.1, read as the reverse complement.
ATAATATAGCGTATCAAACATAGCAGAATAGCACTTATCTCATTCTCTTCATTGGAAAAAAAACCTGTCTTTTTCCCAATATAATTGTGGGTCGTAGCTCTAAAGGTACAAACTATGCAAAAAATATCAATATTTTAAACTAATCTCTCGATCGAAGGGATAATGCAACTAGTGTTAGAAAAACACATCTTACAGAGCTAAAAATACGTTCAATATAAAAGAAATGGCAACAGGACATGTAAGAGCTTACTGAAATACGTTCAATACAAAATAAATGGCAATAGGACATGTAAACAACGCTTGAGTAGAGTAGACAGTAATAGGATTAGAAGATTAGCGATGCAATAGTCGGTCGATAGGTGTTGCAATCAAGTGGGGCAATTCAACGAGATCTTATTATAGAGGCTGAAATGTAAACACGTTGTGTTTACGTACTATATGGTAATATGTTGCTTAGTTTAGGTATTACACTAGTAAGCTCATTTGAAGTAGTACATACTCGTGGATCATAGAACACCGAATTTATTTATTTATATGAGAGAAATATGGAAAGATTTCGGGGAGGCCTTTGCCCAGCAGTGGGACAACGTAGGCTTATAAAAAAAAATGATCTACCCTCCAAATGGTTCAGATATGAAAAAAATAATAGACGCACAAAGTTGCTACTTATTTCTTTATAAATCTCTGCCAGCAGACTTTTGATTTAATGTAAAATTTCGAGGAAATTATGAGAAAAAATCCAGACCAACAAAAAGCATTGGAGTCATGCAAAGCTAAAAAAAAACAACAAGGATAAAATTTACTTAATTCCATTACGATTAAGCCCATAACAACACGATTATCAAGGCGCAACTTTCATAATTAAATTACCATGTTTCCTAAAAAGGACCACCGAGGTTTTCGGAATTCGGTCTCAATAACCAAGCTATCAAAGCCGATACCAGTCTTGGCTCACCAAATATTGTAAGGCCTTATGAAAATAATTAACTTGACTAACTCTATCAGATTCCAATTGAATATGAAATTCTAGGATTAATGTTAAATAATTAATTAGTTAAATTGTTGATCTTGTTTCTGTATCTTTATTGTAATCACTAGCTTCGGTTAAAGTTGTCAGCTTACTTTGAAAGACTACGTAACGTGTGTGTAACAATGGATGAATTGATCATAGATCATTAAGTTTTACTGTAGGTATAGAAGAATTTAAATTTAAATCCATTTTATGCAGAATTTATTATCTGGGACAGCTGGAAAGAATGAAGGCCTTTGCCCAAAGAGAGACAATTTAGGTAAAGAATAATAATATAATAATTTGATCTACTTCAAAGCATACTACACAGTTTAAGTGATGCATCGTCATTAATATCGAAGTAGGTATAGAAAAAACTAACTCTTAATTCTAAGGCTATATGAATACGAAATAGGAAATTAAACTCATGCCACCATATCATACAAAGAAGAATAAAAACATGTAACTTTTTCTCGAACTAAACGATTCTACTATTCAAATTATCAAGCTCCATACACCCATTTAAACTCGATTATAGATTAACGACACGGCTACACAGAAGGCCATTCTTTTCAATGATACGAAACAACCAAACCATTATATTCTTATCTTAATACAATGATATTATTATGACGTTATTATCTTAAAGTCATGCTGCGTAAATATAATGGCACTTTCTTTGCAGTCTTGCTTTCTAACACTAAGCGTGCAGGGTGGGAGAATATACAACTTAATATAAGATGAAACTGTAGATCTGCACCTAGGTAAGTATAACAATAATTTATCGTAAATCCTTTTTTTATTTATATATTTTTAAATAATGGTCCACCTCTTGCCATTTAGAGGGACCCATTGGGTCGTTCGTTTGGCCCATTGGTCGTCTGACATGGCAAGAGACATCGCGGTAGGCCCAGACGGAGATGGCGGGACGAACTGGAGTCCTTTGATAAGGAGTGGATGACCACGGCCTTAGCTAGAGAGAGATGGAAGGAGGGTAGAGAGGCCTTTGCCCTGCAGTGGGACAGAAACGGCTAGGAAAAAAAAAATGGTCCACCTCAGAATTTATATAGAAATTATACTGTCGTACATAAGTAACTGAAATAAAAAACCTTTGTAATATAATCTCTGTAATCGGTATAGGAAGACTTTAAATTGCTTTCTACACGTACCACACCATAATCTCTCAATTACGCGGTAATGGACGTTAAATCCTCTTCTCGTTATAAGTTACATAATATTAAGGAAATTTAAAATTTAACTTCCTTCTTACTCTGACGACATTTTGATTCACAAGGACTTAAAAGAGCAGACCTTCTAGCCAAGTGCCATTTCTATGGATCGAAAATTGTATAATAATAATAATAATAATATTCCGGGACAACTCACACACGGTTATCTGATCCCAAGCTAAGCAGAGCTTGTGTTATGGTAACCAGACAACTGATAAACATACTTATATATTTCTAAATACATACATATTATAGATAAATTACACCCAGACACAGAACAAATGATCGTGCTCATCACACAAACATTTGTCCTGAGTGGGAATCGAACCCACGACCTCCGGTATAGCAGTCAGGGTCACTAACCACTAGACCAACAGGCCCGTCGTATGGAATGGATAAGTCTGAGTCATGTGACTTATCGAAATAAAATGCAATTTCCAGACATTTGATATAATAGAAGGGGTTTATATCAACGTTAACGCTTGTAGAAATGTCACTAGTCTAGGGGGCAGATCTGATAACTAACTCGACACTCTTTCACGTCCACCAAGATCTAACATACCATCTTTGACATACGACTGAGTAAAAAAATCTATTTGACGGCTTTAACATTTATGACGGAAACAGACTTAAATACTAATAGAGATAGAGGGTACATAAAGAATACCGCTGGAATGGAACTGGGCATCTGATGTAGGCTGGTCACGTATATCGTACGTGTTATGGTAAACGTTTCTTCGCTTAGAATATAAGGCACTTTGGAGCCGGACTTTCTTTGACGTTTTTTAAGACTAATTTTATCACGTGCCTACTTTGAGGGCGCGGCATAAGGAACAATGATATTAAACTATACATTAAAAAACTTTATGTTCGTTAAGTTCAAATTTCTACTGAACGCCGGAAGGACATCGCCGTCGAGGTCGACCGCGGAAAAGGTGGTGTGATGATCTAGTCAGTTAAGAGGGGCGCACGTGGACAAAAATCGCAAAGAACAGAGAGGTTTGAAGAAAAAAGGGGAGGCCTTTGCCCAGCAGCGGGATCTAAATTAGACTAAAAAACGGGGTAATGTTCTTACATGTATTTTTATTCCAGATGATATAATAAAATAGATATAAAATCTATATTTAATTACAAGGACCGGATGTGGAAGACAAAGGACCATGTGTTATGCTTTTATGGTGCAACTTGGGAGAGTCCTAGCTGCAAATGTGCAGCTATATGATTAATTGATATTGCAAAGACGTTTGTGTCATAATTATATATAGTTTTTTTTGTTTTACACTTTTGTTGAAGATTCACATAATGGACAGTGCTGACCCAATATAAGATTTACTCGGAACATTGTAGGTTCAATATTTTTTACAATATAATTTCTACCAAATCGGATTTCTGAGTCCTAATGCCCACACAATGGCACGAACTATTTCCGTATGACATATTGACATTATGAAAATCACGTTACTACAATCGTTTGACGTTTAGCCAAAACATCAATTCCATATCCGTTGAACCGAAATGTTTTCATTTAAATATGAAAACGAGAGTTTTCCGCTTCAAGTGGTTTCCTGACGGTGTCAAATGATATTAATTCTAATACTTTAAAGAAAACACTGTATTTGTTGTACGAACTTTCGCTTTTACATAGAATTTATTTATTTAGTGAATGAAGCTAATTAGAATAATAGTTATTTACATAAATTTATTACTGTGTTAAGTTTCCATTTGGGAATTTTTCGTTTTGACCTAGTTGTTGGAGAAAACAAAACGTTCTCTTTTGTTCCGTACGTATTTATGTTAGTTTCGTTGTTTCTATGTTAATTGTTATATTTGCGTCCTTAAGGTATAATAAATATTTCGTATAGTCAAATGATTTACTTAAGGTAACATTCGGGAAGCTCTATGTATGCGTAAATTATTTCACATCGAATTGCCACCGCTCATATCACTCAAATAAAAAAAGGTTGAACAATTTATGAGTAACTCTACAAACAAATCAAACAACAATCAATAAAAAACCTTCATTTCGCAATCCCAGTAAACAATATACAAACAACAACCCTATCAAAGATATCGATAAACAAAAACATTTTCAACTAAACGCAAATCAAAACGTAATAGTCACGTAACGATTCAATATCGAGTAACACTTATCGATAAAGTACTCAGAATTTCGATGAGTAGCGAAATGTGTTTGCTGAACGTTCTGAGAAATTCAATTGAATAAGATATTGAGCTAGACAGGCTTTTAGGATCCGTTAATTAAGGAAATATCTATACATCAGCCACTTTAAAGAAATAATGAACGTGCTTTGGGATTATGAACCTTAATTCAATGACTAATAGTTCAGTTCCCATCACATTCAAATTACTTTTAGGCCCTTTTCGGCAATATTTGTCATTCTAAAATGAACTGAATGAATGAACTCATGTTGTCAAAGTTGATAATTGCGTAATTAGTAATAACGTTTAATCACGGTAATATTATAATACAGTAGTGTAACTCGGCCGCATGATAGAAATAAATGCCTACAGCCGCGCGGTACGTAAACATGCGTTAGGGCTGCCCGTCTCCAACATTTTAATTACATTTGCCTACTTTCTGTTTCTATTTAGTTTTGTGATTGTAAATATCCTTTTTATATAAATAAATTCAATACTTTTTATATTGTATAGGAAGTGTTCAATAAAAATGCGTGTTGTTTTTTTATTGGTAGATTTAATTAAAAAACATGTTTTTGTTTGAAAAACAAATCGGGCTTATAAATTTGCGACCGAAAAATATTTGCGCCTCGGCTGAGTCGTACGAAATGCTTTATTGTTAAATTTTAAAGTATAATAAATCCGCATTCTTATATAAAGCTTAATTAAAAATGCGTTATTGACGAATTCATACAACCAAAAACAGCACAATATTTCCTACTCGTCATATTAACTGATTTTTAGAGAAAAAATCGCGCGGTTATTGTTAAAAAAAAACACACCGTCCGTTCGACACTGCGGTACAGCCGTGACTGTCTGCGACCCGAGCGCACCCCGAGATCGAGCGCGTAGGTATAGCTCGCGTTTCGTCCGTTTGTATGAAGTTGGAGTACTGTATTATAGTATTACCGTGGTTTAATTCTCTTTCCATATTGGCTTTAGTATAGTTGTAGCTGTAGAGAGAAGAAATCATGAATTAATACTGTAAATTAAAAATCAACATCAGCTTATCTTACCCTTTATTTTCATCACCATAAGACGTATATTGCGTTCACAATTCATATGCCAAACTTATAAACAAACACGAGTTTTGGGAAAAGCAACTGTAATACTAAAAGCTTAAGGAAGTTTTCGCTACAATTTCATATTTTATATGACCTTTTCAGACTGTACTAGTCAGTTCAAAAATTTACTTTATTTAAAATAAATATAGATGATTTTTGATGGCACTAGAATTAAAATAGACTAGATTAACATGCGGTCAGACAATAGGACTTGAAATTTAAGCAGTTTAACCACTAATGTACTATACAGACATAGAGTACAGACATGTACTCATGTGGTACAGACACATATCACTATGTTATATAATACTATACAGAAAAATATTACTCAAAGCTTCGAGACTAATAAAGCTTTGATTTAATAAAACATTTCATATAATTAATATCAGATATACGAAGATAAATACACAGTATTAAACATCAGATCGACCTCGCATTCGCTGGCGTGTGCAAAGCAAACGGTTCCGTGCATTTACTAATGAGCATGCATTTACTAACGGACAGCTCTTAAAGCGAAGTAATAAACTTGAATTATAAAATCACGCCTTTTATAACTAGATAAAAAATCTATAGACTGAATATTCCTTATTATACACCATTAAAGTTACATCAGTGACGGGCCTGTTGGTCTAGTGGTTAGTGACCCTGACTGCCATACCAGAGGTCGTGGGTTCGATTCCCACCCAGGACAAATGTTTGTGTGATGTGCACGATCGTTTGTTCTGTGTCTGGTTGTAATTTATCTATAATATGTATGTATTTAGAAATATATAAGTATGTTTATCAGTTGTCTGGTTACCATAACACAAGCTCTGCTTAGCTTGGGATCAGAGGACCGTGTGTGAGTTGTCCCAGGATATTATCAGTAAAATAATAAAGTAAAATAACAGTAACAAAATACATCAATTTATCATGGTTGTAGTTAATTTGCCCTTTCTTTTTAGGTAAAATTGTCAGTCTACTTCATAAACTACCTATCCGAGATCAAACACCAAATTAATTTCCTAGTCTACAACTAGATACAACACTTGTCAATTATCTGATGCACATGTTTAATTATCGTTTTCGGTTCAGTTTTCATATAATTTGTAAATTCCCATACAATTTAATTTCGTCCAATATCAACTCTAACAAAACTTTGTAATATAAAAATTGGTATCATAAATGCAAAAGTTCTAAACACTATTAATAAATAAACTTATTAAATATTCCCTGTACTAATACCCCAGACATCCCCGTAGCAGAACTATAATTAATATCTTAGAACTAAACTTAACTAATTATGTTCCAACTGCTTTATACCTTTGACTTCAAACATATTTCGACATTGAAACACAAGTGTTAGTACAGTAATTTAATTACTCACACCTTACTTGCTTAAGTAAATCAAGTTGAGGAAAGTTCGTATGTAGAGAGAATTTCTAAAGCACCGGTATATCTACACTAATATTATAAAGAGGAAAACTTTGTTTGTTTGTAATGAATAGGCTCAAAAACTACTGGACCGATTTTAAAAATTCTTTCACCATTCGAAAGCTACATTATTCACGAGTAACATAGGCTAAATTTTATTTTGGAAAAAAATAGGGTTCCGTAAGATATTTGTGTTTTTCGGACACAAGGTGTAAAAATCAACCAGAAAAGTTTCGTCGATGTTAGTGTCGGTGTCTGTGAATTGACCTGGGAATCATTTTGCTGACCGTGTCTTTCCTGGGTAGGCTTTTTGCAGCGGTAACCGACATCCACGCGGGCGGAGCCGCGGGCGACCGCTAGTGTCTAAATAAATAAGTATTAGTGTCTTGTGATGACTTGGCAATCATATATTTACTTGGAAACAGTGTGAGAACAGAGAACCCAATCAATGTTCAGGCGAAATCCATATATATATCTATTTTTTTAAATAGAGTATCATCATTTGTGCCCGGTTAGTGGCAATAGGCTCGCCCCCTATTACATGGGACCTAAACATACCGGCGAACTGTGGGTGTACATTGGTACACCTCAGCACAACCCTTCGGGGATACAGGGGTGATGGTATGTATGTATCATCATAAAAGGAAAGAGTCAAATATGATGAACAAAAATATAATAGAAAAACATGAAATTTTTTATAAGGCATTATTTACTCTCAATTTTCGCCTTTACATATTGTGCTGTAAATTTATTTTTGTACTCAGCATAACTAAATTGTTTTCTGCTCTTATGTGTAATGCATTACATTCGCTCTAGCCTAGTTTAACTTAAAAATGTTACATAAATGAATAAATAAAAACCAACCCCTATCTGTCCCACTGCGTACCAAGTTCCTCCTCAAAGCAATTTATACTTTATTTTAAAGTAATAAAATTTATTTTCGATGCCGCAACGAATGTGATACAAGTATTACATCAAAGTCAAAAGAAAGCGGTAACCCTAACCTTGTAGTAAAAATCAATACGCACCCCTGGTGAACACCCCAACATTAGTGTATTCAATATACTATCATGGCAACCGACCGTGTTACATTTAAGACAGCTCTACAAATGTGTAACATGCAAGTTTCATAAGAAAGAATAAAAATACTACAGACACTCCGCTAACTTTGCGTATTATTGGAAATAAATAATATAAATAGGAAATTGATTTTATGTGTAAACAAGAGCCAACTAGTGTTTCTTTTCCTCTATTGTATAATATGTTTGGAATTTAAATAAAAGGTTCCGTTGAATTACTACGGACGATAAGGATGAAATTATATGAGCATTACGGCATTTTTCTGTTTATTGCAAACTTCTTCAGAATGAAGAAATACGTAGCTGACGAAAATAATAGTACTTACTAATTTACAACCTTTAAAAACACACCGACTCTACAAACTAAAATGCAACGTCTTCACTTCTAATATCAACAGCATAATAAATCTCTAAAACAATTATAACACCCACGTCCAAAACTTATATTGCAAAACAGATCACAGTGCACATAATACTAGCCTAATAAGCCCAGACGATCATACAAAGGCACTACCTGTTCTGAAACCTACATGCAACCGGTTTTTAAACTAGGACGTAGTAACAGACAATGGAAATAGGTTGCCTGCAGACAGCAGACTGCAAACCATTGTGAATGATTACTTCGAAGATGCTGTAATTGGGTTCTCTAGCGTAAATGCAGTTGGCTTATTAGTTTTGGAGGTATTCTATACAGACTTAGACGGTCTGAAGTTTCAATTTAGACTTGTAAGTTTATAATTAATTAAGTTACAAGGCGGAATAATTGGCTGTAAGTTAACCTGGGATCGTCGTGAAGATGTTTGAGTGACTTCGTTATTGGAAGCAAAACTTCAGTAGAAACTATCTGTGCAAAAAAACCATTTTGAATCAGGAAAGGCACCAGAAGAATAATATAAGACAGAATATAGAATCTAAAACCTCAGTCACTAAGTCGAATCAGTACTTACCTAAAAGAACGGGCCTTTCTTTGTAAGATGGATTTTTTAGAAGAAATATGATGTTACTGATTGGTCTATTTAGTTGAGCAAAATGCTGTCCAAAGAAAATTAATGTACATTTGTAAGTCTTGTTTGTTTTTTGTAAATATTTTCAGTGGTCAAAATGTGTGGTAACTTTTCGTAATTTTCTCTGAACTCGTACTTCAATACATTTCGTGTGTTTTATGGACCGACAAAAATACTACAACCTGAAAGGCTCTACAATACTCTTGGATAGTGCAGGTGGTGGATAGCGCAAGATGGTCACTTCAAAAAGTCAATTTTCATCATAAAAATGATTTAATAGCCTGATCAATGTTCCAATTTGGGGTTGTGGCAGTAATTGTCAAAGTTGCACATTATAAAGTGGGAGGCGTTGGAGTTCTGTTTCAGACAAGTTAATATATTGATATTGGTGACACGAAACTGGGCGACCCTTTAACATTTAACGATGGAATACATTAAGAGATAGCAGAAGAAAAGGTTATGAGCAATCATTCTGATTGCTGGTGAGTGTATTTCAAAAACCATACTGATAGAAACGGAATTTACTAACAAGATATATCCACATAGCCAATAATATACTATAAAGTAGACGTAATATATATAATAAAAACTAACAGACCTGCACAGTAGCCAACAAAAAAGCACAAAACCATTAACTAATATAAAAATAAATCTTGAAAAAAAAAACCTCCATATTACACATCTGGCATAAGTCATCATAAAAACGTTCATAACTGCACAGCTGAGTTCATCGACCGAAAAACATCAGCTAATATGCATCAACGTTAATTAATTATAGCAAAAAGTTTTACCCTACAAAAGTCTTCGAGGCCAGTTTGTTACCAACTAATAAATCTAATAATATAATCAGAAGTAGTGTTCGTATGTATTTTGTAAATATTTGCAAGGGAACTTAGGTAGCAAAAGATTCAAGTATTTTTTGTAGGGTGTATATTATTTTAGCCTATCGTTGTACATGTTTATTTACTATATAACATGTCTAAATATCTCTTTTTCTATAAGAGTGTTTTACATGAGTACCTAGTGGCTGAAATAACGAAACTATATATTATATAACACACGTTTTTGACATTTACAATAATATTAAAGGTATCAAAATTTTTCCAAAAATGAAACAGACAGAATCGTCGTCAAAGCTAGTATTTTACAATTGACATTAAATTCGCGATTAAAACTTGTTTTTTCAGACAAAAAGCGGATGGACATAACTCGTTTAATACGAACCAATTAACTGGATTACGCGAGTTTTGCAACAAGTTACATAAAACAAGCGAAGCGTGGAGTCATAAGATATAAAAGTAATTAATGATATCTTCATTATTACCTTGGAAGCACGAGGTTCTGCTCGTTACTGCTGCTAGTTAAAAATAGGGGCAAAATTTAAGTATATAGCAAAAATAAATCCATTCAATTTGTTTGCATTTATCTCGACCTACACTTTTATTATTTTACTTTGTAGATTTAAACTAATAGCATATTTTAAGGATTTTATGTTGACTCTTTTCGAGTATACATAATCCTAAACCTAAGCATCTATCATCTTGTTTATTTCACTATGACTAGCACTTCGAAAACGAAGTCCTGTTGTATTTCATTTAGATAATGACGACTATTTGGAAATAACTTCAACAAAGTCTAACACTGACTAATGCTTCCCCCATCTTACTTTCGGCCGTTTAACATGGATATCAAACAACCCATCACCTCCATTTCTCAAATCTTCCAAAATACTCCATCATTTGAACAGTAGTCCAGCCCACACCATCATTTCTGAGACACGTGTGGAAATACCGATCATAATAAACTGTCCACGACAAGCGGCTGATATTTCCGTAGTATATTATTAGGATTGCACGTGGTGGTGTGGCGTTTCCGCTTACGTTTAAGTTATTAGATCAGAGTTTGTTAAAACTACGTCCAGTTGGAGGTTAAAGGGGTAAGGAAGTATGTTACTAGTTGGTCATGATTAAACTGAGGAATAAAAGCCATAAAAACCTAAAATAGGCTATAAAGACAAAGGGGAAAGTAAAGGAACTAGAGCGTTTGGTGACAATGTAAATCTCGAAATAGCTATCTTGTTAAGGATATTAACCCCCGTAAACTTAAATGAAACTTAACATGATGATTTGAAATTCACACAATATTGAGAATTATGTTGCAGAATCTTGAAAAATATATAAATGAACACAATATAAATTACTTGATCTTTTACATACTATGAAAGCCCTTAAATGCACATGCTCATCCACCAAGAGCTAGAAAGTAAGAATATGAGTTAGAAATTTCGTATCAACGTAATTGACCAATCCACTAGTATAATGAACTGTTTGAATAACCCTGAGTAGATTTGATACTTTGTAATATTTGAACCAATCGATTGACCATTACACATGACCGTGCAAAATGGAAATTCATTGAGCAAGAAGACGATAAAGGTTAAGATTGTATAGACAGTTACTAATTCGATTAGGCCCGAATAATAGCGAGTATTAATGTTACCATCCTTTATTAAATACTGCCTTGTAGTCGAAATATCCTTGATGAAGGGAATTTATGTACTACAGTACCAATATCAGCCCGACAATTTCTCTTCGAAAACTATAATAGTAAAAATCCTTTTATCCGTAAAAATCCCTTCTATCCTTAAAGGTATTATTAGTAATACATATTAGTTTGGATTAAAATCCGATCAGAGGTCCTGAATGATTCGTCCCTTGGAGGAGTCGCAGGTCAAATAAAAAACTTTTGTAGAATTGAAAGACGGATCAATACTAAGGTTCCCAACCAAAGGACAAAAGTCTACGTCGACAGAATAAAAAATATTTTCTGATGGATCAAATGTTCAATATGATTTAAGGCCAAACATAGCAACATTAAATCTTTTAAGAATTTGATACTAAAGCTACCTTAGGGTTTCGCAACCGATGTCTGGCTCTGGACAAACGATACATCGTGTGACCTTCAGGATAACTTTCGAAAGGTCAAGGTGACACGAGGAGCTATAATATTTCGGCGCAGAAAGTTCAATATGAGTTACGTTTGTAATTTTGTTTTAATGATGGTACTATAGAATTGTAGGCTGTCATTTTCGTTTCACTGTAATTAGATTATAATTGGTAATTTATTTTATTGCAGTACCTTCCCTACATTTTCGCTGACAGACAGCCCTTCTATTTGTTTCATTATAATTGAACTGAATACTCTATATAAAAAAGAGTCAGCATTGGAGAAGTAAGCCACCACGAGGGACTCCTAACGAGCTGATAAAAAAGAACAGGAAATCCTATAAAATTTGATAATTGTTTTTTTTGGTGCATTTTAGTACCTACATAGAAATAATAATTCAGGTCCCAATAAGTTACAACAGGCAACGAGTCTGATAACTAATGTATCGTGCTCACAAACAAGCAACTGTTTTTCGTCAGTAAATAGAGCATGCTGTGTATAATTTATTCTCTGTTAATAATACGTTTTGCTACACGAGTACTGTTGCGGTAAAACTATTAAGGGGAGTATATTTAAACAATTATTATTATCAAATTATATAATAAGATACATAAAGCTACTGGTGTCAATGTATTATGTACTTTGGATGGGCTTTTCCAAACCGTCTGTTAATGTCAATATATTTATGTTTAAGCAACCAGTCCTTAATGCTTTAAAATTCTGCACGAGAGCCGAAAAAGTGGAAAAAGGACCCACAATCTGCTGCACCAAATTGCTTGTAACGAAAGAATGAAAGAACCCTTTATATTTAAAGCCATAATTTTTGCAGTCACTCCAAATCAGTGCTCCAAATTTCACGCGAAATCCGGATACGAAAATTCCCGGAGCTCTATTAAACCGATCCGTTACGCATGAACAATACAAGTACTCGTATTTTAGAACAGAACAATATTTATAGCTTTAGTGGTTAATTTTCTAGAAAGTTCCTCAATTAATGCTCGAAGCCTACTTTAAAACTTTAGGTTCGACATAAAATCCTACGCATTCCTTAAATAGAAAAGCTCGCCATGTTTGAACTGGGTTTCTGATAATTGAACTTAGAAAGTTTCGAGTCAGCTACATGTCTATTTATTTCTCAATACATTTCTTCGCATAGGTAGTTCATGTTAATGTACTCGTACATAGACCTTTCTTAGTTTTGACTATCAATTTGAGGATACAAACAATTTTTTATTACGATTCCGGATATTATTAATAATAATAATAAATAAAATAATAAATGCGGACAACATCACATACATTGCTCTGAACCCAAAGTAAGTAGCTATTTAGCACTTGTGTTATGGAATTCAGAAACAACGAAGGTACCACAAACACCCAGACCCGAGGCAATGTCGAAAAGTGAGTTTCTACATTGACCCGTCCGGGGATCGAACCCGGGACCTCAGAGCTAGCGACACCTTGAAAACCGGTGCGTACGCCACTCGACCACGGAGGTCGTCAAATTATTGGTTGAGCATCATCGTCATAATTAGCATTTAAATACAGTACCATTATTTTTTGTGTGGCTTACAGAAATTCCATTTAATTTAACTATATGCCAATAGACAATGAAGAAATTAATTTGCATACTTATCTTGAAGGCAAAGTTTTTCATACCGGTTTCAGTTACCTACTTAAAACACTAGTTTGTTATCCTCGTCGAAATCTTAATAGACTACAAGTGTATTTCCCTTTAATAATAATAATAATAATAGTTTATTTGCTTAAAAAGTAGGTACAATTTTCAGCTGTTATATAACATAATTAAGTGATCCTTATACTTTTTACCATAACTATGGCATGCAAAACAGTTTTAGGACAAATTTATAACACAAGCAAGCAATACAAGCACAATATCAAAATAAATCAATGGTTATTTTCCTTTTCTTGTATATACCCTGGACTAAACGGGAAGGCCTATGAAATAAAAAATTGTCATCATCAACTTTAACAACTACATATTTCTGCGATTACATAACTGTAAATCGTCAATTAAAGTATTGCCTTAACTAGGCTAGGTATACCTATTGCGAAAAGGCGAAACAAATAAAAATTAAACTGTATTAAGGCACTGTGTTACATCTTAATTGTTGCGTCTCACGAAACAAACCGACTGTGAACACAATAGCTCCATTTCTTCGGTTAGTGTAAATACGTCATTCGTAACTAATGCAATTACTGAAGGTTAAGTGTTCTTTCGATGAACTGAAAAAAGTATTAATTGGTTAAATATTTATTGTATTAATATCTATTTTATTTTGGGTATCATTTAAGCTATCACCAATTTAATTAGTTTTGTGTTTCTTAAATAATAGGGTTTGTCCTCAAAATAGTAGATCTGTCACCAAAATGTAGTCACCAAACAATGCAAAATCAGTTCCACAATAAATCACCTAAAATCCTGAGATATAAGGTCTAGTACCAAATAAATGTTTTTGTATGTATTATAATAGGTGTGTCCTAATAAGTATTTAAGCAAACTAATTTAAAGAGATCACCAATAAATCATATTATGTTACTAGAAAATTGCATTAAGTTCAAATAAAAAATTAGGGTTGTCATCATCGTTTCAACCAAAAGATTCTGCTACTTAACTAGACTCCCAAGGTTCTAAATTTCCACTGGTAGTATAAATTATATTTAGATACATAAAATTTTTAGCAGAGTAGTAAATAAAACAATTAAAGTCAAAATAATCAATATTTATTGTTTAAAATAATTACCACTGAACAATCAGCGCTGGTTTAAAATAGCTGGCTTATGGCTAGCAGAATAGTAGATAAAACACTTAATTAAAGTTAAAATAATCAATATTTATTCTTAACAAACAATATTCACTGAATAATCAGCGCTGGTTTGGATTTCGAAGGGCGCCCCCTTTTTCTTTTCTGGCCGATAAGCACATTTTTTGCTTCTGGTGGGGGGTTGGCCAGCTTTAAGCGTATGGCTAATCCGATAATATGTTTGCACATATATTTCTTGTAAAACGCAGGGCAGTTGCATTTCCCATGCATCCAATCAATATTGTGCGGTAGATCCACTCTCCATTTAATTTTGCTGAACCATTGCCAATTTGTCTCCGCCCCTTTGATCATTTTTTCATTAAAATTATAAATTGATGTATTAAATTGGTAACGAATACTATTAATTTAATATCTGAACGAAATAAAATGTTACTACTGTATTGGTGACAAAATATCAAATAAAAAGGAGTCGCAGTCAGGGATCGATAATCGATTTATTTGGTGACAGATCTACCATTCTAAGCACAGAGCTATTATTTAAGTAACAAAACTGTTATTATAAGAACGAAGTTTATATTCATGTAATGCAATATAATTTTATTGGTTATCGATCTCTTATTTTACACATATCGTAACATTAATTTGATAATTCATACCTGGGAACAATTTTTGTTTATCTGAGAACGAAAATATTTCGTGGCGATAGATCTATTTATTAGGTGATACAACTTGATGACAAATATAAATTTTGGTGATAGAAAATATAGTTCCCTTTTATTTTTGGTAGACTTCTTATTTTCGAGTCGATGGTGTTATGTTTTATAATGACAATTAGGCTTAGTACGTGGTCAAGTTAACGAAATCATTATTTACATACCTAGTTTCATTCAGAACTTCATATAGACCTCAAATCTAAGCTTTATGTAGTTTAGGTCATAAATCAGCATTTTCCTTTAACCCTAAAAACAATTCAAAACTCAAATAAATAGCAAAGGAACGGATTGCATTGATGTATTCGGCCATAATTTGAATAAAAAATTAAATTGTGAAACAAAAGACAAACGCACGGCTTTCTTGATTACTGGATTAAATTAAAGTCGCGATCATAACTGATAGAAATTAATACGATTTAGATAAGAGCGAATTATAACTTCACAGTCTGGTTGGAATAGAAAGCACTAATAGAGTTGTTTTTAGGACAATGCCGACGATACAACTGTTTTAAATTGTTGTTTTAAGAGAAAATTATTTCGTTGAATGTTTTTTGATCAAAAATTTAAGCGGCTTTGTAATTATGTGTAACATAGATTTATGTTGAAGGCCTGTTTTTTATAGAAACAGAAAAAAACTACAGATTTTTTTTTTATATTTTACTAACTGACTCGCCAGACGTTGTTCTGTCTTAACTATGAATATTGAATTCTGTAAATTCTATGTCACGCGTCATAAGGTTACATTAAAAAAGTTTAGGTTGGATTAGAAATAATTGTATACGGTGGTTCAGTATTCTTAAATTTTCTAATATTCCGCGAAATTTTCCAATTTTTTTCTTTCATAAAAACCTTCTCCTGAAAATACCAAACACAACAAAAAATGAATTAGCGAAATCGGTCCAGCCCTTCACCCGTGATGCCGTGACCAAGGGAAATAGGGATTCATTTTTATATATATTTATTATTATTATTTGCCTACTCGTACATCAGAAAACACACAAATTTTAACTTTTACAGAGCTTTAAATTAAAGCCTATAGATTAATTGTCGTCATATTATTACGAATGGCGTTTTTATCGACCATACCAAGAAAAAGTAAACAAAGCCAGTTGATAAGCTTTACTTTCAATATCTTCAAGTACTAATCCATTCTCAAGTGTTACCAAGTAGATAAAAACAGTTATTGCAGTATCACGTTATTAAATCCCACACAAACGACTCATGTTTCATTTAATATCGTTTAACTGCTTGGC
Organism: Autographa pulchrina; assembly: GCA_905475315.1. Classification (NCBI taxonomy): domain Eukaryota; kingdom Metazoa; phylum Arthropoda; class Insecta; order Lepidoptera; family Noctuidae; genus Autographa; species Autographa pulchrina. The sequence goes on along the minus strand of FR997786.1, from coordinate 1,748,771 downwards.
AAGGGAAAGAAAGCAGAAGCTTGAAACGTAGACATTCATTATTCTCTTGGGCTCATCTGTCTCTTAGATAACTGATACTATTTTCAACAACAAGACAAATCCCAGAAGGAAGTTGTCACGTACTTTCTTAAGTACCTAATATTTCTGCAAGTTTAAATGTGTTAAAGTGTAAATATAACTGTTAATTTATATAATATAAGTGTAAATCTCTGTATCGAAAATCACGTTGTTTTAAGCACGTTGGTTGTGGTCGTCATACGTTGATCTTTGACAGTCTGATAACCAGTCTTACCATGGGATACTGCATTACACTTTGAAATAGGTGACGAATGACAGACTGGCTGTCGCTCTATGCAAAATCATTGTATTTAGTTGAATTCCTGGCGAGACCGGAAGTCGAAAGGCTTAAGTAGAATAACGCATGAAAACTGAAGTTTTCATGACAACTATTGCCATTATTTGTCAACCATTAAGCATCAAAGAGAACACTGACCAAAAAATAAATAGGTTCTTTAATAAATTCCCTTAATAATTAGGTACCTACCCATTTACATTCTCCCAGACTTCTTTCAATAAATTATTAAAATATTTTTTGTTCATTCACGTGGCGTTTCGGGGATCAAAGTCAAGTGTAACGGCGCAATACTAATTAGTGACAAGTATTAAAATTCAAAAGGAAACCAATATCCGGCTGGGAGCCGGTTGTCGATTGGGTTATCACCTGTTAACACTGTTTAATTATATTATTTAGGTACCATAATTTACAATTATTTTGCTTTAGGTACCTACCTACTTTTATATTGATACTTAATGAGCTTTGAGTACATTTAGAACGGCAATTGAGGTACAAATATGTTTAAAAAAAATCAAATTAACGTCTGTACATTTCATAAATTAGTGTAGTGATTACACAGCTGTAAAACTGAAGATTCTTCCATAAAATAAAGGTACAGCAAATGTCAATGTTGCAAATTTTTAATGTGCAAATTGTTGAGATCCATTGTACGATTTGTAAGAACAAAATGTACGTCCATCTAACACCAATAGATTAATTAGGTAGAAAAACACTTGTAATGTCGTGATAAAAAAAACAGTTACCATCTCGACTACAACATTGCGCCATCACATACATCATTAAAAAAATAAATAAATCTCAAGTCGCTAAAAATAATGTTGATCGTTGACCTTAAGATAACCTTGGGTCGATGACATAATTATTATTGCAAATACTTTAGAATGTCTGACTTCATCACAAGACTTACTGAATATTTATTTCTAACTAATATGCATGTGAATAGCTTCGGTGCATCGTAATAGTGGTCTTATTGTTAAGGCTGTTCTACATTCGATGGATGCAGGTACATTATGGACATAACATGGATATTGAAGGATATACTTGTTATATAATAATAAATAATAATACCAGCCTATAAATGTCCCACTGATTGACACAGGCCTCTTCCCTTAAAGAGTACGCACGGGCATTGATTACCACGCTTGCTCTTTGCGGATTGTCAGTGCAAAATTCTTCTAGTCAGAGTAGAATGGGTAAATCAGCTTTGAATTGCGATAGATCGCGAACGTTATACAATCTTTCCTGCAGAGGAAATATTCATGATGATTTTAATTAAAAAAAAGGAGTGGATAATTAAATAAAAACAATGAATTAAAAGGTTTAATAAAAATCGGATTAGATTCAAAACAAGACTCCATAAAGTTCGTCTTGTATGTCTTAATTTATTGTAAGCTTAGTTAGTCCTTAGAGAACTGTAGATAGATAAAAGTAGCTACAGAAATAGTGTCTTAATATAAAGCTATATTCCCTAGACGACACGAGTTCCACTTGTTATCCTAGCTCTAGTATTAAATAACATGTATTGTACCTACTTTACTTGAGATAGTTGTAAGCTCACACGTGTGTTGAAGAAATTGTAATCCTTTCACACCTGCAATTTCATGAATATTATGTGAGCTGTTTATTTACAGTATGTATTACGAAACTTGTGAGTTAGCATGAGCTCATAATTTAATCATAACAACTCATGCTAAAGTTGCACAGAAATGTCATCAAATCTAAAAAGACTACGTGCGTGTGTAGTTTTTTTATCCACAACGCAAATTGAGTGGTTCTGCTTTCTGAGTATCGGTTTTTATTTTTTTTGTCTATAGCATCAAAGCCTCCAAACGGAACAACAAATTTTGATTACAGTACTGCTTTTTGTTTTATAGGGGAGTCCCCTTTCATCGAGTTTTTAGTTAATCTATTCAGCCGTAGAGATTTTATCTGAGAGTTAAAATATGAGTTTTATTGCACAGTGCAACCTCAATATAACGAACCGCAATATTACGAATCTCTCGATTTAACATATTATTCGGAATTGTCCATAAGATTCAATGTAAAATACCTATACCTTTATATTGCGAAGATTATTTGCAGGTAACCTCAGAAATAATGTTGAGATGAATAACTATTTTTTACCTCTATACAACGAACTTTAGACCAACCTAATCCCAGCATAACAAAAATCAGTTTAAAAAAAAACTTTTTTATAACGAATATTCACTTGTAGTCAGATTTGTTATATCGAGGCTGCACTGTATTTACAATTAGTTCGAAGTGTGTTACTCGCTTTAAAATAAACAAAACACGGTCAATTACAATAAAATTACTATCGACGACTATTATTGCACATCCTAGTGCGACAGACACGTCTGGCATATTCAAGTTAGGTATGTTATGGTAGATTAACAAGTAATTCACGTTCACCATCGATAATTTAATCGATGAGCAAAAAGTACCTGATTATCCACAGCCTTTGTTTCGGAATACTGCGTGGTTTATTAATCTCGTTATTAAAGTTTCTTTGATCCTGAGTTTTCTTACTAGGTATTATTTTAAATTGACAAGTTTTATCGGTAATCTACATCATATAAATTACATTTAAATCTAAACGTCACTAATGATAATAATTTAATAGTAACCTAAAATACATTTATTTATATATTATCTTCCACAAAAGCGTACTAAGGTGGCCTCTGGTGTACTTTCATAATAATATATGTCGAGAACTATGTGCATTAATAAAAACTTTTAAGCAATAAATGAAACATATGTAAAGTTAGAATGCCATGTTTATTGATCATAAATCATTCGTTATTTATCTAAAGAAGCTTTGCCCTCACCGCTATGTGAGCCACAAATGATTAGCTCGTGAAAGGTTACCCATGGCGCAAGGTGAAATGATGAAAACCTTACCGTATTAAACTCACCTATCACGAAAGACTACTTATTTATGAAATACATAACTTATTGAGTTATAAAATACTAGTTTTAGCCTGCGACTTACCTCCGATCGATCGATGTGAAATTAGTTGATCATCCGTCTAAGTTTAATTGATGTGCTGTGATCAGCTGTTATTAATCTTAAGACAATGTTATTTAACATGAAATAACAAAAGAAATAAAATAAGCAATCTTTCAAAAAGGAAAGGTAGACAGATCTAGTCGGAATTATAATCGGAGTCATAGATTCTATAACTACTTTCCGATTCTAATCATCGTATCAAATCCGTTAGTCATTATGCCATAATCTGGTTTCAATTTTTTTTACGGAAACTTCTTAGTCTTCCATCTGTGACAAAAACAAGTGAAGAATAAGATTACCATAATGTAATACTTCCATTAAAAGTTTTAATTTAATTATCGTAATCTTTCACGCTCGCCTTCATTCTCCATTATTTTCAAAACGTTCTTGTGGTAATGAAATAAAATGAAACTTCTTATAAGCCTATTTACCTTTTGCAAGCTATATTACGGTCTGCATCCAGTCTCACCGGATTCAGGTGAATTCTTGATGGTCAGATGTTTATATAAATGAGCGTCTAAATATAATTCCATCTTGTCTACTGCAGGGCAAAGGCTTCCCTTTCCTTCTTTCACGTACTTCTGACGACATGGCGGCAGACCGACAAAAAGATGGAGAGACCAACTTGACTCCTACCGAAAGGACTAGCCCATCCTAGCTCAGAAACATTTAATTACTTAGCATATAGTTTACAATTCAATTACCTAACATATAGTTTACAATTCAATTAAATGCATTATTGCTTCCTCAAAGTCGCAAGCACCAGTTCTGATTATTTCATTTAGACTGCGGTACGATCGGCAGCCGACGAACAATGTCTAATTGGATTCTACGATACTGCCGTTACCTTGCCTGTTCTCGCTCTATTATGTTAAGACCTAATGAATTCGCCGACGAACTCGTAAGCCTATATCAGACTCAAATTTCGCCTTGCTGAATTAATATATGGCTTCGTTTTTGGTAGGTGTTAACAGTTCGTTCGCGAAATTCAGGTCAAAAGATTTTTTAGAAGTTTGTAGATTGTATAAAATATTTGGTATGTCATCAAACTTATATATATATAGCAAGTATAGGTATAGGCTTTACATTTAAATGTTTACAGGAAAAACACTTGCATAATAATATAGGTATAGTGACCAAATTAAATTTTTGGAAGTATGTATTTTTATCAGTTGAAGCGGTGAGCAATCTGAAAACCATATAGTTTAATTACCTGTGTTTATCCTTATTTTATTAATTTCATAAATATGTATCTGAAAGACTGAGTGACCATCAAAAATCCGGTATTCAGATTACCACAACAGCAGGATTGAATTCTAGTTAACAATAAAATTTTAATGATAAAGAAGACAAGTAATACACCAAGGAGGTAACCAAACTTTACATACAACTTACTTCATTGCACACTCTTCCATTTAACAGATATATTTTCTATTTTAGACTGACGGTTTCATCTGGTAAGCGGTCATGCAGTAAGAAATGGTAAAGCAATGTCTGTAGGATCTTCAGAATCCTGAAAGAATTGTTATATAGTTCCAAAGAACAAAGTGTAAGCTATTATGTATAAATTATCATGAACTTGTTTTATTAAAAACCTAAGTTTAAGTTACTGGAGGAAAGTATAACTTGGTTCTTTTGCAGTACATCATTATATGAAATTGCTAGATATTTAGTGAAGGGTGCAGAGATGTTACAAATAGACCATTATTTCTGATAGGTGCCATTATTGTAAATAATTCAACATTCATGTTTAAGTCAAATGGGCTACACATAGGTTGAGCTATATTTTTACAATAATAAAAGCCTTGTTTGTCCTACTACCCACACTTTTAATATTGTTACTGAAATAGCTTAATTTATTAATAGAACCACCTACATATAATTTATTGCGTTCGGTGTAACTGTTCGGCAATTATCGGAGCATCAAACATCGCTCGTTCAACGCGAGCAGTTTACCGGGACAGTTTCGAATGAATGTGGGGCGTGCGACCGGTTCGAAGAGTTTGCGTGCCACCACAAAGAAAAGCAGTTTACATGACCTACCTTCATATCCGACACGATCTGCTGGTACAGATTCCATAACGGTGAACAATCCTTCTCTGTAGTCCCCTCCATTGTCATAAAAACACACACTTAACACCAAAAACACAATCAAATAGAACACATCACACCATCGATCGCGTCCATGTACGTGAATACTAACTGTTGCATTTTCGTTTTCGACAGATCTTTACGAGTTAATCTATCACCTACATTTCACTTCACGTTTCGATATACAACAGAAACGTTAGAAAACACGATATGAAACAAATCAATATTTATAAACATGAATGCCCACTTCGTAATTTAGACACGGGGGAAAACGTCGTTTTATAACATAAATTCACGTTAAATATTATCTGTTCTTCGATTTAATTATTATTTAGGCCGTAATTATGCACCTTCATTCAGGAAATCATGTATTATCACTTGTTTTCATACACAAACATCCGATTGAAAATGTACAAGACGCGTACGCTCCGAAAAAGCGACAGACAAGCACATCGGTCGAGATCGGTTTGTTTGGCTGTTGAGTGTTGTGTTGAGCGCAAAGAAGAACGCTACGATTCGTCAATTTTTAGTCGTGGGCTGCCAGCTGCAAAAACCTTGTCTTTTACGACTTGCAACAACATGCTAGTGACGTTCACTCGATGTCGGAATGTTTTAAGTTGGCCCATAGAAAATAAACTAAAAAAATAATCTAGTACATAAAAAAATGGCTTACTTAATTTTATTAACATCCAAGAAATATTAAGAAACAAGATAACTATTAAAATTATAATTTATTTTAAATGTATATTCAGGAAAACATCAATCTTAACTTTACCACTTTTGGAATGATTATTATTCATTATTAAGTATTGAATTAATGAATAAAAACTATGAAACAAGTTTTATCAGCCTCTTTTTTTAAATAATGTGATAATAATAAATAACTTCATAAGAACAGAAAAATCCATAACAAGTAGTAAGTGTATCAGTAACAGAAGTATTAACATAAAAACACAGGTATCGTTTATTTGCACAATTATTTTGTAAGAAGGCTATCATGACGTCGCGCCGTCCAAGTTTAATAATACATCGGTGTTAGGAGGTGAGATTGCTTGATATAGCCTATCATATAAGACAACTCACACGTACTTATCTGATCTCAAAATAAGCAGAGCTTGTACTACGGTAACCAGACAACTGATAAACATACTTATACATATATTTCTACTAGCGGCCCATCCCGGCTTCGCACGCATTTATTTAAAAAATATTCTAAAAATATTAATTTTAACGCATACACACAGAAACACCTTTATCGGGGTACAAAAAAGTACATTATAAAAAGTTAGAATTGAAGGTTTCTGTGTTATTACTACTATTACGCTCTTTATAATATTAGTATAGACACTCCCATACCTCAGTGATGCCTAAATCGCATAGTTAGCCGAGCAGAGTGAGCGACAATCACGTGACTTTTTTTCTAATTCTTATATCTTAAACTCGTGGTATAAGTAGTATACCAAAAGTTACAAAAATGTATTGAAGCAGTCTTGACTATGAAGTAATTTATTTTGATAAGAATTAATACCAAGTAACAAATAAAGAGCCTTTTCTAGCGGCGTCCTTTCAATAATATTTTTTTTAATAAAATAACTCTTATTGTGACCTAACTGTAATAGTTTAGACATAATATGCTGTCGCGACATTTTTTGTAGATAATGATATTTTCTACAAAGTCGTAGTACATTAATTTGTTTTTTCATCAATACTTTTAGCAGCGCACGCGATGTAAGAAAGGATGGATTCCTAACTTTTTTGAAAATTAAATATAGCCTATGATCACTGGAAATAGTGTTGCTTCCCAACAGTGAAATAATTTTTCAAATCGGTCAAGTAGTTTCGGAGCCTATTCAATGCAAACAAACAAACAAAAAAAAAACAATCAAATCTTTCCTCTTTATAATATTAGTGTAGATGAATACACACTGTAGATTAATTACACCCAGCCACAGAACAAATGATCATGATCATGCTCATCACACAAAGATTCGAACCCACGATTTTTGGGAAATCAGTCTGGGTCAGGATGAATGATTTATTATCCAAAACAAGGTTTACGAATTTATGTCTACCACTCAGTCTACTATGAATGATCAAATCAAATCAAAATTATTAATTGTCTAAAAACATATAGCTATTATAATAACATAGAAACATTTGGTAGGAACTTTTTTATTACTATGTTACACTGTTATTGAATAACATACGACGTCGATGACCTCCGTGGTCGAGTGGCGTATGCACCGGTTTTCAAGGTGCCGCTAGCTCTGAGGTCCCGGGTTCGATCCCCGGACGGGTCAATGTAGAAACCAACTTTTCTACATTGCCTCGGGTCTGGGTGTTTGTGGTACCTTTGTTGTTTCTGAATTCCATAACACAAGTGCTTCAGCTACTTACTTTGGGTTTAGAGCAATGTATGTGATGTTGTCCACATTCATTTTTTCATTTTTTTATTTTAACATAAGAAATATATATAAATAAGATTAAAAGATTGATACGTGAGTAATTGAAATAAAATTGTGAGTAACATTGTATTGCTTTGCAAATATTACCGCTCTTTACTTGGTGTTACTAAATCGGTAAGGAAATGACCCAATCTTCTACATCACTATTTCTGTCAACGCAAATTACAGATTTTGACGTTTGACAAAACATTGTTGTTGAGGCCAACGAATTTGTTTCGGTTTTAATTGTTCTTTACTTTAATAACTATTTTGTTTGGCATAGAATACTATGCAAATCTTTATTTATTTGATGTAGGATGTAAAGAAGTGGAAATGTCTAACGTGAAAAACACGGAAGGTGTTCAAGCCGGTGTTATTTACAGAATAGCTCTGCGAAACTTCGTGTAAGTACCTAATATATTTTCGCGCGCATTAGTATTTTTGTAATTATTCTTGATATTTTGAGTGTTTGTTGTTATTTATTCAAATAAGTATCGTTAGTATATCGTCCTGTAATATAAAAAATTAAATAAAACACAAATTTATGTGTACCATATATACAGTTGACAAGTTCTAACTCGTTTTGCTATTGTATAATGATTAATCCAAATTCCAATGGTACTTGTTACGTTAACCTCGTCAATAGATAACACAGTATCGCGCCTTTTTGCTTTAAATCACTTTATTGATATTGATTTAAGGCACAGTGTACATTCTTCAATATTCATGTTCACTTATCTTTATCAATCAAACTATGTATACTTTGGTCACAAGTACTTGAGCAGATTAGAATGTAATAGAATATTCTTTATATACTTGGATTTATCAATTTATTTACAAAATAATCACAACTGTTCTCGAACTGTTCTGAAACCCTCTCCTGTTGACTTTATTTATTTATTTGGTTAAACTTTCCTTTAGTGGACGTCGATTTAAGGGCGGGGGGGGAGGGGGGGGGAGGGGGGCTACCCCCCAGTACCACCCCCACCCCGCGGAGCCCCATGGTTATGGAGATATCCATGGTTAAAGTTTTGAGGTTAGGATCGGTAAAAACACAAATTTCAAGCTTTCAACATGCAGGTTTTTGTCACGGCTCCGGCGCTGCGGGTCTCCGGCGGCCCCACGCGTGCTAATCGTCGCAAACGGCTTTCGCTCACCACCGCAGCTTCGGCTCACTGGCCGGCTTCACCGGCCAGCCTCAGCCGCGGCGGCTCGCTCGCAGCCGCTTGCTCCTCAGCCCGCGGGCCGCCTCACCCCTCCGCGCCTACGCGGCTCTAAAAAACACTCTAGGGTAGGGCAGACAAGACTACGTGAAGTCGGTTTTGCAGCGATTCGGTTCTGTCACTAACTTTTGTAACACAAAACTAAGGCAACAAACGAACGATGACTGACAGTGACGAATAAAAAACAAAACGGCGTCGCTTTACGTTCCGTTCCACAGTTTTGTATGTGAAAAAGTCAATGTAATTGCATTGTACAGCGCGTTTTCAGAGCAAATTAATTACGAATTAAGTTAACATTATTTTTTTAATTTTTATTTTTAATTTATTATGTGAAAATATTATTTTTTTTCAAGACATGACATGATAAAATTGAATAAACATACCTCCACCGTCAACAGGAACGTAAAACGTCAAATTTGACATCTACCATGGCGATATATTATCAATTTATAAGGAAACTTTAAAAATTTATATCTCGTAAACCGTGAGTCTCCGCAACTTAAAAATTTGTAAAAAGCTTTGTGATTATGAGTGCTATCTACAAAAAAAATATGAACGTCCAACTCGACGTCCCACTAAAGGAAAGTTTATCCATTTATTTTACATACATTGACCCGTCCGGGTTCGATCCCCGGACGGGTCAATGTAGAAACCAGCTTTTCTACATTGCCTCGGATCTGGGTGTTTGTGGTACCTTCATTGTTTCTGAATTCCATAACACGCGTGCTTTAGCTACTTACTTTGGGTTCAGAGCAATGTATGTGATGTTGTCCGCATTTATTATTATTTAAAAATAACACATTTGCTTATTACAATACCCAACGGAACCCATTTATCGGTGTAACTTATCAGTAATCAATAACAAATTGCATCTGTATAAAACCTCTTTGCCAAGATTTCGACAAATCTATTCAGTCCTACATGAAAGAGAAGCAAACATCCATACATACACTCTCGCAAACTTTTATTTCTCTAAATAATTCTTACAAAAAAAAAGCGACTTCAAAGTAGTCTTATATGGTTTTCTTATGGATCCCACTGTCATAACTGGACCGAATTAAAATGAGACCACACACGGAATCATCAAAATCAGTTCACCCAGTTAAAAGTTCTGAGGTAACAAATATAAGAAAAAAAAAAACCGAATTGAGTACCTCCTCCTTCTTGAAGTCGGTTAAAAAGTAATCAATGATTAATTAATTTCAGTACATACAAAAGTGTGGAGCTTTATCCGAACCAATCGTTGAACCTGATAGTTGGACCCAATGGCACGGGGAAGTCTACTTTTGTCTGTGCCATCATCCTGGGCCTCTGTGGGAAAACCAGTGTTATCGGCAGAGCTAAGAAAGTAAGTTGATAACATAACATACCATCACGCCTGTATCCCCGAAGGGTTAGGCAGAAGTGTACCAATGTACACCCACAGTTCGCCGGTATGTTTAGGTCCCATGTAATAGGGGGCGAGCCTATTGCCACTAACCAGGCACAAATCCAAACTCAGACTTGCTACTGAGAATTTCATAGAAAAACCCAATAACACCTAAATTTTTAAATAAATAAATTAATATTATAACTTTTTACCTTCTTCTTTGCATTCATTGTTTCTTGTGTACTTTTTATTTTAACTAGTGTAAATTGTCTGGACTTTTTCCATCCTTGGCAAGGCAGAGGCATTTGTGTGACTATCAGTCTAAACTCACTCTGCGTTTTCACTGAGCACTAAACTTGACAAGAACACAATTATAATAGTAAATAACATCTCGCCAATCTCCCCTAAAGAAATGTAAGGGTTGATTATAAAATACAATTGGTTTTCTTTGTAAACTATACATCTGTTAGGGTGCGTCCACATCTGACGAACGAGCACCGAACAAGCATACCGCGATCGGCGTGCGCACGTCTGGCGGACGGCGTTATTCACAGTCACACTAGTGCGTTCGCGGCATGCTCGCGGGCGCGCGCGAGCAACTCGCGATCTGCTCGTTCGGTGCTCGTTCGTCAGATGTGGACACACCCTTAGTTTATCACTCTTAAACATTCTGTCATTTTGTGGAGTGAATGTTTTGCGTTTTTTAGTTGGAAATCTAGTTTTTAAGATTTATTTTACTACATAATTGTTTTTTGTCCCTAATAAATAAAGTAAATAAATAAACGTGATTTTTACAACCAGCCTGTTCTCAAAATAAACAATTTTTTATTCTAGATATCAGAATACGTCAGAAGTGGTTGCGAGGACGCCACAATCGAGATAGAGCTATACCAGCAGATGGGCAGACGGAATGTTATCATTACAAGGACTTTTACTCTGTCTGATACTACTACATGGTACATTGACCGTAAGACGGTCAAAGAGAAACAAGTGCTGGAGCTTATAGCATCACTTAATATTCAGGTTTGTGGTCATCAGTACCTAATTTGTATAAGTCAAGTGGGCCTTTAATATTTTGGAGTATTATGTTTTTTTTTTTGTGTAAAACTTACTGTCCCACTGATGGGCTAAAAATAAAAATAAATATAGACAACATCAAATACTTTGCTCTACCCAAAGTAAGTAGCTAAAGCACGCGTGTTATGAAATTCAGAGAAAACGAAGGTACACCCAGACCCGAGGCAATGTAGAAAAGTGGTTTTCTACATTGACCCGGGGTCCGGGGATCGAACCCGGGACCTCAGAGCTAGCAACACTTTGAAAGCGGTGTACGCCACTCGACCACGTAGGTCGTCATTGCCTAAACTTTTCCCTCGTTGACTCGTATCTCCCGGAATATTATACACTATACCAGAGATGGCGAACCTTTACGTATCGACGTGCCATTTTTATAAAGAAAAACGTTTCATCAGGTTATAGCGTGCCATCAAATAATTTTGTCTCTATGTTTATTGAAAAAAATATGATAATAATAACGCATCCAATGTTTCCAAGATGTTGTTATTAGCATTTTCACTTGTAGTAACTGTCAACCTTTTCGTTTCAATTATTTGTAATCCTTTCCTTGTTTCATATAGTACATACTTCACTTTTTTTCGTAGTGCATAATGAACTATGCGATTGATATTAATGACGTGCCCAAAATATTGTGTCGCATGCCACTAATGGCAAGCGTTCCATTGGTTCGCCATCCCTGCACTATACCTTATAAAAAATAGAAGTAATTGCATAACAGCCTATAATTGTATGTGTATTTGGATTCAAACAATTTGTATCGAAAACTGCATCATGTATCAACAAATGATAACTAATGTTATTATGGCTAAGCAGGAAGTTAGTTATAGCAACAGTTTTTCTTGAAAGGATGCAGATAAAGTATATTTAATAAAAAATATAGGATTTCCTCCTATTGTTACCAGAGCATTCAGTGTAATTATTAAAAATATAATATTTATAAATGTACCTAATGAGTCAGGTATAACTTGCCTGACTCATTAGTTTAATTAACCTATTAAGGTAGATTGATTTATGACCAAAAAAAAAAAATAACAATTTTAAAAGTGTAAACTCATACTCAAGTTACTCTTAATCATTTTTAAATTTTCTTGTGATAACTTTAAAAAAGGAAAGAACTTTTAATAATGGCAGAACCTATAATTGCGAAAAAAATATATACTTACAACTTACCTGTACTACAAAAAAAAAACCATAGTTTTTTTGCGCGTTCCCATTGTGCTTCTTTGTATTATAATGGTTTTTATGTTTCCTTTTTAGACAGTGTACAAATAAAATATGTATTTACGTTGAAATAAAACTATTTATATGGATTTTTTTGTGGTTTATATTTAAGTTTAGGGTCCCGACGTTTGCAGGTATCATGCTCACGGGCAGACGAGAAAAAAACCATAAAAGTAGTTTTATTTCAATATCTAACATTCGCATAAACCTCAAAAATCAATTTGTACCTATTTACATCTCCCTAACAGGTGGACAATCTCTGCCAGCTCCTCCCACAAGACCGCGTCCAAGACTTCTCTAAGATGAACCCTCAGGAACTGCTCCGGAGTACCCTGAAGGCAGTGGGAGGCCAGGAGAGTGTGACGCAGTTAGACGAGCTGATTGTGAGCCAGTCACAGCAAAGAGGAGTGTCGACTAGGTTACAGAATAATGCTCAGCTTATGTCGGAACAGATACGGTTGAATGAGAGGTAAGAAAATTACTGACATACTAATAATGTCCTGGGACAACTCACACACGGTCTGATCCCAAACTTAGCAGAACTTGTGCTGGTAACCAGTCAACTGATAAACATACTTATATATTTCTAAATACATTCATACTATAGATAAATTACAGGCGGACGCAAAACAAATGATCGTGCTCATCACACAAAGATTTGTCCTGGGTGGGAATCGAACCCGAGACCTCCGGTATAACAGTCAGGTTCACTGACCACTAGACCAACAGTCTTAATTAAACTCCTGATACGCAAATATGTTTTTATGCGATATCTTAGGGGAACGTAAATCAAATTTAAATTCTTTAAGTCCTTGATAGGCTATATACCTCAGGGGTGGTCCCATATATATCATTGTCATCCATTCCATTATATACTTGTGTGATCAATTATACTTTGTAGACCCCAAAATTGTTGGGAAAAGGCTAGGCAAATATAACATACTTAAAAAGGAGTGGCAACAACTTGCTCTAAACAGAAACATAAGAAGAATAGTTCACGCCTTAAAAAAAATATATTTATTTATTTAATACTTTTCGCACACTGTTGCACAAAGGCAGACTTAGTGCCAAAATGCATTCTTTGCAGATCTTAATTGCCAGTCAACCTAAGGGTGATGCAGAAACAAATTGTGGTAGATGCACATGTACAAAATTGAAAAAAGAAGTGTTATGTATACTTAAAACAAATAATTTATACAAATATCAAACATAAAACAAATATATATATAAAAATACAAACAATACTTCTAATAAATAGTAATAATAATATAACAAATCTTATTCAGGTTAAAAGTCCAAATCGACGCAATGAAGCAGCGTCAAGAAATCGAGAAGCAGATAGACGTATGCGAGAAGAAAAAGCTGTGGCTTGAATACCAGCAACTAAGAGAACAGGTGGTAGAATACTCCAATGATAAGAAAGAAGCGGAGAAGATCGTCAAGACCCATACCAGTAAGGTGGAGCCGCTGAAGAGAGTTATAGAGAAGGTTAAGTCTGAGATCAGCGGGCTTGAGCAACAGAAGTTGGCTGCGGTAAGGGTTTTCTTTACTATAGTTCGCGCGTTATCATCTGAGTCGTCAGGTCATAAAAGTCAAAAAAGATAGGAAAGTGTAGCGCGCCGGACCCTAGTTATCGATAAACGGCTACCTGCGCACGTTCTAACGATGAGTCGCTAATTATTTGTACGATTTTGATGGGTCGGTTTCCAATGTACCTAATTGCAGTGAGCTCGAATATTGTTTTTTTTTTAATTTTTGTGGACAAGGTACTATTTACCTATATATACAAGAGCAAAAACGTTACTTATCGATAATATGTGTGTGTGTTTAATTGTTACGCCCTTCACTAAACGGCTTCATAAGACCCATAAGTGCAAGCGAGATAGATATGAGACTCAGATGATAATGCGCGTACTATAATATATATATAATATATCGTAAGGAGTGGCCGATCAGCGTGAGAGTCTTCTTTCGAAAAGGTCATCTTTTCGGAGGAAGACTCTCACTCTCTCTCTCTCTCGTGTGGGTGAAGTAGGGTAGCGAACTAGCGAGCAACAAACAAAGTATTTTAGATCACACAACTGATTTATTATAACGTAGGACAATTTATTATTACAATAAACACAGCGAGTCGTATGACAGTTCCTAGCCTGTTGACCGCACGACAGCCCACAGAGAAGTGTCGCGCCGTTTGATCCCTCCCACTAGACTCCGTCGAAGCGTTGCGGCACAATACTTCCGCCTCGTTTTCAAATCAGCTCCCGTAATCATGACTTCACCGACATACAAAATCTTTCCTAATATGTAACATGTTGTTTGCGAAAGTTGTGGCCAAAGATTTTTGAGTCGACCACAAATTATCCCTAGGTTTTTAACCTCCGACGCAAAAACAGGGGTGTTATAAGTTTGACGTGTTTATCTGTCTGTAGCAACTTTTTTTTTAAAGCTGACTTCATCAGCATTTTGTAAGGTATCTGCAGAAATCAAAAAATTGTTAATTATATCTTAAAAAAATTCGTATATAAAACAAAATTCCACATAAGTCAAGTATTATTGGCATCTTGGATAGAGAAACAAAATTTAACTTATTTCGATGATATTTTACAGAACAGAAAAGTATACGCCTTGAAAGACCAAGCAAACGAATCTCTTAACGCCATCCGAACTCACGAGTTCAAACTGAAAGAGATAGAGGGAGCTTTCCAAGACAAGTTGGAAAGACATCGGAATAGAGAGAGAGAATTGCAAGAGGCTAAAGCTAAACTGGAGAAGTTGGTCATGGATAAGACTAAGTTGGTGGAGAAAGTAGGAGATGGTGAGTAGAGATGCTTATAGACTGTGGCTTTGTCAGTACTTTTTTATTTTCTAGATATTTTTTCATATATTTTTGGCTTTGAAGTTACTTTTTATTAAGTAGTTACATTATAAAAAGTTTGAGATAGCATGTTTTATACACTCTATAGATTAATTAACTTGGTTTGTTTGCTTATTTCACTTTCAAAGTATACAACGCATTTACTGGTAACTTTACTAGAAGGAAAATTTATATGATAAAGATAAATATTTTTAATTATAGGGTTTTTGTTTTATATTTTATTGACTGACTACCATTAAATATTATCTTATGATGACCTTTGACAAAAAAGTCAAGGAATAAAAACCAATAAATATTTTTACAGAACAAGCAGTAAAAATGGAGTTAGCAGAACTACACAAGCCTATTGTAAAAACGAATGCTGCGATCGATAACTTAAAGAAACAAAAGTTAGAAGTGCAATACGACTTGGAAAACAATGTGACCCCACAAATCAGGCAATATCAAAATAGGTAAGATACATAAAAATAAATAAAACTAACACGCGTCATAAAATTCATCGGCATCCTTGTCAATGGCGGGAAACGTGCCCAAAAGGCTGGCAGCATTGCCACGTTGAATGGCTATGCCGATTCTCTGTGCAAGGAACAAACCAGCCCTCTGATCACGAGAAGATACATTATATATTCAAACTTAACTACGCTTTTTTAATATTTATTAATTAATGAAATATACCAAACCGAGATTAATTTTATTTTTATTTTGAAAAAAAAAAGATGGAGTTGCCATGCAGTTGCACTGCTGGGCAAGTGTTCTCTTTCGTCTTCCAAGCCTCTGTATCTTCCGCGACATCTGGCCACTCGCCCCGCATATCTGACAAGATCGTCACACCATCTTCGCCGAGGTTGACCTCGACAGCTATGCCATGTATTTCGTAATATTAATAATAATAATATTATCCTCTGCATTTATGTAATCTTCAGTTAGCTTGCTGATAACAGCATTTTTTTTATTTAAATTAAATGAATTGGTTCCTTAAAGGTTTTTTTTCTAGAAGAAGTTTTCATCTATTTAAATCAAAGGGGTGTTTAGTAAATTCCAAATGAAGAATTCTAAAATCATGCCACATTCACATAAATAAATGTAAAGTATGAAAAATCCTCTTATTTAAAAATCGGTTAAAAAAGTACTAAACTACATAAACTGGAGTTTCTTGCCGGCTCCTCTCCATAGGAAGGACACTTTGGAACCGAGCAACTAGCGTAACGTTTCTTAAGCGCCTTTTTTGGTTTATGAGAAATAAAAAATATTTTGATTTTAAAATAAACATTTAATTATACCACTAATAATATTTTATTCAGGATACGTAAGTTAGAAGACGAAGATGTAAAACGTTTGGAAGTGCTAAGAGCGTACAGCGAGGACTGTTATAAGGCTGTGCTGTGGCTGAGAGAAAACAAAGATATGTTCAAGAATCCTGTGTATGAACCTATGATGCTGGAAGTGAGTAGAACATTGTAATAGAAAATAGAGTTATTGTAAAAATAAAAATGTTACTTGGATGCAAAATCTTATTTAAATAAAATTTAAAGTTTTAAATATCATTTGATGTCTAAACCAATGTACAATTCTTTGTTATTTATTTGTGCATGAGATATATTGTTCACAAAACCCCATAACTTGACAAAGATTTCAGAAGAAAACAGCATTCATTCGAGACAAAAACAGTTTATTAATTATTTATAAATAAATAATACCAGACTATAAACGTCCCACTGCTGGGCACAGGCATTCCCATACAGAGAAGGCACGAGCATTGATCACACTTGTCAGAAGTGTCTTAGAATAATTAAGAAAGTGCATATAATTTTGAAAAAGTCACATTGGTACTTGCCTGGGTTTGAATCTGCAACATCAGACCGATATTATAACAAAATAATTTCCCCACAGATAAAATTCACGGACCCAAAATTCGCTCGCTACTTAGAATCCACAGTGGCGGGCCGCGACTTAGTAGCGTTCACGTTCGAGTCCGCGCGAGACATGAACCTGTTCCGACAGAAGGTCCGCGAGCGAGGCCTCAATAGAGTCAACGCTATCTGTAGTCAGGGAGGGCCGGTGGACAGACCGCATACTAATATACAGCAGTTGAGGTAAGCAGTACTAACTAATACATACATACATATAATCACGCCTCTTTCCCGTAGGGGTAGGCAAAGACCACTTCTTTCCACTTGCTACGATCCTTACACACTTGTTTCGCTTCTTCCTCTTGCATTATTCCCTTCATACATTCTGTTCGGTTTATGGTACTCTTAACCTGGCCTTTTTTCATTTACACTCGCCTTATACACTTTTTTTGTCAATTAATCTTCGTTCATCATCTCGACATAGCCAAACCATCTCAGCTTACCTTTCTTAATTTTTGTCTCATCATCCATCATCTGACATACTTCATCCACCTTACCATCCATCCTTCTTACATTCAACGTAGCGAAGCGGCTCTCCGTGTTTTCATGTAAACTATGTCTAGTTTAAAAAAAATACTTTATTTTAGTGAAAAAATAAAATCGCTCAAAAAAATTTTTTATTTTTTAGTTATCGTTTTTTAGTTTTTTATTTATCGACACCGAGCATCCTCGTAAAATTTTTAAAGTAAATTTTTTAACACCTTATATAATCGACAGTTACCTAGGCTTCTACACGTACCTAGTGGACACGCTGCTCGCGCCGGCCGCTATCGTCCGCTACCTGTGTCGCCAGTACGGCGTGCATCGCGTGCCGATCGGCAACGACCATACTTACAAGAACAGCGACAAAGTGCCCGCCAATATTACCTTCTTCTTTACAGGTTAGTGCGGAAATTGCTTTTAACCGACTTCAAAAAGGAGGAGGTATTCAATTCGACAGTATTATTATTATTATTATTTTTTTTATGTTAGTTACCTCAGAACTTTTGACTGGGTGAACTGATTTTGATGATTCTTTTTTTGTTTGAAAGGAAGCACTATCCAGTAAGGTCCCAATTTAATTTGGTCCAGTTATGACAGTGGGATCCATAAGAAAACCATAAAAGACTTATTTTACAGTCGGTTTTTTTTGTAAGAATTATTACCTAATTCAATTAATAATACCTGCCTTTAAACGTCCCACTGCTGGGCACAGGCCTCTTCCCATATAGAGAAGGCACTAGCATTGATCACCACGCTTGCTCATTTGCGGATTAGTAATTCAATTATTTTTGTTCAATTGTTTTATGTTCATGAAGAATTGAGACTACTAAATTTAATATGGTCTCAAATTCTGTAAAATATATTTTTTGTCTCGTTTTAATGAGAACTTGTATTAGGTGATGAAATAAATAGGGTTCTATTAATGATTCTTTATCACACCATACTTGTGCCAGCAACACAACTTTTATAATTCTCATATTTATTTCGATATCATGTTATTTTTAGAATGTGCTACTGAAAAGTTTTTCTTACTACTATGTAAATATGCAAATTAAATATTTTCATTTTTTGACAACCTAGAAATCTTACAAACATTATTTTGACCAACAGAAAACCACAGGTTCACGGTTCGCGTATCAGCGTACAGTGGGGAAAAATCTAGTTCTACCAACGAAATCCGGCAAGCTAAACTATTGGCGAAATCTGTTGACGCTGAACAAATTAATAATTATATGAAACAGTGAGTATCATTTTATTCAGGGTGTTAAGAAAACCCTGTCCGACCCGAAAGGGTGATATAGGGCTCACAATCACATACTCAAATAAAATATTAAATTTGGAATATTCATGATAGTAATAATAATAATGAAGTTTAAAATTACCATTTTTTAAACAAAAGTGAAACCACCATTTTCGGTGGTATTAGTGGCGGCCTTATGTATGATCATTTGGCAGCACCTGTGACGACGACGACTCTCTCTATTGTCCTTGAGAAAAAAAAAAATAGTTTTTTTTTTCTTTTATTTTTAACATTAATGGAAACAGATATCGATACCTAACAATACCTTAACGGATCGGACAGGGTTTACTTAACACCCTGTTTATTGTTCATTCAAGTTAAACCACACAAAAAAAAAACAGAAATCGTCTGCCCAACTGCTGTACAGTTTGTCGGCAGTGTTAATAATTAGAATTTTAGAATATCATTTCTTTATAACCTGTTATTTAGTATAGTATAGGTTTTTGGTGATTTTCCTTAAAGAACCTATTTGTAATAAATAAATAAAGTACATGGTGTGGTACGGGTAGCCAAAATAAAAGAAAAAATATTTCTGTCTAGTCTATATATTATTATAAACGAAATATAAAGATAATATTTACAACGTTGTTGACATTTGCAATTTTTTTTCTTTCGATTCTAAATGACATGTTTAACCTTTTCCAGACTATCAGTTTTTGAGAGAACTGCCCAAAGCCACAGAGACAAAATGCAGGAAATGGACCAAAAGCTGAGCACTTTGGAAAGTAATTTGAATGAACTAAATATGCGAAGAAAGGCTATCAATGAGGGCGTTGAAAAAGTAAGTCGTTTTAATGGGTAGATGACTAATTTGAATGTCCGTCATTTTAATATAATAATAATAATTTATTTGTATGAAATTCTACATTTTACGTTATGTACATGTGAGGTGTACAGTTAATAGTAAAATTTAGGTTATTTTTATATAGAGTATAAGTAACGTGTACTTATACTCGTTTTGAAAAGTCGTATGACGTCAGAATTTTGTATATTTTGTGCAATAGAATGACGTTACTTCTAAATTTTCATTTACTTTACGCCTTATTGTGAGATAATGTATGATATTTTCATTTTTTTCTATTGTTTTATGTGGTAACGAATATGTCGTTCCAATATATTTTTTATCATTTAACTGACGGACTAAATCTATCAGGTCTTTTTATACCATATTTAACATTGCTAGTTAAATATGGTATAGTTAGTTTAGTTATTAGTCCTATTTTCTCAGTATTCAATACTAACAAAACTTCTAGGTACGGACTATACTAGCTCAAATCCGTCTACAAAAGAAGAAAGTGCAAGACATAGAGACTGAGCCGTCTTTCGACATCCAGCAAGAGAAAGAACGAACGAGAAGTAAGCAGAAGGAGTGTGTGTTGAAACAGACCAGGTTACATAACGAGTTGAAGGAGATTGTAGGGAATCTACATAGGGATATGGTGAAAGGTGATCTTTGGAAGGTGAGTTGAGAACAGAAATATGTATTAAATCTCATAAAACCTCCCTCCGTCCCTAGACCAAGCTGGCCCGAGCCGGCCAAACTAGCAATAAAAATATAAAAACTTAGATCCAGTCATCCCTTGTTGTTTTGCCTTATTAAGATTGCTAGCAACAAACTAAGTCGAGGTCTGAACCCCGCAGGGGGTGGACTTAATTGACGTTGCTGACGTAGATTTTTTCCTATTGCTCTGGCTGGAGGCCTTAATGTCATCGCCAAAAGTCAGGTGAAGCAGTCAAAGCCTGCGCTCAGGCTACTGCAAAGATCTCTACCAAAAAAAACAACTCATAAAACCAGCAAGTGTCATTTTTACAATCAATATAAAACAGTGTATGAAAATACTTTTGTTTAGAATAATTTTGAACCTGTCAATTTTATATACATTGGTTGAAATTGATATTTTTATACATTTGAATTTATTAAGGTATACATAAATTTCATAATAGGTTGATTTATATTTTGTTATGCGCTTCAAAGAGTAGGTATTTGCGAAAAACTTAATATACAGAGTGTTACCGAAAGAGTATATCAATCCAAAAGGGGTAAAGAGTACTCCTGGTATAGAATAAGCTTGCAAAATTTAGGCTCAATATTAGTTAGTTTAATAATTTATAGATATCTAATTTTTCCCACCAATTATTTGACACCCTTTTGAATAGATATCCCCTTTCGGAAACATTCTGTTTATGCATTTATATATGTGGTAAATACCTTTATGTTTGTTTGCAGACAAAACTGGATATCCACAGAAACTCAATAGTGTCACAAGAAACTGAATTAAGAGAGTTGAATAATGAGTTAAGGAATGTACAGGTAAGCTAAGACACAATACTACCCATTTACATAGTAATCATTCTAGATAAATATTTAGAATTATTTATATTTCCCTTATTATAAGTAATTCGAAGCAGATAGAGAAAGGAGAATTACGAGGCATTTGATTAAACAGATATCAAGACGATGATAATCGTTATAAAGTAGCATATCCTATCCTACAGATTTAGCTAACTATGTACCAAATTTTATCATAATCGCCTTAGTGGTTTAGGTATAAAAGCGTAACAAATGAAACTTACTTTCACATCACAAGCTTAGTTTGAATCATAGATAATTATTTTATATTAATAACCGTTCCTTTTTTATAACAGACGACATTAGAAAACATAGACACACTTCTAAAACGCGTCAAATCGAGTGCCAAAGAGAAACTTCTGGAAGCTAAAAAGAGCTGCAATAACAAACTACCTCAAGACCCCGACTTTCCTTACAAGGAGGACTTTGAAGTGATACCTTCAGATGTAAACAGATTGCAGGAGTATTGCTTCGAATTGCAGACGAGAAGGGATTGTATGCAACAGAGTGATGAACAGGTAAATAATATACATATATATTTCACTTTGTTTACCTGGGTAATATTATTCAGGTCAGCAGTGTTCTTATTCTCCTTATTTCAACTCGGAATCATTTTACCTAGGTAAAATTAAAGATTTGAGGGTTTCGCAATTAAAAAAACCCTAGTAGATTCCCATGAAATATATCTCTTAATTCCCCCATTAAATTTTAAAAGATTTAAGATTAATTTAATATGCACCATACTTTAGTTAAGGTATTATTTTCAGTGATAAAACTGTATAATACAAATTCAATTTTGTACTTGATTTTTTGTCTGATGCTCGTACAAGCATATAACAAAAAAAAAATGTATATATTATAATATAAGAGCTATTTTGAAAACTGTTAGTATAATACTTGGCTTTTAATATATCTCTCTTTATGTCGGCGCTATAATTCTATGTGGTCATCATTTTGTATTCTTTCTCAGGTGGTACAAGAATATGAAGAAAGGGAAAGACTTATAGAAAGACTTAAATCTGACGTCAACAGTTCCAGTGATCTAAATAAAGATATCGAAAGGAAGATCTTAAGTATACGGTATGTTATTAAAAAGTTTTATATTTAGAAGTATTCAAATTCAAATATTCTTTATTCAATATAGGCTACACAGTAGCACTTATCGAACGTCAAACACAAAATACAAAAAAATAGACAGCACCCTAAGGGTCGGTTTATATCCGGCGGAAACGCACCGCGCACCATCGGCCGCGCAACGCCAGAACAAACAAACACGCAATGAGACATCCAACCCCCCACACCTGACGCGCTAACGCAACATCAGTTGAGTGTGAAAGGCTGAACGCCCCACCACGCATCCGCCCGCCCCGGCGCCAAGCAACCGACAACACGCAACGCGCCTCCCGCCAGAGATGAACCGACCCTTAATCGCCCACCCTTCACCGCTTCCTAAGTGCTTTAGGAAGCGCGAACTTTTATTTATTGTACACCTGTTTTTTTTTTGTAAAATAACTTTCATGGGCTAATATTAAACAGTACGAAAAGATAAACAGCTTATTCTTTCCACACAAGTAAGATTTATTTGTTGTGTCAAGAATCCTATTACACATAAATAAATGAATCTTTAGAAATACAAGTAAAAAACCGACTTAAAACAAAAGGGATGATGACTAATTTTTATTTTTATGTCCATCTTTTAGATAAGAAAAAAATATTAGACACGTATTTTTTGTTTAGTCCCGTAAACAAAGAATTACGAAGATACAGCGAGTAAAATTCTTGCGTGACGTCACGTTTGAATACAAATTGTACCTAGCCGTGACGTCACAAGCCCCCACTCCTGAACTTAACAGCGGTTTATCTTCGTATTTTGTAATTTATTTGAGAAAAGAAAAAATATGTGTCTATTATATTTTGATTATCTAAATGGCGGACTAAATAAATGTTGACTTTTCATACCTAGTCATCTACCCTATTTATATTGGTCCATCTCTGAGGTAAACCCTATCGACAACACAAATTCAAAACATATTTTTAAATCGATCTTCAATAACCGGAAATTACAAAAAAAATACTGTTCAATTGAGAACCTCCTCCTTTTGCAGTTGGTTAAAAATACATATATTCACAGATCAAAATGGCTGCCACCGTTAGAGAACCTACTTCGAAAGATTGACAAGAGTTTCGGCGATATGTTCGCAAAGTTAGGGTGTGCTGGCGAGATTAAATTGGATAAAGGCAGTGGTGAAGTAAGTGTTTTGTTTTTCATTAATAATATAAGTTTCATTATTTATTTATTTTATTTTCAGCCATTGTCGTCCCACTGCAGGGCAAAGGCCTCCCTTTCTTTCTTCCAATTCTCCCGGTCTTGAGCTATTGTGTTCCATAATGCTGAAAAGGAGTCGAATTCGTCCCGCCATCTCCTTCATAAGTTTCATTAAATATGTATTTTTTTTAACTATAAAATAGGTGTATTATGAAGATGTATGCCTACATTTACCGTTAAATCGTTTTTTTTCATTGGACGTTTTTCCTTCATCGCTAAAAAAGGTGCTTTGTCACCGATGCAGTAAAATTCAGTATGTAAGTAGGTCAAAACTCCAAATGGTATATATAGGTCACGTCACGTAAAAAGAACGCTGGCAGTAAGTGGAGAGGGTAATGTTTGCGCATGAGTATACAATTCGGAAGGCGAAGGTCGTCTGACGAACCAATAGCGCACCGGCAAACATGCGGCTCTTGGTCCCCCGCACTTCATACCACCAAAGAGACCGATAAATCACGTTCTGCGCATCTTGACAGCTAGCGTTCTTTTTACGTGACGCGACCTATATACAGGTGTTACCGAAACGGGATATCTATCCAAAAGGGGTCAAGAATACATCGGGTATAGAGTCAGTTAACAAAATTTTAGCTTTACCTACTTTATGTATTTTTTCGCATCAATTATGTGACATCTAAAATGATAATGAACCTGTCATCCCAACCCAACGGTCAACATCTCAATTCGTCTCTTGTTTAATCTTAACATCGCTGAAGCGGCCTGGTTATGATTTTTGTTATCAACTAATTGATGCAAAAAAAGTAACTCATTTTGAGCTGATATTTTGTAAACTGACTCTATATCTGATGTACTATTCACCCCTTTTGGATTATAACACCCTTTCAGTAACACACTGCACATCAGTATGTCTATCATATGTAAAAATATATAACACGGGGGCATATTTTTCCGCCAACATTATTATTTATCGAAATGTAGAGCTAACTTTTTATTTTAATTTTATTTAACGGAAATCAGCGCTAACATGTATAAATATATCATGGTCTGCTTGCGACTATGGCCGGTGTGTGACTAACTACTGGGCGCACTGAATTTAAATTTAGGTAGTTTTTTCTTATTACATCATATATTACACAACATATATCAACATATCTCGGCCGCTGAGAGAATGCGTTCCTGACACATGTCAGTTGGTCTTGATTTGTATGGGGAAACAAAAAACCGTGTTATATTATTCATTGTAACATTGCATAATGAATAGTTTTGAATGATATTATTCGTTTTAAGGAAAAATAAGTGATAGTAAATTATGTTTCTTAAATTCATTGCCACATTAAAGTTATATTTTCCTGTTGACCACCACATGTCAGGAACGCATTCTTTCAGCGGCCGGACCACAGTTTTACCTTATACTTACTCCACTTATTATTATCGTGCCAACGCAGGTTTTGGATAGATTTTGTCCACTAACTCCACTTTTAATTGCCGTGCCTTTCGAAAACCGGGAAAAACTATTGTTTATTGTCCTGTCAACATAGGTTTTGGGTAAATTTTGTCCACTTATTCCACATATTATTGTCCTGGCACGTTAGGAGGAGTACGACAGGTTCGGCATCAGCATCCTGGTCCGCTTCCGCGCGGCGGAGACGCTGCAGCAGCTGACGCGACACGCGCAGTCGGGCGGGGAGCGCGCGCTCGCCACCGCGCTCTACCTGCTCGCGCTGCAGGCACTCACCACCGTGCCCTTCAGGTTAGATTGCTAAGCATAAAGGACCATCTGAACCCAAACTAGGCTAAGCCTGTGCTAAGGTAACCAGAAAACGCTATTTGGGAAAAGTTATTTGAAATTCAAGCGAGCTTTGACTGCTTCACCGGACTTTATGGGAAGCCTGTACTATGGTAACTAAAGGACTTACTACCGTGCCTTTCAGGTAAGACTAACTGAATAAATAATATCTTGTAAAAACTCACATTGGACCATCTGATCCTATCCATCTGAGCCTGTGCTATGCCATGGTAACTGAAGGACGCTTCAGAGACTTACTACTGTACTTTTTAGGTTGGGCTAACTAAATCTACACTAATTATGTCTTGGGACAACCCACACACCGCCATCTGATTCCAAACTAAGATTACCCTGTGCTATATCCACCAGACGACTGATAAACATACCCAGACTCAGAACAAATGATCATGCTCATCACTCAAAGATTTTTCCTGGGTAGGAATCCAACCCACGGCCTCTGGTTTAGAAGTCAGGGTCATAAACCACTAAACCAACAAGAAACCATATACCGGATTGTTCAATTCCATTTTCGCATAAATTTTTCACTTTACTCACATCAGTTCAACTAAACTGCACTTTTACCACATTACAGATGTAACTTACGTCTAGATAAAAAAAAAATTCACACATTTTTATAAAATTATCCAAATTTAAATTAAATAAATGTTTTCTTTATAGATGTGTGGATGAGATAAACCAGGGCATGGATCCAATAAACGAACGCAAAATGTTCGAGCTGCTTGTCAAAGTTACCACGGAGTGTGACAACGCACAATACTTCTTGTTGACACCTAAGGTAAGACTAATTTTTTTATACATAAGCTATATATGCTTAAATAAGTGTACTTTCATTCCACTAAAGGACAATCAACATTCAATTTAATACAGTTTTTGATAATTATGACTTCTTCGGGCAGTTTAAGACTGCCAAAGTAAGAAGTGTGTTTATCGCGGTAAATAAAAAAATTATAATTAAAAAACACGCCTGCCATGTAAAAAAAAACAAAAACAAGTCAAATATTTGCAGTCGGGATCGGTTACTTGGAACAATTCATTACAGGTCCCCCGACTGCAAATATTTGACTTGTTTTTATTTTTTTTTACATGGCAGGCGTGTTTTTTAATTTTTTTAATTATAATTTTTTTATTTAATACCTTTTAGTAAACAACAAAAAAAACATGACACAACACAAAAAAAATATCGCTCGTAACCCTGTGCAGGCGATTTCGACTCACACTTGACCATTTTTTATTGTCCACATAGCCTATGTCACTCGGGATAACTCAAAGCTTCTAATGATACCACAAACATAGAAATCGGTCAAGCCTTTTAGAAGTTATGGTGGAATAAAGAAACTCACAAACATACATACATACATACATGAACCCTGAAAACATAACACTCCTTTTTGGGCAGTCGTGTAAAAAGTATTGTTGAGTATCTGTCAAACATTGCAAATGCTTTTTGACTTGGGTTTTAGTTTTTTGGTGTATCATTCTTAAGTATACACTTGTAAGAAGTGCCGTATATAGTAAATTCTTTTATAACACAAAGCAATATGCTACAATGTTATATGCATATTTCACTGTAATACTGTATGGAGTATGGTCTGACAATAAAGTTTTATTATTATTATATGATAGCAACGATTTTTTGAGCAACCCGTCACTTTTTGATATAATTACCTTAATAAATCCTCTGTAATAGAAGCAAATGACTGAATAGAGTTTTCCATTATAGTTAATATTTTATTATTATTTTTAAATTATATTTAATTTATTATACCTAATAACATATTTTTATTATTCCAGCTACTATCAAATCTGTCATACAACGAAAAAATAATGATCCACACAATTATGAATGGGCAGAAAATCATGAAATACAACAAATGGAACCTCGATTCATTTATAGAGAGAGCACAAAACTTCAGTATGACGTAACGTCATGGCTATGTAAATATGTAGTTATAGAACTTATTGATAAATAAGTTTATTATAAGACACATTTTGTTTGGTTTTTATTGTTAAAAGTTCTCAGAAGTAGGTCTTTTTTTGTCGCGGCCTGAGCTTTATTTAACTTACAAGTTAAATTGTACCTTTTTTATCTAATCAATAGAGCTGATATTGAAAATACATTTGTAAATTCATTGAAAATGCATCACTTTGACATTATTCTTGGTTTGGTGATTGAGCTAGTAGGTGGCTATTAGCATCCCTAGAGAAACAGCGAAAACCCCACCGACTTCTATATCCAAGGTTGTTTTTTTACATATTGACGTATAACTTAAGAACGTGTAGCCCGTTTTTGATGGTCTTTGATTACTGGTTTTAACCCCGTCGTGTCACCAATAGCAGAATAACTATTAACAGTAGACCAAGCACAAAAAATATACTGGAACTACTTACACAACTGAAATTGCAGGGCACGGTTAATTTTGTTTTAATAGTGTTGAGTAATTTTTAGTTTTTGTCCATCTTTTCGATAATATAAAAATATTAGACACGTTTATTTTCGTTTGTCCCGTAAACAAAAAATTATGAAGATAAAGTGATTACAAATCTTGCGGGACGTCACGTCTAAGCAAAAATTGTACCAACCCGTGACGTCACAAGCTCCCACTTCTGAACTTTAAAGCAGTTTATCTTCGTATTTTGTAATTGATTTGATTAAAGAAAAAATACGTGTCTATTAAATTTTGATAATCTAAATGGTGGGCTAAATTGATTTTAACTTTTCATACCCAGTCATCTACACTATTATATTTTGAACAAAAGCTAGTTACTTGAAAAAAGCTCATGCAATGTATAATGTCAATTACCCAAGTAAGTCCGCCTAGAAACGGGGTAATTTATAATTAGGGATCCCCATTTAAAATATTTAAGGCTTTTCTTACACTTAAAAAAATATTACGCCCAGTGAATGAGCAGATTTCATTATTCAAGGGGACAAATTATGTAATATTAATGTTACGAATAATTCGGTTAATTGTAATTCCACCGGTATGTGAGTACAAATTAGATTTTAAAAATAAACGACATAAATGTCAAAATAAAAATGTAAATAAAACGTCATGGACTGTTTTAAGCTGAAAACAGATGTAGTACTTTTTGCCACCGGGTTATTATTGACATCGGCAAACATCTTGAGCAAATCATAGTCAAGTTAGAAGAAAGCACTAAAAAGGATTTTTTGATTATGTGAAGGAATTAGGTTCCAAAAGATTTTGGTGGCGCTCATTGAATTTCATAACTTTTGTATCTGTAATTGTGAATCTCTTGTAGTGTACCAGAAATAATATTTTGTCTATCTAATTAATTAAATGTATGTGTGATGAGCACGATTATTTGTTGTGTCTGGGTGTAATTTATCTATAATATGTATGTATTTAGAAATATATAAGTATGTTTATCAGTTGTCTGGTTACCATAACACAAGCTCTGCTTAGCTTGAGATCAGATAACCGTGTGTGAGATGTCCCGGAATATTATTATTACTTATTAGTTGATATGGTCTAAATCAATATGTGCGTGATATTTTCTTAACTACAGTGAATTGGGATTGTCTTGAAAACGACGAAAACTTATTTTTATTATGCTTTTTAAGGTAAGAAGTAGCAATTTCAAGGATGGTGGTCCCATTTGAGTTAGAAATGAAATTTCATATTTGATATTTTATGCACTTTAAAATCATTTTGTTTTAAACATTTACGTAGGTACCAGCCGGTACCCGCGGCTCCGTCCGAGTTGGTGTCGGGTAACGCAAAAAATGTAGTATGTGTCCTTTCTTAGGATCCAAGCTTACCACATATTAAGTTTTATCTAAATTCGTTCAGCGGTTTAGCCGTAATCTCGTGACAGACAGAAAGAGTTACTTTGACATTTATAATATCAATGTATGTAGTGTATGGATTGTTCAAGATGGTTGTCGTTGTTTATACACATTGATGTTCTTTCCAATTGTTTATTTTCTTGGTTTTTCACAATCTAAGGAGATATAACTTAATATGTATTTGATGAAAAGTAGATTTTAACACCTGTTCTTATCCCATGGGGATATGTGATAATATGTTTTTTATTTAGAAGATAATTCTTTGTGTTAAGCATAAACTTAATAAAACTGTAATTTTAATATTTTTTTGTCGTAACTTTAAGTAGTGTTACTAGCTATGTATACCTACATAGTTTTCACAAATTTAAAAAGTATTATTGATTTTACGTAGTAATAAATCCGTGTAATAATTATGTTTTTATTGTGTTTTCATTTATAATATAATAATAATAATAATTTATGGTAATTCGTACAATAAATATCTTTTTTTATAATTTGTGTTTTATTTAAGCACCTTGTGTTAGAATCATTTACAATACAAAATAATCACAACCTTAAAATAACTATACTGTAATTAATGCAAGTAAAATACTGTTTAAAAATATGTTAGTTTATTTTCAATAAAAAATGGCTTGTATGTCTAATACGTTAGTTTTAAATCGTAAACTAAACCTCGTAATCTGCTAATCTTATTGATGCACAGATACAGGGTGTTAAGAAAAAACTGTCCGATCCGTTAAGGCAGTGTTTCCCAACCTTTTTCACCCCTAGGTAATCATGCACAGTTTTTACGGACCCCCTTAATAACAAAAACAGCAAAAAAAAATCGGATTAGGTTTTTACTTTAGTTATTTTAGATACAAAATAGGTACTTATAAGTGTTAATTATGAAAAATATGATAAAAAAAATTAATGTGAAGGTTGGTGTTGTTTTTTTGCAACTATATCAGTGAGATTCGGGTTGATGTTGCTACTAAGTTGTAATCTCAAATCAGATTAGCATTTATGTATGGTCCAGAAATCACACCGCGGACCCCCATGCATATACGCGCGGACCCCCGTGTGTTTGTGAACCCTATATCACTTTTTCGGGTCGGACGGGATTTTCTTAACACCCTGTAGAACTATCACAATTTTATTTGTATTGGTTTTTAAATTACGAGATTTAGCTACAAGGAATGCATAAAGCTTACAATTGTCATTAAATATTATTCTGTCATTATATAAGCTAAGAAATTAAAAGCTCAAAACTCTTAAATACAGTAATACAACATTTTTGCAAAAAATCCTTTTTGAGTTAAATACGTTTTGTAAATCTTTTAACATTTGTGTAGAGTATTTTTAACAACAGATGGCACTGAACAGTTTTCATATAAGCAATTTGAATATAAGCTAATCAATAATACCAAAAACAAATTTGTATACAGAATTGTTTATGAATGTTAAAAGTTGCCAACCTTAATATGCTTTAAGGCAAGTCTCTTGTGGGTACTCCAAAGCCGTCCAGGTTTCGGAACAAACACTGGATGTCTCACTGGGAACACCTGGGTTGGATAGTAATAGGCCTATAATCTATCGATTTAGGTAGCTTACTTTAACAAATTATATGAACATGTCTTTTAAACCAAAATTCTATCTAAAGAAGCAACAGTATTTGTAGTTCAGTACCTAAACCGACAGAATATAGTTTGAATGAGACAAAATAAGAAACATTATTAGACCATTTGTAATTAAGTGAAAAAAAATACATAATGTCGCCTTCTGTTTTGGACAGATTGAAAACCTTGAATTATCTATATGAATATTAGATTCCATCACAAACAGATTATTAAAAGACTCTTCTGTCTAGTTAATACTATTAACTAACGGGAAGTTAAAAATAAGCGTTTTTGAAAACGTTAATTAAAATGCTTGAAAGTTGCTCCACAATATATAGAACGGTCAAAATAACTTGGCGCGTCTAAAAAGAGATAAAATGTAGTTTTCGCGAGATGCAATATACATGCGCAGAGTGTGAGACAGGGACGGCGATATATTGTAGCTTATTCCAGATATGCCAAGTTACGTCAGCCGTACTGTACAAAAATATAAAAACACTGCAGCAAGCAATGAATCTCAAATACCAACAATTTCAATATCAATCAGTATTCCAACTGCACACCTTTCCCCGTCCATTGCTCCTCTAGCTTGACGTCACACTCGAGGTCCCTCAGCGCCGACTTGATATCGAAACCGAAGTCCGCAGCGAACTTATCATAAGCACTGTTGAGTAGAGACTCGATGCCTAACTCGTGGAATTTCACGTTTTGCTCCCGACATCTAGCTACCATGTTGCGTATTGCCCAGCATGCGTTTTTCTATAGCAAAAAAATGAATTTTATTTATAAATGAAAGCCTCGAAAAAGTGTATAGTAGTATCCTGTATCTGTGTATCATAAAAGGTACCAATAGCATTTTGCATTCCTTCAATGTACGTATTTTTTATATAAAATAAATACTGACTTGTCTAAAAGCTACAAAAAATCTATGTTATGGATATATGATATGACAAAAAAGTTTAAAAAGTATCTACAACCGTGTAACTTTTCTTTTAGGCTATAATAAAATATTTATATCTCTAACCAAAATTATGCAATAAGTTTTTAATCTCTAAATACTTAATCATCATCTGCCTAGCTTTTTGCCCATACTATTTTGGGGTGGGCTTCCAGTCTCACCGGATTCAGCTGAATACCGTATGTTTAACGGAGCGACTGCCTATCTGACCTCCATAACCCATTTTACTCGGGGTGACACAGTATCCCATGATAAGACTGGTTGTCAGAATTGACTTAACGACTGCCAAAGATCAACGTATGACAGTCGGGACCACTGGCTAATAAAGTGATTGCCGAAGCACGGATGCATGTCTACATATATGTTTTGATATAGTTACCTGCACGCTAGCGTCATCGGGATGCACCTTCATGCACTCGACGATAGCTTCGGGCGCGCCGGTGTCTATGAACTGCAAGCCGTGGGATGGCTCGCGGAGACTCAACGCTGCTATGGACTTGAGGGTAAGTGCTGTGGCTATGGCATTGTTCTACAATTGAAAATTAAATTGTTTGATGATTCGATTGTTTGATTGACTACAGCGAAAAATATCTAGAAACACCTATAATTAAGAAAATACACCAAAATATGGAAAATAGTCGCCTTTACAATTAATATTACTGTAGTTGGGTATAATGTTAGGATTCTGGCAATACCACATACCTACAGAAAAACCGCTTTTACGGTTTTGTAGGGCCCAGTGTTGTAAGCGTATTGCGGACAACATCACATGCATTGCTCTGTACCCAAAGTAAGTTGCTGAAGCACTTGTGTTATGGAATTCAGAAACAACGAAGGTACCATAAACACCCAGACCCGGGACAATGTAGAAAAGTTGGTTTCTACATTGACCCGTCCGGGGATCGAACCCGGGACCTCAGAGCTAGCGACACCTTGAAACCGGTGCGTACGCCACTCGACCACGGAGGTCGTCTATTTAATTTAAATAAAGTCAAATCTGTTCAAACATTTAGAAGTTATGCTGGTATAAAGAAACTCACATAATACTCAGATACATAAGCCCTGGAAGCATAACATAATTTTTTTAGGTAGCCAATAGTAATAGCTTTGGTACATTTCTGATTTTGTGTAATATTTTAATATAAATAAGCAAGATGCTCTGCTAAGTGGTGATTTATTGTTTATCATTATTTAAGAAGAGATTTGATAAACAGCTGTGTTTAAACTTACCGAATGCCTACTTAAGATGGATACAACTATAGGTATGATCCCACTCTTAACTAGATCCCTTTTCACCTCGTCATGTCCCGCCAGAGCTGTAATCCTGTAAACAACAAATACTTTTATGTATATGTATTCATAATCTATTTATTTTTTAAATGCAATGCGTAGACAGGTTCATTGATGTTAAAAATACACACATAAAATAATATCTAATACTGGCTGTTCTATCGCAAGACAAATTCTTCTCACAACAAGAAGTAATTCATGTGGGTTGGTGATTTTAAACGGTGAAGTACCAGTTGATTTCACAGTAAGTCTATGACGTCTTAAAATTAAAAGTTACTAACCAATGAGGTGCATAATTTCTACAAAAAAAAACGACCTGAGATCGATCCTAAAACTTTGTGAATACAAATCCGCTCATTTAAACACTATGTTATCACGTTCAATATAAACGGCGTGTATTGGTTATAATCGGGTCATCACTATAGCAATCAAGTAACTATGGCAACAATAATGTTTTCTAAATCAATACTGTTTAATCGTATCAGAAATTCATTGCATGGAAGTAACATTTAGAGATAGTCAGCATATACAATAATTACTCAAGAAACGTAAGTTAAACTGGTTTTAAGAAAAAAAGCAAACTGTTCTGATAATATCCAACAACATAACGAAAGAAAATCATCAAAAAATGACGTCAGCGCAAAAAGGCGATTTCCTCTCATTCGGCGAAAAGAACGCTCTATCAACAATAAAAACATGGCACGAACATAATGAGAGAATACTAAAAGGAGATATAATTAGAACTACTGACCACAACACCGCTATTACGAAGAACAGCATTGTGAAAGTCAATGAGACTTCGTGTGAAGATTTCAGTGATAGTACTGATCAATTAAAACATAGGGCCAGACATATTAACTACTGGAAGGCTGAACTAGAAAGGTATTTGAACTAGCGTCTTAATTAAAAGTGAATTTAGAATAAATTATAAAAGATACTAACTGGAGTCTGAGACCGCCAATCCGCAAATAGCAAGCGTGGTGATCAAGCCCTCTCTATATGGGAAAAGGCCTGTGCCCAGCAGTGGGACATTTATAGGCCAGATTATTTATTTTTATTTTATTGAAATTAAACTAATTTTCTGTCAATGTATAAACATTTCGTAAACCTCAGAAGGCACTTAATATTATAGCAAATCATTACTAGTTTTATTATATTTACCCAATTGCCCAAAAAGGGTCATGTATTATGTTTTTTTTTACCTCAATTGCCTTGTAGATTTAAATGTGCATACTACTTGTTACAAATAAACTTATCCCTATCTAAAGGGCAATCCGAGACATGGACGCCGAAATCAACATTTTGGAAGCCCAGAGACAACAATTAAAAAACGCCATGGATACTCTAAAAATCCCTGAGTATATAAACGACGAATGTTTGGACATGAGAAGGAATAGGATGCAATCAGATTTAATATACGATGACCCACAGGAAGATCTATTTACAGAGTCGGCGTTAATCGAAAACGTTAAGAAACTTCATAGGGAGATGTTAAGAGATATTGA
This sequence comes from Autographa pulchrina, assembly GCA_905475315.1. Taxonomy (NCBI): domain Eukaryota; kingdom Metazoa; phylum Arthropoda; class Insecta; order Lepidoptera; family Noctuidae; genus Autographa; species Autographa pulchrina. The sequence goes on along the minus strand of FR997786.1, from coordinate 1,713,810 downwards.
GTATCAGTTGGATATGAATGTGGCGGCTAAAACTTGGTTGGAAAGGGACTGGAGTGACAAGTTTATAGCATTTAAATATGAGAGCGAAAATGCTTATTTGGAGACGAAAGCCGTTAATGTTAAGGATTCTGCGGGTGCTACTAGGCTTTCTGAAGGTTAGTTACGGTTAAAAGTTACTTTAATTGTTATATTGACAACTTATTTACGATTTCCACAGTGGAATAGTTTGGACTCTAAAAAGGAAAGAACATACCCGTGATTTTGCGAAACTTTAAAGATTGTGTCACGCATTCTGAATATAAGCTAGAACATTGTAGTCAAAAGAACATAATACTGAAATCGTCCCTTGTCTTCTGAGTAAAACCTTGTTTTACATTTCCAGGTCAATCCAACGTGCCATCATGGGAACAGTTCACAATAAACGCACTCAACGAATTTAAAATCTCAATTGACAAGTCCAAAGCTCTACGGGCTAAAGTTGACGCAATTCTGATCAACACAGCAAGAGATTTAAGGTCCCAAGATATCAAAGTCAACAAGTCTTTAAGCGAAAGGATCGCTAGAACTGAACAAGTTAAAACTGAGTTGGAAAACCAGTTAAGATTGACGCTAGCAAAGATTGTTGAAACAGAGAACATTCTCGAAACTTTACATGAAGAAATGTTGAAGGTTTCTCAAAGGATACAGGTGGCTCAAACAAGGTTAAATACTAAGAACTGTAGACCGAACGTCGAGAATTGTAGGGAAGGATCTCTTGTCGCTTTGATAGAAGAAGTAAGAGATCTGAATGATAGTATGAGTTTGTTGCAAAAGAGATCTTTGGAGACAGAGAAATTGAGGGCAGAACTGATACATGAGAGATCGTTGTTGGAGAATGAGATTATTGTAAAGAAGAAGACACTGTTTCTTGATAACGAAAGATGTTTGTTTTTAAGGTCGCATTATCAGTCGGCGGAGAAAATGTGCGGATACTAGAAAGCTAGATTGAAGTAGTTTTGCTTTTAGGGCTGCGTAGATAAAGTTCAGTTTTCATTGAACTGTGGTTTCGCAAATTAGACTTATTAAAGTGCAAGGTACATTTTGTTCCGAGTACATAGAAGTTAATAAATTTCCAAGTATCCTTTTATGAAATCCATTTACAATGTCTTGTCGCATGTTGTACTATTGTACTAGCACGTGTGTTTTTTGTATGTAGTTACACCTTTTTAACTATTAAGTTTACTGAGTGGAACAATAATGTTTTTACTGAAGAGATCGCTCTTATTATTGCCCCTGTCTTCCTGAGAACTATAACAAGACGATTAAATAAAAGTAATTATGTAATACGGTTTGTAGAATGGTGTCCCTTCTAAAAACCTAACTGTACCATATCTTTTTAAATTCTTTAATATTTACTCAATAACTCAGATATAACCCTGTAATGACAGAACGCCGTAAAATACAGGATAAAAAATCAGGTTAGTTAGGCAGTAGCTACATCCAAAATACGTAGGAAACTGGTGATATTGAAAAGACCCTAAGACAGCTTGGAAAAAGAGCAGATATATGAATGGTAGGTGAGGGAAACTAACTTGTCAGTTTTCAGCTCCGTATAAAACACTGCTACACCCGGTGAAACTGGAAGACCTAACACAGTTTAGGTAGGAACTCGTCAGAATATTAATATAACGTGTATTACAAGCACACTCACAGCTTATCCGCCTGCTGCACGACACCCACACTGTCGTAGTTGTCGGCCAGCACCGAGAACAACACGCCCACGCCGCAATCCGCCACCATCTTGCAGAGCTCGTGTCTCACTAGCAGGCTCGCTATAGTCAGCATTAGTTCTGATACTAATGGCGGTTTCGTGTTTTCTGCGCAAAACATGTTGATCGAATAGAAATTTATTTATAAACAATTAATTGATTATAAATGATTGTAATACATTAATTTAATAATTAAATATTTGATATACAATTTTTCGTATCAATTATACCAGCGAAAATCAAGTCAAAATCAAAGCGGTGCCACCAAAAATCATAACCGAACCAGATTAAATTCAAAATTATTTTATTCATTATAGGCTACACGAAAAATTGGATATCAATTATTAAACTAAATTTCGAGCTGAAAATTTGTTAACTGAATCTAGACCAGACGTACTCTTCATCCCTTTAAGATAGATATACCCTTTCGGTAACACCCTGTATACAGAATTCTGTTAATCTCATGTTATTATTGTCGACTTCTGTCATCGTGGGAATGTCGCTACCTCTGATGACAAAACCCAAAAGGGTCAATGTAGAAAATCACCTTTATACATTACATTACTAGCTGTACCCGGCATGCGATGCAATTAATTTTTTTCTACCTAGCACCTGCCTACTACCTACCTACTACCACTTAGGGGTATGAAAAATAGATAGTAGCCGATTCTCAGACCTACTGAATATGCATAATAAAATTTCATAAAAATCGGTCAAGCCGTTTCGGAGGAGTATGGTAACTAACATTTGAATGAGAATTTTATATATAAGAAGATTTATTTCTGATTCCTTAATACAAATGTTTTAGCTACTTACTTTGGGTTCAGAGCAATTATTTACCTCATCATTTGTCAACAATTCTTATACCTATTGCACCCTAAGAAAAAGGCCGAGAAAAGGTCGTACGACCCGTCACTTTGAATATTATTATAATTTTTTCATGTTAGCTCAATATCACTACACTAAAATTAATTACTTTAATAAACGAAGTGTTTGTACCTATATGTAGAAATTATTATTTCTCATCAGTCTGCCACCCTTTAAAAGCAACTCGACCCCGCTTGAGAAACAATGGTCCACTTTAATTAATTATTAACATAATACATAATCATAATGTCTACTGACCTTTTAATAAGTTAGTTAATGGTACCAACATCTGGGCCCCCAATTCCTTCGCGTGGTCGTGAGCTTTCCCGAACTCTACTCTGACGTCATCGTCCAATGTCAGTTTACGAATAACTTGAAGACATTCGCTTAAGAGCTAAAAAAAAAAGATTATTATGATATAGGGTCGCTTCAAATGTGACGAAAAATATATGCGTCACGTATTATCGGTCCCGTAACACCAGAAGGTAAAACATACAAGTACATAATAAAGCATTCAAGCTTTCAAACTTAACTGATGATGCGTTACGCGACCGATAATACGAGAGGCATTTTGCGATCGATAATAAGAGACGCATTTTCCGTTAGATATGAACCGACCCTTAGAATACTAGTTTAGATACATGTGAACACATAATTTGAATGCAATAAAAATCCGTTCGTACGACACGACGTAAATCCGAAAATTGCGTCGCCTTGTGTACGAACGGACAAGAACGGCAAGGGAGATCCCGTGGTTGGCTTAATAAAAATAACTACCATATGCCACATGGGATTTTTAATAAGATGACATGATTTTTGTGGGTGTTAATATAAATACTGTATACAATTATATTTAGGTACTTCTCATTTCCATAACTTTTTGACTTTTATTAGGGAGGTTTTTGCATGTTTAGGGCCTGTTTTACTCAAGTCAAATCAATCTATCCATACTTAAGAGTCATTTATATTTGCCAGCTTATGACAAAGTAAATTTAAGGTAACATAGTTTTCATGCCTAAAATTACTCTACTTACTTTCTCATTACCAGCAACTTTGAGCAATAGATTTAAGTTTTCACCAATATTCTTCGAGAATAGTTTCTGTCGGTTCATCTCATGTTTTATACAGCATGTTGTGGTCCATTTTAATGTTGCTATTATTATATCTTCATTTTCTATGTTGTCTAAAAGACTGAAAATAATAATTGTATTTAATAACAGAAAAAACATTTCGAAATAATTTAATGTGTTTTATTAATTTAACTAGATTTGTACAGATAAAAAAAACCTAGGAAAACCGATATTATGAGACTTTTTCTTCTTTTATGCTTGTGGTTTTCTTCAAATCTAACTAGCCCAAAGTATAGCCAGATTGTGTGTACTAATAATAATAGTTATATCAAGCGAAATCATATCAAGGAAAAATTCAGGTGCGAAAAGGGCAAAAAGAAGAAAAAAGCATAAACAAAATGTAGTACCATCTTAACTTACTTTTTAATCAAATCCACACCTTTAGCATCCAGTAAATCAGGCTGCATTTCCATTAAAGCCGCCATACTATTCAGCACAGTAATTATAAGCCTAGTATCTCTATCACTGAGCTCTTCATATATCTTGCTATGTTTAGAATGAAGGAGGTCCAATAGTAAGGTGTAAGCACCCTCCTTGCCTGCTCTCACTCTGTGAGCGATGTCTTTGCTGCATTCAGACTGAAAAAAAAAAATTATGGTATCCATGGTTTTTAGTCGAGTCCAATGATGAGAAAGAAATAAAAGTACAATAAAAATATATGGGGGTTTATTAGGGTGAAAACATTTTTTAAATAGAGATTAAAATTACTCATTTTTGGATCAGAATTATTGTTGGTACTTTTTTACAGAAGACTATTACTTTTTCTATATTATTTTTTTTTAACATTTCGTCACTTATTTGTACTATTTTTTTTTACTTAAAATTAAGTAATTAGGTTAGGGTTACAAAAAAATATTTACCAACCAGAACTAAGTTACAAAGAAAATAAAATTATCCTCACTTTCAAAACCTCCAATTCTTGTAATAATTCATCCTCATTATATTTTCCATTAGCTATCATTTCCTTAAGCTTTGTGACAGTCTCTGACACTAAATGATTGTCACCAGAACCAAGAGATAAGTCCTTTATGATATTAGCGAGATCTACACCCTGAAATAATAAGAAATTGTTAAAAACACTAGTTTACAAGTTTAGGGCTTACAATTAATAAACACTCTGTCAACATTGATTTAATTAGCCCAGCAGCAAAAGCTCCGCCCCTAAGATGACCCACTGACCCAAGATAGTTTACCTAACCCACACTAATGAAAAGGATTTTTTTTTGTTTTATGTCTTTAGAATTTTATGGCATTGAACATTTTAGCACACAAAAGCAGTTGTAGCAATCTTCATATGATTAAATAAAAGTTTATGCAGCCATTATCTGATTGTGGTCATATTTCCAAGAATATTGATGAACTATGTACTAAGTAATGTAAAGTGCAAGATAGATTAGATCACCAGGTTGATGATATCCTTCACAGTTGGAATAATTAATGTAAATCATGACTAACGCGATTTAAATAGACGCTGACAAAATTATAACCAACTATTGAAGGATAAAGAAAATTTTAAATTGGCTTTTTTTCCGCTTAAACACATAGCAAACTAACTTTTTTTTAAGCAGAAATTTAACTTACCTGTGCCTCAAATTGGGCAATAGCTTCTTTTATTGCTTCCTCCGGAGTCATATCAAACTCATCAATGTTTTCCTTTACGACTTCATCATAGGTCTCCTGAGTTATTACGCGAACCATGTTTATATTCTTCTTTACAGTTTTAATTCAGTAGTTTAGCAAATAAAGAAATACTTTAAAAGAAAATTTTGATTTTATTCACATCAGGCAATTTTTTTACCGAACGATGTCAATCAACTGGCTGAATAGAACTGCGGTATTGCTTGCTTGTCAAACGAAAGTCAAAACAAATGAACTGTCAAAAAAAGCTGTTCAGAAACAAAGACAAAAACTTTTATCATAATACGTAAATGACCTGTTTGTAACATTTTATATGTTAAAGCGAAAATAGAGTATAGTAGAATTTGAGTATATTCAAACAGTTTTTTTTTACAATCAAAGTAAAAAAAAACTGTTTGAACTGACCAAATGGACACTGACTTTTTCTTTGATTGTACTGTAATTTCCGAACGAGGTTTTATGGAAGAAAGAGACAGATGGCCAATTCTAGGAAGATAGGTGAAAAGGGCGATATTTTGACAGAAAACAGCTTGTATCATGCTGCAATCGAAAACCTTGTTAAACACTTCCAGTACTTCCACTACTTAACATTTCATAAATTTTAACTTGTAAGCTATGTGATTATTCTGTATTACTTAGCAACATATAAAATGATCAAATTGTAATTAATATTTTTTTAACAAAAAGACTTATTTTTTACTGACGAGATAGTATACAAAGAATAAATTAGCACAGATTTTTTCTTACAAGGTGTTATATTTTGATTGTCAGTTAGAGTGACGCATACTCCCGTAAAAGAACTGAATCGAAATACTAATTATTTCACCTTTTTACGCGTAATTAGTGAATAATCGTGGGACAGCGTTATTAAGTAAGCATTTAATAGGATAATTGAATATCAAACATGAGTTTTCTGGGGAAACTCTTTGGTGGAAAGAAGGAGGAAAAAGGGCCATCTACACATGAAGCAATACAAAAGTTACGTGAGACAGAAGAGTTATTGCTTAAAAAACAAGACTTTCTAGAGAAGAAAATCGATTTAGAAATTCAAACAGCTAGGAAAAATGGCACAAAGAACAAGCGAGGTAAGTTTATCGCAGTAATTTACTCATTTGTGTAGAATAAACGTCATACCTTTTACGAGTGTAATTTTTATCCTTTGTTGATATGTAGGTACATGACCTTGTTTATTAATTGATTGTTAGATATTTGGATGCTCAATCAAGCACATATTAGATTATACTCTGCACCTGAGACATAGTTTTTAAACTGTCTGTATATTAAACACAGAATTTGGATTCAGTAGTAATAACCCACTCAACCAAGTGTTTTACGTGGGCTTTAGATAATAATAGTATTTACTCACATTTTTATTTTGTTCACAACAACTGTAAAAGTTATTAGTTTAAAACATGCAAAGTTCACTTACTATTTTTGATTCTGAATACAAAAATGTTGGTTGTGACTACTTTAGTTTCTTATTAAAATATATAAAAATGGTATCATCAAAACTTTTCACTTATAATGGACAGCATGTTCTTACTTTGTATATATTATTGCTAATCATATACTTGAAATGAGTTATATTTTAAGATTTATTTACTATGATACTATCTCATCTACAATTATATGATTACAGTGACTCATGAACTAGTAATATGTGATAACATGTATAAACAATGGACAGCCAATTTCAATAAAACGTGTGTAGGTAGCTTTCCCTATTAGGGATAGAATTATGCCCCATATAATTTACGTCAATTTCCAACCTCTAGTCCGGTACACAATCTTTGGATATGATATTGAAATTCGGTGCTAGTCTATCTATACTAATAAAACACACTATATGAATAAGAACCGGGTTTTCCAACACCAGATTATTTTTATTAGATGATAAATTTGATGTCTGACAGATTTTGTATTGGAGAACTGTCAAAAATTCAAAGTTAAATTATCTGGCATTGGAAAAACCGGCCCCTGGGTGCTTTTTAACCTTTTGAACGCCACGGTCGTGTATAGACGACAAGAAAACGAAATTTTTTAAGTACAAAATAAATATACAAGTATATTATTTATTTTGTATTTAAAAAATTTCGTTTTCTTGTCGTCTATACCTGACCGTTGTGTGTTTTGGGTACGTTTTCTTTTGTCGTCTATACACGACTGTGGCGTTCAAAAGGTTAATCATAAACAATCTTGAAATATTTGGGTTTTTGTGTATGGCTTGCTTACTCATATTTCTTAATTACCTGACTCATTTAGGAACCTTAAAGGATCCTTAATAATGAGCTTTCACTTTGAAATTAGTAAATATAAAGAAATTTATTTGACTCATGAATATTGTCGAAAAAATGTTTTTTTATAATTCTGCATTTAAAAATGTGTAAAAATTTTAATAAATGAATTTTGGAAGGATATACTGTAATATCAATTTTGTTCATATTTAGGATTCAAGACTAAATTAATGTCTTTACATAAAAGTGTAGATGTAAATCTATCTGGTTTACTGAGCTAAGTATTGATATTCTACACCTCAATCAAGGTTCTTTGTATGTACTGGTCAACTTTATTATAGGTATATAAATTTTAAATTTAATTAATAAATCATAATTTTTCTTTGTAACATTAAATGTAAAAACAAATATATATTTGTCATTATATTGCACAAAACTACTTAAATTCAAAATAATTTTAAATTGCAATGCACTGATCAAAGTCTTCTTTTATCGAATTTATAGAGTTTTCTATTTATGGACATGATGTCATGCACCTTACATTAGTGACCATAGCAGATGGAATAGCCATTGTTCTATACTTCTATTTAAGTTTAAGTAATAACTGAAATTGTTCTATGTTCCTATAGAAACAATACTCTACCGGTTATACAGCCTTAACCATACCTTTAGAAACCCATGCTTCAAGTCAGAATAGTACCTTCAACACCTTTTTAGGTTTATTAGTTTAATAACAAAAAAAACAGACTTCAAAATAAGTCTTATATGGTTTTCTTATGGATCCCACTGTCAAAAGTGGACCCAATTAAAATGGGACCACGGGAAGCACCAGCTTTCAAATAAAAAACGAATCATCAAAATCGGTTCACTCAATCGAAAGTTCCGAGGGGACAAAAATAAAAAAATCGGTTGAATTGAGTACCTCCTCCTTTTTTGAAGTCGGTTAAAAGCTTATTGATTTCTTCAACCTATAATATTATTATCCTGTTGTATCTTGTCCACAGCTGCGATCGCGGCCCTAAAACGCAAGAAGCGCTACGAGAAGCAGCTCACCCAGATCGATGGCACGCTCACACAGATCGAGGCCCAGAGGGAGGCGCTGGAAGGGGCCAACACCAACGCTCAAGTGCTGAACACTATGCGCGAAGCGGCTAACGCGATGAAACTTGCGCATAAGGATATGTATGTATTAAGCTTTATTTCTCCAATTTTTTTTAGATAATTTCTGTATTACGTATTACTTAACAGTTCTTAACTGTGAAAATCTAAAATACATAGAGAAGTGTATTTTTTTTAATCTAACTTTGATTGACAAATGGCTTTGTCTTAATGTTATTGTTAAAGTAAGTTATAGATGCATTAGCATCATTATTAATTCTTATAATTTTTGCTATCTCGACAATTTTTCAAACCACAACAAAGTCTCACTATAAAACGTGTTTGCTAAACTTGAAATTCAAATTCAAATTGTTTATTTGTAAATAGGACCATACAATCACTTTCACACGTCTTCTTAATCTAGATGAGGTCGACATTTCCTAACTGACTACCCTGAGAAGAAATGTCGAAACAAACTCGGGGGTCACAGTCTCTTTTAGTCCTGACAATACAAAAATTGAATAAATATTGTTTAATCAATTTATCTTTCATCATAAATCATTACTTTCCCCACTTGAGGGGTTCTGATTTTAAGTAATATAATAAAGACGACAAAATAAATAGTACCAAAAACACCACAAATCGTTTCTTGTGAAGTGATGAAATGCTTCACTGACTCAGCTATTGCCTTTTAAAACTCAATCCTAAAACATCCCACATAAAGTCTATTTTCCATTCCACAGCGACGTAGACAAGGTCCACGATATAATGGACGACATAGCTGAGCAGCACGACATCTCGCGGGAGATCACGGATGCGATCAGCAACAACGTGGCCTTCCCCAACGATATCGATGAAGATGAGCTCGAAAGAGAACTTGAAGAACTCGAACAGGTAAACATTTGTCTTATTGTCTACGTGATAAGGCTCTTTATTCAATGTATAGAAGTTTCTACTTATGCCATTTCGTAACGATATATATGGAGACGAACTGGAGGAACTTGAACAGGTAATCATGCGTCTTATTACCTACGTGGTAAGGCTCTTAATTAAACACACTGAAGGTCCTGCTTGTGGTCGAGTCGGTAAAGACAATTGTGTCTTATGTTATACGTAATAAGGATGATAAATGATTGAAAAAATTGTATACGGTCTTTACTCGAATTCTTTTGTCGTTGATGCATACGATATTTATTCTTCTTCTTAGCGTGTCGACAAATGGTAATACTAGATTTTTCCGGACCAGTACTCAGCTATGCGGATAGCATTATCTGTAGCATTGTACAGGTCCTCGCGTGTACAGGTGGTAGGACACGATGAGCAACTCAACAAGTGAGCCATGGTTTGGGGAGAGATACCACACTCACAAGGCTCGTGTGCGCTGTAACCCCACCGGTACATATTGTCTTTACACCGGCCGACTTGGGTCCGGAGTCTATTCATAGACTTCCACGTCGGCCATGGTAAACTGCTACCGGGGGGAAGTTTTTCCGATGGTGTGATGGGAAGAGCAGATATTTATTAATTAGTCCCTAATGTCCTTTTTGCCTAGCCAATGTGTCCCTCTGCTGGACAAAGGCCAAGCCCTTTCATACAACCTTATCCCGCAATGTCTTTTTTCAATAATTCTCGTTTTTATTCCTTACAAAAGGGTTATGTGTTTTTTCCGTCTTCGCGATGTTTAAGTGTAAGTATCTCTTATTTGCAATACCACCAAAATGAATTCTATCTTATTAACATATTCTATTATTCCCAGGAGGATCTCGACAAGGAGATGCTGGGCATCAACGTGCCGACGGACAAGCTCCCGGACGTGCCCACGTCGGAGCTGGTGCACGACAAGCCCAAGCCCAGCAAGTCCAAGCAGACCGGTTAGTATACAGTTGTCCACTGCTAGTGTGCAACACCTAATCTAAAATATAAATAATCAAAATTATTTAGAATGTTGTCTAGCTCTTAACTTAACCTAAATACAAATACTTCGTAAAATTTTATAAGATTGATGAAATTTCTCATAACAGTATAGCTGAGATCTTCTCTAATTATAGCTAAGACACATCTCCAGCAAATCATCAATGGATCTTTAAAAACCTGCATTAAAATCGGTTCATTCGTTCAGGGGCTATGAATGTACAGTTACAAGTTAAAATTCTAACTAAATTTTCATTGAGGATATTGTATTAAGAAAAATATTAGTATCCCTTGTCCTATCTCTATTACGTAATCAATGTTATTTGCGGCAAGCCTTATGATAAAACATTTAATAAAATGCAAGGTACATACCTACAATATTAATGTTTTTCGTTTATTTCAGAGGAAGACGAAGAATTGGCACAGCTCCAGTCGTGGGCCACATAATCTCGCTGCTTCCGTTCATATAAGTTGTACGTTTGTGATATTTTCTAGGTATTGTATAGCTGAAAGTGGGATGTGAGATGTTTATGAAGAAAACAAAAATATATAAAAAAATAAAAGTCATTCTATGTCTTATATCCTTACTGGTGCCTGTGAAACAAAAATATCAGAATAAAGGGTCATCCATTAATTATTTTATACTTTAAGTAAGAAAATGGCTTAATAAAGGCGTTGGTATGATTGTTAAAAGCACTGCAATGTTTGAGACAAATAAATACCAAGTATCGATTGATGCAGATTTTGTAAAAAACTATTCACAGTTTTTTACTTAACTTGAAAGAAAGCAGTAAAAAATACTTACTTAAACTGAACTTGAAGGGAATTGTAAGTTGTGTGTTGCATAATTTGTGGACGAGCCCTTTCAAAAAGCTAAGAAAAAATTAGTGCCTATCCTCTTCCATTACCAAATAAATAGTTACATAGTTTTCTTATAAACATCTCACATGGACTATTGTATAAATATGTATTTAAAACACGTCACCTAGATTTTGCTTACGTATTTGAATAATGATGAAAAAAATGTTTACTCTGCCTTATAATATACAATTTTAATATTTAGTCAAAATATTGATGGATAATCGGGACAGGCGGTCAAATCTTTTCTGCTTTTGTTGAAGTTTTTATACCAATGAAACTGATATCTATCGATTGAGATTAACCTATCCACGGTTTTAATCTGAGATAGGAATTCGACATAATTTATGACGTATGTCAAAATTCTATCTTTAGCAACAAGACCCATGGATTTATTAATTGCAGTCAAAAGTCTGTTGTTTTTGTGAGGCCGTTTCAAATTACTTGCTTTTTTCATATACAGCAATTTCACGTATTTGTAAAAAAAAATCCTCACAACAAGAATTTAAGTTCATTTTATTAGGTTTTTTGAGTTTTGACTGTTGATATCCAGTTTTGAGGTTTGATACTGGTTTTTAACGGTTGAAACTGGATTTTAACGGTTGAAACTGGATTTTAGCCGTTGAAACTGGATAACAGCGTTTGAAATTACAAACAGTAGCCGCGAAATAATCTTCATGTGTAAAATCTCGTTTGGTTGTAAGTATATACTGCGTTCACTTGTTAATTATAAATAATGTCATATACATTTATACTTTAATTAAATAATTATAATATTTAATAGTTATTTTCAAGAACAGCTATTGGCTTTTGCATTCTAGATAAATTGCTTAAAGATATTTAATTCACTTGTTTATAAAACCAAAACAGTTGATCCTTATCCTATGAATTCTTTAAAATATGTTGTCTGTATTATCTTTTAGTTAAGTATGTAATAATTATAGATATGAAAACTAGATTGAACATAGCAAATATTAAAGTTTCTAGTAAATACGCAAACCATAGGGTTGTGTCTGGGAATACTAAACTTAAAAAAAAAGACAATTGCGTTTGACCTACCTATCATGATGATTTTGTATATATTTCTCCAATACCTACTTAAATTACATAACAAGTAAACAATTTCATACACAAATGAGGTCAAATAACCCAATTTCGAACACTAAGTCGAAATTTGCCTCAATATAAAAAAAGGAATCATTTTGTGTTTATGGTCATCCTAGTTTTTTATCTATGGTTATAAGGACCGCACTATTCTTAGGGTTGCCTGTATCGCTAGTGCTGTTGTGTAAAAACTATAAAACATATTTTTATTCAATTACTAATTTAAAAAAATGTTCATAAGTTTGCACGATAAGTACTGGTAACAAAAGTATAAATTTACAACTTTTGTTATACATTAATTGTTAATCGGAAATAGGTTTAGATCTAACTATCTGAAGCGTACATTTTTTTAAGCTGAAACATTGGTTCGATAATATATTTTATTTTAAGAATTATGTGTTTTATTTCGAAACTCGTCTTTTTGGCCCATTTTTACAACTCTGAAAACTAATAACTAACCAAGGAATCTTCTTTGTTACCTTGTGATACATTCTTCATCTCCCGAGCCTTTTCCCAACTATGTTGGGGTCGGCTTCCAGTCTTACCGGATTCAGCTGAATACCGTATTTTACATGGAGCGACTGCCTATCTGACCTCCACAACCTATTTTACTGGGTATTAACACAGTATCCTATGGTAAGACCAGTTGTCAGAATTGTCAAAACGACTCCCAAAGATCATAGTATGACAGTCGGGACCTACGGTTTAACGTGCTATCCGAGGCAAGGAGGGGTCTCGGTATGTTTGGAAATGGTCACCCATCCACGGACCAACCGCGGCGAGTGCGGCTTAACCTGTATTATCGGTCAAACCGTACAGCTTACACTTAGCCACGAGCCCCTCACTTAGTGATAGATATATGATTGAAGTTCATAAATATACCGTGGCAGTACAGTAGTGCTATTCTGTAACATTATTTTCATGTCTCGACAGCGGAATCCGCAGTGAGATGTCAAATACGTATTCTCGAATTTGAATTCTAAATCAAGGCCAATTGGGTTCACTTTTGAAGTGAGCGTTATTGTCACTCAGGTGAAGCTCGATACCGAAATTATTTACAGAATAGACATACTGATGCTTTATAAACAATACTTGTATTCAGCTGAATAAATGTATGGCAATAAGATACTTTTGAGCGACTCGATCAGCGTTAACGCTTATAGAAATATCACATGTCTAGAGGGGCTGAACGGAAGTCGATCTATATACCTATACCCAAATACAGTGTGGGAAAAAATTATGAAACTAGTGATTTTTATTCCCTGTAGTTTACCACTGGTTTAAAGTTTTTAACAATCATTAATATTTAACAGTCTTGCATATATCAAAATAATTATATAACAGTTTATAATTACATCACACCGCGATCAAAGTGCGATAAATCTTCGTGTCGACAACGATTGTCATTCAAAAAGCAATCCTTCCACTTGTGCGCTGAATTTTGATAATACATGCACGGGACAAACGCTCGTCACTTTCCCTTGCGGGTGTATTCTGGTGGGCGATGGTTTAATTGTTAAATGTCACAGTTAGTTTTATGGTTTAAAATATGGACAGACTAGATTTTGAAGAAAACCTTTTGAACTGTCGAATTTGTGATGGAATATCAGCGGTTGAGATTTTTGACGATGCAAAAGTCAAATCTATCTTATACCAGTCAATGTTTAATTATTTAAGTACTAGCTGTGCCCCGCGGTTTCACCCGCGTGAATGACAATTCTTACACTATCTTTATAAATTATAGCCTATGTGTTATTCCGATGTATAAGCTACAATATTGGAAAGTTTCATTAAAATCCATTCAGTAGTTTTTCCGTGAAAGAGTAACAAACATCCACACATCCATTCTCACAAACTTTCACATTTATAATATTAGTAGGATGTGAAGTCTGTACTATCCCGTAGTTTCTGCTTGTTTTTAACCGACAAAAAAACGGAGGAGGTTCTCAATTCGAAGCGTTTATATTTTTTTTTTATGTTTGACCACGCATAACTTTTTACAGAGTAGTCCGATTTTTACTCGTTAATTCCGAAGTGAATTTCTAGTTAAAACTTACATATTCCTGCTTTAACTTGCATTTATTAAAATAAGAGAGTTTAATTTTATTGTATTTAGTAAAACCAAACCTTATAAACTATTATCATGCTCTAATTATCAATAAATCCCATTGTTTAGACAAAACATAAAAAAGTGGACCTTAATTTGTTTCGAGTAGTGTTTTAACGCGGTCTAATTTCTCTTGCACATTAATAAATTTTAAAATTTCATTCTATTCCCAAAACTGCAACAGAATCGTAATAAAACGTAACTGAGTGCGGACCGCTATTCAGAATAGGGACGCGGTTAATTTTATTGGTGTGAGCAACCATTAGTTTATATCAGGAGGTAGTTAGCTGCGATGTCCAGTGCTGCCGTGCTTACCCTGTAATCAACATGAGGGTTTGTTATATCCTGGTGAGTTATATTTTATTTTAATTATTTTAATGAGTCGATTACTCGTTGCCAGTGTTAAAAAAAATATAAGTAGCTACTAATTGTTTCAACTACTGGCTTCATACGTTACTTAAAAAATTGTGTGTATTTATTAATTAATTTATATCTTGCCCGTTTCAATATCGCTATATATCGTAACAGTCATTGGAGAAGACCCTTACCCCTTTATGTCTGCCCCTCATTCTGATAATTAAGAATCTAAATTATACCTATAAACAATCGGGAGGTCGTTATAAAATTCTTCTTCTAAATAGCTCGACCTACTTTCCCTTTAATCCATAGAATCAGCAGGCTAGTGACTCAGCTGTAGTTACACACTAGTGTAACTACATAGTATTATGGCCGTTGAGAAAATTTAGCAAACAAGTTTACTCGTATACCTACTTACATTAAAAAATCACTTTTTCCTACAGTTCGTCGTCCTCCTCATCCACTCAACAACAGCTACAATCGACCTCCAAAAGCTGAAAGACACCGCGGCCACGAAAATCCAGAAAATCACCGACACAGCAACTTCATCACTTCAACAATTTGCCGACACGATCGACTTCGAAAAAGTACAAAAACTGGACATTTTGGACCTAATACCAAAGTTACAGAAAAAAGGAATGTTTTTGATTAACACTTATGAGAAGATACCAGAGTATAGTCAGCAAGTAAAGGAACATTTACAGAAGATTAAGGATCTGTCTAAGCAGGATTTGGTGTTAGCGTTTGAAGCCCCGTGGCCGGCAAGAAGAAGTTTTGAGTTGTATGATTATTAAGCTTTTGGATGTGCAAAATTTGTTATACGAGAATTGTGTATAATACTGCCATATAATGGCTCCTACACACAGTGCCGGCGGCAATACGAGCCGCCGGCACAAGCCGCGCAAAGCCGCCAAGCATCATTCATATTTACACAGACGTCACACAAACAAACCGCAGTAGTGGTGACAATGACAAATGAAATGACGCCGGCAAGCCGCGTAACCCGCCGGCACAGCCCGGCGGCCATGCCGGCGGCTCCTTTGTGCGGCAAAGCCGGCGGCTTTGAATGCCGCCGGGCGCACGGCGGCTTGGCCGGCGGCTCGCCCGGCGGCACTGCCGCCGGCACTGTGTGTAGGAGCCATTAGAGGTAAATTACACAGAAAAAAATGAAGCCTGTTACTGCAACTGTAAGACAGACAGCCAGATATTAATTTAATACAGCCGTACAATTTAGATTTTAATAGTGTATGTAACAGTGTTGTATAATGCATATTACGCGAAACTTAATCAGAGACGTTATTGAGCTCACCAGTTGGCGCCACTAGCGCGTCAGCTTTAAAGGCCCCCCAAAAAACAATGAGGAGTATACGTTAGGATATTTTTATAGAATTAGTTTTAGGATATGTAAGTACTAATTTATATTAGGTTAGAGATATAAACCGCTCTTCTTGCGAAATATTTATTACTAATAAAACAAGTTTTGTAATATTTGTTTTTATTTACTAAACCTCCTTAAGTAGGTAGGTAGTTTAATAATTTTACATTTCATTATCCTCTGAGGAATGAAAGTTTTATTTTGTACCATGTAATTTTACTAGTTAATATACATTTTATTTATTCTTGAATGTTAATCTTAAAGAGTACCTACCTAGAGAAAAACACAAAACCTTAATAAATTATTTATTTATCAATACTAAAATCGTTCAACAACTTATCAAAAATATCATTCTTATCATCGCCACTTGGTTTCGGCATGAATTCATCCAGCAGTCCATTCTGGAAATCTCCAAAATCATCTTGTACATTTGTGTCAGCTAACCCAAGTTCTGTCAACAGCGTCAGATTATCCAAGTTGTCAGACTTGTCAACCTTGTCAAACGTCAGATTGACGTTATCAAAGTCAGGTAAGAGTTGTTGAGAGGACTCCGTGTCATCGTTGTCTTTGGGTTGACGTCTGTTGAGTTTTGTATCCTTGTCTATGTCATGCTCAGCTATATCATGGTATTCGTGGATTTCCTTTCCAAATTCAATGTCTTCTTCATCTTCTTGACTGTCCTGTAAAAAGAAGTTAGATCGATTTTACTTACGTGCCAAGATCAAAAACACGACTTTTAGGAAAACAACTGTTATTTTTGTTACATAAGGTTCAGTTTGCGCTACACCTTGATATGTTTTTTGAAAAATCCGGTCAGTCGATATTTCTTTAAGAGTAGGTAAATAAAATCAATTGGCATAAGACTTTAAATACTATTGAAAATAGTGCCTATTAAGGTGATGTTTAATGGAATATAGAAAAGTATGTTACCTGAATGATCTGCGCAGTAGATTTGTACTGGAACGCATTCTGAGAGAGGTCAACTTCCACTGGGAATAATGTGGCGTTATCTTTCAAATGTTCCACAGATTCACTGAAACATACAAACATGTATTTAGATGAGGATAGCAGTGATAGTTTATTTTCATACGTTACAGTTTCCTTAAATTCAAGTAAATAGGTAAGACTAGGTCGTGTCATGTGTCTTTTAGTTTTATCCATTACCTATGATTTATTTTTCTTCGTACTTTCGGGGACACACGGCATAGATCCACAATAACATCACACACAGCACATCTATATAAAAAGACAAAGGGTCTGGGTGTTTGTGGTACCTACCTTTGTTTTCATTGATTCCATAACACAATTAACTATTTACTTTAGGTTCACGGCAATGTATGTGATGTTGTCCAGTTTTATCTCGACATAACTAACTTGAACTTTAACCTCTCTCCCTGAGCAAGGTCAACTCACTTATGATAGACGGCAAGTCCCTGTATGAACCGGCGGAGCTGGTAGGCCACGTCCTGCGTCTTCTTGTTCTCGAGCAGTTCCAGCTTTACGAGCACGTCGCTCCGCAGGCGAGCGAACCGAGCTCGAGCGTCTTGGCGGCAACGGAGGATGAGCCTGAAAATTCCAGACAGTTTTAGGTGCATATGGAAACATGGAAAAAAAGCGGACAAAATCATCATCATATCATCCTTTAGTGGTACCTGAAAATCAACTAGATGGGTACTAGACCAATGAAAAATAAAACCCTCATTCAATAATAAACACAACATACTAGATGTGGCATGCAAGGCGTACTGAGTATTAACCAAATGTACATTTTTTTTTTTTTTTGATGCGTAATAACCTCATTTTATATGAAAGTATATATAAGTCAGTGAGCGAGTTCAGTGAGCGTCATCGAGCGCCAGACGCATCCTGTGCGTACGCCTATCTGTGTTTTTTTTTTTTTGCAATGTCGTCTACATTGAAGTGTTCGTCGTGTAATATCGTTATTAGCGAACTTTTAGCTTTCATACAAAATAAGCAAGATGTCATGGATGAAAAATCACTAGTGACTTTGTGCCTATCGAGTTTCTCAAGTGAAGAAATTGATAAGGCTAAGGCCGTGGTCGGTACTCTGTAGTGTTATAGAGAATTTAGTAAGTAAATTGTCTAAATATTTTTTGTTTATTGTCTAATTAAGTAATAAAGTCTTCATGAAAAATAAAACTTTCCACTCTTTATGTAACCATTATAGCATCCCGTTTGCGAGACAAAAGTCTTCCATTCAGCGATCAGATTAAATAAAACAGTTTCATTATCACTTACCTATACTCATAATTCCCCGTCTCAACCCTATACAGCGGTTCCTGGAGCGCATTATACCCGTACTCCTCATCATCCATCTCCTTGACCTTCAGGCAGTAGGAGAGGTACTCGAACTTGGTGTCAGCGTACTTCCGGATGGTAAGCTTCGTGTCTGGGATCGCCTTGTTGAGGTAGGTGCCCATGTCTGATAGGATCTGGAAATTTGTATTTTTCATTAGAAAAAGGTGAGAATTGAAAAGGGGCTGAAGGAAGACATTTTGATGAAAGAAAATGATTCAAAAAACGGAAGCTAAGGATCTACTGTGTAATTCTTAACTTATATACTCATAGAGAAGTTTATATACTTGGTTAGAAATTTTGAAACGTGTTATAAGAAAACCTTTGCCGAAGATCACTTTTCACAATCCTCATATTAACTTTTCTTATAATCGTTTTAACATAGTGTGAAAAATCTATTACAATTAATAAATAAGCCTATTTCTTAATGATATTTTGCGAGGTAAGCACATATAAACAATTATGTACTGTAGTACATAAACAACATATATCATTATTTCAATATTTCTACACACCTATCCTTACCACCTTCTACTATAAAGAACACCAGAACAACATCCACAAATTATGACCAACACTAACCGGTTTCAAAGCTTTAAGCATTTTAATCCCATCTCTCTCCAGCAGCCTGTGGTACTGTCCAAACTTGGTGAATGCTTCCGAAGCCCTGGCCTGAGGTTCCCTTACTCCGATCGCTGCGAAGATGTCACCAACAGACTTGTATGTTTGAAGTAGATCGAAGTAGGCTTTCAGCATTCTGAAACATGGGGATTAAAGCTTGGTTTTAGAAACTAGGTTATATAGTGGAAGTAATTGTCTGGTATAGGCAGTCACTTCATGTAAAAGATCGTCTAGTAGTCTCATAGTCTCACCGGATTTTGCTGAATAGCTAAATAAAGTACAACTGGAATCTATAAAGTGAGACTGGAAACCGACCTCAACATAGCTTGCGAAACGGCTAGGCAGAATAAGAAACGTCTGATATAGGTACAATGACGATGATACAGAAGAACTAATTTCATTTTGATTTTCTACTTTGAACCTACTTCAATGGAGAAGGTTTCAATTCGACAGTATATTTTTTGTATATTTGATACACCCTATAATAATAATCCAGCCTATAAACGTCCCACTGCTGGGCACAGACCTCTTCCCATATAGAGAAGGCACGAGCATTGATCACCACGCTTGCTCTCTGCGGATTGGCGATTTCAGATCCCAAATTTTGGAATTCAGGTTTCCTCACGATGTTTTCCTTCACCGTTTGTCAGAAGTGTCTTAGAATAATTAAGAAAGTTCAAAGTACATATAACTTTGAAAAAGCCACATTGCTACTTGCCTGGGTTCGAACCTGCAACCTTGTGCATATAAATCCGTTCATTAAACCGCTAGGCCACCACGAATTACACCCTATACTTTGTATAATTTCATCTATAGGGTATTGCTTAGAGGTGGTGCCATGCAATTTAATTGAAATCGGTTGCTTTTCTAAATTTATGTGTAAACAACAGTACAAAGTATTATTGACATACATCTATATTATACACTTGTCAAACATAATGTTAGTTGTACATGTATGCTTACTGTGTCGGTTTAAAAGGAAGTCGTGTTTTTTATCAGTAAACAAGATAACGCGGTGTATTTGCGAGTACCTTTGTTTGAGGTAAGCTTTCACTCGTGTTGAATAAGGTTTTAAAGGTATCGAAAAGACGAAAAAATATTATCGACATATCGATATGTGAATTGGAAATTAGCTCCTGCATAATCAAATCCTGACCAATTGGGACCTCTTGCAATTGGATCACCTTGGAACTTTTATTTACAGTTAAAAAAATAAAAAAATTGCATTATACATGTTTTTTTAGTAGTAAGTATTCTCTTATAATTAATTCTGTCTGTAATAACTAGTTGCGAACGTTTGCGTAACGTGGCGCCTGTAAGTGTAGCTCTATTTTCCAGTAAAGCCAGTGGACATATCAGCAATATTTCTAGCCTAGAACTGTTACCGGATATTAAGCAGACTAAACCAAAAGCCTTCTACTAAACACCAAAAAAGTAAACCCAAAACCTTCTAAAATCACTATCATCTCACTAATCATCCAAAACTTACTTCTTAGCATTCTCCACCAGCCTCTTATAAGTAGTCTCAGTTTCCCTCAGCTCATTCAGCTTAGCGACCAACGTATCATTACATAGTATAGCTCTGGATAGCCCTAAGGCATCAGCTGCTCCTGAAGACATGTTCTCCACTAAACGATGCTTCATCTTCTTCATGATGATGTCTAAGGATTTGCCTTGCTTAGGATCCGCATGGAGCTTATTGTAGTTTATTGTTACTTCGTCCTGTAAAGTTTGAAATTAAAGAAATCTAGGAGGGATAGAGAAAATTGTAGATATGTGATATGGTAGATATTTTTATTGTTGATCCATGAGGTTTAGCGCAGAGTTACGTTAGCAGTAACGGAAAGGTTTCCCTCGAGGAGAAATACGGCATACTTCTTCAAAATATATATAAATAATAGGTCGGGTTGGTTTCCTGCTTGATTTGAATCGAGTGTCGGTCGAGTAGTCGGGGAAAAAAGACTGAGTGACTGGTTTCACAGTTTTCTTTACAAGATACAATATCATTAGTTTGTCTAGAACTCTTTAACTAGGTACTACAGCTTACCTTAGCTGACTGGATCATCTTGGCTACCTCGACTTTAGTTTTGCCCTTCACAGACTGTCCATTGACTCCAACCAACTCATCTCCACTTTGTAATGTCCCATCTTTTGAAGCTGGTGTGTTGTCGAATATCTATAAAAAATCATAGATAAAAAATAATATATATACGCGTCGAATTGAGAACCTCCTCCGTTTTTTTCGTTGGTTAAAAAAAGCAATCAAAGGCATCTAAGTTATACCGAAAGGATTTTAGTCCAAAATTGTTTGCCTATGACAAGTTCCAGAAGACTATTTGTTCAATTGTTACGTTTCTCGTTTACCGTTGTCGAATCTTAGATAGGTATATATGACATTGTTATCCTTGATATTGGTCATCATTTGATAACGAATTTTGATTCCAATATAAGGAAGAGAAAACGGGCTAATGAAGAGAGTATTTAAAGTCTTATTTGTAGGGTACAAAGATGTCATAGTTACCTGCACAATATAGAGACATGGACACAATGGCGCTCCACCACCGATACTGATACCTATAAGGTTCTTCTCATCTTTGCTGAGCGCCACACTCCCTGAGGTGACCGTCATGCCCCTTAACGTTAGAATACATATATTAGAATCGCGGCTTAGACCTCTTACAAGTCATTAGCGCCTGGTACATCACCAACAAATATTAGTTTACGAAAAAAGATTTTTTCTACTAAATGGTTGTTTAGGGGAAACCTGTCTATTAATCAGGATACTAAATACTAGGATGGGTAAGAAAGGGTAAAACTAGGTCAAAGTTCTAAAATAGCAGGGTATTTTTTACTTGTCTAAATAAAATAGCATATTGTGTATCAGTCATTTATTTCATAATAATTAGCATAATCTACAACACATGGTTCAAAGTAGCATTTGGATTACATAAAACATAGTATAACACTTAGTTCTCACGATAGTAGCTTAAAACTACAGATTGCTTCGTGCTATACACACCATTAGCTTACTCCAATGGGCCTACGAACACACACAAAAAGGTATTACGGAAGTTTCAAAGTTCAAAGAAGTTCAAAGGTAAAAAAAATACTATTTCATAATGAAGCTTAACTCGAAGAGTAAGCCAAAAATACACGCTTCTTTTTACAAGATTCTCTTGAGCTACCGGGAATAAAAAAATCTAATAGGGTCACTAGTGTCGCATGTATCTGTCATTTTAGACCAATGAGAGACAAGCTACTGGTCTTTGACTGGCGGAAATTGAGAGGATAGACTTGATGCGCGACAAGAGATCTTAGCTTAATTCTCCCGCTAGAGTAATTATAGTTTTATTACACATGTAATAGAGTTCGTAAATTTTAAAGAGTTACGTTTTAGTGCTCAGACATCTGTCTGATTTGGTCGGATTGTTCTTGATGAGATAGAAATTTTAATCTTCTTTGGTGTAAATAATGTTTACATATCTTTGTATACTCGCCTAAATATAATCAAACTTACGCGAGATCCTGATGCTGTATGCAATATCTTTCGAATCTTAGATCGTTGAAAATACATTCCGTTTCAGCTGTCGTCAAGTTTTCGTCTTTAGTCTGTCTAAAGAAATAGAATCAAATATAACATTTCATTGTTATTAGTTTAACTACCGTATTCAAAGACGTAAATGGTTAGGTACTTAAAATTATTTACGTTACTTAGGGTAAAGTCTGAAGTAGTCAAAGCCAGAGCTCGGGATTACTTCGGTAGACCTCTTAAAAAATTGTTATACGTAGGATCGATACTTTTTAAATAAGAATTTCCTTTAGTGTACGTTTTTAAACATAGCAAATTTACTGATTTAAATTTGTTAGGCTGGCTGCTACTAGAGTAGTGGAAAATGTACTTACTCTTCAAATATTTCAATTTCGGGTATATTTGTCATTACTTCTTGAAGTTTCACGGCCGCACTAAACGATAAAATAAAAAATATTTAAGGAAAATTAATTTTAAAAAGGTAGGTATATAATAATAAACATATTATTATGTACTCACTTTTCTTCTACAGGAAGTAATAAATTTTTCGAAACATTTCCGTTAGACTTGCTAAACAAAATAAACAAAACAACAAATTAAATTCACAAAAACTTATAAGTTATTTGGTCTAAAATTGTTATTTTTTAAAACCCGTTTACAAGCCCTGAAATATTTATTCTCCATTGCTTCATTTAAACGCAAAACTTAAAAATGATTACGTAGTAAACTTCCGATGAAAAGATAAGTATACAATCTTTATACTAACCACCGCTGACGTGTCTAAAAATATGGTAACTGGACTACCTACTTCACTACCATCTATATAAAACACATTCGATATATAACATAAAACAAAAAACTACACCATGTATCGAAAAATGTTACAAAAGAACAAAAACATTTACAAACATTTTATCTTCAAACAAATTATTGTGTATAGTCGCTTGTAGCTGCGGGCATATCCTCGTATCATTAAAGATATAGAACTGACTATTCTGCTGCCACATTTTCACAAAAATCAATAAAAACCACTGAACATACGTTTAAGTTCGAGTTGTTCAAACAACTGATAACGGGCTGCAAAATAAAGGATATAGATAGTACAGGATGTTGCGATATTATGCACAGATAATGAAACAAAATGGCCGCTTTCAGGGGCAGTGCAATCAGTAAATATTACTTGACATTTGTAAAGTATTCATTGCTCGCTGTAACCTTTTGTTGGCAGAGAGTTTGCCCTTTCGTCGAGCAATGGTTAATGTGCTTACATCAAAATAACAAAAGGCTAACTTGTTTCTTAGGCTATCACATACATATAGCTCAAAAGCAGCAATAGTTAACACACGAGTATGCATGTATAACTTTGTTGTATTATATAACTTGGTATATAACATGAAAGATCCAAAATATTTTACGTAAGCTCAATGTTGAAGAAAAGAACAGTATCAAATTAAATGTTTCATTATCTGTTTCAAAATACTACAACTGGAATTGGTAAAGGACAAACAACTCACTAGTTACTGTAAAAGTAAATGTAAGTAAATAATTGTTTTTCCTACATTTCTACCACAAAAACTCTTTATAATGATCAACAAGTGGCCTTTTATTGAGCGTATTCGATCCCCAATGGGACACGCAAGAATCGGTGAGACACGAAAACTGGCTAGCAGATGGAAAAGGACAGAGAATCTATCAGATCTCGGGTTAAAAAGAGACAGATGAACGTTGAAATCTATCACAACTACAGGAATATTTTGTACAGGACTAAGGTTTTATTTGATTTTTAGAATTAGATTTGGGACTGCGTTACAACTATACTTTATGCTTGTGCTAACACAATTCAGTGTGTATTTATACGTAAAGGGTTAATTATTAAAAGAAGCACATGTAAATGAGTAAAATAAATTAAAGTAAATAATGAAGAAGCATATGTATTGTTATATTCAGAATAGGGCAATTATTGAAACAATAGGACACTTTCCTTTAATACATCTCATAACAATAACATATATCGACTTAAGGTGGATCACTAATCTAGTTATGGATTTTCTTTCTCAGATCAAAAATCAGTTAATAATTAAGATCTATTTTCAGCTTACATAAATCTTACTACCGAAATATATATATTATGATAGAAAATTAATTCAATAAAGATCATCGTGTATTACTAGAAATGAATAAGTGCACCAATACTTACATTTTATCCTCTTCAAAAAAGAAATCGTCATCATATTCCTGCATCATTTTGTTATTAATAAACTCCTATTTTATATTTATACTTTATTTCTTGTAAGAGTAAAACGTCACTATGTCTTCTATCCACTAGTATTGTTGTTGTTGAAATTATTGATTTTCCCGGCGCACGGCCCGCACGGCGCACGTCATAGAGAAAAGTAATAAGCTGATGTCGGTAAAACAGATTTGGGAAATGGAGGAAAAGTTTCGTCGCTTTTGTGATATCTATGGTAAAGAACTTTTTTGAAGCATTTGTGAATTTAATGATTGAGAAAATCAAGCGAATCTGTTATTTTTAATAATAATAATATTCCGGGACAACTCACACACGGTTATCTGATCCCAAGCTAAGCAGAGCTTGTGTTATGGTAACCAGGCAACTGATAAACATACTTATATATTTCTAAATACATACATATTATAAATAAATTACACCCAGACAACCAGAACAAATGATCGTGCTCATCACACAAACATTTGTCCTGGGTGGGAATCGAACCCACGACCTCCGGTATAGCAGTCAGGGTCACTAACCACTAGACCAACAGGCCTGTCAAAATGCCTGTTATGTAGAAAGAGAAAGAAATACTCAGTTACCAATCTACCCTTTTACTTTGGGGGTAGGCGCTTATTCCTAGTATTTAATAAGTAGGAATGCTCAAACATATACTTAGTTAGTTACTATCTCTTGGTGCTCTATCTGGCCTGTAATAAACTCATCTTGTTCATTTGCTATTGGTACGACAAACTTATAATAACGGGTGGTTAAATTGCCTAGCCCAAACTAAACCTCAAAACACATTTACACAAGTACCACATTAGCGCCGCCGCCGCAGCCATCAGCAAAAAATCTGTAGGTATAATTAAGTATTGCGTTCTGCGCACTTATTATGACTTTTTAAAGTAGGCCTATTGCTGTCGTGTAAGCGAGATGCAGCTAGGTGCTGTGTATAGCGCCGTCTCGCTTCCACAACAACGACAGTACCGCTTTAAGAGTCCATAGTACAGGGACTGATAACATGTTTCGTTGAAGACACAGCATTCGTGTGAATCAAACCAGTTGTGTCGAAACTTTATGTAATGGTACAGGTATCATTAAATTCTGATTAACCAGAGTCTACTTATGTTTATCATCACGCTTTCATTTTACGAAGGGGTAGACAGAGATTTAATATTGTACATGCAGGTGCAGATTCATTCATTTTTTAAAGTTTTTAACTATGCTGTACATTGACATGGATTAACCAGAAGAGTTATGTTGGATATTCAGTCAGAAAAAGGTTACTATTACTAAACCTGCTGTAGATACAAAGTTGCGATCTTATCTATTTAAATATATAATATAATATAATATTCCGGGACACCTCACACACGGTTATCTGATCCCAAGCTAAGCAGAGCTTGTGTTATGGTAGCCACACAACTGATAAACATACTTATATATATCTAAATACATACATATTATAGATAAATTACACCCAAACACAGAACAAATGATCGTGCTCATCACACAAAGATTTGTCCTGGGTGGGAATCGAACCCACGACCTCTGGTATAGCAGTCAGGCAGGGTCACTAACCACTAGACCAACCGGCCCGTCGAAATAAAAAGCTTATTGGTTCTAATACGTTATATGGAGGCATTTTATATATACTTATAAGTCACATATTTAGATGTGTTAAATTTAACAGCCTTTTTCAAACCCGTAACATATCCAAGAATTCACCTATAACCTTTCACCTTTCATGTAAATTCATCGTAAACAATAAAAATGAATATTTGTCTATATAACAATAATATATAATAATAATATGTCTTGTGTGTAGTAAAAAAAATATGCATTTTCTAACGTGCGCTGAATGTATGTTGTTATATTTTGACACAGAAACAAAAACTTATATAGTAGAAATTTATCAGAAAAATATATGTAATAACCATGATTAGCACATAATACATAATACACAGGAATTAAGTGTTCCAACTTTTGAAACTTTACATATACTTTAATATACTGATTTATAAAACCTTACCGTATTATAGCTTGTACATAAGAATACTATACCTACTGTAGAGGGTCATTTATGGAGATACATACGCAGACGAAGTCGCGGGGCTCTGCTAGTACCTGTAGTATCTCTTGGCATCGCTGGAACGAATTGAAGCAGCATTCTTTGATGGTGATTAGCATTTATTTTGCAATTCACACTTTAAGTATTATTATTCTCCTCAACATCAGTAATTACCATAGTAACATAATTAACATTAAGAATTCTAAGAATTTTGATGTTCATTGTTGTGACTACTTAATATTGGAAACTAACTAACAAATCAAGATGTTTAAAAATAATGAAGGCACAGGACGTACAAAACATTATCAAGATTCTTGTTTAAAGAAAAGCCGCGAAACTATAAACCGCGAATAACTAATTAGGTAAAACAAGTACTTAAACACATAAGTACTGTTCTGTCTATATTTAATCGTCCCTCTCACCCTAAAAAAAAGGTTCATTACCCAACCCTCAAATGACGTAACTGTATCACCGTCTCGCCATTATACTCATAGTTAAGCAACCCGAACTGCTTTATATGTAAAAGTAGCATTTAACTTGTTTCGCCAGTATACGGCTGAACGCGCGGCGCGTTGGTCATTAAAAAGAAAAAAAAAATGAACAAACTAATCCTCGTGAGTATTTTTGAGTTCCGAACGGTTTCGGAATTTGACAGGTGTTTGACAGTTATTTTGGCGGGAATGTTGTTGTTTTTTCGTTTTGGTGTGTGGAAGAAAGTGTTATATGTAATTGAAACGGTATTTTTTGTGATAAGGATGCAATTAGTATGTTAATTTTATTTATATGTGATGGAGGTGCCAAAAACAGGATGTGTTATCCATTTTAAATAACATAGTGCCTTTATGGATTTAAGATGTGATTAAAAGTATGTATGTAATTCTCTGAAGTTTCGTAATGACTAAAAGTAATTACAATTTATAATTGCAGTATTATATAAATGACTATAGTGCAATTCGTGTGAACTTTGACTCAGTGAGCTAATCATAAATCTAAGAGAGATTACAAATAACTTCACGCATTGCTTTTTATGTTCTGATTTACAAGTCAATCAAGGCAAGCCATTAGTATATATTTTTTGATATTATTATACCAATTCCATTACTTCGCGCCATTACTGTACGAAACTCAATGTTTGCGCCATATTTCTAGTTTTTAGGAATAATTTGTCATACAGAATAATATGGGGATTAGTTTTTTTGTTTATAAGTATTTGTAATTCCATACAATAACTCTGCCCAAACTATTTTGCCAAAAGCGTGAAAGCTACTAAAATATCGTAAATATTATACAAAAGCGTTTTACAGATCTCTTGAATAGTATCTTTAGAAACCCTTATAATATCTGTTCGCCTCTAGTGTTATCCAATATACAATAAAATCATTTATCATTCATTTATGTACGTCATAAAATACAAGCCTTATGCACTAACGGACCTATAAACTGTGTAGGAATGCGTGTCAATTACATTTCTGCAGCTGCATCGTTGCTGCTTGCAGAGCTGTTTTCTTAACATAATAAAGTATCACATTATAAGTAAAGTAATATCTTAGAAAAAACGAATGATTTATTGTGATTTTACGATTTACATCTATCTCCACTTATTTCCACAGCAAAACTAAAATCACCAAATTCCCGCCACATTCTGCCGCCATTTCACAATTTGACAGTTATTTTTTTCAGCTGTCACTCAGCATTCTACTGCTTTACCGACAGGCAGAGGCACAAAATCCGACTGGGCCAATAGCAAACTTCATACGAACAAACTTTGTGGGCCATCCTGTAATACATGGGAAGACATCGTGGATATTTGACCCTGATGTGTCCTTGAAGAGACGAAGACAGTTTATAGAGTTACATGGAGATAAAGGGGAAAAGTTGATTGAGAGATTGGGCTTGGGTATAGACGGGAGGGATGAAGAAAGATTGCAGGAACAAAGGCAAAGGGATGAAGGACATTTAGGTGGTTTGAACTTTTACCTCCCTTAGAGAAGATATTTTAAGAAATTAGGTATGAGTGCACATGTAAGAGAAGCCACAGATGTTTTGTCCACATTTGTTGTTTCATTAAATAAAAAATTGTTATACTATATGGTTAAATATCAAGATTTTGCAAGATTTATAACTGCAGCGAAATGGATATTATGAATCCATCCATCCGCACAAGTTACATTAGATTAAGAAATATGGCCATCAAACAGCCTTCAGAAATAAGTATAATTTTGATTAACCTCGATGTTATAGTAACATTGACAACAGTCACGACCCGACCAAGTTATTAAATAATTGTTTTATCTGACACTAATGGCTATGCATTAGCAAGTTACTCTAGCGGAATTATAATACTTGGTCCTTCGACAACGCAATCCAATTTGATTGTAACATGGCTTTAATATTTTAATGTAAAAACTTAATTATAAGATTTACTAGTTACGTGTCGTTGTTTTATTTTTTAAATTCCTGAAGCAGTTCGCTAGCTGAAAGTTTTTGAGCAAGTAATTCATATTTTATTATTGCCTCAAGGGATCCCTTCTAAGATACCATTAACAGTGGACTAAAGCCTCGTAATTAACTTGAATTTTAAGGAATATATCTGAATGTGACACAGTAGTTCATGTTTTTAACTTCTTTATACGAGGAGAGGCCAAAACGTCTGCTAAGCCTTCTTCTGCCTAGAAAGAGTCATGTCAATGATATTAATAATTTTATACCTTGATGTAACATGGTCTTTGGCCTTTGTCCTTTGGCCTTTGGTTTACCCCTGAATACGTCATGTGTTAGTCAACCGGATTCACTACATCCGTAAAACAATTTGTAAAGAAAATTGATTATTCATTCTTTCTACAAATCTCAAGTGTTTCAACATTTCTCTGATGTGATGTGGAAAGTTCATCAAGGCCAGCTAACGTTAATGTTATTCATTTGTACGTCCGTTGCATAAGTAACTACTACTTTTATATTTATATCGAGCATTCGCCTTGACCTGTAAACATGAGTATACTTATTAAGGACGATTCTGTAGAAATGCTTCCTTGCTCTTTTTGGAAAGATGAATAAGATACTTTTTTATTTTATTTGTTTTCGAATTAACTAATTAATTGATTGCCCAAAAATACACAGAAGAATCAAGTTAATTAATCAAGTAGAATACGTAGCTTCTGAGACTTGCCCTCACTTCTTATTATTTTTAATGTGATCCACAATCGCCGGAGATGGTGCGTAACTAACATGCCGTCGATTTGAGAACATCATCTATTTAAAATTGGTTAAAAACTGAAACTAAGTTTAATGGGTCATCATCATCTCCCGAGCCTTTTCCCAACTATGTTGGGGTCGGCTACCAGTCTTACCGGATTCAGCTGAATACCATAATATATTTTACATGGAGCGACTGCCTATCTGACCTCCACAACCCATTATACTGGGAAACACAGTATCCCATATTAAGACTGGTTGTCAGAATTGACTTAACGACTGCCAAAGATCTATGTATGACAGCCGGGACCTACTGTTTAACGTGCTTTCCGAAAACACGGTTAACGGAACGGTTAACGAAACGGAAAAACTAAGTTTAATGGGTGTAAATTCTAAATGGGCGTGTCCTATCTATCTATACTTATAATAAATCTGTAGAAAGGTCAATTCTGTACATTAAATATATTTTCTAAATAACTATCAGGGGGTGATTAGTGATCGATACTGATGCCAAAAATGCAATCAGTAAAATTTTTGTCTGTCTGTCCGTCTGTCTGTCTGTATGTTCCATATAGAAACAAAAACTACTAGACGGATTTTAACGAAACTTGGTACAATTATGCTTCATACTCCTGGGCAGGTTATAGTATACTTTTCATCACGCTACAATCAAAAGGAGCAGAGCAGTGAAGGGAAATGTCGGGAAAACGGGAGAAATTACTCAATTTTTTAAGCTTCCGTCGCGTGTGCAGCCTTAATGTTTAAAGACTCATTGATAAGCTTCGTCATCCACGCGAACGAAGTTGCAGGCACAGCTAGTATATAATAAAAATGATCGCAGCCCGACTCGATCCGTGATCGTTAAACGGTGCTGCAGAATTTCTACTGGACCTGCAGCATAGTAATAATAACATACATACCATCACGCCTGTATCCCCGAAGGGTTAGGCAGAGGTGTACCAATGTACACCCACAGTTCGCCGGTATGTTTAGGTCCCATGTAATAGGGGGCGAGCCTATTGCCACTAACCGGGCACAAATCCAAACTCCGACCTGCTACTGAGAATTTCATAGAAAAACCCAATAACACCTTGGTCGATTTGGGAATCGAACCCAAGACCTCTAGCGTAGCAGTCGCGCTTAGCACCACTAGGCCAACGAGGCAGTTCGAGTTATAGTAATGATGTGTGTTATTATTTGCATATAATTTATGTTAATAATGTCGATATAAGTTAAATGGTTACTAACACTGTGAGTCTTGTTACTTGAATAAATAATTAATTAAATTATAAATTATTATTATCTGGTCCCCTTCAAGAAGGAAATGCACCAGCTACAGCACATGCAATAGCTTCAAGAACAAGGACTATACCATATTATATGTGGAACTAACGTTTAGAGACATATTATATTATGTTAGCTCGGTCTTGCCATTTAGCCTTGGGGCCGATTTGTATTTTAATAACTTTTTGAGCTAAGAAATGTCTAAGTAATGTCGATGATAATTATGTCATAAAGGCGTATCTAGGTAAAAATGCTGTATCTATATAGTATCCTATGTTCCACAGGTATGTATCTCGCATCGGATTCGATCTGAGTTCAGTCGAGATCTACATAATGGATATAATTTTTATTCATATATTTTTAATAAAGGGACAATTAAGCGGCATCCCGTGTGTAAAATGTAATATGAGAGAGTGGGTCATTACGCAAATAATTATTTTAGGTAAATAAAGAAAACAAAAGATAATTTTTATATCATTTCATTTATTTATCGTTAAGTACTTATCAATTGATATTCCATAACACTGAATGAAAAACTTACATTATAATATAATGAAACGTACTCTAGGAAACATGGAATGGTAGCCTAGCAAACTAAACAGAATAATATTTGGAATACAAAATTCATAATCGATAAATCGTATCGAAATAACGTAATCGATATCGGAATTCCGAGAGATTTATCCATAAAGAGTATGTAGACTTAACTTATGGTGTTGTTTTGTTTTATTTGTATGACAATTTAATTTTAATGGATACTTTACAGTGCCATAAACATGTATTCAACAGATCTGGTTCTCAAGTACACATCAGAGACTACATTTTAGTATATTTTTTACACGACTGCCCAAAAAGGAGTGTTATGTTTTCAGGGTTCATGTATGTATGTATGTAGGTATGTATGTATGTATGTATGTATGTTTGTGAGTTTCTTTATTCCACCATAACTTCTAAAAGGCTTGACCGATTTCAATGTTTGTGGTATCATTAGAAGCTTTGAGTTATCCCGAGTGACATAGGCTATGTGGACATTAAAAAATGGTCAAGTGTGAGTCGAAATCGCCTGCAAAGGGTTCCGAAGGATTTTTTTTTTGTGTTGTGTCATGCTTTTGTGTTGTTCACTAAAAGGTATTAAATAAAAAAAATATCGGTCGGTTACTTGGAACAATTCATTACAGGTCCCCCGACTGCAAATATTTGACTTGTTTTTATTTTTTTTTACATGGCAGGCGTGTTTTTTAATTTTTAATTATTTAAGTAAGTACTTAAGTGTGGCCTTTTGTACAATTAATATCATCTCATCTGCCGAGCCTGTTTCCCAAACTATGTTGGGGTCGGCTACCAGTCTTACCGGATGCCTGAACACCGTATTTTACATGGAGCGACTGCCTATCTGACCTCCACAACCCATTTTAGTGGGGAACACAGTATCCCATAGTAAGACTGGTTGTCAGAATTGACTTAACGACTGCCAAAGATCTTTGTATGACAGCCGGGACCTACTGTTTAACGTGCTTTTCGAAACACTTTTGTACAATTAATAATGCGGTATAATAATAATGTAAAATTGAGTAATATTACTGAAATGTTTTAGTAAATCTAGGTAGTGACAGTTGTCATTTGAATTGTTACCGAACATCGAACGCTAGATGGCGCAAAAGCGAAGTGATGAACTGTTGTAATTACCTTGCCATACAATTAAAAAAAAACAACAGTAATTTTAAATCTGCGATTGAAATAATGTATGTTTGATAAATATTTTCAAGTGATTTATTAAGTGACTGTTTAAATGTGCATAAATGAATGAATTGGGTGAAATTTAGCACCTCGTGATGAGAAACTTGTATGAAGATTCTGCGAAAAAGTGTCTAAAATAAGAACAGGAATGATAAACCTCAAATGTGAAGGTAGGTACAGTTTTTAGTTACAAAAAATAGTTTTCAAGTAGATAGGTAGGTTACCTTAAAATATTAGGTACCTGTAGGTTAGGTAGGTACCTACTTAAACAATCTTTTTCGAAACATTTGATTTGATTTATTTAAATCATATTTTTACGTCGAGTTCGGTTTTTAAAAGTAAGTTATTTTGTTTTAACGTTTAGACAATAATATAACAAAAAGTCATTCCTTTTCTTATTAAAATCAACCTACACCCTGATATTTCAATCAATATATCAAATGTTACAAATAGTTGATAAATATCAGTATCAAAACATTATTTAAAACGCAGATAAATAGTGCACTAAAACGACTATGACTGTAAAATTATAAAAAAAGTGAATAAATGCAAATCAAGAGTTGCATATCCGGTACTTATAAACTAGAAAACCTAAAAAAATCGAAGATATTTGTGACTATTTCCCTTAGCACTAGAATATTACTATAACAAAGTTTTTTTTTCGAATAAAAGCATTTTTAAGGCACCTCGCATTTTTGGTTTGCATAAAAGGAATGAATTTTAAAACTTTTAAAATGTAGAGAAATCTTTAAGTATCTTAATTATTTTAATAGGCTCATGATTTTGATTCATAGTTCCTTTATGTAATTGGTTATTACATGCATCCGGTATTTAACGTATACCTTAGAAAATTAATTCCATAATCGCGAGGATTTATTAGGTAGGTACATACTAATCAATCAAGTGTTTAAACATTTAAATTTCCGGAAAAAATACAAATCGATAAAAAGTCCTGAGTGAGTACAATTATTTTTGGGAATTAAACTATGTATCATATCATAAGCCTTAAAAGGGTCTTTCATCTAAAAACATGTAAGTTTTTATTAAGATCAAAACCTATGGAGATGCAAAAGTGAACTCACAAATGTATATAACCGCCATCTAGAAATGTAGGATGACAACAGTAGTCACCCCTATAAGATATAGATGGCGTTGGTCGTCCAGAATCAGTGAACTGAGCCCCAGTCAGCAAATTCAATAGTTTTTTTTTTAGATCATAATATGAAATATTAAATGATCGTTTACCACATTTCTATTGAGTTTGCAGATTTGAGCAATAGATGTATAATTGTTTTTACATGCAATGCCGCTTACAGTTTGACTGCTAACATATTATTTTATAGTCACAATAATTAAATTACAGCTTCTAAAGTTAACATGGCTGATTATAGTTATT
Organism: Autographa pulchrina; assembly: GCA_905475315.1. Classification (NCBI taxonomy): domain Eukaryota; kingdom Metazoa; phylum Arthropoda; class Insecta; order Lepidoptera; family Noctuidae; genus Autographa; species Autographa pulchrina. The sequence goes on along the minus strand of FR997786.1, from coordinate 1,679,004 downwards.
TAGTGATGAAAGACCTTACCTATACCTAATTACGAACACCAATGAAGTATTATACTTTAATATGGCATTACATTCATAAATAATTATTCATTAAGAGATCAAAATTAAGTTCTTTTTCGTTATAAAAATTATTAATTTCTCTTACATTTTTGTGTACTTTGCAACATTCCCTTATTTCATTTTCGAAATTGAAGCCATATTTTACATGACAGTTATATTCAAAATAAGAATTTTACTTTTAAAAACTTAAAAGGAATGTTACCATGTACACAAAATTACAATTTTTCAATGCCTATACATACACTTCGGTTCTATGTATCGTAACAATTTACATAGGAAGCCAAATTCTAAATATATTTACTAAACATCGCCATTTTATTTAAATGTAGAAATGACTCCCTATTGGACAAATTCATGTTATAAAACAGTTTTACAAAGAAAAACAAGTATAATCCAAGATTTTTCTTCTTCAAATTTTAAATAATGTCTTTTGATCTGTTTGCCTATAAGTTGAAAATAAAAATTATTGGACGATTCATTCATTAATTTGAATCTGAGTTCTGATTAGGTACCGGATTATATTTGTCCTTACATAATTTAGTCAAATACTAAAAAAACAATTATTCAAAATACATTTCACATGAAAATCGTATTGTTGTCGTTGTCTCGCTCGAACGTTGCCGAAGTTTGTTGAAGTTTGCCGAAGATAGCCGAAGTGACGTGAATTTAAATGTAACGGTTTCGTAGTCGAATGTGTCGCTTGTCGATGTAATGTGGTCTCAATACTGTCGTGAAGACAAAGTGGACCTGGAAAAAGAAAAAAACATTTATTTCAAACTATGTATTTTAAAATGTCGTGGTGGCCTAGCGGTTCAATGAACGGATTTGTATGCACAAGATTGCAGGTTCAAACCCAGGCAAGTACCAATGTGGCTTTTTCAAAGTTATTTGCAATTTCCTAATTATTCTAAGACATTTCTGACAAACGGTGAAGGAAAACATCGTGAGGAAACCTGGATTCCAAAATTTGGGATCTGAAATCGCCAATCCGCAGAGAGCAAGGGTGGTGATCAATGCTCGTGCCTCCTCTACATGGGAAGAGGCTTGTGCCCAGCAGTGGGACGTTTAAAGGCTGGATTATTATTATGTATTTTAAAGATAGTACTTCATTAATATTGTTCTAAGGGTGAATATTCTTATCCTGACCCATCCTGACTGTCTTATCGAATCTAAAGGTATAGAAGTAACACGTTACTTATCGAAATAAAGTATAATTTTCTTAAATTGAATTCCAATTAAGTGATTTCTGTCATCGTTTGCGCTTGTAAAAATGTGAGTTGATGAGACTGGAAGCCGACCGACGGTTTGGCCTTAAGTTAGACTGGAGGTTCAATAGCTAAGTATCATGTTGGATCCATTATGTTTGAACATAAATAAAATAGTCAATTTAGCAGGTCCTAAATACCTAATAGGATAGTTGTTCATATTTTTGACTATTTTTCTCACAATTTTTCTGACTGCAAATAATAACAAAATACAAATAATGACAAATAATTATGTTCAGCCATATTCCGATTATAATTCTATCGTCATAAGATGAAAGCAAGTAGTGCATCCCCATTTCCCATGCAAAGATCTCATCTCATACGTATTCCATAAAATATAAAATAGATTAACAGCCGCCATAAAAATTACGGTACACTAGCGAGCCGTTTCACCCATACTAGCCTATCAGTGTAGAGATGAAAAAAATCCGACGCAAAACTGTGGCACAGAGTAAATGAATTGCAGTAGGTCAATTGTACTAAAATTAAAGGTAATTGATTAACTGTCTGACTGCAAATCTGCCTATTTACTTAGAAAGTGATTGCCAGATAAATTAAATAATACATTATTGTCTGAAATATTGCCAGGAAAAACATCATGAATTAGACTAAAAGATTTTTTACATCTTTAAAACATTTTGAAAATGTCTGTCTCTATCCATTCGTAAATTTATTTCCGATCTGGGCAAAAACAATCAGACAGACATATTGAAAAAAAAAAATTGGCTGCCTAGGTTAAAACGTCTTGGCAATTAACAAGACAAGATTTTTTTTATAATTAATTTATTATAATGTGCTCTTTATCGACAACTTCATATTTATGAAAAAAAAAACTTAAATTCTTACCTAATAACCTAAAAAACATACATAATAGTTATAACTTGATCATACTACACATTGTATGAAACAAATTTTCTGTCTATTCTATACTGTGGCTTATATCTCAAGACAGATCTCCGTATCAGCTTGCATAATACGATTTGTTGCTAAGATTAAAGCATTTTTGTTGGACGCGATACTATCGGATTCTTAGTACATCTTGAATTTTATGTGAGCCTAGTACTTCGCTTAAATGGTTATGTTAACGCTATTTTGATAAGTTGCCTCGGCAGAGGTGATGGATGGTGCTTTTAGTGTCTGCGTTTTTATGGTGCCCTAGTATGTGGCAATCTTTCTAAGTTATCTTGAAATATGTTTGTTTGTAAGTAGGTTTATTACTAGTCTAAGAGCTTGGGCACTTGGTTTTGTATGTACCACAGATTTGTCTTAATTCAAAAAGTTATTTTGAGAATATTTTTTGATGGATGTCGGAAAGTGTTAAAAAAGCAAAAAATAATTTTAATTTTGATACTCATTATAATAAGAAGAATGTAAAAAACAAAGGAGTCATTTTAAAAAAATGAGAGAAGGAACAAGTATTGATCTTCACGCGTGCAGTAAGCAAGGACCGGTAAACTTATACGTAGACTGGATGTATAAGACTTATTCAAATAACTCCCTCTTAGAATACCAAATGTAATCGAATTAAAAATAGAAAAAATATTCATGAATAATTTATTCATTCATATACACCTGCCCACAATTCAATACGATTACAAGTTAAAAAGATTCTATCTTTACAAAACTTTATTATTTTTTCTACTATTTTTGTAATGGTCACTGAATTCACTGGATTATTTTTACTTAGGGTCCATTCACATACCTATTTCTTAAACCCACAGCTGCCGCGCTGCTCAAATAAAATTTTAATTGGGATCACTTAATGCCACAATCTTACTACTATTTATTTATGAGTCTATTTCGGTACTTAATCAAAACAAAACTAATGTTATGTACTTAGCTGTTAAAAAATACATACGTCATAATACAAGTGATTTAATTTTGTTTTTTGATTTATAATTAATTACCAGCCAGATGAGGTCAAAGATCGCTAAACAAGCAACACATTATAAATATTGACGGGTCGGTATTTAACAAAGAAAAAAGCGGGCCTTTATTTGGATGTAACTGGTAATAAAATGTGCCTGTCATAATTGAGATTATGATTATGTAGAATTTAAAAGTATAACAGCGCTTTCATTCTGGTAATCAATTTTATATGTAGCTAAAGTTAGCATAACAAATGCCATTTTTAGTAACGATTCTATATTTTTTAGCGCAAAATTTTCTCTTTTGACGGTGCCTATTTACAAAGAGTGAGTATTTTCTAATTTCTACTCGTAGGGTGCAACTGAAAATTAGTAAATACATTGTCAATATTGTTATTTACTTCAAGGTACAATTGTACAAACCATACTCGGTACATACATACCATCTTCTATAAAGTAATTCAAAAATATAGCCAAAAAAACATACTACACATTCATTTCTTCAGATAAAACTAAACTTAAGTATATTAAAAAACTGGCCAAGTGCGAGTCGGACTCACGCACGAAGGGTTCCGTACCACCGTCGTATGCGAGCCCCCCTTAAATATTCATTTTATGTGGTTTTTAGTATTTGTTGTTATAGCGGCAACGGAAATACATCATTTGTGAAAATTTCAGCTTTCTAGCTATCACGGTTTATGAGATACAGCCTGGAGACAGACAGACGGACAGACAGACAGCGGAGTCATAGTAATAGGGTCCCGTTTTACCCTTTGGGTACGGAACCCTAAAAAGCAGAAAAACAAAAAATGGTTTTATAGATACATAATTCCCCGCGTAAAAGTGTAAATCGCCTCTCAAGAATTCCATACATAATTCAAAGGGTATTTATAGACTGGGCATTGAAGTCAGGATAGCACAAAAACTAGGCAGAGTTTTTGTAACATCCTATCTAAAGGAACTAAGGTCTGATGAGTTGATGACCTGACTAGTCTAGTAACTATGTGCATTACTTTCTACGAGCTCTTTATTAATTTTAAAATGTTATTTGTTTTTTTTTAAGGTAGTGAGTTTTGTTGAATATCAAGTTGGTAAAACATGAAAGATTTCAAAATGAGTGCATTCTTGAATATATTATTTTTGCGTCAAAAGTAATCAGGCTTCAATCAAACTTTAACAGACTGGTAAATTAGCTCTCTTTTATTGAAGGAAAGAGCTCTGATAAAAGTGGAAAATAAACGTGCTATTTACACAATGCTAATTAAAAGTCATTATAAGTTAACCTTCTGTACAAAAAATACCTATCCTACATTCATAACACGCAACAAGTAACAACGCCCACCAAAACTGCCAACAAAGTCAAACCATTATTATAATGACATCAAATCCAAGATGGCGGCCCAATGTCAAGGTTAGTCTAATGTACCTTCAATTTATGTCTAACTAATTCCCCACTAATTGAGAACCGCACCTCAAAGACCAACCTAACCTCACGAAACCCGCACCTTTACATTTTCATTTCGTTAACTAGCATAATGGATTGGCGGACTAAATTATGATGTTGATGCTTTTAATTTTAGTTGGCACGATATTTTTGTGGAATTTTTTGGATGGATTTGGGTCAAGGTGTCTGAAAATAATAGGAAAGTTCTAAAGGAAGTTTGTGAGCAAGGAGAAACCCTAAAAGATTGACGAGAGTCGAGAGATATCTATATATACCTACTTATAATAAATCTGTAGAAGTGAAAATTCTGTACATTGAAAATATCAAAAAAATAAGTGGCTGGGGGGTGTTACTAGACCGACAGTCGACACCGAACCCAAAAGTGTGAAAAAAAAAATTTTTGTCTGTCTGTCTGTTTGTTCAGGTATCACGCAAAAACTACTGGTTCGATTACGATGAAACTTGGTATAATTATTCTTTATTATCCTGGGTAGTTTTAATCCCGGAAAAGTATAAACAATAAAAAACAAACTTAATTTTGCGGTTAAAAACTCATTGATAAGTTTCCACATCCACGCGAACCAAGTCGCAGGCACAGTTAGTGGTTAATAATTTTAAGTGATGCTTAAAGTAGTCAGGTAGAAATTTTTAGTAGGGTATATATTACGAATCGCAACTAAAAATACTGACTGTCTGGATTAATTTTGAACTGGAAAAATAAGACCCGATTGAACATCATAGAAGAAATTTCATAAGAAAAACTCAAATAATTATTTTGTCAATGAATTTTAAGATTAAAAAATGTTTCTTTAAGAATGGAAAATGGAATTATTAATTAATATTGACTTATAGTTAGAAAAAAATTATAATCTTTAAAAATACTTAGCAGAATTATTAGCATTTTTTTTTTATAATATATGTAAGTGTGTTGCATAAAAACCAAGCTCAGTGCTTCAGAAAATTAATTTGTCTGTCTTATGACCCGTAACGAAATTAATCAGAAGCAGCGAACCAACTTTAATAAACCAGTTACATGTTTTCGCTCTAGCATAACGAAGATCCAATTAATTTAAAAAATTACGAATTTATTTCCAATGAAAATGTTTAATTTATTTATTTTATGGAGGTCGTGGCTGAATTCAAACCTAGGCATTAGTGAAACTTTAACTTTAGGAATGTTTTTTTTTTTAAACCAGTCTTACTATGGGATACTGTGTTAATACCCAGTAAAATAGATTGTGGAAGTCAGATAGGCAGTCGCTCCATGTAAAATACAGTATTCAGCTGAATCCGGTAAGACTGGAAGCCGACCCCAACCTGTCTCCAAAGTGTTGGGAAAAGGCTCGGGAGATGATGATGTGTTTTTTTTACTGCACACAAATATATTAGGATTTCTTAGTTAAAGGTGAAGGAATACTAGTGATTAAACTAAGGTTTAATGAGTTCCTATGATCATTTTCTGGCTCCGTCATCAGACCAGCTCGCAAGTACAATAATTTTGTATTGTCAAAGTATGTAAAGCTAATGTTTGCAAGATTGGACCTAAACAAGTATAACATACATGATACGAGTACATTGTATACCATGCATCGCAAATTAAATATAAGTTTGTAAAATTCAAAAATTCGTACTGAGCATCTGAAGTGATCAATTTTCGTTCATTCCTCGTAAAAAAGCCTTTCCCTTAAGGATGCAGTGCCGACCGTACTTTTTGTTATTATGTTTTTTTTACTATGATATAACTCACTATCCTTTTTTTGAAACGATCAATGATGATCAACACAAAAATTTGTTGTTGATGTATCAAACCTCATTTTAAGCGCTGTCAACCAATCTCAATCGTTATCTGTTGATTTGACAACAGATTACGTTGTTCAGCCTGACCCGGGGGTATACCGGGGGTATGACTAATACTCTGTATTTAAGTCGAAAAATATAAATAAAAATATACTTCTTAACAAATCGGTAACAGGTAAGCAGGTCTTTAATCCCAAAACAAAAAAAATGTCTAACATATAATTAATTGACTAACTGTGTGGTGAAATTTTATTAGTAGCTATCTTGATTTAGTTTTTATTTCGATGTTATTGACCGAGTGACGTAGTACAGGCGACCACACATCGATCATACAACTTTGAAATTATATTCACGTTTATTTTCAAGCTGTCAAGGTTGATTTTCGTTTGTAGTGGTGATGAATCTCGTGTGGATGACAGTACAAGTCTTTAGCTTGGAAATGTATGTGATTAAGCTCTGATAACATCTTTGTAATATCTAATTAGATTCAGATTAAATCTAGTACATTAATGTCTTCTTGATTGCCGCCAATATTAATGGGGTTTGTTCTGTTATAATCATTATCTTCTGCTTAGCTTTGCTATGTTGGAGGTTAGTCTCATACAGAATTGTCTGCATACTAGTTATTACATGGATCAACTGCTTATGTAATATATCTCATTATATTGCAGTATTCTTATCGGTGGCTGTTTTAGTTTGCTGTACTCAGAGTCGTTAAATCGATTTGGGTAATCCAAAAGATAGAAGTGTGAGACTAACGAGAGCTCAGCGAGAGCTTAGCTTACTTAAATCGATAATTAGAAATAACTTCACACCTTTAACGATTCTGTGTAGTAAGAGACAGTGTTTAGTTCCTTACTTTTATAGTCTGGACTGTATTTACTGAAGATTATTTGTAAAATAACACACAAACATTTTTACCTCAACACGAGTTTTGAACTGGAGATCTCTTATTTATAATTCCTATACGCTAGTCACTGGACATACAAATAGAGTATATAAATAAAGTATTTACTTATAGCATAACAGTTAAATCAATTTAAATAATTTGCCTGCGAAACCACGACACGACGATACGATTTGAATCTATAACAATAACATTTCACAGATACTTCAATTCCATAACAATTAGTTCAATTAAAATTGTAATGCAATTTACAGTTATTCAATTAATTGAATTTATTAAGAATTAACGCTACCAAATTTATGTCCTAAATCAATAAACATTTTGAAATAAGGACGTGCTAAGTTTTTATTGGCATGTTAATCTTGTTATTAATTATCTATTAAGACTAATGGGATTTAATTAATGAAGATGAGTGTTACTGTTATACTAATTATAGCTAACTAGTTGACTGTGTCGGTATGTCGTGTTTACATGGCCTAGTGGTCTACTGATCAAATTTATTTGCAAAAGCGTACAGGTGTAAAATCAGGGACTCCTTTTAAAGATAATAATATATCTTTTCCTATTTACTTTAAAACTATATTAACTGAGATGGAATGTAACCTGTCTTTAATAAACCTGGTTGAAATGTTATTTCTCTACATGAGATGAGGTATTTTGCTTTATAGCTGGTCAAAGTTCAGTTACATACTAAATTAACATAACATACCATCACGCTTGTATCCCCGAAGGGTTAGGCAGAGGTGTACCAATGTACATCCACAGTTCGCCGGTATGTTTGGGTCCCATGTAATAGGGGGCGAGCCTATTGCCACTAACCGGGCACAAATCCAAACTCCGACCTACTACTGAGAATTTCATAGAAAAACCCAATAACACCTTGGTCGACTTGGGAATCGAACCCAAGACCTCTAGCATAGCAGTCGACTAAATTAATAACTCTATGTTTAGTAGATGAAACCAACTTTGATTAGGTTAATAATATGGGACGTAATACCTCTTCAGTTGGATTACAGGGGAAGTATTACTACATAATCTTTGGCATATTAACGTTATGTACTCTCCGTATGACCCAAAGATCTACCTCTAACCTTAACACGTAAGAACATAATCCTTTCTAATAAAATCCCATTATAATCAAGAGCCATTTCAAAAACGAAGTAGCTTAATTGCAGATTACAAAATACGAGAATTATAATACCAAACACACAAGTTTTCATTTTCACAATTTATAGGAAACCGTCTGTTGGCATATCACGATGGAGTATTGCGACATTTGATGCACCTAATGTTGGCTAACATTCTCGATTTATGATCGAAATCACATATGTTTACATGAGTTTGTAATTGAATTTAAAGTACTGTGTTTAGCATAATTTAAAGGTTTGTTTACTGTTTGAATTGCAAAGGACGGGGTAGAATACTATTTTGTTAAAATACCTTTTGATTAACAAATTAAAATACTAGATCTTATTTAAGTAGGTTTCCAAAAAATTACGATGATCAAATGATTTGATATTTTGTACTTATATTTTGTAAGCAAAGCATGACGACGTTATCTAACTGGGTATATATAATGTGGAAAAAGAAAAAATACTTTTCCTATATGTTTTTATTATCTAACCGATGCACTTAAAATATATTGTTTTTCATACCCAGCCATCGACTCTATTAAAGGTCCTTCTTTATACGAATCAATATTAAAAACTGACTTCTTAAAATTAGTTACCTACCACGATATGGATTTAGTTATTTCATTTAATAATCATTTGAAAGGTCTAAGTACTAGTACCTAAATATATTTAATTTGCAATTGCTATTTAAGTTTAGATTAAGTTAAGATAGTGAAATAGCGAATACTTACCAACATTTAAAGATACAACGTAGGCACCCTTTTCTGAGCTCCCAAAGACAATTTGTTTCCAATCTTCTTGTAGCTTTCATTTTTAACTCTAGTTTTAGGTTTGTCCGGATCAGGACATCCCTTTAGCTCCCACACAAGATTCGTCAGTGACTTCGGTCGGCTTAGCTTCCTACATCTCTTCTCTGGTAGTTTTGGACCATTACCGGAGTCCCCTGACGTTCGACCACCAGAATGACTCGAATCTAGAGTCCCATCTAACTCCATAGCCTGATGAATGTTCGACAAGCTCTTGTACCTTATGTTGAAAATCGGAGAATCACCTTTAATAGGTCGTATCGGACTAGCGACTGGACTAGGCGCCTCTTTTGTCGGCGACGTGCTCTTCTGACGGAACACCATTTTACTCTTACTGTTGCTTACACTATTCTTTATGTAAAGCTTAGGAAGGTTTGGTGCTGGTGCGATGGAACATTTCTCTTTGTAAACTGTGACTGGCGTCTCTTTTACTATCGCCGTTGACTTTCTGGTTCGTTTTTCTGCTTTTTGAATGTTTAGTGGCTTTTTCGTGGGTATGGTTTCTATTGGTGGCGGTTCTGGCTTTATTTCTGTGATGAGAGGCATATGGATAGGAGTGGCGGCCGGAGACGCGGGCGCTGACTCGTGTCGCGGCGTCGGCTCGTTCGAATACGAAGCTTTTATGTTCTTAGGAAGTGGAGCAAAGCCTCTGACGTAGTCGTAAATTTGGTCTATTTCGTCATACTCATCAGGGATACTATTCTCATCCCTGTGACTACTGTATATGTGATTGTGTCGCGAGATATGCTTGTGTTGGTTGGCCGTGTCAGAAGACGCGCTGCGTCGGAGAAAATAACCAGTTTTGACTAACGGTGGCGCGTGTAAAGGCCCATTCAAAAGTCTCTTCGGGTCGCCTAACTTTCCGTCCAAAACATGTATTCTGTCTACGACATCAACTAACATACGATTGCACTTTTCCACTAATCTAGAAAACTCCATAAAGTTTTTTATTTGTTCTTCGTTTTTGCATCTTTGCATTTTGAGTGGCGCTGCCAGGGGTAGTGCTACTAATGCGTTCCCTTCCTTAGGGAGGGGGAGAGCAAAAACATGATCTTCTTCAAACATTGACAACAGTCTTAATTCTGGAACAAAATGGCTCGCACTCTTCAGACCTCTAGGTGGCGTTCCATGCACCAGCCTCACAGTAATAGGCAAACGTTTTGTCAACAAAGTCTTTGCTGTATGCACCCCACTGATATTCTCTTCCTTAGCAACAGCTGAAAACTTGCCTCTCTGATCCAGACTCATTAAAACCATATCACCTTTGGAATCTGTACATTTCAGATACCTATTCTTACCTAAGAAAGCTTCACCCCTGGGCATGATTACCTCGCCAGCTGGTAGATTCCTCGCTCCATCGGCTGTGACATTACCATCCAGGTCTATTTTAGCACAGATAACCCTTACTGGTTCTCTAACCAAGCACCCGTCATCCAGTTTCCTTCTAGCTAGTTCCGATACTGACTCAATGCACCTTACAGCCCGACCTTCTTCACTCAGTAACTCAAAGAATCCTTTATACGTATCTGGGATGGCTATCCTTGGTCCAACACTGACCATTCGCCGTCCCTCTTTAAGTTTGATGGCCTGAGCGATGATCTTCTTTCTCTTCCCCGCGGACACGAGTAGAGCTGTGCTCTGTAGGCCTGGGCTCGGCAGTGTGGGGACGCCGAGTCCTCCGTACTGTCCTTTGATGATCTTGGCGACATTTGGCAGTCGGTTCTTGACGACGAACTCTCGGAGATAGCTTCCTTCGTCGGACCAGCGCGATGCTGCGGCCACAACTTGGCCGTCTGTGGCTGCCATGGCAGGGTTAGTTACATCTGGAAAAGAAGGAAAATTATAATTAAATACTATTTTCAAAACATTCAAAAGGAAGACGTTCAATTCGTGTTTGTTGTTTTTTTTTGGTGTTTGTTACGCGATATCTTCGGCAATTGTAGATCCATTTCAAAAGTTGTATTTGAAATGATTCTACAATTTCCGTAGAGGTCGTCCCTGATAAATTTCATCAAAATTGTTCCGGACTTATTTTTTAATTGAAGCCCATTTTGGACACACATTTAAACGTCAAAAATTCTCAACTCATTCTTTAGAATATAAATCGATTTTAATGTGTTTATTATGTAAGACTTTCCCTACAATCATTATACCCAAAAACCAGAAAAACGCACTAAACACTTAACGATACCAACAGTTATTTTATTCCAACAAAAACTGTTAATACCCGAAACTAATTAAGGCGTAACGCTTACACGTTAAAACAAACTGTATTGCCAAGTTTAAGGTCAACGTACACGAACAATGGTTGATGTAATGCATGTGTTACGCGCGGCCGAACTGTGCGGTGTGCTTAGCAAGGGCGAATGTAATGTGTTAGGTAATTTTTAACTGTTCGTGATGGAACTAAGATGTTTTGGTGTGCGTTCAACCTCTAATTGAACCGTTTAGTCCACGTTAAGAATAAGTGTCTTGAATCTGTTTAAGACTGATTTTTATTTATTTAATTCTGAGGTTAATGCAAATGCTGCACTATTGGCTTTTGTAACAGTGTCCATGTAACTGACCTGAAATTAAATGTCATCAACAATTAAAAAAATGATAAAAAATGTGTTTTTACATTAATTATGTTTATTTCAGGCTAACATTTTATATAGGGTTCCTGGGTTACAAAGTTTCTTAATGCATTTAACAACATAAATGTGGTAGGAATAATAGCCAAATGTGCTTTAGCTTCTCTCCAATTAAGAATTCTTCCTACTAGCACAAAGCTTCCATGCAAACTGTCATACAATAGATCTTTGGCAGTCGTTAAGTCAATTCTGACAACCAGTCTTACCATGGGATACTATGTTCCCCAGTAAAATGGGTTGTGGAGGTCAGATAGGCAGTCGCTCCATGTAAAATACGGTATTCAGCTGAATCCGGTAAAACTGGTAGCCGACTCTAACATAGTTGGGAAAAGGCTCGGGGGATGGAATGATTAACATTACAACATCAAGAAACGTGAACAAAAGTTAATACCAAGAAACACTAAAATAGCCAATACAATTGCATACTGATAACCTACGTTATCAATAAATGAATCAGTTGCACACAAATGTATTTATAGGTGAATAGCGACGCGTACGAGTCTAACGGTGTTTTTATAACCGATTATATTGGCTCCGAACATTTCTTTGTGGTTACACTGTTAGATAATCGAGTGTTTAGTTTGTGGGCACATTAGCGCGGTTTGATAATGTCGCGAGGTCGCGCGTCTTGGGTTTTGGGTGCTTATGTCGCGAGGTCGCGCGTCAAATTGGTGCAGTCTTTTGTTTTTTAGGTACGTGTCATTGTGAATCAGTGACGTCATAATGAGATGGATTTACAGCCCAAAGTTTAACAAAAAAACTAGTTTATTATGTCATGAAAGTCTATACTAAGGACATACAGAGACAGCCTTTAATCGAGTGTATCTTCTATATAACGTTAAAGTCCTTTAAGCTTCGGTTCATTAAATCTTAGAAACTTAGATATTTTCTAATAACTAAAATGAACAAGGAAGCTCTATGATTAGGTCTACATTTATATATCAATATAGTAACTACTAAACATTAATTAATGCACGGCTCTTAAAGCTATATTAGGCTTTAGGTTTTATTTACTTATTAGTTTCTTTTTTCATTTTCTCTGTTTATGTAGTTAAGTTTGCTCTTGATGTAGACGAACAACAATTTGCCGCGTCAACTGGGATCAAGTCGCGCAATATCGCGTCTCCGCAATGAGTACGCACCCTAATCACAACATACTATATACAATTTATTGCTATTATAACATTGGTTTACGATCGTTTACGCGTTTTGAGTCGCACGTGATATCGATGCAATATTTATTGTAGAACTGGGCTTCTATCGGTTAACCAAAGTTTTGAACAGTTAAACTTAGCGTTATAACCGCAGTCGGTAGCAAACGAAATTGTTTATTACACATTCAATGTTGGATTACTGTTCAAATAATGTATTAATGTGGAGTTTGAGATAGTTTACTGCGTCATTTTGAAGTGTTATTATGGGTAGCGGATTTTTTTATATCCAGTGAAGGGTGGTTGGAGTTGAAAATATATTTAACTTATTTACTGTTTTTTTATTCGAATTTATTATTTATTATGAATTAAACTTAAAATATTTACAATAATATAAAAACTAAGCCTACACTTAAAATAAGAAAAATTACAATCTAAATAAAACTAAGAACTAAAATAAGACATCAAAAAAATCATCCACATCGCTGTCGACTGGGAGTGTACCCAAAAGACTGGCAGCATTGCCACGTTGCATGGCAATGCTTATTCCCTGACCTAGGTAGAAGCCAGCCTTTGGGTCACGCGAAGTGTCAACCAGAATTTTGAATTTATACATCAAAAATTTATGACTTTATACATTAGAATTATAGTCTTTATTTACTCTAGTTAGCTGTAACTATGAATAACCAAAAGATTAATAATACTTTGTTTTAAGTTTTTAACTTTCATTTCAACAAAACTTTTTTTTTGCCTTGGTATGAATCAACACTCTTATGCGTATAAGTGCAGTTCAAACCTTTGCGATTATTAAGTCAAATTTTTACATGAAACGTCATAAGGTCAATGACTCTAAGCAAAAAATAAAATTATGCTAAAACAAAATGTAACCGTTTAGCTAATCGCAAGTTTTATCTAAGTAGGTATGTTATAATTATAATCTGTGACAGTACTAGTCATATTTGACAGCTGTCAAAAATATAATTACCAAAAAATATAAATAGTTTTTTGTGGAGTAACAACCGTTGAACTTGATCAGCAATCGTTTATGCAATTTAATTTATTGCGTGACGTTAGTAGATATTATCTTTTATAGATTAACATTATAACATGTTATTGAAATTAGTGATGACAATTAGTAGTGAAATTCATTACTAAAAACTACCTAAGTGTTTTCATGACATTTGAAGATACTTCAACTTTCATGATATTTTTTTTTTCTATTTTTGCTGATAATAATTTAAAAAAACGATGACAAATTAATCGATATTTATAAGACCGCTTTCTAGATTAGATTCAGGTACCCATTTAACTAAAACTACACTGTTTTAGATAGAACGTTACCAAAAATAACTGAAAAAATATTTTTAGATAGCACCATCATAAATTAAATGAGTTAACATTAAAGTGTACCCATTAAAACTACGTTCAAAAACTGCAGTTAAACCAAACTTAACTAATCATTGTGTATTAGTATTATTTGAACACGATGCCTTAACAAAATGTATTAAATTTCTGATAAAAAGTACAAATAAAGAGGTTTTAATACAAACCAGATAAGATACAAAAAATACAGTATATTTTCGAAAAAGGAATTTATAGACATTATTTCTTAACATAGACACTACTCTGTGTCGAAGATGGCAAGGTAAAAAAATTACTACAGTAATAATAAATCAAGTTTTTAGTTAAAACCTACCTCATTTTTCTGTAGAATAGTACTAAAAAATAATGAGATGGATGAGATTGTTTAAAACTGCCTTTTATCTTAGCTATACTTCCGTACCTACTTCTTATTGCGAATTTATATATGTCGATTTTTTATGACTCTATCACAATGGAATTTAAGCTTTTTTTCGCAAACATTTAAATAACATCCAAAACAACCAGTCTCAGACAAAAAAATTGTCTCACTTACAAAAGTTTGTCCCAAACGGGGATCGAACCCGCTCGGTACGCAATGATTTCTATTTGGCGTAGTGACCTATAACACTCGGCTACCGGTTTCGTCAAACTTAAAAAGGGGTAGTTATACATACAGGTAAGTTTGATAAGTAATTTTTGTAAATTCTTTGAACATTTACCCTGAATATTATTATTTAAACATTTTAAACTTGGAGTAGAAACGATAGTATGTATGTGTTTAGAAATATATAAGTATGTTTATCAGTTGTCTGGTTACCATAACACAAGCCCTACTTAGCTTGGGATCAGATAACCGCGTGTGAGATGTCCCGAAATATTATTATTATAGTCTAACAAAATCCAATTAATACAGCAGTCAAGTGTAACCTACACAAGCCGAAACCCTCAGTTAGACCGGTTGTCAAGGAAAACAAGGCTATAGTCTAAGGCCCATAATACATGACAATGTTTGGATCCATAATAAATTCTTGGTAGCTCGCCTTTGGAACGGGTTTGAGCTCATATTACATGGCTGTTTGGCGAATGGTATGTATCCTTTCGTCCCTATGACTATACTATCCTTAAGGGATATTTCAAGGGACATATTTGTGACAAATATTAAAATATTTAATATTTAAACTATCGTGTAAATTCTTGTAAATATTCATATTTGTTAAAGATTATGGGCTCGAAATTATTATAGTGGAGAGTATTTTTTTTAAATAAATGGTAGTAAGTATTTTACTTACAATAGGTAATAGCTTAACATATAAGTCGTTAGTTTTTATAATATTGTAAATATTTTAAGTTTAATTTCATCAATAAAATAATATATATTCAGTCGTTAGTAACGTAAATTAATATATAACCTCAAGAATTCAATCTTCATATAGCTGGTAAGAAAGGTTACATATTTTATTTTACTCAAAATACTTCTTATTACATTGCTGAAAATAGTTTGAGTCTTTAATAATATTCCGGGACAACTCACAAACGGTTATCTGATCCCAAGCTAAGCAGAGCTTGTGTTATGGTAACCAGACAACTGATAAACATACTTATATATTTCTAAATACATACATATTTTATAAATAAATTACACCCAGACACAGAACAAATGATCGTGCTCATCACACAAAGATTTGTCCTGGGTGGGAATCGAACCCACGACCTCGGGTATAGCAGTCAGGGTCACTAACTATTAGACCAACAGGCCCGTCAAAAAAATCTATTGAACAGGTATTATGATATTTATCTCTTTTACCTATAACCAAAATTCCACGTATTTATTTAAGTAAAATTTACAATACAAGCCAAATCAAACATCGTCCCAACAAAAAACTCAAAATAAATGCAATATCCCATCATATCACGATTTTCATACCGAAAATATAAGTTAGGAACGGTTCTGTCGCCGACTGTACGTCACGACCGTATCGCACGATTAAACCTATTGTGAGCGGCTAGATAATATTGCGGGTAACTGTACCCGATTGGTTGTAGACAAATAAGGAGCGCGGTGTGGGGCCACGAGACTAGCTGGGGACAGGAAAGTGGTGAGAATTTAGAGAGATTTTGTAAGGAGTTTTAGGTGACGTGTGGTGCAGGAACTGCTTAGATTGGATTTGTACAATTAAAAGAGTGATTTGTTTATTAAGATTCATATGCAACTGGGTGCAGCGTCAGGCCTGTAGTAGCAATGGTACTGAAAGGAAGCGCAACAGTAGACTTTAAAAATAATGACATAAAAATATTATTCTCTTCTTCTTAATTTACTCAGTTACATTATTTATGACTTAAGGACTTATTTTTATGATCTTTGATTACACCCCAAATAACAGAATAACCTGAGGAACGGGGACTATGATTATAAACTGTGCCCACAGTTTCGCCAGCGTAAGTACGTAACTACTTAATAATCATAAAACGAAAGGTTTGATACAAAACCTATGTTCACAAAATCACAACATTTTCTATGTACATAATATTTCTTCTAAGAAAAATCACTGAAATCATATCGCTGTGTTCCTAGCCCCAATACCCAAGTAGAGTCTGATGGACCGCTACAACAAGTTTCCCAGGCCGTTTTAAAACTCGCTCTGTCCCCTACCACCTAATTTGGAATCATATTTATGTCGCTAAATAATTATAAGTTTTATTATCATTGCATTTTGATGGGAAACGGTTAATATACTGGTTACACGCTTTCAGGGTTAACGGGGATTTAAGTTGTGTTCTTTTGTTTTTTGAAGCGGGAATGTTATGTAATGTTATTGATTTTTGATGTTTTGGTTTTGATTGGTTGTCACGCGGCCATGTTGTTTTGGGCTTTGATATTATTGTTGGTTTGTGTTGATATACTTATTTGAAGGATTGTTAGGTGACAAAATTGTGTGCACTATGAAGAAAAGTGAACTTATATTTAAGTGAACATTTATACGGGTGATATAAGTCGACTAGAAAAATTAAAAAAAGTCGCGTTTGTTCACCTGGGTGATACAGTTCCAAGGTGAACAAATTACACCAAATAAAGTCAACTCATTTCACCCAGGTCATATCACCTGGGTGAATTGAGTCCGAGCCGAACAAAGTGGAATATACCCAAGAGTTTGGTCGAAAGCGTGACTCCTGAAATAATATTTGCTTTGCTATCTACTTAGATTTACTTTATGCAAAAAAATAACGAACATTACGTATGTATTCTTTTTATTACTTTACAGAGAGCCCGTTCCTAAAGTATCATCTTTTCATGCTCAGTCATTTACCCAATTGTCATTATTATTAGTATTAAAGACTACAATTGGATAGTACAAGCTTTTTGAGCATAAACATTCTGTATTTATGTATTTCCTGTTTCAATTGTATAGAAACGAGACATAACTATAAATAAGCTTCTCTGTCTACGGTTAAATAATAGTTATCATAAACAATCAAACTGTCAAAGTAATTGAGAGACTATTGTTCCTAATTAATAAGTTCTTATTACCCAACCGTGTATCTGGGAACACTTCTCAGAATGAAACCTATTGTTTTGTTACGAATAAAACTATACTTACACACCAATCTAAAATAAACTCTAACGACTGACGTTTAAAGTACAAATTGCAACACAATATATTTATCTGAAAATTTTAATTGTTTTGTAACAAATTTCACTTAACATCCAAAGTTGAGTATATCAATCTTATGTTCCTAGACATTAGGTTCAGAATTGAATAATTTTGAGTTAGTGAAAGGAAAAAAATAAGTTTGTTTTATTAATTATCATTTTAGATGTGCTCTGCTTGGCTGATGAAAAAATTCACGGTCAGGTGTGAGAGTTAATGTGAATTGCAAAATATTAATTGTTTTATTTCTTATGTGTAGACTCCACATGCAAGGCAAACGTTAAAGAAATTGCAGAAGATAGAGATTTTGAAGTATATTAGGGCGTTTTAGAAGCAGTGGATTTTAATTCAGACTAAATTTTAACTTTTATACTTTTATATACTATTTCGCACATGTATATGGTAGTATTCGGGACAAAAAAGAGGCTAAGTCCTACTTCGGTGGTAGAGCTAACTCTAGGCCAAATTTCATCGAAATAGGTTATGTGGTTTAGCCGTGAACGCGTAACAGACATGCCGACAAAAAAAAATAGCATAGGTATTTATTGTATTTTAAGTTATGTGTCTAAATAAATTATTTTTATACCATAATCTTTCTACGAAGGAAAGTCTTAATCAATTTTATAACCGACCAATAATAAGGAGGGTAATGTTTTACGTTTTACAGTACTCGTGTCTTATATCACGACCTATAGGATGTAACAGTTTTATCTTTCCGGTAATTACCTTTTTTATATTTATGAAGAAATAATGAGGTCTGTGCTCGTGAGAAATTAATTGCAAATATCTGTTTAGATACCTACGATTTATACTTAGATACTGTACTTTAGCTCTGGGGTTAGAATGTAATCATTGAGTGAATTACTCTGGTATTTGTAAAGGACATCATCCATTTTGGTCCAAATTCAAAGGTGCGAAATGTGATATTCTGACAGAACTTGTCCTCCTAAGCATTTCTTACTATGGCACCAAAGCTGTAGCACCGCTGCACGTCATTTTATCCAGGGTTTAAAACTCTGAATTTTCATACATTTTTCGATCACATACCACGATATTATCGATTAAATGAATTTCTAAGAGGACAGTCCAAATTCGGCACTTTCAAATTTGGACCAAAAATGTATAGAGAGTGGATGATGTCCTTTACATAAATTAAGGACTCATGGAATGTGTAAGAGATAAAAGAATCTATAATTAAATAATGTTAGTTAAATACTTAAATATTATTGAGATTATTTTGAGACTTACATAGTAAGTCTAATGGGTGCTTAAAATGTAGCAACTTTGTAGGTACCTAGATCTATATTCAAGCAAAGTAACCTAATTTAAATAATAATAACAATCAATTTTCAGCACTCCTTTAGAGAAGATTTAAATAAAAAATATTTAAAAGAAATAACAATGCCTGTTTCTAAATATTACATAAATAATACAGGTTTTTTTGAAGACTCGTACTTTATCATTTGCCTACCTGCAAATATTTGCAAACAATTTATACATCTGCCTACCCCCTACATATCGGTAGCATCACGTGCTAATAACTCGGACTGGTCCACACCGTTATGACGCGTACTTGATGCTCAAGGATTTATAACAAGGTGCATGCACTGCCGGACAAAATAAATGTAACAGTAATACATGGAGGGGTTATTTGTATGAAATAATTTACCTGCGTATAGGATATTTGTTGTGATGTTTTTTTTGTCTGTTCTTAGCGTTACTTTTTTAAATTGTATTTATGTTATATTTTAGAGTATTCGTAAAGCACAAGGAGAACTTCTTACTTTTGGTTTTTTTTTTTATTAAAAAAGGATTTCTACCGATTCATTACTTAATAATACTACGTCTATTTATCAATCCCGATTAATAATATAGAAGAAAAATGGGTATTTTATTCATTATATCAAGATTCTCAACTTATACTTCGCATTCTCCGTTCGCAATGCTACATTAGTAAAATGCAGTTTTTTAATATATTTGTTTTATGTACATTGCTTTTACGCAGTGTAATAAAAAAGCATAACAAAGTTATATTAATTTCACGTCATATTTTAAACTCAATACAACAAGTGCCCACTGAATATGTCCCGGCGTGTACTGTGGTATAGCTCTTTGCTGCTCGCGGTGATGGGGTGAACGTCCTGCGCGCACGGGCTAATGTTACGAAATCTTGTCTGTTTGTCCGTCATACGAACTTTATATGTTATGTAGGTGTTATATAATGATTATTGTTATATGAGGCGAGATTTTGAGAAGAAAAATTAAGGTGATTCTCGTTTTCAAAGAATGTGTCATTGATGTAAGAGAAATGTAAAAAAATATATTTGCTGTTATAGAGAAGTACTAGAGGCTGTTCTTTATTTTAAACTTGTTTAACAACTAAGCAAGCATGCATATCAATGCATCAATATAATTACAACTAGCTTAGATCAAGGTACTAGCTTACATTAGATTAGCGATTTCGTATGAATAAATAAATGTGGAAATCGAAATCACATACATTGCTCACTCAAAGTAAGTAACTAAGACACTTGTGTTATGGAATCAGAGACAACGAAAGTACTACACACACCCAGACCTAAGACTATGTAGAAAAGTCGTTGTCTACCTGTCCAGGGATTGCATCCAGGGTTACACATGATTTAATTTATATCCGTTATTGAATAATATTAAAATCCTGTTGATGCAAGCCAGATGACATTTCTACAAGGGTTAACACTGATCCAATGTATGAAACCTACAAGTCAAAGTTACTTATGAAAAAGAAATGTAATTTTAGTTATAAATAATCCAGCCTACAAACGTCCCACTGCTGGGCACAGGCCTCTTCCCATATAGAGAAGGCACGAGCATTGATCACCACGCTTGCTCTCTGCGGATTGGCGATTTCAGATCCCAAATTTTTCGAATGCAGTTTTCCTCACGATGTTTTCCTTCACCGTTTGTCAGTAGTGTCTTAGAATAATTAAGAAAGTACATATAACTTTGAAAAAGCCACATTGGTACTTGCCTGGGTTCGAACCTGCAACCTTGTGCATACAAATCCGTTCATTGAACCGCTAGTCCACCACGACATTCAATTCAATTTTAGTTATATATCTAAATATATAAAAATGAATAGCTAAATGTGTTGGTAAGCGCATAACTCAATAACGCCTGGACCAATTTGGCCAATTCTTTTTTTGTTGTGTTTGTTATTGTCAGGAGAAGGTTCTTATGAAAGAAAAAATTTAGAAAATTGCGAGGAAAATTAGAAAACATAAGAATACTGAACAACCAAATTAAGTAATCCTGACTTTTGTTACGATCGTGATTTGTTGGATTCATCACCGCCCCTAATAATACAAAGGCACCGGGAACGGGACCTAGGTATTCACGCGGGTGAAACTGCGGGGCACAGCTAGTTTAATATAATTTATCCGATTCCTATCATCGCTGTCGCTTCTAAAAGCCACTTTTCTACAAATCCTGATTGAATGAACTTAGAACAATAAGTAAAGTAGCTGATCTAAAAACTAGCCTGCTTACTTCAAAGTACCTACATTTTGAAGCTACTTAGATAAAGTTCCTTCTCACGAAGCAGTACTGTAGCGATCAAATTCAGGTGTTAACTGTTATTTTATTTCCAATACATACTAACACCTAGCCGGTATGCGGTGCAGATCTAGATGGGCTAAAGTGCTTGCCCGGGTTTAATTTCTTCCTGGATAAACGGGTGGGTTTGGTGCAAGAGGTGAGCGGGTTTGATTTCTTGTAGTATTTTTGTGGTACCTTATTTATTAGGTGTGCTTATTTTTGTATTATCGCATGTTAGCTTGTGTTTGTTTATTGCAATGTTGTAAAAAGCTCAAAAATTAAAGTCCGCATTTTAGTTTCCCGATGTCAAACATATTTTATTAAAGTTAAGGTTTTTTTTGGTAAAAGCCCCTTTTCCCAAACATATATTCAGATATATGTTGTAAAATCGTGTCGTATAATAATAATAATATTCCGGGACAACTCACACACGGTCATCTGATCCCAAGCTAAGCAGAGCTTGTGTTATGGTAACCAGACAACTGATAAACATACTTATATATTTCTAAATACATACATATTATAGATAATTTACACCCAGACACAGAACAAAATGATCGTGCTCATCACACAAACATTTGTCCTGGGTGGGAATCGAACCCACGACCTCCGGTATAGCAGTCAGGGTCACTAACAGGCCCGTCAAATAAATCGTCGTATAAAGTAAATAGGCATACAATTTTGCTTCGTCAATTTTTTTTAACCAGGGTGATAATTGTTCTCATTTTTTTTTGCCATAGTATGGCGGCCTATTTGGCAGTGAAATTAAAGAATATGCTAATTCCTGGACCTATAAAGATGGTGATTGTTTAATTATTATGTTTAAAAATCAACTTTTTAAAATAAAAAAATAAATTTCTAAATACCTACTCTTAAATCCGGATTAGAGGTCAGCTCACTTATTTTACCACAGAGTAATTTTGACAAATAACATATCTTTAAATACCTATGGTAAAAACTACAGAATTTACCAAATACCCGACAAATATAATAATTACCAATATGCAACGCTTATTACCAATTTACTCGAAACTTTTTTTGACAATTCCGTTTTCAAGACATAAGTGGTGTTTTTCATATAAATATATAAATTGTTCCATGTTTTTATTAATTTTGTAATAAACCGGAACGAAATTGATTGGGATGTGAGATCATCGTTTTTCTTTTATTATTTAATAGCTAATGTGTAAGGTGAATGACTATGTTTATAATATGCGAAGAGATGGTTATTAGATAATTTTATTGATGTTTATTCCAAACAAAACCTAATACTATCTGCTTTGTGCTTTAAGGTAAATTAAATCATTTTCTATTCGGTTCGATTCCCACTCAGGACAAATCATTGTGTGATGAGCACGATCATTTGTTCTGTGTCTGGGTGTAATTTATCTATAATATGTATGTATTTAGAAATATATAAGTATGTTTATCAGTTGTCTGGTACTCTGGTTACCATAACACAAGCTCTGCTTAGCTTGGGATCAGATAACCGTGTGTGAGTTGTCCCAGGATATTATTATTATATTTTAAGACCATAATAAAGTGAATATCACAAAAATATCTTGTAAATGTCAATAAGTAAGAAATAATATACTGTAAAAAAAATAAGTAATAACTAATGCATTAATTTAGCAGGGAACCTTTTAAGTAACTTTTTAACTTAAGTATTAAGAAAATAATGATATGTTCCAAAGATATTAATAATATTTCGATTTACCTACGAAATTGAAGAATGTTGTACCAATTTAGTAACATAACGACAAATAAATTTCGAATCATGATTATTTGTTATAGTAACCTAAACTATTAATTCAAGCCTTATAAGGTTTAAGCGGATAACTTGCACCACACACCAAAGCACTACTTAGAATTGATTGAGACGAGACTAATACAGAGTTAATTTGACCCTCATTTAACGGGACCTCAGGCCGAGCAGGTTTAATCTTTAATTGCCACGTAATACCTCTGGTAAGGTTCTATTACAAGATGCTTGTGTAATATTCTGTGAAGGTTCTATAAGCTGGGGTTTTGATGTTGGAGATGGAAATTTGACATAATTTTCATGCATATTACATAATTATATGCCTGAATTTTTAATTGGACCTGGTAGTAATTTCATTTTATTTGAATTTGTTGGGGAGTTTGTTCCACCGTTTCTCGGCACGGTGAAGGGTTGAATTACTGCGATTGACGTTTGGAAAGTGCTAAAGTAGCATTTTAAATAAATAATTTTTGATTTGCGACAAGAACAAGACCGGAAAAAATGAGATGTGTAAAAAATCCATATGCCTAGTAACGGGAAATTCAGTATAAGGAAATGATTTTTATAACTCTTCACTAATATCGTGTTATTTCAAACTAATTTCGACGAAGAACCGTTATTTAAATAGGTTATTGAGTTTATGAGAATTATCAATTTTTGCATAAAAGCATTGTCTTTTTCATCGTAAACATTTATTAAAGAAGGTTGGATTAGTGTCATAAAATAAAATATATTAAGTAATCACCTTATAAACAGAGACGAAGAAAATGGCGTTTCCAGGGTTGAATAAGAATCTGAAACAAAAGATGAAATAAATGAGAATTTGTTAAAATAATATACAAAATGTTTTAAAGGAATATATCTCCTATAGTTAACAGTTATATAACAAATTTACACAAGGTATAATTGACACTAAAGTAAACAAAAGTTTTTTTGTAATATCTATAAGTTCGCTTCATAAAAATCATCATCATCCCCGAGCCTTTTCCCAACTATGTTGGGGTCGGCTATCAGTCTTACCGGATTCAGCTGAATACCATATTTTACATGGAGCGACTGCCTATCAGACCTCTACAACCCATTTTACTGGGGAACACAGTATCCCATAGTAAGACTGGTTGTCAGAATTGACTTAACGACTGCCAAAGATCAACGTATGATAATCGGGACCTACGGCTTAACGTGCTATCCGAGGCACGGAGGGGTCTCGGTATGTTTATAAATGGTCACCCATCCACGGACCATCGCGGCGAGCGCGGCTTAACCTGTATTATCGGTCAAACCGTACGGCTTACACTTAGCCACGAGCCCCTCCATAAAAATAAAAAACATTAAACGTATGTTAGGTCTAGGCGCCATATATTCTAATATTTACGAGAAAGTTACGTATTAAAATAAAACCACTTGTTAGGCATTTTATTAGAGGTACATTATGCGTTTAATATTCTCGATGTTTTGAACTTAAATACGATCAGAGTCCTAGCTAGATGTCACGTGTCTGGTTAAGTTACTTTATGTTCTTTTAACTTTTTTTTTGTATGAGCGTAAGTATAAGAAATGGTTTACGAATATAGACCTTATTGCTTTGAAATAGAGACGTCATATTTTCTACACCGTGATTGTTTTACAGTCTATATAAAAATGTCATGTAATTGTGCTATTTAATTGAATAATATGAAATGGTCAACAGTGCAATTTAACACCGCGAAATAGTTTAAAATTTCTTAGGAGCCAGTAGATATTGGATATTACAATCCGGATTTTTTAAGTAAACTTTTATATTATTACTAGCTGTACCCGGCATGCGTTGCAATGCAATTTTTTCTACCTAGCACCTGCCTACTACCTACCTACTACCACTTAGGGGTATGAAAAATAGATAGTAGCCGATTCTGCGACCTACTGAATATGCATATAAAATTTCATAAAAATCGGTCAAGCCGTTTCGGAGGAGTATGGTATCTAACATTGTGACACGAGAATTTTATATATAAGATTTTTCCCTTAAATTTTCTTTTCCATAGTATTTTTACTGATCTGAGTTTAGGTTCCATTTTTACTAAATTTGGTTGTATATATTTATTTAACAAAAAACGTTAGCTTTTCTGACCTCTTCTATAACCTATTTTTCAAGCAGTACCATTTCATACTTATATAAATAAATAAATGCGGACAACATCACATACATTGCTCTGAACCCAAAGTAAGTAGCTAAAGCACTTGTGTTATGGAATTCAGAAACAACGAAGGTACCACAAACACCCAGACCCGAGACAATGTAGGAAAGTTGATTTCTACATTGACCCGACCGGGGACTGAACCCGGGACCTCAGAGCTCTCTCTTTCTGGTCGTTCCCTCAATGCTGAGGATCGTGACTGTATGTCAATCTTCTCCACTCGGTCCGGTTCTGCGCCTCAGAGCTAGCGACACCCTGAAACCGGTGCGTACGCCACTCGGCCACGGAGGTCGTCTTATGTAAGTATGTATCTTTTAAAGGATTATGAACCAACATTGACCCTTTTAGCAAAAAGACCTAGACTGTACTAAATCAGGTTGTTTTTTTATTTTATCCATCTTAGTAATAGACCGACAATTCCTAGCATTAGTATTTCTAATTTGGTGTGAATTTAAATGGTAGTATGTGTTGATTGATTTATAATGATAATTATAGACTTAAGGTGATGTTTCAGAACAGAATTACAAAAAAACGAGATGATTTCTGATCGTCTTTTTTTTTGTAATGATTATTTTTGACCACTTATTTTGGACTGCCTCGTTAGCCTAGTGGCGCTAAGCGCGACTGCTACGCTAGAGGTCTTGGGTTCGATTCCCAAGTCGACCAAGGTGTTATTGGGTTTTTCTATGAAATTCTCAGTAGCAGGTCGGAGTTTGGATTTGTGCCCGGCTCGCCCCCTATTACATGGGACCTAAAAACATACCGGCGAACTGTGGGTGTACATTGGTACACCTCTGCCTAACCCTTCGGGGATACAGGCGTGATGGTATGTTATTTTTGACCATCTTAGGTAAAATTTGTAGAATATGTCATAAAAATAAGTGTTTGTAAGTGCACGAAAATAATTAGAATTTCAGAAATACGGCGCGTCTGTCAGACGGTGTTATTGACACTAGTGCGTTCGTGCTCGTGTAATGCTCGTTCGTCAGATGTGGACACACCCTTATATTTGAGATAACTGACAAATTTAATCGAGAAGAGAGAAGGCCTGTTATTTGACGAAAAATGTGTGTGCCGAGAGATGTATACAACAAAAAATAAGCTACTAATGCCATTTTGTCAAAATAAACTTTTAAAAATAAAATTTCATTTACTACTGTACTGTGTGTTCAATAAACATCACTGGAGGCAGAAAATCATAGCACCTTAAAAAACTATAATTATATCGCTTAATTAGCAATGAGATGCCTTGAACGTGTTGTTAATTAATCAGGCGTGAGCTCACTGGCCTGGTTAGTACGCATAATTAGTTTCTTTGCCTAAACACTAGACTCATTAGTCTAGCGGTCTGTGATAATATGAGAGTATGTAGTATGTGTGACATATATTATATGTAGAATACATAGTTCGCTGGAAAACCTTACAAATTTTCATATAATTACAGTATACATACGATCGTATACGCAATACATAAAACAAGAAAAGCAAAAAATATGGCTTAAGAAAATAAAGGCAAATAAAAAAAGACGGAAATTTTCTTTACATAATGATTTGAGTAACATTATTTACAACAAACTGCCTCGTTGGCCAAGTAGTTCTAAGCGCGACTGCTACGCTAGAGGTCTTGGGTTCGATTCCCAAGTCGACCAAGGTATTATTGGGTTTTTCTATGAAATTCCCAGTAGCTGGTCGGAGTTTGGATTTGTGCCCGGTTAGTGGCAATAGGCTCGCCCCCTATTACATGGGACCTAAACATACCGGCGAACTGTGGGTGTACATTGGTACACCTCTGCCTAACCCTTCGGGGATACAGGCGTGATGGTATGTTATGTTTGTTATGTTTATTGATATTATTATTAAAAAAATATCTTTATAATATTAATAAATAATATTCCGGGACAACCCACACACGGTTATCTGATCCCAAGCTAAGCAGAGCTTGTGTGGTAACCAGACAACTGATAAACATACTTATATATTTCTAAATACATACAAATAAATAATTTAAATTTTTCTTTAAATGATTTATAGCAGTAGGATTTAAGCTATCATGTAATGTAAGTAAATATTTATACGTTTATCATGATGGTGACAAACCAATAAAAATGTTTTTGAAAACAATACAATTTGAACTTCCAATTTACACGAGACCATCAATAAATTATTTCTAAATTTATATTTAAGTCTTAATAAACTATTATCTAAAATAAAATAGGCTTTCTTAACTATTACGATCGTTGGGCAGTTTTATAAAATGTCTAGAAGTTAATAAATGCTTAGTTTATGTCGCAGTAAAAATGTCTGAGTTTGTGTGAGTGTTCCATGGTTTATTTCTTGTGGTATAAAGTGCTGGTTTCGCTTTTTCTGTTGTTTTAATATAGACTATGTTTTTGTTATGTAATTGGCGTCTATTGTTTTTCAGTTAAACTAAAGATGAAAAAAAAACTTAATATAACTTAATGTAATTTGAATAAGCGTCGCTTTTTAGATGTCAATAGGTACGAATATTACGTATATACCATATGTCACAGTCGGGATAAAAGAAACAATTAAAATCTTAAAAACATTTCAATAAAAATTTTACTTTTGCTACGATGAATGTTAGTCTACACTAAAAGTTGTTTGTGTCCATACAAAAGACATCAACGCGCACATCACCTTTTACTGTGCAAAGATGACTGAATAATTGCTAACCTACTCAGCTCAAATAACAAGCATTAGTCTTACATTCAGTTATAATCTTAGTCTAGATATTTACTCATGAATTATTGGGACTTTTCCACTAACCACATTTTGAGATTACATACATTAATATACACCAAATTATGACTGAGTCATGTTGATTAATAGAAATTTGGCATTGTAGGTAAGCATTTATTATATGCGATTTATTAACAGTTTAAAAGAATGTTTTCCAATGAAGGTCGTAGTCAAGGCCTAGAGGTAAGGTGAAAAGAAGATTATTTTTCCACTTCTTTCTTGGATAATCTGGCATTTATGAAGGATGGATACAATCTAACTCCTAAATTTAATTTCCCGCTTATAGTTAAACATATAGCGAAAACTAATGTTACCTTCAATGTTCTAGCTGTACCCCATCACGATAAGCATTGCATCAGAGCCTCCATCCTCGTAGTAAACGTAGACGTCGCGACCTTTCGCCTACATATCGGTCACTGTCTCATTAACGGGACGCTAAGTGTGGTCCAAGGTATTACATATAAGCGAGAACAAACAACATAAAAACACTATGTATATTATTGACTGATAAAATTAAAACAAAACATTTAAATAAAAATGTGAGGCTATTTTACTTTTATTCATCTGTTTTTAATTAGTAAGCATTTACATCAGCTTACTTTGCATAGGCATATAAATCAAATTATTTATCACACCTGCATTGTGGGTTAATTAAAATGGCATTTACCTACTCCTAAATATCTAGCTCTCATATACATGTCCATTGTGAATAACTATTAACCAAAAAAACCTATTCCAATCCGCTTTCTCTTATGGTTTAGACCACACCCACATGGTCAGTTCAAAGGCCTGGTCAGTACTCATATATTTATATAACCCTGACTTACGAAACTATGTCCCGGCTAAGTGTCAAGTTAACGCTTAACTACTTAACGTAACGTTATGCCTTAGTTTAGTTTAACTGTTTGTTATGTATAAGGTTAAATAATGTGGGTTTTTATATGATTACTGATGCATTTTTAATGTTACCTTTAGTAAAAATGCCAGTTTATAAATGTTGTGAGTTATAAATTTTAGGTGCTATTTTATATTGCCTTTTTATGAGCAACGTAATTCGCGAGAAATGATACAAAATGCAGAGAAGACTGTAATGTGATTAGAACGGTAGCACTCTCTAGGTGATATTATTTTTTGTCCTAAGTATGGATAGAACTATTTGCATGTGCTATGTGCACTGTCTTTTATTTGAAAAACTATGTTCCATAATTTCCAAAATATAAAATTGAATTATAAACAAAAGAGACCTAATAGTACCTTTTTTTTATTACATCTATAATTAATAATGCCAGATATCGCAAAAGATAGACAGGTTTGGAGGACGGAGGGGGAGGCCTTTGCCCAGCAGTGGGATCTGACGTAGGCTACGAAAAAAAAAAAAAAAAAATTAATAAAAAGTTAAGTAAATAAAACAGTAAATAAATAAATAAAAAACATTTTATAAGTATACCTGTGACGTTTCCATGGCAAAACTTTTGAAATAGACAAAAAAAGACAATTCATAATAAAATCACAAACAATGTAGAAGAATCTAAACTTACGCAACGCAACAATGACGAAAGTGACAACTGACGGAGTTTGGCAACTTATCATTGTTATAAGGTGACTGGTTTGCTATCGGCGCTCGGGCAGAGGTTAAGAGAGATATTTGATCTGTCTTAATTTATTTTAAAATGCACGTATTTATACGTTGCAAAATAGCAAGTATTCCATTTAGTTGTAACTACAATAATTATAACCTACCTACCACTACTAAGTATATACCAACACTAACTACTAGCTATTTATTAGTTACAATATATACCTACTTAAAATGTTTTTTTAATTAGGCGGCTGTAATAAGACCAGTCATGGTGTCCCACTGATTTTTTGGATCAAACGGAATCAATCTGAATAAACTTATTTTTTACGAGACATTTTTTTATGTCAAATTAAATGGAAATAGTAAATTAATCGAACTGTTCCTACATGGAAGCACCATGCAAGCACCTACAGGAAAACATAAAATAGTTTATTTAATTTGCACAGTGCACAACTTTAATGAATACAGAAATGCAATATAAATGAAATGTATAGACACAATCATGATGACCAATAAAGGTCATTGATTTGAGATTCCGAAAATCTGATTTCGCCATCACTTGTCACTCATAGTTGAGCAACACTCAATCCAATGTTGTATTGTTATAACAAATATGTTATTCTAAGTAATTCTCGCCTAGTTAAGGTCACTGAACAATATCAAATTTAGATGAATGTGCAATTGTGTTATCATGTTTCGACAGTTATTTTAACTGGTTGGTTTAACTGATCATTATAACCTGGATTAAGTTTTTTTTAATAGCATATATTTATTATTATTGCATTTTTTTTCATAGGATTTCAAGTTGTAGGACTCTTGACTGGAAAAAATCTGAGTTGTTAAATTATTAAAGTTAAGTCGCGGGTTCAAATGTTACTTTTAAATTAAAGAAAAAAATTATTGAATTTTTGGAAGTGTGATTTTCAATTTCATACCGAGTTTCATCGTATACATTTCTATAGAAAAGTTCTAAATAATACGATGTTTTAAATATTTAAGACTCCAAAATGTCGTAATTAGAGTTGTTCCTTTTAAGAGACTTCTCATTTCCTGACAGTAAATCATAATTTATCAAGATTTTTAACGCTGGCAAATATTTCAAAACTTTGTAGATATAATGGTTGTAACACAAATATTTGTATTTATTGTTTTCGAGATGCGGAAGACGAAATAAACATATCAATAGATTGATAAAACGAGAGATTTATGTCTGTTGTTGTATTGTGGAGATACGGAGAAGGCACACGATTATTGTTCTTTTAAATTGTTACGTGAAGTAAATAATAATAAATATTCTCCATAGCTTAGCTTGTTGTTTTTTAAATTTTAATAAATAGAAATGGTAAATATTTCCTTAATCTTTTCTTTCTTCTTGACGGGCCTGTTGGTCTAGTGGTTAGTGACCCTGACTGCTATACCGGAGGTCGTGGGTTCGATTCCCACCCAGGACAAACGTTTGTGTGATGAGCACGATCATTTGTTCTGGTTGTCTGGGTGTAATTTATCTATAATATGTATGTATTTAGAAATATATAAATATGTTTATCAGTTGCCTGGTTACCATAACACAAGCTCTGCTTAGCTTGGGATCTTACCGTGTGTGAGTTGTCCCGGGATATTATTATTATTATTTTTCTGTTTTTACAAAATTGATCTCTCGGTGATACATTTTGAACAAATTAAGCTATAGGTAAGAATGTCCTAATTTGTTTTTTTTTTTCAATGTTTTTGAGTAGTTACGTTTTATAACCATAATGCAAAGTTTATTTAGAGGTATTGAAATAAATTCAATTATTCTTCCGATCAAGGTAAGGTTTTAAAAATATTTTCACCCAAATCGTTTTCAGTGAACCTTCTGCCTAACCTTTCAAATACAGTGTAGAGGTAAATCAGCTGTGGGTAGCGGGTTTGACGCCGACCCGTCATCCACGTGAAAGTTATGCTTAGCGCATAATAGTGAAATTGTAGCGACTTTATGATCGCTCTGTTATCGTTATGATGTTGCAATTATGGCCTAACTAGATCTGTGATCGGAATCTAGAAGTATTTTTTTTATTTGACAAATAAAAACTAATCTATTTAAGATCCTTCTTTGCAATTTTTAAATGACAAAAGGCACTAATTCTAATTACTTAAATCGTGTGTTTGACGACCTCCGTGGTCGAGTGGCGTACGCACCGGTTTCAAGGTGTCGCTAGCTCTGAGGTCCCGGGTTCGATCCCCGGACGGGTCAATGTAGTAACTCACTTTTCTACATTGTCTCGGGTCTGGGTGTTTGTGGTACCTTCGTTGTTTCTGAACTCCATAACACAAGTGCTTTACAGCTACTTACTTTGGGTTCCGAGCAATGTATGTGATGTTGTCCGCATTTATTTATTATTTATTTTATTTATTTATTTATCGTGTACATGGTCCAATTGACGAATTTCATGAAATAGAAACAAAAACTTTTGTCCTTTCATAACTCATCAGTAAATGTAGGCCTTTTGCTTCCAGCATACTTTAGCATTCGTTTTAAAGTACGAAACTGTAATACTTAATTTCACCTCATTATTTGTACATATAATTATAGGCAATCAAAACACATAGCAAAAGACATTTTAAAAGTATATAAATAATAAAATAAATAAAATAAAATAAATGCGGACAACATCACATACATTGCTCTGAACCCAAAGTAAATAGCTATAAAGTACTTGTGTTATGGAATTCAGAAACAACGAAGGTACCACAAACACCCAGACCCGAGGCAATGAAGAAAAGTGAGTTTCTCAGTGAGTAATACAAAAGATGATGCTGTTATATTAATCCTTATATTTTGATTACTATCATCCTTAATATTGGAATGTACACAATACTAATACCTACATGCTACAAAATACCATTCCCATGTATTAAGACTTGTCATATATCAAGCGCAAAAACCACACTTTAAAGATCCCATCCCAAGTACTTCGATCCACCTCAAGCTGTGTACACAAGCCCTTAGAATCAACGCTAACATCTGTGTAAACACAGCCTAACAATACGCAATCAGGGCCTCGATTTAGAAATTTAAGAGTTGCTTGAATTGAACGAATGAACTGCTTCACTTGGTCATTTTTACGAGAATTGGCATTCTGCTAACTGTCATTACACCCATTCTCTTCGAGAGTTCAATGAGATTTTATTGTAGGCTTATTTGAATACGAAAATTAGGCACAATAACAAGTACACTGACCGACCACTGACATGCATTTAAAATATCTGAATCGAGACCCTACGCAATCTGCACAGTACCTGATCATTTCCTTGTAATGTATAAATCTTATATTTATTGCTTAACAAATGCTATAGTTTTGTAAGGAATTTATTATGCTAGTAGGAATCTAGATAATTTGGAACGAAACTGTGGGTTGGTGAGGTGATTAAGAGACAAAGTGTCTCTATTCAAAACATGTATATTATAATACTAAAACAAAACTATAGATTAAGGAATAGTTCTTTATTATGATTTATTTAAACCAGAACTCAAAATCAAAAAGTTTTTATTTCTTGTAAACCAAAAAAAAGGCGCTTAAGAAGCGTTACGTTAAAAACTACTGACTATAGTTGCTCGGTTCCAGAACTGTCTGTTCCACCGGGTCCCATGCCTTTTTTACACGACTGCCCAAAAAGGAGTGTTATGTTTTCAGGGTTCATGTATGTATGTTATGTATGTATGTATGTATGTTTGTGAGTTTCTTTATTCCACCATAACTTCTAAAAGGCTTGACCGATTTCAATGTTTGTGGTGTCATTAGAAGCTTTGAGTTATCCCGAGTGACATAGGCTAAGTGGACATTAAAAAATGGTCAAGTGTGAGTCGAAATCGCCTGCAAAGGGTTCTGAACGATATTTTTTTTTGTGTTGTGTCATTTGTTTTTTGTTGTTCACTAAAAGGTATTAAATAAAAAACCTATAATTAAAAAAAATAAAAAACACGCCTGCCATGTCAAAAAAAAAATAAAAACAAGTCAAATATTTGCAGTCGGGGGACCTGTAATGAATTGTTCCAAGTAACCGACCCCGACTGCAAATATTTGACTTGTTTTTATTTTTTTTTGACATGGCAGGCGTGTTTTTTATTTTTTTTAATTATAGGTTTTTCATTACACTTAACTTTTAGAAAAATGGGCTCTCTTTTGAAATGTTGAACATAGAAAAATACTTTTTTACAAGCGAGAATTAAGCATCTGAGTACTTGGCTTTGTATTTTTTTTTGTATTATTCCCATGAACTAGGCTTGTAATAAAAAAAATACTAAATTGTAAAAAGCATTATGCTTTCTTCACATTTTCTTTAAATAAGTAAGATGTTCTGATTTACTGCTGATTACCGTCAATAAGCATACTTACATGAATACAACAACCTCATAGCATACTGCATTTCAGTAACCTCTAATGCCTTTAAGGGAAATATACTAAATCCGACACACGACTTACAAAATGGCGACAGTACCAATGTACCAAGTATTTTCAGTACCGTTTTTGGCCCTAAGGGCTAATGGTTTCCGCGAAGGCAAGGTCTTAGGTTCGACGCTCGGTTTGTGAAATAACACGGATGAGTCGTTTGTAACGTGTGTCATTTGTTAGAATTGTTGGGTGTTTAACTGTTGTGCTTTAATGGAAATAGGTTGAAGGTTAATTTGTTTTTGTGTATGTATAGGTATATACTTGAATAGGTATATACACAGTATTGCTTGGTTAATAGTTATACTGTAAAAAGTTCTTTAACAAAATGAAAAAGTATTCGTACACAACAATGTAGCGAATCTTTTAAAGGGCATATTCTATAATCGGGGTTAAAATAAGTGGAATAACTAAGTAACAAAAGTGTCGTAAAGCAGTTAAAGCCTGCGCCCAGGGTAACAGCATAGATATCTTAAAAAAAAAAAACGAAGTGTCATTTTCCAGTTTAATACCACAGAATGATAGTAGTACTACGTTAAAATACTCTTGACTTAAGCTAAAACTAAACGGTCTCATTACTAATCGATATATTTTTCCCACATAACTGATTTTCTGAAATAGCTAAAATTCCTTACATAAACATATAACATGCCATACCATCACGCCTGTATCCCCGAAGCGTTAGGCAGAGGTGTACCAATGTACATCCACAGTTCGCCGGTATGTTTTAGGTCCCATGTAATAGGGGGCGAGCCTATTGCCACTAACAAATCCAAACTCCGACCTGCTACTGAGAATTTCATAGAAAAACCCAATAGCACCTTGGCCGACTTGGGAATCGAACCTAAGACCTCTAGCGTAGCAGTCGCGCTTAGCACCACTAGGCCAACGAGGCAGTCTGTAGGTCGGTAGTCGGTAGTCAGTCAATGTAGGTGTATATAAGGAATTTATATATAACTAGTTTATATATAATGAGTCAATTTAATAGACAGATTTCTCAACATACATAGATACTATATGTCTACCGTGGGACCATATAGCTAGGAACTCCAACTTGACCACAGACCTGACCTATCAATTGATCCCGTCTTGAGACCAATTTAAATACTCCACTTAAATCTCGACTCACTTTGAGATGACGCATCTCCGGTAGAAGGCATAATTGGATGGCAGCCTTATTCGGTGACGTACTGTCGGTATCAATAGGTAGATTACCATTAAACTTGAATAGAAATATCATAATTGAAAGAAATAAATGTAAAACAAATCTCATTCTATTTTAATAAAAAAAATTATGAGTACCATGAACAATTATATTTTTTTAATCCATCCACAATTACTAGAGATTTCGTGAAACAAACATACCGAATTATAAAACATACCGATGCTATGTAAAAAACTATAGAGTATCCATACTACAATTAAATATAAATAATACGAAAGTTCCGTCTGTTGTTGATAAAATTTTGTAAGAATTCAGCTTGATTTTTGAGAAATGAAATAGGCAACTTTCGGTCGCAATAACTGACACACATTAATTATAATTATTTGTAAATATACCTACCACAAGAACGTAAAATAACATCAAACTTAATCAATTTCGACTTTAAATACCAACCCACATTTAAATTTTTTATCTCCGTAATTTTCAAATAAGCCGCCCTACCAATAATCCATTCAGAATAACATTATTTTTAAAGCACTAATTAAAATTATCATAAACTACAAACCATAGTTTATTTTTGAACCCAAGACCATAAACCCACTACAATTTCTTATAATATAGGTAATCGTAACACAGGTATTATTGGCTTATGCGGTTATGGCCCATAATAATTGACCATAAGAGTCCTTCATATACCGATGACCTTTCGTAAGCTAAGAAATGGTTCGGTATGATTATATGCCGTACTTTGTCGTGTTGTATTGAAGTTAAATTATTATTGGTTTTATTATTCTGGGTCTAATTATGTCGAGGGATTAATTTTATATCCATCTTTTTATAAAACAAAGTCTCCCGCCGAATCTGTTTGTCTGAACGAGATAAACTTAAAAATTGCCGACTGAATTTTCATATGATTTTCACTAATGGATAAAGTGATTCAAGATTAAAGTTTGTGTCTAGTTTATAGTTAATAATATACTAAAGATAAAAGGTGTGAGCAAATACTCACACCTTTACGCGCATATCTCTGAAAACAGCTGTCTTATTTCAAAAAATCTTTTTGATTTTGATAACCAAGTTTTTGAGAAAAGTTAATAGCTATTTAGTATCGCGTTACTTGCCTTAGAAGAAAAAAAAGGTACGCGAAACCGCAAGGCCCAGCTAGTTATATATAAACTTTACCGGCAAATGATTTGGTATGAGAATTAAACTAGCGTCAAAAACTAAACAGTTATCAAACCGGTCACAGTTAATTAATTATATTTATTCGTATAATTAAATAAATAAACCATAATGATAACGTGTGAATTATACCAATTTATAGGAAATGAATGAAACTCGTTTATTGGTATTAAATCAATGCGAATTTAGGAAGTTTAGAGATTTATTTAAAAAGTAGGTATGTTATTTATTAATATTTAATTCACGGGCATAAGCATTATAATAACTAGAGAGGACGATAGAATTAATAATAAGTATGGT
Source organism: Autographa pulchrina (assembly GCA_905475315.1). Taxonomy (NCBI): domain Eukaryota; kingdom Metazoa; phylum Arthropoda; class Insecta; order Lepidoptera; family Noctuidae; genus Autographa; species Autographa pulchrina. The sequence continues at coordinate 1,642,000 of FR997786.1, read as the reverse complement.
TTCCTTTTGATTTATTAAAATTAAAATGTATGTTTTTTTTTACACATTATTATTAGCTATTCGAAATATTATTATCATAAATGAATATTTTGTGAATAGTAGAAATCAACATAATCAGTCAATTAAAACACAGTGAGAAGACATGGATTAATAAAAAAAAAAATCTTAAGTTGTCAACCCAATGGGCAAGCGTGGTGATCAATGCTCGTTACATCTCTATATGAGAAGAGGACTGTGCCCAGCAATGAGAAATATAAGGCAACTATTATTATTGTTATTGATTCATAATACAGAATACTTATACACTGCAAAACCCTTTTCAGACTAAAAGCATAATAATAAAACTACCTTTATACTTTTTCTTTGCAGTACAATATCACTTAAAATAAACAAGGCTTCAATAAATATTAACCCTTTATTGCTACATTCTACTTTTAATATCCTTTGAGAACATTTCTCTACGACAGTACTTAACCCGTAACTTAATATCGTGGCCTTTTTATACCCCGTCTTCAATATGACGGGGTTTGTAACCTGAGTATATTATTGGTACCTTGTTATGTAGACGAAAATGTACCTTATGTCCTTGTAATAAGAGCGTTGGTTTGAAAAATGTGATGGTAGTGTTTTTTTCGTTAGTTTTTTATAACAGCTGGTGGTTTGTACCGATGTTGAAGGTTTAGGGTTAACTTAAGGACAAAGATAGTGTGAATTATGTTACACATGGGATGATCAGTATCCTGTTTGAAGAGTCTTATCAGAAGATAGATGTAATAGTCAGAAAAGAGGACGACCTAATTTACCTTTCTTGGTTTTACATTAAAACTTTAAAATAATAATGTAGGTACAGAGGGTGTTCGTTTGTTCAATCTTAAATGTATAAAACTAAGTCACACTATTTATTACTCAAGAACAGATGGATTTTTGATATGTTCGGTTTGTATTCACCCTGAATATCAGAATAACTATCAAAAAATAGGAAACCGGAATGAGGTATAAACGTGAAAGAACCTGCAGAGAAGAGTATTCATATCATAATATTTGAGCATTAAAACATAATTTTTTTGTACAAAAAATCTATTTCAAATATTCACAGCTAAAAGTCACATAATAATATCACAAAACAGGTTTATGAGTAAGACAACCTTTGATGAGACATGCATATTTCCACTTAATAATAACGATAGAATGCAATCCAAATGTTCTAAAACAAGTTCAAGGTTTAATATTATTCAGAAGAATTCCTTTCGTCATATAACCGGTATCTTTAAAGCAAATAATTTAATCAAAGTTCAGAAAATAGACAGAGCATGGAGGTCGAAAAATAAATAAATGCGGACAACATCACATACATTGCTCTGAACCCAAAGTAAGTAGCTGAAGCACTTGTGTTATGGAATTCAGAAACAACGAAGGTACCACAAACACCCAGACCCGGGACAATGTAGAAAAGTGGTTTTCTACATTGACCCGTCCGGGGATCGAAACCGGGACCTCAGAGCTGGCGACACCTTGAAAACCGGTGCGTACGCCACTCGACCACGGAGGTCGTCAAAAAGGCAAAACAATTTACATACATATTTATTTATTTGAAAGGTGGTGCCTCCCATGTGGTTCCATTTTAATTTGGTCCAGTTATGACAGTGAAATCCATAAGAAAAACCATATAAGACTTATTTTGAAGTCGGTTTTTTTTTGTAAGAATTAATACAGTAATCTCTCGGTGGCCCCACCTAGTAAGGCATATGCATTTAAGGCTACATTAAAAATATCAGTTAAAATAAGAATTCTTGTGCGACTAAAAGCTAACCCCAGCATAGTTGAGGAAAAGCTAGGTAAAACGTCCTTTCCTGGTTCTTAATTACTAAAATAAAGTTTAGAAACATTTTCAGTGAATTTTCTTAAAATATGTTTTATTTACAATTCAATACTTAAATCTTATACAACAACAAACACTTACAACCATACTTAAGCGGCGAAAGTATAATAACCTGATGGGTAATTTTTAAAAACATTTTCGAGCCGTTTGGGTTTGAAACGCTCTGGACATGGGCCATGGGGTCCGAGTAAACGAAATCTTTTTAAAGAACTCTCAAAACGTTTGGTAGACTCTACTCGTGATCAGAGGGCTGGTTTGTTCCTTGCACGGAAAATCGGCATAGCAATACTCGTTCAATCAACGTGGCAATGCTGCCAGCCTTCTGGGCACGTTTCCCGACATTGACAAGAATGACGATGAATTTTTTGACGCGTGTTAGTTTTATTTACTTAAAATATTAATATATTCAAAATCAGTTCTTATAAGTATGAGTAACTGATCAAATCAGTTGACTAAAAACCTTGATATTGTGTATTTCGCGATCGGAAATATCCTACGTGATGTTAAGCAAAATCTCATTCACCGCTAATCTGAGTTCTTAGAATATATATCAAATATTTTCCTTTTGATGAGCTCTTGTGATTTTTTAAATGTCAAAAACTTTCTAATTGTGTTCAATGAGTAGGTAATATTCTAGGAAAATATCATGATACTATACAGAGTGTTAAGAAACCCCTGTCCGATCCGTTAAGGTGTTGTTAGGTATCGATATCTGATTACAAAAATGGACAAAAAAAAGAAAAAAATTATAACCTAATTTTTTTTTTCTCATATGTCGAGAGAGAGAATCGGCTACGTCACAGATGCTACCTTATTACCAAACAAAAGGCCCCCAAAAATACCGACGAAATTGGTGTTGTAGTTTTTGTTTTATTCTAAAATTTAGGGAATTTCGGGGCAAAAAATGGTTATTTCAAAATCCATTATTATTGTTTCTATAATGAATTTTCCAAATTTGATATTTTATTTGGACATGTGATTGTGAACCCTCTATCACCCTTTAGGGTCGGACAGGGGTTTCTTAACACCCTGTATAGTATATTTTATTGTGGTAAAGGTCAGTTAGCTAGCGTTGGTAAATAGTGGTATATATGAGCTTATTTCTGTATAAATAAATTAATGTTGGTCTGTTGTCGGCCCACTGCTGGGAAGAAGTTTCTTCCCATATAGAAAAGGAACGAGACTTGATCACTACGTTTGCTCAATTTTGAGTTGGCAATTTCATGTTCCAATTTTTGGCATCTAGGTTCCTTAACGTTGTTTTTCTTTACCGATTGCCCATTGCGTTTTTGTATGTTAGTGCTTTTCTTATTTACTTTTTACGTCATAAAAATTACACTTAAATATAATAAATGAATGACTTTGATAAAATTATACGGGATCACATTTGAAGTCAAAATCAAAATGTTTTTATTTCTCATAAACCAAAAAGGCGCTTAAGAAAAGTTACGTTAAATCTACTGACTCTAGTTGCTCGATAACAAAGTGTCGTTCCTATGGAGAAGAGCCGGCAAGAAACTCCATAGGTTACTCTTTTAAAAAAAGGTTAACATCGATGTTAAGATTACACTGATTTTAAAATATGCGACAACAACGTAAACAGCAGAATGTTTAGATTAATGCCGATTGATGTGAAGTTTACCCTATCGAAGAAAATACTTTTTGAAATCAGTTCTATTTGCCGGAAATATCAGGTAACAACATACAACCCAAAATACACTCGAATTGAGAACCTCCTCCTTTTAAAATCGGTTAATAACAAAGTTATATTACATTGTATTTCCCATCTTTTTTTTCCTTTTCAATACTCTTTTTGACTTCAAACTTACATCCAGATTATCCATATAAGTAAGTACTAAACAAGTATAGCCTGTTTCTCAAGTTATTCCCGACTCGTATTATGATGAGACGTTATATGCTAATAAGGAACAATCATTATAATTATTATCTGCGTTCAGCTAGTTATTTTAAATATTGTTTAAGTGTGTATCATGGGAGAGTAATATTAGATGAGGTAAATGTTTTACTTAAGGATATTATGCGTTTAAGTAAGACTGTGTGTTGTGTTTGGTCTGCTAAACGGCTGGACTAAATTTGATGGAAATTGTCATACAAAGTAGTTGGGATTTGAGAAAGGATTTTCTTTTCGGTGTTTAGTGTTACATTTACTTATACTTTTCCTGGTAATTTTACGACAATCCATGTTTTGACTAATGCATAGATATAACACTGTTATGTCAACTTTACCTATTGCATTTTTCACTGTGGCTTTATTTATTTCAATTCCCTAGATTTTATTTAGCTTCGGCCCAACTTAATAGGCGGATAGCTTAAAAGTTGCCTTTGTAGCCGACTCTACTAATATAATTATAACGTTAAACATCCAATCACAATATATCACAGAAAACGGTAAAACTTAACATTTGGAAATAAATTATTTGTTAATGAAAATGTCAAATTCTTAATGAAGTACATAAATACTTCGTCTTGTCTCAATATTGTGTATATTTTATGACATTTACAATATAAATACATATACACGTCACATATATTGCAATATACATATACAATATGGGTATGTCATTGTGATGAGTTTATACGTAGAGGTCTGACGGCTGTCTATCTGTTTGTGAATATTGACGTTCATGATTAGAATAGCGTATGTAATGATTGATAAATATAAAATAGTTGTGTGTAGATGCTGGATATTAATTATTTAGTATGTCATATGCTTATTTTATACCTGTTAAGTCAAAATAAACTTTGCCTTATGGTTCAAAACGGAAATAAAGTTTGTTCGGTAGTTTTTGAGTTTATCGTGTTCAGACAGACAGAGAGACGCAGCAAAGGACTTTGGTTTTTAAAATGTATACCTATAATAATAAATGGTACTCTTCTGCCTTATCTTTAACGCATTCAGGTTTAATAAAACTCTTATACATACCTAAATACGAATTGCGCATAAAATGATTACGTAATTAAATTATTATCAAACACAAACAAGTTCTCGAAAGTGGATCAATAAATTAATTGTTAATCTCAAACAATTAATAAACAAACAACGCAACCAAAATCACGACTAAACACTAGTACTTTATGACTATCAATGCACTAGTGATGGGAAATGTCGATAAAATTCTATTCGATGTTAGCGCGGCCATAAAACGTGCGACGAACGTTACGACTTTAAGTCGCCGTAAAATTTTAATAGATATTAAATTTATAATGTCAGCCGTCTTTGTTAGTACATCAAGTTAAGTTATGGCTCAATAGGCAGCGGTATTAAGTGCTTTTTTCTAACGATTTAAATTTGATTGTCTCTGTAAATTATGTTTAATTAGATAGTTAATTTAAGTGCATAGCTCGTTGTAAATTTTAGTTTTATTGGAAATTGTTTTTAATGTTTTAGGATGTGAAGTGTTATTTATTAATTTCAATGTTTTCCTTGTTAGCTTCTTGTTTTCTTGTTTGAATGGTCTAAACGTAAAATTAAGCAAACGAGCTTTTTTACTATACCAGTAAGGCGTTTTCATATACAACTCTTCAACACCAACACCTTGTAGAAAAACGTTTCAAAAACTAATCAAAACTAACCTCACAGCATCTAACCAAGATTTAAATTCTCAGAAATTATTCAATTTTATCGATACAGTCTGCCCATCACTAGGCATTAGCGTTAACATGTCAGTGACAACGTGATCGCGCCTACACAGATTCCTTGCGCTCCGTCATAGCCCAATAGCCTTGAGTCGCTGACCTGGATTAACCAGACATTCTGACTTCAATCATTTTGTTAGACATGCTATTACAAGGATAATTTTAAGGATTTCAATTAGTGATTTAGCGTCGTAAGCATTCTTGTGTTTGTTTGAAGATCAGAGGTTGTGAGTGTTTTGTTAGGAATTCAACTATAGTAATAATATTTTGGAACAACTTACACATGGCTATCTTATCCAAACTAAGCAGATCCATTACTATGGTAAGCAGACAATTGATTAACATACTTATAATAATACAGAGGGAAAATGGTCATGCTCATCACACAAAGATTTGTCCTTGGCTGCAATTGAACCTATATCCTTCAGGTTGGCAGTCAAGATCACTAACCACTAGACCAACAGGCCAGTGCCAACTCGGCCATATCACATTGACTTGTGACATAGCCGAGTCAGCTAATGAAACCGTTATTGTGATGTAATACAATATGTAATAATAGTGAAGTAAATAGTTTGCTAATTGCTCTATCGAAAGTTTTTAAGATTGCAGAGCCAATTCGATAAACCTTTTTGGTCGTTAGTGATGTGAAAAACCAAAGTCCTTTAAAACGATTGAACAACCATTCACAGGATCACAAGAAATAATTCTATACCATCAAGATAAGTGTATGGTCGTAAGTTTTATCTAAATAGAATAAGTAACTATGTAAGTATAAAAGAATGTCCAGTAAAGAGCCAGACAGATTTTTTTAATAATCTTTTTTTTTTAAATAGCAGACTAAAGTATTTCTGTTTTATATCTTTCTCGAGTAAACCTCCATTTGCATATACCGATGTTAATGTATATTTTTTAGATAAGCCCACCCATAAGACAGCTATTTATAAATTCAAGACGAAAAATCACATTGTAAGCATCGATATCGATATTTTTACGTCCCTATTATCCTTAGTATTTTATCGATAGGTATTTTATGATGTCGTTATTATACTAAATAGGGCTTTAAATGTCGTAAAAATACTATATTTCGTATCAAAGGTTTTTATAGTTTTTGTAGTAAGTGTGGACTGTTGTGTATTTTTCTTTGTTTTTTTTTTTATCCTCTATAATAGTGGACAATCCAGATTTTATAATGATGAAGTCAAAGAAATACCTCTTGAACATCTTTTAAGTCTTTGAAAGATTTGCACTTAGTCTACAAAAGTTTTTAATGCTTTCTCTACGTAAAAAAATAAATCAAAAGTCAATTTCGTATTTAAATCAAGAAAAAATAAGATATACTCGAAACAAACTAGAAACACATGAGTAGATAAACGGAACAGAGGCAAAGCTTCGAACAACCGCTCGAATCGGTTGCACGCACACAAGCGCGCGGGGCATGTGTGCGTGACCACTGGCCGCTTGTCACATACGCGGCGAGACTGGAAAAAACCAGTTTACGCTGGCACAGCCAGTGTACAATCTAAGGGTCAGTCCGACGCACGCTGTTTGTTTTGTTAGTTGCAAGTTTAAGTTTTTATAAGTTTAGTTGTTAAAACGTGGTATTATATTAATAATAATGGTTGTTTATTGTACCGTGTGTATGAATAATAATAGAGAAAACAAAAATATATCATACTTTAACTATACCAAGGAGTACAATAGGTAAGTAAATATTTGGTTATTACTTTTTCAAGCAAGTACCTTTATTTTATTGTATGATCCTTTTTATAATAAGAAGAGAGTAATTTGTACAACACGGTAGGTATTTTTTATTTAAAAAAAACAAAAATTATAAAAAGAAAATTCTTAGAGTAAGTAATTTGTAAACTATTCTATCATACTGACTATTAAAACTATTTAAAAAACGTTTTGTTTGATTTGTCTTCACCTATTGTGACAACCCTAACAAAATAGGTAACAATTTTGCACGTTCTTAAGAAGCTTTGCCTCTGTTCCGTTTATCTACTCATGTGCTAGAAATTAGATTTCATATTTTTGGGGATAAATATCCAACTAAGTAAGTACTGTATATACATTCATAATTCTTTACAATTGATATACCTACCTCTAAACTTAAGGTATATTTTGTGTTATAAAACCTTCAGTTTAGATGTATGTTGCTTAAAGTATATAGGTAACTATATACCTTAAGTTTCGATTTATATACTATTTCTATATATTACCATACTTTTTTTTTTGCCGGGTGAAAATCTGATCCCACGTCGAGGACACGACGAGGGGATATGTCGGACTTGCACCGACTAAAAACACCCCGGTCCTGTTCTCGCTTTTGCTGGACCCGCGGGATCGCTAAGCATTCTCAGCGCAGCTCCAGCGGATATATTACCATACTACATTAGTATATAGCTTAACAAGATCGAAAGCTGTTTAAGTACTATCTTCCCAAAAGGAAATACCTACTTTAGAAACTTAATACGTAAGTTAAACATAGTTATTTAATTCCCAGTATATGTGGTTATTAAACCATTTTTAGTGATTACGTGACTTAGTAATTATTGGTAACATAACCGTTTCCCGCGAAAGAGAAAGTATGGCGTTTCAAATGTAATTATTACAGTAAACATAGTTTTTTAATGGTTTTAATGCTCTAGTGGGTTAACTATGAGTTTAACACGCAACTAACGCTGTGTAATGGTTAGTTATTATTAAAATAAGAGTATATATATATTTTACGTAATAAAAAATAAGATTGTAGAAAGACAACGGGGAGGCTATTTCCAGCTGTGGTGTCCCACTATACACAGTACAGGGTGTTAAGAAAACCCTGTCCGACCCGAAAGGGTTCACAATCACATGCCCAAATAAAATATTAAATTTGGAATATTCATGATAGTAACCATAATAATGAACTTTTAAATAACCTTTTTTTGTCGTGAAATTCCGTAAATTTGAGGTTAAAACAAAAATTACAACACCATTTTCGTTGGTATCATTGGTGGCCTTTTGTTTGATTATTTGGCCAGCTCCTGTGACAATGGTCTCGCAAGATTTTGAAAAAAAAATAGTTTTTTTTTACATTAATGAAGTCAGTTATCGATACCTAACAATACCTTCACGGATCGGACAGGGTTTTCTTAACACCCAGTATAGGTGAAGAGAGAGAAAAAATAACTAAGACTGACTATATTTTAAACTATCGCGCTGCATGTTTATAGTAATATTATGTAACGGGAATCAGCAAGAAACATGAATAAATACCTTTTTGCGCTTGACATTTCCACCAGGTTACACTGGCCTTTGTCGCAAACAGACTCAATTAAGTTTGAAATAAAGACTGAAAACGTAAGCAACAGGTGGTTCTTTTGAAAAGCAAAGACGTATCGCTGGCAAGCTTTATTAAGAATCTTCTTAAGTTATACAAAAGGTTATACAATATATTTGTATAAGCAAAGGCTTTTCATCGATCACTGATAATAATTGGATACTGACAACTTTATTGTCTTTTTTATATTTTCTCACGGATCGTCAGTGGTCTTAGAAAAGCCATATTTTTTCGTTGTAAACAATAATATTTTAAGTACAAGTCACTCCTTTTAATTAAAATTTTGTATAAATAAAATTGACAAAAGAAACTTAGATGAAGTTTCAACAATTGTTTTTATTATTAACACGCTTTTATTAGCTTCACTTGTATGTGTGTATGTATGTATGTAACCGACTCCTTTGGACTCGATTTTGACCCACTTTAAACGGACAGATTTAATTCAAACTTTGTACACTTATCAAGAATCAGCGACAATATAATAATTTCATAGGTTTATCTCATTATCCTGATTAGGATCACCAGGATTAAATAAATAAAAAAAAAAACAATACAAATTTTTTAGTCCACAAAGCAATACGTTTGAATTCAGACAACACGTATTGCTGCTAGGACTAAAAAGTGAAAAATAAATATAGTTTAAAAAAACTAAAAAACACGCTTTTAAAGTACCTACTTCTAACTAAAAAAGTGAAAAATAATTCCTAATGTAAGCTGAAATTGGTAATGAACAAAAAACACTAGTATTATTGTGAAAAAGCGTGGGGCGCTCTGTGCCATATTTTTCGTCTATCGAGCAACCCACGTGTTTTTTAGTTTTTTTAAACTATATTTTTTTACTGAGTTGGTGAATGATATTATTAATATTACATACTAGCTGACCCGCCAGACGTTGTTCTGTCATTTAGAATATTGAATTCTGTCAATTCTATGTCACGCGTCATAAGGTTACATTAAAAAAGTTTAGGTTGGATTAGAAATAATTGTATACGGTGGTTCAGTATTCTTAAATTTTCTAATATTCCGCGAAATTTTCCAATTTTTTTCTTTCATAAGAACCTTCTCCTGACAATAACAAACACAACAAAAGAAGAATTAGTGTAAATCGGTCCAGATGTTCACGCGTGATGCCGTGACCAAGGGAAATAGGGATTCATTTATATATACATATATAGATAGATTACACGATCATATAACCCATATAATAGTAAGACCAGTTTTATACCTTTATGAACCGATAATTATTAAAAGCAAATTATCATAAATTTCACAAGCTATTATTATTTTAAGTGGTCATATCCCTTGGATTTTATTGGAGTAACCTTGGGTGGGAGTGACAAAGGTATAATAATATTCCTTATATGTATAAAGTGAAGATGGTTGATATGGAAGGTCTTAAAATCTAGATATTCTTTATAAGGATTTGGCTGTAACAAAACCCTTGTCAACAAAGGTACTTGAATAATATTTAAGGAATTAAGTGTTAATAAAATTAATGTATTGTAAATTATAGCAAATTTGAAGTATTATTGTGTATCAACATACCTCTGTCTATTTCAGAAGCTCGATTCAAATCTGTAAATAAAAAATGTAGATTAATAAAAAGCTTACACTTGTTAATGTATAAAACTTATCTTAAGAGTTAAAAAATGATTGAAATTGAAAATACAATATCCTAAGTAGAAAGGTGTATTAAGTAATTTTATGTTAAGAATCCAACAAATAGTTACGAGAAAAAATACACATTAATAAAACATAATACATTGAAGTAAACATATTAATGTGTATGTTAGATTAATTAGAGGAAACTACAAGTTTGTTTACTCGTAACCGATGGCAACGCACTCATAATTTCCACAATGCCATTTCCTTTAGTTTATTGACCTACAAATTATATCAATCGCTCACATGTTGCAATGTACTGAATCAAACGATATGCTTCGGTTGACACCCTACGCCAAAACAATAAACATACAAACAAAACCAAACCTTAAAACAAGCCACATATAGTTCAAAATCCTTCAATAAAATCTAAGTATATGATAAGAGAACAAACTACAAATGATTTTCAGTCTTATTGTCTAGCCTTAAGATTGAGATTCAATTATAGGTAGGGACTCAAAGGGTACTTAACCGTAGCAAAATGCGGGTTTTAAAATGAGATATTTTCGCAAAGAAAATGATAGACATATGAAGGAAATGTAATTTATAATTTCATTTAGAATCGCTTTGTTATACGGGTGACGGTTACAGAATAATATAGGGAAGCTTGTAGGTTGGGATATTAGATATTATAGTAAATAGGTATTATTTGTATTCATATGGATAGGTTACTAAAGGACTGAAAAACTTTTGGTATAAGTAAGGAGCGTTGAAAATAATTCAATCACTTATAATATGTTTCCATAACTGAATAAAATATGTACAAAAGTGAAAATTCTTATTTAATTCGTAGTACATTTTTTTTTAATCTTTTGGCATTTATTTATGCCGCTTTTCCGTGACTATTATTATACTGATAAAAGAGGAGCATATAACTTATGTAAATGTCAAAATTTCATCAATATCAGACGATTTAATTTCACCTAAAGATATTACAAACATACAAACACTCAATCATAATTCCTCCTTATTCCGAATTAACAATGTAACATATTTATTAAGACAATCACCAGCTTAAACACATAACAGTAATTCAAAACCTACTAACTATAATTTCAAACCTAGTATAAACGTAAACTTTTTTAATTTGTTTAAAAATGCAGCATTAATATGCGCATGCGCATGCTCGCATCCTTTTAAGGGCGGCGCACAGTGCGCGGATGTCCTGCCGGCTCTACACCGCACATATTAATAGCCTTATTGGAAAACTAGAATCAGTTTGAGACGAATCGGGGTAGGGGTGGTGGAAAAGATATTGTTTTAATAATAATTTAATATTTTTTGGTTATTGTGTGATTTATTCTTGGATGGAGGATTTGGTACACAGTCTTATATATAATATGTGTATACCTACTGCATTGAGACTTTTTACGACAAACTCACGAAAGGTCATTGATCTTTTTGTATTAACATAGAAAGGAACGAGTATTGCTCAATACATGGGTAACTTAAGTTTTAGATATAGACCTTAAAATAGGTAACTAAGAATGATCAGTCTTTAAAATTCACATTTTATATTATTCTTACTCAGAACCTTTTTTTTTTCAGAACTATTTCTGCCTTTTTTTTTTGTTATTCTAGTCCGTGTATTGAGTCTACTGCAGGACAGAGTAACAAAAAATAATCAGAAAAATCTACCTTTTCTTGTGACAACCTTATTCCACGATCTATGTTAGTGCCCGAAGGAAACGCAGCGTCAACCAAGCGATTATAAATCCTTGTGTGCGTCAACCTTAACTCGTTACGTGGCGATGCGTTTATAATGATTATGTATGCGTTGTTACTTATTTCACGTTTTTTATTCTACTTTTAACATGATCCGAGAATTAAATAAAAACAGCTGCTTGTTTTAGTTTATGTGGTTTTGTTTTGAGTTTATGTTGTGGGTAACGGGTTACGATGATTGTTCATGTTGACTTATTTTCATGGGTGAGATTTGAATTTTTTGCAATAGATATTGTTACATTACATTTTCTTTTATATTGTAAGAGAGTTTATGACGTTATATATCTTTCTATAGATAAACATACATACCATCACGCCTGTATCCCCGAAGGGTTAGGCATAGGTGTACCAATGTACACCCACAGTTCGCCGGTATGTTTTGGTCTCATGTAATAGGGGGCGAGCCTATTGCCACTAACCGGGCACAAATCCAAACTCCGACCTGCTACTGAGAATTTCATAGAAAAACTCAATAACACCTTGGTCGACTTGGGAATCGAACCCAAGACCTCTAGCGTAGCAGTCACGCTTAGCACCACTAGGCCAACGAGGCAGTTTCTATAGATGTAATTTTAATATACTTCAAATGGAGGACTTTCAGTTCGTCTGTATTTTTTATCTTTGCAATTTGTCTTTAGTTAAGTTACATTTAGATCCATAGTTGTTCATATTCGCAACATCAGAAATATTTAGAAGTTACTGGTCGAATTCTAAAGTTTTGTTCTCAATTAAAACATACTGAATCAGACTGTAGTTTAAGTCATTAAAAACTCCTTTAAAGTTAAGAAGACATTAACACAATTCGCCTTAAAACAAAATAAAATTAAAAGCCAACCCACAAATCACGACCATTCTACAGTTCAAATCAATATCTATAAGCAAATAATAACCATTATTAATTATTACAACTTCCTGTGACGTCATGGGAACCCTTTCTTTCACTGGAACTATCTCCTAATTAATATGCGCGCCTAGTACTTAGAACAATGGCTAGCGTTTTGTATGGCTGTCACGGAGAAGCGCCATCTAGCGGCGACGTGGGGGAAATTCTGATTTGTTATGCGTTTGTCATGATTATGAACAGCTGTTAACTGCAGGTGTTTTGTAGAGAAATAGTTAGGTATTTAAATACTTAAAATACTTAACTATGAATGATTGTAATTATTTGCTGGGAGTGTTTTGTTAAATAACTGCTTTGGACCCTAAGTTCTTACAAAGCATTGCCAATATAAAGAGCTTTCGAAAGTTGAACAAGTAAACGTGGAACTTTATAGCAATAAAGTTCCATAAAAAAAGTTATTTTTTCAGTCACTTTTGTCTAAGATTTTATTGAAAGTCAGTTTTCTAATCATTGTTTTTACGGACTTAGTAAAGTCATGTCACTAACGAAAAGCATTTTATTAATAAGTAGAAAAAATATAAAACTCAAATGGTGTTAGGTTCAAACCAAAAAGAATTACATGCAGTCAAACTTTTCGACATATCAAGACAGAGAAACATAAAGCTCAAACATAACTTTTTCAGCCAATATCGGTACCGTTGTCTTAACATGGTTTTCCCCTTTCATACATAATTTATATTGTAATTTATCATAACGAGAGTGACTCACTAAAACCAACGAGTACATTATGTTGCGCCTTTTATGATCTGCCTTTCTTGTTAAGGGGAATGACTTGTTAACTGTTATTTATTATTTAGTCAATGGCATTGGTTAAAAAAAAATGCAATATGCAGTTAGAACATATAAACATAGAATACATATCTTTTTCAGTTTGGGTTTAAAACAAAATACGTAACCTTAGGATTTTTTTTTTCATTGAATTTTCTGCTTTTATTATTTCATTTTTATGTGAGAGTGAAGGAATACCGATTGAATAAAAACGATAATCTTTCTTTATGATTCTCTAGCCTACTTGACCAATAGCATATTATGAATTTGGCCTGAATTTCTTTTGTAAATTCATACCGAAAACGGCCCATATTTTTATGTAGGTAATAAATAAGGTTTATTAAACAACGCATATTCCCTTAATACATGTATACATACTTGCCATAATCCCATGACACATCGCACGAGCTTTAAGCTCATCAAAACGTCGTTAACTCGACGTTAACGTTATAATTTAACTTCTGAGTAACAAATTTTTCATTTTAAATACCGCATTTTACGCGAGCCCCTTTGTCCGCGAATAGGGCTGGGACGCGTATCCGAAAAAGAAAGCGAGTGGTTATTGTGAACACAAATATCCGCTTAACCTTTTATTGGCACATTAAAAAATTTACAAGATTTGATTTATCTAAAATGTTTTTTGTTGTTACTGTTTAAATCTACTGTGTTATGAATTATATTAGTAACCTTTACTCTCCCGACTTTGTAGCGCCTTTTCAGGTGTTATGGCTACAGGTAAAATCTTTCAGATCTCGGTCTATCTGTTATCATGACACTTGCATTTTTTCTCTTATTATGAATTTATCATTACATTAGAAGATTCTTGGAATATTGCAATTTATCTCAACAAAAAACATTAAGGAAACCTTGGATGTACATTAGCGGTTAAAAGCTGTTAATTCGGTGATGAAGGAATAAAGTAAATATGTTATTAGCAGACCGTAAACAGCAATAATTGTAACTTTTATACAAAAGAAAGGTCAAGTTGCATTTCCTTATTATTAAAGGACCTTTATTTTTACTTTAAAACCTCTTCGCGTCCTATTAACATTTAAACTATCGCGCTGCCTGTTTATAGTAATATAATTCACGGGTATAAGCGCGTACATGCATAAATACTGTGTAATCTGTACTGTGTGAATTATATTTATATTACTCTTCGCGTCCTGTCTTCTCAGAGCAGATTTTTTATCAATTATTTTTTCGTACCACTTACGCCTTGAACTTTTAAGTTCCAATTACAATATCAAATTATGATACTATTTATAAACTAACTTCTCTTGTCAAAAGATACTGACAAAACACTATTTCATATTATGTCAATAAAACTCAAAGATTTCACACTACAAGCGGATATTTTCGGATAAATATCCGCAACAACAGCTCATCACTACGCACATTCTTCAAGGCGGTACTAACTTGGTGTAATGCTTACAATTTACATGTCATGGATTACTAAGGGATGTTAGGAATTGACTGCTACGACGTATAAGGGCCGCGGATAATTTTGTACAAGAAATTGTTGAGTATTTTTAACTTGCAGTGCACTAATCGTTTGAAATGACTTTCAAGACAGTACGTAGTAAAGCTATAATATATATTCTACGTCATAAAGAAAATTTTTCTTAAATAATAATAATAAATAATAACAAAAATAATAATAATAAAAAAAAACATTGTTTTAAAAGAAGGTTTTCTAAGATGCTGTGTATGTTGGGTTATTGTTTGGTATAAATCAGGTTCCTTAAGGTTCCACTGTTTTGAAATGAGTGACCTTGTATAATAAAAAAATGCATTTGTTGGGTGAACAGTTACCAAGGTAAAAGAATTACAATTATTTTGTCTATTCTTTTTACTTACATAATTATATTATTAAACCATTTTGGTTATTTTAAATAAATATTTTTTTTATAGTATTAGTTATAGTTTATTAACACTATATAATTCATTATGAAGAAAGATAGTTGAATTAAATATTATTTGCACTGTACAGTAACGAAGTAAAAAGCATTGCTAAATAAATAAGGTTATACATACCAACCAAACAATTGACCTTTCCAAGTAGGTTCGAGTTCATGACCTCTATTCTTTAGTGTCACATTAGTTTAAGGCATTATAGCCAATAGGTTACAGCTGTTATTATAACGACTGGTCGTAAAGTAATGCTGTGTACATCCTTCAACTGTGACATACGATGTAGGATGGGTTTTAGGGTACAGTTAGTATTGGTAAATCTTTAGTAGCGTCATGCGACTTATATCTTCTTATATATAAAATTCTCGTGTCACAATGTTAGTTACCATACTCCTCCGAAACGGCTTGACAGATTTTTATGAAATTTTATATGCATATTCAGTAGGTCTGAGAATCGGCTACTATCTATTTTTCATACCCCTAAGTGGTAGTAGGTAGGTAGTAGGCAGGTGCTAGGTAGAAAAAATTGCATTGCAACGCATGCCGGTACAGCTAGTATATGTATATAAAACAGTTTAGTAAAAGTATGAAATATACTATTAAGTTATTTATAGTAATAAGGTGATGAAAAAGCTTCTGAAGTTTATTTATTTATTATTAAAATAACATATAATGCCTTTTGTTTTTTTTTTGCTAGGAAGAAAAAATAAACTTTTTTATTACATGACTTATTATTATAATTTGGACAAAAGATATTTAAAAAAATGTGCCAATAAATTATTAAATGTAGAAATAGGGTAACTATATTTTTTAACTGTTTTGGTACCAGTATCTAATTTAAATTTAATTTTAGTAATCAGTATATTTGAATAATGTTACTGGTAAAAAATGGCCACTTTGTAGTTCAGAAACTTTGAGGAGTGGCCTCAATTCAGCAATGGGTCACAAAAAGACAAATAATAGAATATTTAAATAAAAAATAACTTATTACTTAATTAACTACGGAACAAAAATACCAAAACATCTTCATCCTAACCCATTTTTTCGTTAAGATATTTTCACGGTTCGTTATGGAGTATCCTTTGTAAAGGAATGCAGGCCTGATGGATTCTTAATGATGATTAATTTGCTTCATAGCATCTCCGTGGGTGGGCAGACCATATATGTGAGGTATGTTCGCAATGTACAATTTTCATGTTCTTTTTATTTTTAATTCAAATTCAAATTCAAATTCATTTTATTTCGAGTAACAATAGGACTCATATTAGGTGCATTAATTAATAATAATTATTATAATTACAAATGATTTTATAAAAATAAAATTACAAAAATTACAAATTGACAATTAAAAAAAAAAAAAAAACATTAAATTCTTTAAAAAAATTACAAATTGAAAACTAAAAAAAACTAAAAAATTATACTTAAAAATATTTAAAATTACATTATAATTTCCTGACAGGCATTTGAATAGATATATGTCTCCCACAGCCATACCGGATATATATGCAATCTAGCCTGCCAGCAATCATTACCAGGATGGTATTAGAGCTGGCCCACACCCGGCGCACCAGGGACGCACTGCGCTTCCGCATAGTAGCGTGAAAACAATCTGTGCGTGCATCCGCAAACATCCCTGATGCGCTACAGAAGCGGGGCAGACCCAACACCGCCCGGAACGCATTGTTATACTGGACTCGGAGGGTACTGTATGCCTTGTCAGTATAGTTCACCCACAAGCTGCACGTGTAGAGGGATGTGCAATACGCTCTAAATAGCGTAATCTTCACACTATCAGAACAACGCGCGAACCTGCGGGCTATCATATTGGCTCGTACTGACAGTGCCCTCCGCTCCCGTTCCATGTCGGGCTGGTCATTAAGGTCCTCGGTGAGTAGATGCCCTAGATATTTAAATTGATCAAACTTTTAACTAGTTTTAACTTTTTAACTAGCTATTTTTAACTAGTTTTTTTTTGGAATAAGGAGAAACTGAAGTGGGGTTCTTATATTATGTAATTGTCTTATTGTGGGGCAAAGGCCTCTTCTCAAAAGGTGGAACAAGGATCGCTAAGTTTTTTCATTTGCGGGGTTGGACGTTTCAGTTTTTGATTTGAATTTCGGGGTTCCTCACGATATTTAACTGTTCGTTGTTTAGTAATTCAATAAAGATACTAGAGTTTGGTATATTTTTTTTTTGGACTGTGGGTTAATATTTTTAGGTCCGAACGATGTTTTAGTCAACTATTTCGAATATCAATTTATTATTTTAGAACGTTATATTATGTCTCAACAATTTTTACATTGTGTAAATCTTATGGACTTCTTTTGCACTGGGGAACACTGAGTAAAAGCCGGTTTCTAACCGACTACAACCATTGAAGTACTCCTTCTTTCTATTTACCAGTTAAGAGCGCAGTTGCATACTATCGTGGTCTCCAATTCTATGTAAAATTTTGACCAATAGGGATGATGACTACTTTTTATTTTAATGTCCATCTTTTATATAATAAAAAAATATTAGACAAGTGTTTTTTCTTCTGTCCCGTAAACAAAGAATTATGAAGATACAGCGAGTACAATTCTTGCGTGACGTCACGTCTAAGCACAAATTTTACCTACCCGTGACGTTACAAGCCCCCGCTCCTGTATGTCTATTCTGTTAATAATTTCGGTGACAGGTGAGAGTGAAGTGACAATAAAGCTCACTTCAAAAGTGAACCCAATTAGCCTTGATTTAGAATTCAAATTCGAGAATACGTATTTGACATCTCACCGCGGATTCCGCGCGGATTCCGCTGTCGAGACATGAAAATAATGTTACAGAATAGCACGGCTGAACTTTAAAGCGGTTTAGCTTCGTATTTTTTTATTGATTTGATAAAAAAAAAATTAGGGTCTATTATATTTTGATTATCTAAATGGCGAACTTAATAAATTTTGTAGTTTCATACCTAGTCATCTACCCTATTGTCAACAAGCAAATAAGGTTCACATTAACCTTCACAACTTGATAGCCAATCAAACATGATGTAATGAAAGATCTACGATAGGTCAATGTTACTATTTTAATCATATTTAAGATGTGATGTCATTATTATCTCGCTTTTACTATATAAGTACGTAAGGTCAATTAAATGCTTGTGTTTATATTTATAAACATCATTTGAGTGTAATTTGAATGTTATGCGTTAAATTATTTGAATTTATCGATAAGTTTTTGTTACGTAATAACTTGTAGGCGTCTGTCATTTGTTTTAGAATACATTACATGTAATTTGAATGAGTATTTTTGGGTATAATTAACTCTTAGTTTATATAACTACTTTCTTCGGTTTTTCGATACAATTTGATAGTCGAGAGATCTTTAAAGAGGTGGGATACGAAAACGAGTTTGATCTTATTTTTGAAGTTTCCTCTAGTGTTCGAATTACCTTTTGATTTAAAATCACTGCTTACACCTTTCATGTATGACTATAATATTTTAATATATACTATAGGAACATGTATACTATAACATATTCGTATTTTGTCTTTACCAGGAAAATACCTTTAACCAGGACACTGAACAAATCCAAACATTTCCGTCTCTGCGATCAAAAATACTTACCCTTTGAATCACCGATACTCATCCTTACAACACCAAACAACAAATACAGCTGCAAAAATCAATAACCACCTTTATTTTCATAACAATAAGAGTGAATTTCCAACGGATATTTGTTTCCGATGTATTTGTGAGTGTTGTATGCTAGCGGTATTTCGTTCGCCGAATCGCATCCGAATTACAAGTACCTTTGGATTGCAAACGTGATATAAAAGTGAAGAGCAAGTGTGAATTAAGTGGTAGTGGGTTCTGTATAATATTGAAACTCAGAGCTATATATGAAGTAATATGTTTATTTTTTATTAGAAATTAAAGTAACATCTTTGCAACAATAACAACAATTTTTTCAGTGCATATGCGCTTTTTATTCAAAATTTCTTCTCAATTTCGTTTCTGATAAGACGATACTTTTTCCAAACTTGCAAAGAAGAATTTAGTAGTAAAAATTGCATTTTGAGCACGTTTATGCCTAGATGATAAATGTGTAAAAAATATCATCTATCTAAATTTAATAAGTGAAGAATAAATGCGACTACACCTTTACGAACGACAGAATTAAAGAAAATAAATACTATATTATATTTTTCAAAATCTAGTGCCTAATTCTTAGAGAGAATATCTGCACATAAAAATATAATCACTATGCTGAACGCTAAACTTAAACAGCTGATATTTTTTAATTAATTTAAGAGCAAGTCCAGGAATTCACTAAGTACATAAAACTTCATTTACACTGGTACCACGGAACCCTAAGCTTCAAACTCAACGGTCAAATAATAACGGTTAACATTGACACGACAAGGACAGCACATAACTTAACAAGGATATTTATGAGACAGCAATATATTGCATACGTATTATGAAAACTAATTAGGTGATTCGGATTTGAGGATTAATGTCTTTCGTTTGCACCAAAGTTTGCAAGAATTGGGATTAAAACTTGTTCCTCTGTGTGAGAAGTCTTTGGGAATGATATTGATGGAATACTGAAAAAATATATTTTAAAAAGTGTAGGTATGATGTGATGCTTTGAAGTTATCGAAAACATCATCTGCCGAGCCTTTTCCCAAGCTATGTTGGGGTCGTCTACCAGTCTTACCGGATTCAGCTGAATACCGTGTTTTACATGGAGCGACTGCTTATCTGAGCTCCACAAACCATTTTACTAGGTAACGCTGTATCCCATAGTTTGACAACATAGGAATGATGTTAAAAAGTGTATAACAGACATGAAAAGTTTCTCTCTTTGTTTGGGGTCAACTAATATCATTTTTTTTAATTATAATATTTCGGGACAACTCACACACGGTTATCTGATCCCAAGCTAAGCAGAGCTTGTGTTATGGTAACCAGATAACTGATAAACATACTTATATATTTCTAAATACATACATATTATAGAAAAATTACACCCAGACAAGCAGAACAAATGATCGTGCTCATCACTCAAACATTTGTCCTGGGTGGGAATCGAACCCACGACCTCCGCTATAGTAGTCAGGGTCACTAACCACTAGACCATCAGGCCCGTCACTAATTTGTGA
This sequence comes from Autographa pulchrina, assembly GCA_905475315.1. Lineage (NCBI taxonomy): Eukaryota > Metazoa > Arthropoda > Insecta > Lepidoptera > Noctuidae > Autographa > Autographa pulchrina. The sequence goes on along the minus strand of FR997786.1, from coordinate 1,621,025 downwards.
AGACTAACGAGTAAAAAAGCGACTAACGACTAAAATAATAAAAAAACTACTTATTTCATAACGTGCTGTAAACCTTCAAATTCTCACCATTCAAGAATCAAGATATGTATGCAAGGTAATGTACGAAATTTGTTATTTTTCCTGATGGTTTACTGTTCTTTGATACCATGGTGATTACATTATTTAAGAAATCTGTTCCGAAATCTGATAATCCTGTCCTCCAAAACAAGTCTCATCCTATCCCCTAGTCTTCGCACAGATTACTTCAACAAGTCACAATATATATCTATCTATACTTATAATAAATCTGTAGAAAGGTCAATTCTGTACATGAAATACATTTTCAAAATAACTATCAGTGGGTGATTAGTGATCGATACTGATGCCAAAAATGCAATCAGTAAAATTTTAGTCTGTCTGTCTGTCTGTCTGTCTATATGTTCCTTATAGAAACAAAAACTACTCGACGGATTTTAACGAAACTTGGTACAATTATTCTTCATACTCCTGGGCAGGTTATAGTATACTTTTCATCACGCTACAATCAATAGGAGCAGAGCAGTGTAGGGAAATGTTGGGAAACCGGGAGAAGTTACTCAATTTTTTAAGCTTCCGTCGCGTGTGCAGCCTTAATGGTTAAAGACTCATTGATAAGCTTCGTCATCCACGCGAACGAAGTTGCAGGCACAGCTAGTATTAAGTAATATCTTACTTACTTTAGATACAGCAGCAAGTTTTCTCTAAGACAATAAGATAGAAAGTAGCGGCCGACTTGTGAGCTAAAGTCGAAAGTGAAACGATTACTGTGATTAAACGCTCTACTACACCCCCACGGCCTTGAGATGTAGTGTGTACAGATAGTAGAGAAATATGAAAAATAATGTGGAATATGTATTTTGATTTGCCTGAGTTTATACAAGGAAAAGGTGTCGTCGAGGGCTAGAGGCCATAGAGAGACCATCATCTCCCGAGCCTTTTCCCAACTATGTTGGGGTCGGCTACCAGTCTTACCGGATTCAGCTGAATACCGTATTTTACATGGAGCGACTGCCTATCTGACCTCCACAACCCATTTTACTGGGAAACACAGTATCCCATAGTAAGACTAGTTGTCACAATTGACTTACCGACTGCCAAAGATTTATGTATGACAGCCGGGACCTACAGTTTAACTTGCTTTCCGAAACACGGAGGGGTCTCGGTATGTTATAAATGGTCACCCATCCACGGACCAACCGCGGCGAGCGCGGCTTAACCTGTATTATCGGTCAAACCGTACGGCTTACACTTAGCCACGAGCCCCACTAATAAAATAATAAATAAATAAATGCGGACAACATCACATACATTGCTCTGAACCCAAAGTAAGTAGTTAAAGCACTTGTGTTATGGAATTCAGAAACAACGAAGGTACCACAAACACCCAGACCCGAGGCAATGTAGAAAAGTTTGTTTCTACATTGACTCGTCCGGGGATCGAACCCGGGACCTCAGAGCTAGCGACACCTTGAAACCGGTGCGTACGCCACTCGACCACGGAGGTCGTCGATGAAAGACCGACTTATATAATAAGTAATAATAATAAACCGGCCTATAAACGTCACACTGCTGGACACACAACTCTTCCCATATAAATAGGGCACAAGCATTGATCACCATGCTTGGCGATAACAGATTTCAATTTTAGAAAACTAGGTTTAATCACAATTTTCCTTCACTGTTTGTCATTCGTGTCTCAAAATACATAAGAAAGTACATAAAATAACTTTGAAAAATTCATATTGTATTTACCTGGGTTCAAAGCTACAACCTTGTGCATACAAATTCTGGGAGAGTTAGAAAATTATGTAAAATTCCTGTCTCTTGTTACGAAAGGTATCTATAGATAGCTTATTATTAATGTCAGTCATTAACCAACCTTGCATACCAACAGTAATTAAACTACTAAACCACAGGCTACATACAAAAATAACAATTTAATTCATTTTAATACAGATCATATCTCAATGAACAATATCATAGTTATGATCTAATTATAAGCAATAACCTTATCGGAAACTAATTTGGACAAACAATAACACGATAGTAACAATAAGATAATTTAAGATAATTTTGGTACATTGTCTTAGGAATTTGAACGGAGTTATGTAATTATCAGGATTAGGTGTAAGGATAGGAATTTGGATAATTCTACTCCGAAATTCCACTCTGTTTACTGAAATTTAGTATTATGAATTACTAACTTTATTGTATAGATAAGTACAGAAATTACCTAACGATTCTTTATTTATTTAACGTAATATTATATACTATAAACAATGAAAAATATGTACAAAACTAAACATAACAAAAACAATAATATTTTTTTTGTTTATTTCATACATATTTTACCTACGCGTAGTTTTTTAAAACGTTAAGGTAAAATTGGCTTTAAAACAAGCGGTCGTTTAATTTAAAGTTTTACAAGATACCTGTATATAAGTATTATCTAACAAAGCTGCCAACCAAAAAACTGCAAACCTCTTCCATCATGGCATCATTACAAATAGAAAAAAAAATTAAGATAGGAGAAAAGGTCAAAGCATCCATTTAGTACATAAAATATTTTATCCATACTATTTGAATTTTTTAATATACTTGTCAATAAAATGCCTCAATCAACCAGTAGCTCAACATTTGCGCCACACAACAAAAATGATTGTTGTCCAACGGTGTCGACATATTGACATGAACCGAGCCTTGACCTGCACCGTGGCGCGGGCGATTTAATTCACAGCTTCCTTTTATTATAGATATAGATTATTATTTTACTGTATCCATAGTTAATCACTGTGAATAATATTTTTAATGTGTAATGATTAATGTTTGTTTTTGTGTATTTTAATTTGGAGCAAGCTTATTGATTTACTAGCTCTCCGCTGCAGAATAAATTATTTATTTTAATTGTGTAGACTTTCTTTAAGAATTGATTGCTTATTAATTCAGTGAAAATAAAGTATGTGTCGGTAGCATAATAATAAATGTCAAATTTATCTATTTATTTTGAAATAATGAAGTAGAATGAAAAAAGGTGAGGAGATGCTTATCCAGCAAAAGATATTGCAACGTAGAGTAACAAATAAAAACTATTTCGATTCAAATCGGTCCTTAAAATCAGAGAGACACATTATGTTTAAATTATGACCTTCTTTATTAGTCAAGAATATAATACAACGTGGCAATGCTGCCCGCCTTTTGGGCACACTCCCAGTCGACAGCGATGTGGATGAATTTTTTGATGCCTTGTTTTAGTTTTTAGTTTTATTAAAGTTTATAATTCTTCTTATTTCTTGTGTAGGCTTAGTTTTTTATTATTGTAAAATTTAAGTTTAATTTCAAGAATTAAAAATTATTAAAAGAACTCCCAATGAATTTCATCATAAAGCCTAGTCCACAAAAATAAACAATCCCGCTTTACATGACTAACAACAACATATCAATTAATGTATTTATTATGTAAATGTCATTGATGACTCACCAGTCTAGAAAAAATATATTAGCATACAAATTGTTTGTTTTTGTATCGACATTATGAAGTTTTCTTCAAAGCGGATGTTTGGTTTGTGAAACTGTATTTTATTTAGCTATAAGGAACTAATGTAATCTTCAGTCTAATAAATCTAGATGGTACTTTGATGTATCCTTAATTATCTGTTAAGAATCAATTGCCTCGTTGGCCTAGTGGTGCTAAGCGCGACTGCTACGCTAGAGGTCTTGGGTTCGATTCCCAAGTCGACCAAGGTGTTATTGGGTTTTTCAATGAAATTCTCAGTAGGTAGCACTCGGTCGGAGTTTGGATATGTGCCGGGTTAGTGGCAATAGGCTCGCCCCCTATTACATGGGACCTAAACATACCGGCGAACTGTGGGTGTACATTGGTACACCTCTGCCTAACCCTTCGGGGATACAGGTGTGATGGTATGTTTTAGAGTCATATACCCTGTCCTCTGTTAATCCTCGTTAACTGTGAATAGAATTGCGTTAGTTACTACAAATGAAAAAGGATAGTTTACTAGTACTACGTAGTACTAGTATATGTCTTCATTTTACAAATTGGCGCTTTGCCCAAACTATCCGACACTATTTTACTTTTCCTTCATTACTTTTGCAAATAAAGCATAAATTATTAGAACTAAGTATATAATCTACATAATGTAATGACTCGGTATTAACTTTTTCTTATTTTCGTACTAAGTTAATAGCAGTCGGGTTTGTGCCAAGATTGTTTGAACTAGTTTTTTAGTAAAAGGATTGTTCTTTGTTTTCTTGTTACTATGGAAACCATTAACATTATTAAACACAAAGAGAAGTGTGACTTAATGCAGAAAAAACACAAGTAAACATATTTTTTCATGAAATAGCAAAACTAGTTTATTTATTTAAATAGTTACTAAAACCAATACACAAAAGCTTGATAAGAAAAAACGAGAAACACATCTCCGAGATGATTTTTAGCCAGAAATCAAAATCAAAATATTTTTATTTCTTATAAACCAAAAAAAGGCGCTCAAGAAACGAAAAATATAGAAAAAAAAAATTAACAATAAAGTTTTTGCTACAGTTCGACTTGGTCTAAGCTTTTATTGGTCAAAGTAGCTGAAGACCTACCCAATAAACTCCTTTGACATTACTCATACAAGGATCTGTAAACCCTATCCATAGCGCCACAACTCAAAACCAGTTGAAACTGGTTGTAAACCTTCAACTGCGACTGGTAAGGATTATTGACAAACAACTGTAGTGACCTTATCAAATGTCTTTACGGAAAGAATGTGTGTTCAACTGTACACGGTCTGTTGAGGAGTAGACTTTCAAGGTTAGGTAATATGGTAAAACATAGTAATAACTGTACTATTTAAGAATATCGTTTATATAAACGTCTTTACTAAGAAGATACAGGTATCGATGAATGGTTGACAACTTTTGACCAACCTGAAAGTAAAGACAGTTCTCGATTCGTCGGAATAAACGTTTGTTGTACAGAATATAAAAAAAATATATACAAATCTTATTTTCAATTTAACGATTACTCAAATTGTTCTTTAAAACATATTTTATTTACCAAATACTCGAAGATGCCTAGACCAATTTGAAAAATACTTTCTTGTAAAAACTTCACGAAATAGCCAAGAAAGTTTCCATTCATAACCCATCTTATTTCTGTGTTTATATGATTATGCTAACCAATAATAAATAAATAATAATAATAATAAATAAATGCGGACAACATCACATACATTGCTCTGAACCCAAAGTAAGTAGCTAAAGCACTTGTGTTATGGAATTCAGAAACAACGAAGGTACCACAAACACCCAGACCCGAGGCAATGTAGAAAGGTTGGTTTCTACATTGACCCGTCCGGGGATCGAACCCGGGACCTCGGAGCTAGCGACACCTTGAAACCGGTGCGTACGCCACTCGACCACGGAGGTCGTCAAACAGGAGTCGTAGCAATCTACAAGGATTAAAAATATAGGATTTTTCTTACGGAGAAATTTGTTCATTTTGTGGGCTGAAGCAGTATTCCAAATATGCGGACATTTCAGCAACCCCCTATACATAAATCTCTATTAAAACAAATATTTTGTTAAGTAACAAATACAAAATATCTATCCGTTGACAATCGCAAGCAAGGACCGCATTCTGCGTGATTCATTGCAACTGATTTAGTGTACCAAAATATTTTATCGTTTTGCAAGACAATGGCGTTACGACACGTTTGTTAATTTGTATTATGTCTGACTTGTTATAACGTTTGTTAATTTGGTAAGTGGAAGCTGGGTTGTTTAATTATGTGGTTTATTTGTTAGATTGTCGGAAAGCTTGGTTTAATTAAGTTTAGTGCTTGAGACGTGTTATATTATAATTATGTTGTTATGTACTCAAAAAAACTTGGAGTCTGGCTAGGCTGTAATTAGGATTTTGTCGTCTTAATTTAAGTAAAACGTGGAGTACTGAAATGTTTTATCATTATTGATCCATAATTTTGACTATTAGATAAATACATATAAAATGTATTCAATGATTTATATCCTAAAGTCTTATTTACCAGTCGACAAGGGATAGTGCAAAGGTAACGAAAAATAGGTGCATTATAAAAATAGCTCTTTTCTGAGAATGACGACATATTAATTAAAAAGACATTAACAAATTAATTTTCAATAAAATAGTTACTAATAAGTAACGAATACACTCCCTAATTTTGGAAGGTTGCTACTGAAGTTACCCTTTTTTTTTTTTGGGGTGAAAATCTAATGATTTCGACCCACGTCGAGGGCACGACGTGGGGATATGTCGGACTTGCACCGACCAAAAACACCCCGGTCCCCTTCTCGCCTTTGCTGGAGCCGCGGGATCGCTAAGCATTCTCAGCGCAGCTCCGGCAGGCGACAGTCCTTTGACTTGGCAGGCTTTGACTGTTTTACCGAACTTTCTTTCTATAGCATATATCAATCTCAAGATCAGTTAAACTTTTACTCATATTATTTTCTATTTATTAAATCTTATTTAGCTTTTATAAATACCGGTTATAATAGGATTAAAATCGTGCGAATCCAAATACAATCATGATGTAATAATGCGAAGTATTTTGATCGTAAAACTGTAACGAATGCTATTAAGTCATAAATAGTTATTGCTGTCTAAATCTAAAACTATCTGTGCAGTGTTAATTAAATTCTAGACTTAAAGATAGAGAATATTTTTATGTTTTTAAGGTAGTTAGGGAAAATGAAAATTATGTAATTAAAGTTTTTCTTGTTGATAAGAAGAACAGTTGTGAGATGTCACGAATTTTGTTCAGTAGTGAAAAAAAATACCTTTTTCTACTTCAGTTAGGTAGGCACTTGTTTGTCACATTTAACAACTTCAAACTTGTACCTCATTTTGCATTGACTTTAGATCCAGTATCTTAAGTTTTCCTTTTTATTTTCCTGATTGAGTAATTAAGTAGGTATACAGGATGTTACCGATAGGGTATATCTATCCAAAAGGGGTGAAGAGTACATCTAACTTAGAGACAGTTCACAAAATTACAGCTCAAAATAAATCAAGTTAATTTTTGATATCCAAATTTCCCATAATTATTCGACACCAAAAATCATGCCATATACCAGATGTACTCTTCACCCCTTTTGGATAGATATACCCTTTTGATAACAACTTGTATGTACTCTTAAACTAATGCCTAAATTCATAGTACCAAATATCTCAATTAAATTATCTCAATAAACGGTCCATGAAAATAAAGTATGATCTAATCCCTAACAATTTGTACGGTGTACAAAAAACGTTAGGATCACGACAGACACCGACAAACGATTGGATCCCCCCCATTACGTAGTGTAATAAAATTATATTATTATGTTATTGTTTTGTTGACTGTACTTTTTTTTCTGCTATACCGCTGAATTAATCTGTATTTTAGGAAATATATAATGGAAAGGAAAAATAGCTCAAATTGGCTTAGTTTTCTACCTTCGCTGACCGAATTGTTTTTTTTTTTTTTGTAATTTTGCGATTACTATTTCATTTCATATCATATAGTTTAGATGGTAGTAAAATTAAGATTCTAAGAGGAATGACAAGGATTTTCAATTTAATAATGATGCTAGGGTATTTTCTACAGAAATTGATACAAGTTTTTTCTACATGTTACATTGATTTTATACCTTATACTACTACAAAAAATAAACAAACAGAACAATAAAAAGTTCATTGACCTCAACGCATCCTACTTCGCCATACAAACAACTTTCCTATGGGGTTTGCAAACATATCCTGTTTCCATGGCAACCGCATTAACAGGATTACACCATAAATCGTGTGATCCCAAACGTAGCCATTACAATACAGTCTTTATAAACAATTTCTATATATAGTTTGTGGGCCGCTAAAATGTTACTAGGACTACGATTGTGTAGGTTTAGACAAATGAGTTGAAAAATCACACATTTTAACTAAATAATTTAACCAATATCCACAAACCGTCTTTCTTCTAAGGAACCTGGCTTAGGTATGTTAAACAAGAAGGACATTAATTATTTATTTTTATTCTTAAAATAGAGTGTTTATTAACTTTTGTATTCTGCAAATTACATTTTTTTACTTTTTCATTTATCTGCAGTAACTGCAGAAATTGTATAGTAAAAAAAAAATACTTTTAATTAAGTTACATAATCTTGCCCAAAATCAAGTCACGATGAGTCAATACACATATTCTTATCATTACTAGCTCTTACAGACTGAGTAGGTACTAGGTATCTGTAATGCTTTTAATCTCTAGTCCAACTATTAATAACTTACTAATCATATAAGTCTCTTTTTTATTACAACTTTACACACCCACATAATAATATTCCCATCCCAGTATAATCAGATTATTGACATATTAGCTCTCACACAGATCAGATCATCTCCCAGCAGCATTTTATCGCTCCGACACGGACAATCGCGTGACATTCGAACACGCAATGCGATACACGATCATAACTAACTTATAAAACTTGTTTACTTTTAGTAAGGATTCATTTTAGATAAAGAATAAGATCATTATTATTTTAATGTGCAATATGTTGAAAGAATTAAAGCAGGTGTTTATATTAAATTAAGTGTTTTAAAAAGGTCTTGAAAAATAAAGGCAATTTAAACATGAGTGTTCATCATAGGAGAGCAAATCTGTAGTTGTTTTTCCAGTCCGTTTTAAAAATATTTTTGTTAATTAATATCTACAAAAAAGATTTGGTATAGGTAGAACAACAGGTATATTTAGCTGCTTTTTGGAATAAATTGTTCGTGATACTGATCTTGCAGATAAAACCAAAATAAAAAAAATGGTATTATGTCAATACGTTTTTTTACATTTGACTTTTTTATAAATTAAAATTATAGGATAATTTTAATTTTCGATTAAAACAAGTTTTGTATTTAATTATGTAACTCTCTTGGTATACAATATAGCATAATCAGTCTATCTATGTAACTAAAATAATCAAAAACTAGGATAATCTAAACATTAAAAATATGTTCATGCAACCTATCCAAAACCCTTCGAATCATCTGTAATAACATTCCCACAGTTCATCAAGTATCTTCACTACATACTAATAAATGTAACATAATATCTCGACAAAGAAAAAGTGACAAGTCTTCATATTCCAATGTACGCATCTTATTAAAACTTACAACGAGAGCCTGTTAAGGGGAGGTTCATTGCGACATTTATCATTTAGCTTTTTAATCTGTAAGATTTTTTAATCGAAATACTTATTTCTTTATTTAAATCTAATACAAGAACAAACACTTACAACTACACTAAAATTAAATCTTCTCTGATCACGAGTAGAGTCTACCGAACGTTTTGACAGTTCTTTAAAAAGATTTCGTGCACTCGGACCCCATGACCCGAGCGTTTCAACCCCAAACGGCTCGAAAATATAATTACCCATTAGGTTATTATACTTTAGGTCTCCGCAGCTTCAGCAGCAGCGCCGGGAGAGTCCGCCGAACTTATAACGTGGGACGGCGCAAGGGTATCGACGCACGTTGCGTCCCACACCAAAGGCCGACCCAATTTCCAAGGCAATAATGACATACCGTCAGGTCTCTTACCATCGCCGCGCACCAAACCATTGGGTTCCAAAACAGCTGGTACACCGGCAGTGACAAGAGCACGACGAATTATGTCATTAATATTTGCGTGACGGGATATACGCCCTGCGCTCCTGCTGCAGTACAGGCCATGGTGACCGAGGCTATCGACTGTTTCACCGCATTGACACCGATCTATCTGTAAGATAGATTTGATGATATATGTATTAAACAAAGTCGGGTTAGTCAAACCATTTATGGATTAAGAACTAGTGGACTAATTTTCATGATCTTTGATTTGTTGGGTTTGCTTTCACTAATAATTAATAGCAGAATAAAACAAATAACATAAACAAGAAAGAAACAGAACAAAATATTGTATACAACGTTTGTCTTTGAATCGTTAAAGACACTTCCATATATTAAGCTTGGAATGTAGCTGGCAAATCTTAAAAAAAACCAGTTCATTTCACTCTTTTATTTTTTAATATTTCTACATAATAATTATCTAGCGATAAAAATAACACGTATGAATAATTGATCATGTATTACGTATAAATTAAATAAAAACACAAGCGGAGCCGGGGGGCAGAGCCATGATAACAATACCATTAATTCTACATCAACTACGATCAGCCCTTTAAGCAGTACGATAATTATTATACAGAGACCACAGACCTGATACAAGTTAGATAGGACGGACAAATAGCGTGTATGAACAATTCAATACGAAAAAGTAAAGCTCTATTTTTGTATGAAAATGTCGAATAAAAATATAGAAATTAACTGTGTTCCTTTTTTTTTATTTTTTTAATGCTTTATTGACCGAGCTCTTTGCGTGTAAAGTTATATCGAATATCCAGTCTGTCATACCGACATCTCTACAATTTTGATACTAAATCTAATCCTGAGATGCTCCATGTAAAATATAAGAATTCAGCTAAATTCAGTAGGACTGAAAGCACCAAAACAGTTTCAGAAAAAGCTGTACAGATGTGGACTGTTAAATTCTGGCCTTATCTATTTCTTAATAAGTCTGTGAAGCTAGGTTATTTTTTGCAGACGCTGCCATTACTCGTTTCTGCCGCGGCTTCGGTTGGATTTCTCTTTTTTCTCATATGATTACTTATGTACTAGCTGTGTTCATCGAGAGGGGTCGAGTGAATATTAATTTATATGTCTTAATGTATGTAATTAGGATGATGGAGCTAATTTATCTTAAGGTTGAAAGGGATAGTTGGTCATTTTATCGTTTCTCTTTACTTAATCGTTGATTCTATAAATAACTCGAAATATATTTCCTATCGTATCTATGTTGGCTTGGTTCTTGACAGAAACTAAACAAGATTTTTCTTTAGAGCATTTATTGACATAAATCTTCCAGATTGTTTTAGATTTTTAAGCATGGTATTTAGGACGACAATTTTTGAATTTCAATCAGAACGAAGTTATTGATTTCAATAAATAGGTAAATTTTTTTCTACCTAACAAAAATACAATATCAGAAAAAATATTAAAAATACGCTTTACATTGAATAAGCTCTTAATACAAAAGAAAAAAAACATCTTAAATACAGAGGAAGGACACGATATTTAATGGACCAACGACACTGGTATTACTGGCAAATGCCGGGGTATATACCAATACTGCAGCAAGACAAGACACGAGTAATGAAACGTATGAATACTCCTTTTTATATTTGAAGGAAGAATTTTTAAATACTGGACAAATTGAATCTGGAATTGAATGAGTTAAGAATAAGATGGACGTTTAAATCTGATGACCGTTATTTTTTTGTATTACTAACCAATTTTTATTATATAGGTTCTCTTATTTATTTAATTGACAATTAGATATAACGAGAACCTGCATTTTAATTTTTGTACCCAATTTTTAAAGAGCTTTTTTACATAATTTGTTCACAAACTTTTGAATAGATGTGCTTTATCAACTTTCGTTTCTATATCTAACAAGTTAAACTTGTTCCAACAAACAACCAAACTTTCTCATTTAAACAATACTAAACATTTCTCAGGAAACGCAAGAAACGTTACAGCAATCGATTCTATTCAGTAACCTATTGTTAAATCTCTCAGGGGTCTATTCTCTACCGATTCTCAAATCGATATTACCGATACCAGTCGATTACGTATGCAGGTCCGCACTTACGATAATCGAGTAATAAGCTATATCGATATAATGACTCGATCCAGCTCCCGCTTAATTGCCGCGCCCGATATTTGCATTACTGGCATAATGCATCCGCCATTTTCTACTATCGACGAGATAGGTAAGATAGGTTGATGTTATTATGAATTCTGTACGGTTTTGTAAGTTTCTTTCGTTATTGATGGGGAAATGGGTGATTGGCTTGTGTTATATAGCTGTCGTAAATTATTTTATGTCTTGCAAGTGATATTCTGGCTTCTATTGTCTGTTTTCATGACATTTGGTTATTTATTTTTGTTTGACAAACAAATAATAAGGATGAGTTTCTTTAGATTGTTTTTGATGCTATGGTATTTTTTTATAGTTATTTTACCCAAAAAAAGTAAGATACTTAAAATATTCCATTTTCAAATAATATTCAGATGATTGCCCTTTGGTTTCATCACATATTGTCACATGACAAAACGCATAACGGTTTCTGCCAGTCATATTTTAAATGAATTCTAGAACAGTAATAAAAATCAAAATTGCGCAATAGCTAACCAATGAGGCCATATACAAACTCGTCGCGACTCATACGATCCTGAGCGTAATTATTTATTCTGGCCACACCTCCGGGCGGTCATTGCCTTGTGTATGACAGCATTTTTCTTTTACTATTAAAAAAATAACATGTCAAATGATTGACATCAAAGAATTTGTCGAACGCCTTGACATTTCACTTTGCGATGTCGAAATTCATTCTATTGGTTTTCAGAATAGGTATCTTTAACTGTCAAAGTATACAAATAAAATCTATAAGTTTCGTGTACAGTCGAATCGTAAAGTAACTTACCGACATTGTTTAATTGAGATTATTGTTTTGTTGACAGTTAGAAAAAATATTGGATTTTTAAAGAATATAACTAACAAGATATATACCTAATAAGGTATAAACCTAATATAATAATAATCTTTTTGTTTTGTACTTAATATTAATTATCGATATAAGTAATTTATATTTGAACAAAATTACAATTAATAAAAAACTTTTTAATCATTGTTCCTAATAAGGTATATTGCACATTTATTCCTAAAGAGGCAGAGGTATACAGAGGTGATCTATTGGACTGTCATAGTATGAGAATTTTATAAGTCATATTATTTAACACTGTAAACTCGACCTCGATAGTTTTAAGTTTGAATTGTTTTTTATATCGATTAGGACATTACTAAACTATCGCCATTGAAAATAACAGTTTGTTGCCGATCCAAATATTTGGCACTACAGATCTCACATTTCCCCTCATATACCAAACCATTTGGCAAATCGCCACTTATCTTAACATTAAGTAGCTCCCAGAGACCAGATGTTAATATCAGGCCACTCTTCCTTTCAACACCGAATGTCATACTTTCTCTAGCCGCGCCCGCGCATGCAGACAATGGTATTACCAGTAATCGTATGCTCGCTAAATATTATGTTGTAGGTTGGTAGAGATATTGGTGGGAAAGTATAATGTCTAGATGGTTTTTTGTTTAAGAATAAAAATTTTTTTTCTTTGACATTTAAAAAATTAATCATCATCATCATCAACATCCACAGCCCTTGTCCTCCCACTGCTGGGCATAGGCCTCCCCTTTTTCGTGCCTTTTTCTACGGTCTTGTGCCAGCCTCGTCTAGACTCGACCCGAGACTTAAAAAAATCAATACCTATGGAAAATTTAAAAGTTTTATAAATGCCTATGGGCAGAAAATGGTACTAGTTTATATTTTGATATGTTTTCTAAATTGTGTGTACCGTGAATTTTACTTCACATTTGCTTTATATTTTGTTGACGAATATAATATTGTTTAAGTACAAATCTATCTATTTTTGTCTGCTTGTGATGATATAGGCATGATTTTTTATATGAGGTAAATGCTATTAATTAATTAAGTGATTTGATGCTACCGGGTTAGTAAAGATATTATTAAAAAACATGTTATATTTTTTCCTAGAAACACGAGTAGGTAATTAAATGTGCATTTGTAATAAAATCAAGCCTTAAGTGTTTTTAATCGTTAAAATTATCTTCAAGGGATGTTATTGTGTATTTTTGTTTCCTTGTATGTTAGTCAATTATTTTATAAGCTCGCAAAGTAATCTTGACCGTCAAAAATTGATTCCAAAATCTAGATTAAATTAGTTTAATTATTTAGTCTTATATAGTTTTATAGTCTTAGGGTATTATGTAATTCATAAAATTAAAATAGTTTATGTAACTTCAATCAATGTAAGATTATGAGATAACCGTTTAAATATTTAAATTAAAATGGACTTATTTCAATTGTTGATGCGATTTTAGATTTAGTTTTCGATAATATCGTTTTAAATACACATCTTCTGTTTTCCTTGTTAGTCTATGTTTTTTTTTTTCCTGGGATTTATAATCAATTGCTACAATAATTAATCGTTTTAATATTCATGTTAATGCCAATTAGTACATAACTAGTATAAGAGAAATAAAATACTTTGAATACATCAAATCAATGTAATATTAAGTCACTATTTTTTATAAATATAATGCCTATACGTGTAAATAACCAGCTAAGTTTTTTTTTCAAACTTGAATTAGAAAATTAGTCGTTTTACAAACTGTCTTACATTCACACTTGAACCGCAACATGTTATAATAATGGCGCGGCATGGCGGCACATCAAACCACATCACACCGCGACATTTAGACAGCCATTGTTTCGTAATCCCGATTCTTTGTCTACACTAAATTTATGACTACACGTGTCTAATGTGTAGGCTTATGCATAAATATATTGTAATTAATGTACTAATGTCTTCAAGCTTGTAAGATTTTGAGGTAGGTGTATTGTTTCACTAGCTTTTTAGGTATCTCTTTAACCGACTTTAAAAGAAGGAGGTTCTCAATTCGATGCTGTTATTGTCCCAAAAAAATATGCTCAGTCACTAGGCCTTAAATTCGAATTAAAAATGTTTGTACTGATAATTTAAGTCAGGGCCAGTTTTTCCAACACCAGATATTTTTTATTCCAGAGATATAATTCATGTCTGATATACTTTGTATCCAAGAGAAAGAACTGGCAAAAATTCAAAATTATTCTTCAGAGATAAATATAATAAAATCATTAAGGGGAAAAACCGCCCCTTAATTATTTATTTTTGGCTAATCTATGTCATTATCTTTCCCTTTGACCTGTCATAATTTCATATGACCTTAAAACGTAAAAAAAAGTATACAATTTTTACAGACCCATATTATAAAACCTTTTTGGAACACCTAAACCCAATATGCTTATTAAGAGTCAGGAACTATTTAGCTGATGATTAAGCCTTTATTTTTTGTTTCCCGTCAAAAAACCTCTTTGAGACGTTCACTTAAATAAAAAACAAAGGTAAGAAGATTCGTTACAAAATAATAACAAAATTATACCTTTTCAAACTGAGATGACTGCAGATTCTGAAACAAAAAATATGTAAATAAGCAATTGTTTTCTTTGATTTAAGTTTAGTGTTTTCCGGGTTGGGTATTTGTATGAATAATGTAGCCAGTAGTATAACAAATGTAGGAACAAAAATGTAAAAAAATGAACTATAATTGACCTTTGATTATTTTGCATGATAGGTATTTTACATTCTCATGTTAAGTCATTAACTTGTATATTATTATGGTATAAAGGTAAGTCATACATGACTAAATATTGGGAGACATTCGAAAATATCTGACTAGTTTTGGAATAGTCCGGGGTGCTTATTCGAAGGGGCTATGCTACATCAGGAGCTTATAAGGGTCCCGGTCTATTTTAAAACTAGTCTCTCTCTATTTTCGAACATTAGCAGTGTTGCGGAGTCTAATCCCTGATACAAAGACAGTAGAAGTTCGTAACATCATCCCGGTCTATTTCGAAACTAGTCGAGCATTTTTAAACATATTCCACAAACACTGCCTTTACTGTTTTATATCTACTCCTAAAAAGTGTTACGTACTTAATAACTAGCGTCTAGTAGGCCGTTATTTTAAATTACATAATCAACTTACAAACGACTATTGTATAACAAAATTAAATTATTATTTTAATAACTTAATTTCCTTCTTTTCATTGGCAGTTATTGTTGAGATTGTAATCATTTTGTTGGGTAACGTGTTGAAATGTGGTATAGATGTATTGATGGATAGATTTTAGTTCGAATAGTTTGAATAGTTGCTTAATAGGAATACCGGCCTATAAATGTCCTACTGCTAGGTCATAATATACATACATATTTATACATTCTTTTTTAAAGTGTGTCCTGAAGTATAATTAATATCGACCTCTTATACCTAACTATATTGTAATATGGATAGGTACAGAATAAAACACCTTTGATCTCTAACATTATTGTCTTGATATTTCCCACATTAAAGAAAATATGATTCATTCATTAGTATCATGCAAGCAAAGTAATTTAGGTATTTAAACAAGTTTTTAATAAAAATGTACCTTTTTTGGATTATGATTTAATTTTATTTTATGCAACTTAGGCATGCAAAACCAATGGCTTATACATAGGTTGAAATGCATTTTGAAATTATTTCAGGAAATATTGAGAAACGACAAGATCAGGCCAGAACTCTTTCTTGATATTTCTATATTTCAACGAAGAAAGTGAAAAAGTAAAAACTTGTCGATAGAGTAAACATTGACGGGCCTGTTGGTCAAACTCAAACTCAAACTCAAAACTTTTATTTGCTTTCCACATTGGTATTAATAGGTGGTAAGTAAAGAATATATAGTACATCGTGGACCCTATTGGGCACGCAAAATTTAGTAGAGAGGAAGAACAATGGTAAGTATGTACTTATAGCATTTAATTTGGTAAGTAATCTTTATTTATTATTAAAGTATCTAGGTAGAATATATATTATGACAGTAAGTATAGCTTTGAATTTATATAATAATATGTACATGTGCATGATATATATTTTTATCTATAATTAATTATTATGTAGAATATTCATTAGTAAGTAGAAGTTTATGTAGTTTCCTATCCAGATAAGTAAGTATTTATTATTATAGTCTTGTATGTAGCATAGTGATATTTGCTGGGTTTAATATCTAATTATTATTTTATTCTTAAGGTCTGGTGGTTAGAGACCCTGACTGCTATACCGGAGGTCGTGGGTTCGATTCCCACTCAGGACAAATCTTTGTGTGATGAGCATCATTAGTTGTGTCTGGGTGTAATTTATCTATAATATGTATGTATTTAGAAATATATAAGTATGTTTATCAGTTGCCTGGTTACCATAACACAAGCTCTGCTTAGCTTGGGATCAGATAACCGTGTGTGAATTGTCCCGGAATATTATTATTATTATTATAAGTCAAATACGCTTTCATCGTATAATTCGGAGTCATTTGATGGAATTAACAAAAGTAAAAAACGCTTTCATTATATCGTAAACTTCCAAATCACTAAACTAAAGGAATCATCTCTTAGGACTTTTCCGAAACCAAAAAGGATTATATTCTTAATCCTACAAATAAACAAAATACTATCACCGTAGCTTATCTTAAACCCACGCTAATGACTTTCTCTAATAACCCGGGTCACGCCTTATGATTGAAAGCGAGTGTGTCCCACTTAAAAAACGTATTGGTTACAAACTTAGAACATAGATAAGAAACTACAGAGTGCATAAGTCAGGGTATGAATTGTTAACACTAGTATGAACTAGTTTTATAGTAAAAATAGTATCAAAATAGAGCGCGCTGTTTTAATAAAACTATCACAAAATAAGGTATATTACCCTAATTTAGGAATCAAGACATTTTCTCATAAACGGCTGTCGTTGCATGGAAAATAATTTAAATCAGTAAAGGTATACTACATAATTATAGCCAAAATACGCTCGGTACAATGGGCTTTTAGCGATACGTGCGTTCTATAGTTTTTGCTTATGTTTTTACTCTATGGTTACAAATGTGACAGACATTGACGAACTTTTTGTATAGAATGACATTTAAGAACCGGATTTTTGGCTTATTGTTAGTGCAGCCTTTGTATACAGAAGTAAGCTAATAAAATAAAAATAGCGAAGTTGTATAGCACAACGAAGTTGTGTTTTACAGTACGATACTTTCTTTTTGTGACTAAAGTTTATATTTTTGGTGTCATAGAACCTCTTATAACATTTTAATAACCCTTTAAGGTTTTAGGTGCACTTTTGTTAGACGTAATTTCCTTAACATAAAAAATATCGTCTGGTATTGAAAACAATTCAGATAACTTATGATTTAATAAAGATTAAAACGTTTAATTACAAAAAAAAAACACAAGTTTTAAAACTTTTTAACCGATTTTATCTATTCATTGCAGTGTAAATAATTGATCTAAAGTAGAAAATACAGATTATGTTTTATACTTAAGTTTTTAATTTAAAAATAATTAGTACCTTTGAACGAATGTTGTTTTTTATAACTACACGTACACATAAATTGCTTCGTAAAAAAATAGGTTTAAAATCTCAACCGCATAATAATCACACACGATTGGGTTGCAAAACTAAGATGAATAACACCTAAAAAAAAATGTGTTGTTTAATGAATTTCTCTTAATAACCGAACCAGGGTCATTCGCTAAGTGTTGGTGATTGAAAGTGAACGTGGCCCACATATGACCACATTGGTCATTATTTGTTATACGTGTATAGTTATAGAAATACTAGAAGTGACAACATTTTTAGTTTAAATAAGAAAACTACGCCAAGCTAACTTTTACACTTTGACCGTTGTATCAGTAGTCGATGAGTCACAAAACAAAAACCTTTGCCCTGTACTCGTAGGTATATTATTATGGCAAAAAAAAACATATTTACTAAATTGACAAAATTTTTGTTAAGGAGTTGTTTGTACCTAAATTAACTTTACGTAGATGCGTGAAAAACTTTAATTCAAGAAACATATTATAGTTTTGAATAATGGGGTTACTGTACCCATATCTTTTCTACAAAAGAATAATCGCAAAGGGCTAACTCTCACTTGAATTTTTCAACAGAAAATAAAAAACATAAAAAGCTTTCTTAGTGTCGTTTCCAATCAGCAGTTGTGACGAAACCTTCCGTAGGTATAAATCTATGTAAATAAACAGTGAAAGTGACACAAAAACCATGACATTCGCGCCACTCAATAAATATACGATCAGTGAAAGTAAATAAACATTGGAGATAGTGGTTTCAAATAAAACTATTTTTAGACTGATTTTATTGAGCTTTTGTCTCTGATTATATTTACGATGGTTTGAAAAAAAAATCAGTCTTTTGAACTTAAATAGAAGTATTAGGTGGACTACGCTACGTATAAACACGTGTCGTATGTAAGAAAAACATAAATGCGATTGAAAAAAAAAAATTTGTTGTCATCGCCGTATTTTTCTAAATAAAACAAAAACTAATGCTGTATTGTAAAATAAATTATGGGTAAAAATATTAACATAAATAATTATTTATAATAGAGATATTTTATTAAAATATTCATAGCTACATTACCACTCTTAATTTAAAAAAATATTTTTTTAGTACTTTACTGTAAAATGTTTTTTTTTCTATAATGTTGTGCACGCATATTAAGTACGCTCGCTACCCTTCACAACTACGCTCTCTCATCTAGAGGTTATACATTCGTGTAAAGTAATCAGTCAGGCCTCTTGTACATTATCTGGGTTATATTTCATACTGCTTTAATAATATGTGGTTTAATTTAGATCACTTGTAATGCATTAATGTGTGTTTTGATATATGTTATATTGTGGTTGATAAATAATGTTTATAGTATTACAACTTTAGTTGAACATAATTTGAAAACTTAACATTCATGAGTCTTACCAGCAATTTCTTGTTGAGAACTACTAAGTAAAATATTAATTGTTACTGATTACATAAATAAAATTAAATGCGTACTTTTCAGATACTGTTAGTAAAATCACTGGACGGGAAATTCTTCTTGCGAACATAGACACAAAATATAACTAGCCACATACCTTAATTAATAAGCTATTTAAAAAAAAAAACTAAATTACTATTTCTGTCTAAATAACACTTTAATACAGTTTTCAAGACTAGAAACTATGTTTTTTACAATTATCTTTTTTAACATATACGTGTTCAGCCCACCTACCTAGCTATATAAAATTAATCATCATTAAGAAGCCATCAACTGTACGAAACATCCTTAAATTATAACAAACCGTAAAAATATTTGTGATATTAAAAAACAGTGTAAGGAACGAATTTATAATGATTGCATAATAAACGACCACGATTTGCTAATAGCCGACAGTACCTAAGGTTAATTTTTGATGGAAACAATTGATTTGTAGCAAAACAAAATTATTATTTTTCTCGTGTTTTTTGGTAGCACTGAAGATTATGCATATATTAAGTCACTACGTTCGTAAGACTAATCTCTAAAACGACTATGCGGGTTTTCATAAAACTTTGCAGACCGACTATAAGGAGAATGGATTGGAACATCAATGTTATTTTATTCACATTTATAGTTATTAAAAGCTTTTTTTTAGAAAATATGGCTGCAATATTCTAATTTCCACTATTATCTACAGAAAACCAAATTCATATAAACTATGTCCAAATCACAATCTCGGACTAACGTAGAAAGGGGTCCAGTTCAAAATTCTGACCTCAAATTATAACCATAATCTCCTATTAAGGCCACAATGGCCATAGACCCTAAGGTCAATAAGGTCTCTTATTATGATTAACGTTAGAACAAATCTTTGAGTATGAATAAGACAAAGATTGTATTATGTTCTTACCATATTTGTTTATGGAAAAATGTATATTAAAAATTAGTTAATTTTAGAATGCTTTTAGATTTTATTGTTACTTAAAATTTTGTGTGTAGCAGAAAAAGAAAAAGTTAAATTGACATAAGGATGCCGATATAAGAAGACCTTTTGGACATGTTCACAGGAGCCTTGTTACATCTGTAATGTAACCAATATTGTCCGATGTATTATAAATATTATATATTTTCCAGCCTATAAACGTTCCACTGCTGGGCACAGGCCTCTTCCCATATAGAGAAGGCACGAGCATTGATCACCACGCTTGCTCTCTGCGGGTTGGCGATTTCAGATCCCAAATTTTTGGAATCCAGGTTTCCTCACGATGTTTTCCTTCACCGTTTGTCAGTAGTGTCTTAGAATAATTAAGAAAGTACATATGACTTTGAAAAAGTCACATTGGTACTTGCCTGGGTTCGAACCTGCAACCTTGTGCATACAAATCCGTTCATTAAACCGCTAGGCCACCACGACTTCTTCTATTATAAATAAATATACATCTATTGCAATATACTATTACAATGTACTAGTTATTTGTACAATGTCAAGACGTAATCAGCCCTAAACTTCCAATGATTTCCTATCTTTTTGTATTTTTTTAACTTTGATCGTCCTTTGTCTTAAGTTAAATCCATAATGTACTGTAGGTAATCATAATAATATCAGAAATACAATTTAATGTGTTTCTAAACCTTGTCAGATTCATACTCAAAGGTGAGCAGCCATTAATTTACTAATCGAGTGGAGTCGTGTTGTATCGAAGGCAAAGACATGTAATTACCACATTTACTATCTCTTTTATTTGCTCAGATTAGAATGGATGGGACCTTCTCATTTCTATAGTTTCAGCACACGGCTTTGCCTATAATTTTACTGTTTTTATGGAATTTTGATTTGTGATCGCAGGTGAAAAAATTAGGCGTTTTTGTACATGGTTGTGTATTAATATTTAAGTTTAATGTATTATTAGATTTTATGGTGAATGTCGAAATGTTAAGCTTTTCTATTATTTTTCGGCTGAGCGTCTTCACAATATAGGTGCTTACATAAGTTTAAAACCAGAACTTAAAAAACCTTCTTTTAAAATAAGAGTTCGTTACTGTAGGGTGCGTCCACATCTGACTAACGAGCATTACACGAGCAGCTCGCGAGCCTGCCGCGAACGCACTAGTGTCAAGAACGGCTTATGTACTAACATTACCTTCACGTAATGGTCAGCTGTACTTAATGGAAGTCAGCCTTAAACGATTTGAGACGCTTTACTGAAAAAATGTAATACCGCGAGCTGCTCGCGAGCTGCTCGTGTAATGCTCGTTCGTCAGATGTGTAAATATCTAAAACTCAACTTGAGTTTATGAAATTATTACAAACTATGTAGGTGTAACTAATTATTTTAAATAACATCCTTGCTGAGTTTTGAACAGCATAATGCAAGTTCTTTCTCCTTGGTTTAGTATACAACTAATTATCGATATTTTGTCTAAATTGAAGTAATTTGACCCTGGGTTTAATGGCTAAAGCAGTCTGATGGCCGAGAGGTCGCGGGGTCGGCATTCACTAATGTTCAACCCACTACCAAGAAATTACTAAGCAGGAGTTTAAGTTGAAACTGCCTCGTTGGCCTAGTGGTGCTAAGCGCGACTGCTACGCTAGAGGTCTTGGGTTCGATTCCCAAGTCGACCAAGGAGTTATTGGGTTTTTCTATGAAATTCTCAGTAGCAGGTCGGAGTTTGGATTTGTGCCCGGTTGGTGGCAATAGGCTCGCCCCCTATTACATGGGACCTAAAACATACCGGCGAACTGTGGGTGTACATTGGTACACCTCTGCCTAACCCTTCGGGGATACAGGCGTGATGGTATGTTATGTATGTTATATGTTATGTTATGAGTTTAAGTTAATGTTTAGTAAATAGTTTTTTAATTATTTTTACTATTTAATTTGGTATTTCCGTCTGTTACACATAACGTTGAATGTATGCAGTAAATATCAGGCGCTTATTTCGTGATTAAACAAACCAATTTAGTAGCGACAAGGTAGTTCAGACCTAACATTTGAACTAAGAAAAATAAATACTATTATAAAAAGGTAATACACAGGTATTACTCAACTGAACACTGTTAATATCTTTTTGACACCTAAAATGGCGTTAATTCCCTTCTATATATCTATTATATACCTAGGTACCTTTAAGTCGTTTTTATGCTTTAACCACCCATCCCACCCATCTGAGAATCGAACCCACACCATCGAAAGTACAAGTATTCGCTCTGTCAATCGAATCTTCTCGACTAATAAGGTTAGTTCTACATAACACAACAATAGCCCCACTGACATACATATTGACAGTGGGCGTTATCGTAACCTAGTGACATCTTAGATATTTGGAGCACCAGTGTAGGTACAGGGTGTTAAGAAAACCCTGTCCGAACCGAAAGGGTGATATAGGTTTCACAATCACATGCCCAAACAAAATATTAAATTTTGAATATTTATGATAGTATTAATAATTAATAATGAACTTTGAAATATTGATTTTTACAATAATTACAACACACACAAAAAACAATAATTACAAAACCATTTTCGTCGGTATTATTCGGCGGCCTTTTGTAGCTCCTGTGACGACACCGACCGCGACCCTCTGTCTCGTTTTTAGAGAAAAATATTTTTTTACGTTATAATTATTTTTAAATTTTTTTTTACGCTAATTTTATCAGTTATCGATACCTAACAATACCTTAATGGATCGGACAGAGCTTTCTTAACACCCTGTACACGCAGCTTTAATAGCTCCTAATATGGTAGCAGTTAACTAATGAGAAATATTTGGGAAAGTTTATTTTTAACTATACTTTTACTTTCCAATACATGTTGTTGTTTAGTGGTGCAGTATATGTATTATACTCTGTTATACTTTAGTTAACAAGTTCAAAACTTTCCACTATTAATTAAGTATTCTAATATTACTATAGATACGAGTATATAGGGTGTTTTGAGGACCCTGTCCGATCCGTGAAGGTATTGTTAGGTATCGATATCCGACATATATGAGTTCAAGACCGAAATAAGGCAGGGTAACTGACTCTTTTAATGTTATAACACTACGCAGAAGCTACTTTCTTAATGATTACAAGTTAATACTTATTATACTATGATGCAGTATGATGGCAATGGCAATATGAATAACTAAAAATGCATGATAATTAACAATATAAGACTCCAACACAATTTGGCTAGACCTGTACTACTGCCTACCCTTTTCACTAATGCAAGTTTAATCATAAACATACAACATAACATAGCCACGATAACAATAATTACGGTCAACCAGTTAACCCACGCGTTACTTTATACGGCTCTCTACATTTGTTACCCGGTAGTTTATGTGTTAAAGTATTTATACTAGCAAGATATGCGACTTATAAATGTTTAAGGTTTTTGGCTGTGGAGTCACGTGGATTAAAAATAACAACAAAATTATTGACCTTTTATCTCGACCTTAAACTCTGGCAGCCAAAATATAGTGTACCTAAGATGCAAGCGTGGAGTACGACATTTCTCTGGCATGTATCATTGTCATATAGCTTTTGGTATATTAGTTATATAGTTGTCAGTCATATAGATCTCTCCAGAGAGACCGGATGACGAAAAACCTATTCAGTAAAAACTTGTGACTAACTGACTACTCAATCTCTACACCATGGGCATTTTTAATTGAAATTATACAGAAAATTTTATACAGAGACGAAAAAGGTTTATAATATCAGTGGTATTGTATTCTTAGCTGTTAGGCTTCCTCTGCTGGACAAAGGCGTGCTACTTGGATCGGTAAGCAAATATATATATATTTTTCGCCATTTCAAACCAATATTCAAACCATAGCTCCAATACGCTTAGCCCATACCATCAGAGAAGATAAAAATCTCCATTTCGTCACATAAAATCCTAACAAGTTCTGATCATCAACTTCATATCATATAATCTCGATAGCAGTCTATTGTTTTAATATCAAAACCAGTTAGAACCAGTTTGATCTGGTTTGAGGGTGACATTGTGACAGTATGACCTATTGTTAACGTGATGATTGGGACCTTGGGCTGGTGGTGAGAAGTGGAACCACCGGTTGTTAGATAGCAGGCGGTGATATTGTCGCACTGGTTTTGTGGGACAAATTATTGCATAGTTGGTGGTGTGGTGTTAGGTGCAGATTTGACTCTTGTTGGCCATTTTTGTTATTTATATATATGTGATTTACTCGTAAGTCACTGTGTAGTATATGGGCTTTTCTTATTTTTACCCTACCCACTATGAAAGTTTGTCGGAAAACAACACAAAACAAACTCAAGTTACTACGCCAAGTGACCAAAAAAATTTATCTGATTAAGTTTTTGGTCTAAATGACTTGACTAGTTCCATAATATAGCTAAGCGTGATTTAACCCATCATAGTTCCATTTGATAAGAGATAGTTTTTTTATATTCCTCTGCATCACAAAACCAACTGAGTTCTTAAAAAAATACTTGTACACTCTCAATTCTCACCAGCTCAACCGGCTGCATCAGAAAAATAAACAAAGTTGATCCTATGACCTAATTACCTTAAACACTTCCTTATATCATCATCCTATGACGTCATCCACAGCCTTACCAGTAAAAATCATGCGTTCAGTATGGTTCTCATCACGGAAACTACGGAGTCAAGCAAAAAACAAATCACTCAATAATCATTATAATGACTAGTGGTGTGAAAAAAGCAATGATCATCGTTCTATAGGTTAAATATGAATAAGCATGTTCGTCATTTATGTAATTGAGATTATTGAGCTTTTTCTGCTTAGATTTTATTCGAATAATGCTGGGGTCGGTTTCCAGTTTCACTGGATTCAGTAAGACTGGCTATAAGAATTTTAATCTTTTTACGACTTTCAAAGCTGAATTAGTATGAGAACTGAAACCAATGGTTTAATGCTATTTCTGAGTCACCATCAGTCAGCGAGAACCTTATCTACTTATCCCTTATATACTAACATACCGCTAAAACTAATGCCATTTTTTTTTTAATTTTCTAAATGACAAACTTTCTTTCTCTTTGTTTTCGGCATCAGTCAATATCAACAAATGAGTATTGTATCCAGTAAACACAAAAACAAAACTATTCAAATGCCAGTGTCCTCACGATTACATCACGAAACCTCAAAGTAAAACCCAAGTAGCTGAATCACGAGTCAATAAAACAATAGTAAATTAGTATTTTTTTTTACTAAAACTATTATGGACGAAGGCCATAGTTTAAGTAGTTACCTTATAGACACATCTTTCCTACAATAGATCACGATTCGACAATCATATTACGGAAGAACTATTAATGTAATTACTAACATAAATAAAAAGATGTGTTTTTGTACATTATGTATACGGTAGTTAGTTTTCACGGCTAGCGTAGGAGGAATGCTAAATTAGTGGTCAAATTAATGGATTTTTGATGGAAAATTTGACAGGTCATTTTGCGTAGACATTTGGCTAGACAGATTGAATAGAGTTTGCAAATGATTATGCGAATATTATTTTTAAATGATTTCCTTGAATAAATATTTTTAAGTGCAGTTAATTATTTGCCTAAATTGTGCAGTTTTACTAAACCTGTGGACATCAGACATAAATTAAAAAAAAATACGTTTATTGTCCGTATTTAAATATATATATTATTATGTATTTTGACGACCTCTGTGGTCGAGTGGCGTACGCACTGGTTTTCAAGGTGTCGCTAGCTCTGAGGTCCCGGGTTCGATCCCCGGACGGGTCAATGTAGAAACTCACTTTTCTACATTGTCTCGGGTCTGGGTGTTTGTGGTACCTTCGTTGTTTCTGAATTCTATAACACAAGTGCTTCATCATCATCATCATCAGCCGGAAGACGTCCACTGCTGAACAAAGGCCTCCCCCCTAGAACGCCACAATGAACGACAACTCGCCAATTGCATCCACCGGGTGCCCGCAACTTTGACGATATCGTCGGTCCACCTGGTGGGAGGCCTGCCAACGCTGCGTCTTCCGGTTCGTGGTCGCCACTCGAGAACCTTTCTTCCCCAGCGGTTATCGGTTCTTCGAGCGATATGGCCTGCCCATTGCCACTTCAACTTGCATATTCTTCGAGCTATGTCGGTAACTCTAGTTCTTTGGCGAATTTCCGTCACACAAGTGCTTAACAGCTGCTTACTTTGGGTTCAGAGCAATGTATGCTGTCCGAATTTATTTATGTATTGTAGCTGTTTCAGCAGCTGTAGATACATATAATTAATTAAATATCATCTTATGTATCATTTATGCCTCATATAGTTTAAAATTTCCTCAATAAACAGTTTTTTTCAGCCATAGCCTAGCTGCCACCTAAATAAACGGACACAATTTATCAAAGGAAACAGTTCAAAAGAAATGGTCACTAGAACAAAACTTTTCTTTACTAAGAAAAAGCGTAAACAGTGTGTCCCAACCGGAATCACGGTCACTGCCTACCAGTGACAATGAGAACAACCTTCCTCCATTATAGAAATGGAAAACAGAACGAAAAACTTTCACTTAAAAAATACTTAATGAAGAACTTCACAGCTACACGAAAATGAACCCTATTTCCTTGGACATACAACCTCTTTTTAAAATTCTTTTCTCTGTCTACTGTATGCCTTATAATTTGTTATGAATATCACTCTTCATTTATCTTAGAACTTTGTATGTTGTCTGGCTTTGTGGCCCTTTAATTCTGCTCTCAGTTTGATTGACAGCTCTAAATGGTGGTAAAACCTATTGTTTTTTTTGCTGTTAAACGTTTTTGTTACAATAATATATGGCTGTAATTATAGTACCAAAAATTTGCTAGTAAAGTGTTGTTGCCATTATGTCATGTCTTAAGGAAATCATAATGGTGAAACAAATAATAAAATAAATAAATAATAAATAAATAGAAACTTTATTTCCAAAAAATTGCAATGTATATATATGTAAGGTTTATTTTTAAATTGCAAAAATCTCTGATTATATATTTTGATTAGATATTTTGGTTTGTAGTGTCTTCTGTATGTGTTGCCTGTTGAGTGTAGGTATGTGATGTGATGTAAACAACAAAGTCAGAGTAGGGATTAAAAGGATCTTATCACTTTATCGAACTCGCACTAAGTCGAGGTCCAAACCCTGGTCGTAGTTCCCTTAGTGAACGTTATAACGTAGTTTTTCTAATGCTCTGGCTGGGAACTCTTATGATTTAGCCCAAAAATCGGGTTAAGCAGTCAAAGCGAGCGCTCAGGCTAACTGGAGTAGATCACTTAAATATATGGAATTAACAGTCTGGAAGAGAGGTTAATCAAGTAAACCAGAGTATAACCATAGATAGTGCTATTTAATAAATAAATAAATGCGGACAACATCACATACATTGCTCTGAACCCAAAGTAAGTAGCTAAAGCACTTGTGTTATGGAATTCAGAAGCAACGAAGGTACCACATACACCCAGACCCGAGGCAATTTAGAAAATTTTTGGTTTCTACATTGACCCATCCGGGGATCGAACCCGGGACCTCAGAGCTAGCGACACCTTGAAACCGGTGCGTACGCCACTCGACCACGGAGGTCGGCAAATTTTTTTTTGATTGACTAATTTTCTGATTTACTTTTTGTATTGATGGTATAAAGTTAGAAATGTTGACCATGTGCTGATACAGTGGTAGGTAGCCAAGAAATTACCTAGACTTACAGTCGCTAAACGAATACTAAGTAGTATCAAGAAACATTTACTAGCTTTGAATGTAGGCACAAACATATTAAGGTAAGCTAATTTAAATAGAACTGTCCTTTAAGTAACAAGGTGTTGGTCAAACGTGAGGTAATGTCAAGTTGACATTGATAAGGAGGTGACCAGGATACTTCAAAGTATATGCTCGAAGATTCACGTAAGAGTGCTAATGTGCTATACGCCCTTTGGCATACATTGGTATACAATAGGAAATAATTGATAGGCCTCTTGGTCTAGTGGTTAGTTACTCCGACTGCCAAACTGATGTGCGCGGCTTCAATTCTAACTAAGTGCAATTTTTTTTTGTGGTTAGTATTATCATTTAGTTTGTTTTTGGGTGTGATTTATCTAAACTCTATAATATATAGTAACTAGAGAGCTGATAAACATGTTTGTATACAAACTAAATGTAGATAAAATATACCATGCTTATCATACAAAAATGTTATGTGTAGGAATCAAACTCTGGACCTTCGGATTAGCAGGCAGTGTTACTAACCACTATACCAACAGGCCAGTGATGGTGAGACGGTGGTTTTCGCTTACCATTCGGTGAAATTCATTAATTTTACACCTCTCACCATTTTAATCTATTAGTAGATTATATTATAATTATCATTCAATATCAATCCAACAATATTAATAGCATTTTTAATAACAAAAATAAACAATAGTCCAAAGAAGTGGGCGTTTCGATTCTATCTCGGATTTAGCAGCAAATTGATTGATGTATCGAAACGTTTGTGATGGATGATCTCAGGAACGGCCTCGTTTGGCCTTAACCATTGTTTAATACTGAGAAATATACCTCTAGATATAAAAACTTGTTGATGACTGTGAGTATTGGAGTTCGATCTAGGTATGTTTAAATAAGGAGTTCGTGTATAGCTAAAAACTTCGAAAAAAAAAGTTTATTAGGAATCCTTACTAGCGTTTTGTTTAATTGAGAAGAACCCTTTAAGTTTCGATCGAATTAGACAAAAATGTTAGAAACTGTTGCGGTTATTTACTTGGTCCGACTGACCATCGTCTTCCAAAAGCACTGTCTTTTGTTTTATGCACAGTACTGAGCAAATCTGACTAACCATTTGGAAGGGCAACAAACATCAACTCACTCCTATAGGGAATCCATCAATCTTGGAAACTGACTACTGAACATCTGCAGATGCGGATGTTTTTGATTTACTATATTCACAGAAAATGTATTTACTCATAAAGGCTGTGATCGACGGGAGAGCTACGAGCTGACAAGCAGCCGAGCCGCGAGCCGGGATACCTACCAAAAAGTCCGCAATCTTGAGGTTACCCACGAGTGAGCTTTAGCGGCGAGCCAACAGAACCGTAGTACGGTTTGATTGCTCCCTTAACAGATTCCATAATATATACATATTCTTCTGTTCGTGTCTATGGTCATTATAATCATCATCATATCAGCCCGCAATCACCCGCTGCTGGGTATAGGCCTCCCTTGTTTTCTGCCATTGTTATCCGTCTTGCGCGTCCCTTATCCAGGTGGTTACAATGTCTATGGTAGGTACTGTTATTTAAATATGCTACAATAATTAACCACATCAAGTCGTCATTGGCGAGGTTTATATCCTCTAAAGTGCAGGTGTATAAACATCAGCCATTCAGTTAGATGTAACTGACTACTGAGTAGGTGTGGATGTAAATCTAATAACACACGCTACTATACAAATTAATCTATACACGTAACTAGAAACGCTTTGCAGATGAATAATTAAGTTCAATGATACAATTTGGCCTTCGACTCGTACTGATAAAAAACGCAAAAAGATCTCCATATCGATGATTAAAATCTGAAGCGTGTTTCGTGCCATGCCAAATTATCTTACACGATACAAAGGTTGTGCGTAAAAAATACAGCGATTATAACCCATTTGTTATACTTACTTCTTTTGTAGGGGATCCTTTTATGAAGATCATCGAAGATATTTTTTGTATTGAAACTCTTGAAAATGATTTTGGATAACATCGAAAATTTAATTTCTCTTAACATGGATTTTTTGGGAAATTATTTTGGTTAGATGCACTTAGGCCTTTGTCTAACGATGAAATAATATGGCCTGTTTATAGAAATTTTGATTACTGTTTGAAAAAACAATT
Source organism: Autographa pulchrina (assembly GCA_905475315.1). Taxonomy (NCBI): domain Eukaryota; kingdom Metazoa; phylum Arthropoda; class Insecta; order Lepidoptera; family Noctuidae; genus Autographa; species Autographa pulchrina. The sequence goes on along the minus strand of FR997786.1, from coordinate 1,590,476 downwards.
TTTTCAGTACGACTTATTTAAGTAAATGTAAATAAAAAATTACGGTTATTTTAATATATCATAAAAAAAATTTAACCTGATAAAGCGATAATGAAGAAACAATTTTTGGGAATTTCGTTTTTCACTTCTTTTCAATCAGAAACAAAGGGAAAATATATTAAATTTAATGTCTATTCATCTTGAGAAAAACAATACATCTCTACCCACCCTACGGGTAACACAGGCGAACAATTCATCACCACCAGAAAGGTTACCTACATACAGAACCTTTGCATTGATTTATGATAGCACAAGATTTACAATAACAAGATAATCCGAGGTATGAAATGACTTTGTTATCGCAAATGTCATCATACTGTAGTTAGTTATTTTTGTAGACGTAACAGAGAAAGTTGAACTTAGTAGCTGGTTTTACTGTGCTGTTTGAGCAACGAAATTCTTGTGTTATAGATTATAGAGCAATAGGTGGAGTAGAGGTAGACGATATGGAAAGAAAATAACTAAATCTAATTAATTTGGGGTTGAGACCCTTGGTCCGTGGGGTCCGAGTGCCTCAGAATTTTTAAAGATTTGTCCAAACGCCTGGTTGACACTTCGCGTGACCCAAAGGCTGGCTTCTACCTAGGTCAGCGAATAAGCATTGCCATTCAACGTGGCAATGCTGCCAGCCTTTTGGGCACACTCCCAGTCGACAGCGATGTGGATGAATTTTTTGATACCTTATTTTAGTTCTTAGTTTTATTTGGTTTATAATTTTTCTTATTTATTGTGTAGTCTTAGTTTTTATATTATTGTAAATATTTAAGTTTAATAATTATAATTTAATAAAAGTACTATAATCTAATTAAAGAAATTTAAATTTATGGATAAATGGCAACAGTACGGTCGAGATTTATTAAGGCAGAAGAAGATGGTAATTAAAACATTAAATATAATTAAGGAGGTTTTCAGTTTAATGTTAGGTTTATAATATGTTTTTGACCTAATATATCCGGCAATTATTCATAGATTCCAAAAAATATTTTTATCATTGATAAGGTGTACCTCATAGCTGGTCTTCGTGGTCATCAAAATCGAAAGAGTATGTTCATATTTATGATACTAGGTTGAACAATTTAAAAGTAAGATGCTCCGAAAAAGGCCAGTAAATCAGGACAGTATATCAGATAACGTGCTGAGAATGAAACCTTATTTTAGTAATCAGGTGTACGAAGCCAAGTTAATGTTTTAATACTTTCTTAATGGGATAATAATATTAATACTGTTTATATTCTAAACACGTGTGGTTGGCTAAGCTGTTATAGTAAATACATATCCACTTGTAAGGTTTTATTTTCAAAATCTTTCAACATACGTTCATTATTTGTCTGAGTGTTAAGAAACATGACAGTTCAAAATGGAACATTATATATTTTTTTTAAGCATCATTCGTAGTACCAACCAGTCGATATTTCTTGGTATATTCGACTTATATTTTAATTACGAAATTAGACAATACCAAAATAATTGTAATTGTAGGGTGTGACGGCATAAAGATACGAAGGAAAGTTACTTAAACAAGAATAATACCCAGAAGTGCATCAAGCCAAAAATCCATAGCACAGAGTTCAAATTACACACATACATACATATAATGAGGCCTCTTTACCGTAGGGGTAGGCAGAGACCACTTCTTTCCACTTTCTAAGATCCTTACACACTTTTTTCGCTTCATCCAATTTCATTATTCCCTTCATACATGCTCTTCGGTTTAGGGTACTCTTGACCTAGCCTTTTCAAGACGTCCCCAATTTGGTCTCGAAACAATTACATATCATTCTCATATTATTTTTAAACTCTATCGTAATTAAAATTTATGATAGAGTTAATCAAATGAATTTCTCTGTCAATTAAGATCATTGCTTGATACGTTATGTGTACAAACATCAACAATGTATGCATATTACATAATGGCCGGAGTGTTCACTGCATTCTTTTATAAACAAACAACGTTGCTTCGCCCACATAGAAATGCCTTGCCAATGGGTAGGTAACTCAGAAGGTTTCTTGAAAAATGTTCATAAATTAGAAGAAAAACTTACTTTTAACTTAATTATTTAAAGTAATCAACAAAAGTTGGGTTGTAATGTAATATTGTTTACCAAAAGATTTTTGTCTGTTACATATCTTTACAATTAGCTGGCAACAAAAGTCTGCAGACGGAGGAAAGGGAGGCCTTTGCTCTGCAGTCGGAGAGTACGGACTTAAAATAATAATAATATAACAAGAGTAATTAATCGTGTTCATTTTAATTGTTTGTTACACCTGAAACCAATGAGTTAATTAATTAACAATAATTATATTATTAAAAAATTATTAAAAAATATTTAATTGACGACCTCCGTGGTCGAGTGGCGTACGCACCGGTTTCAAGGTGTCGCTAGCTCTGAGGTCCCGGGTTCGATCCCCGGACGAGTCAATGTAGAAACAAACTTTTCTACATTTCCTCGGGTCTGGGTGTTTGTGGTACCTTCGTTGTTTCTGAATTCCATAACACAAGTGCTTTAGCAACTTACTTTGGGTTCAGAGCAATGTATGTGATGTTGTCCGCATTTATTTATTTTATTTTAACAAACAAAATTTTGGCAAAATTATATTAAACATTTAGGCTTTTCAAAATACTAAAAATTATCAATAACTAAACAAGACCTATTTGAAGTTCGTCGAAATTTTGTAAATATTGACATAACTAATCGAATTCAAAACCAACAAAAATTGAACAAACATTATATTTCAAAGATCATCCCACATTATACTTCTGCATCACACCTATCAGCATTGCATCACAGTTACATCATGTAAACGTGAAGCAGTACTAGATTGCACTAAATAAATGATCTGGCATCGGTATAAGGAAATATTGTCTTCTCTTTGATTGAATACTTTGCCTTCATGCCTTTATGCCTTTATAAAGGTACTAGCTGTACCCGCGACGATGTTCGCGTCCATATCAGTCATCTGTGCGAATAAATATAAATTAGACTGTGGTATAGAGGGTCACCATCACGAACTACCTAGACACCGGCTTCAGAATGTTCTTTTTATATATTTAAAAATTTACAAAACACATGAACACTTCAATATTATCTTGTTTCGCTAGATGAATGTTTCTAAGTAGTCTGCTATACGCAAAATGTATCAGATGTGGAACCTAGAGTTTTGACACAAATATTGCTTGACACGTGCCAAAAAAAAACAATTTACCGCTTTTTTTCTTTTGCAATAGTATTTCGTTGGTACAGCAGTCCCTAGTAAGACTACCGAGATCGGGGTTTTGGTTCGAAACCCCGAAATTCGAAATACTGAACTACGCAGTAAAATTGAAAGTAGATATCAATATTATTTACGCTCCGCTCTTCTCATCTCTGGTTTGGTGAAGTCCGGTTTTAAGACTAAGGTAGTGTTCTCATCTTAGTTAATAGCTACCAGATGTCAGTGCGGTGCCTAAGCCTAGAGTATATGTGGAAATAAGTTAAGGGACTTAGCAGCTAGGAACTATGTGGTCTGGTAATGGTGGCTGCTAATGAAAGGCAAAAGAGTGTGCGAGTGTGTTGTTTTTAAAGGGATGAACGACTGAGATAAGCAGGCTCCATTTTAATAAGGTATTTACCTGAGACCCGTGAAACTGAAAGAAAACGTTGACAATAGAGAGGCGCAGGATCAGAACTACCAAAACTGTGGTTAAAATTATTTATGACTGGAAACTAAGTAATAGACCAAGGACAACCGCATTCTACCCTGATCAAAGCCTTGGACTGGGGCTGTATCCTTAACAATAAAGTCGCTTTATGCTGCCCAGACGAAATGACGGCAGGTGGACTAAGACGGTGACAGAATGGTGGCCAAGGCATGGCAAAAGAAGCGTCGGTCGTCCGGGAGCAAGATGGGTCGATGACATAGTTAAAGTCTCGGGTCGAGTCTGAATGAGGCTGGCACAGGACCGTAGAAAATGGCACGAAAAAGGGGAGAACTATGCCCAACAGTGGGAGGAAAAGTTCTGTGGATGATGATGATACTGACCAGCATAAGGTGCTGAGCTCAAATGATGCAATATTAATTTTAAAATGTAGAGAATGCGATAGAAAGTTTATTTTATTTTAGTTTTTGGGCCAAACTTCCAGTAAATAGGTACACAAACTAAATGAAATTTGTAAACGAAAAAATAGAAGATTTATCTGGATCAACGCATTAAAACCCGTGTAGAATAGAATAGAATAGAATAGAATATTCTTTATTGTACACCATTAAAGTTACATACATATTTGAATTTAAAGTACAGTAAAGCATACCCGTGTAGCAAGCTACCTTAAAATGAATATTAAAGAGTAAGTACTTACTAAAAAATTATATCATAAAAGATCATTGGGTTTTGAGTTAAAACAATAAAAATTTACAAGTCTGCTTACGGGTAAAACATAATAAATGCATTTTTTTTGCTAATCTAGTTAACAATGCAGTTATGTGTATTTTTTTACGCTCTGTCTACTGGTAAAACCGAATAAATGCAATGACCAATGGCTGCAGAGATAACGAGTTTGTAAAAGTGATATCTTCTAAAGTATGGGAAAAGCATACCAGAACAACGTAATAAATAATCTTATAACTTGAACGCGTTCAGTTTATACAGATACACTATAATAAATACCATTAAAGCTTTTTACATTTTATTATATTGGGAGAAAAATCTAAGAATTCTTCCGGGAAAAGGTAATAAATCTATTTATTATTATAAACCATACAATATAAACACCGTAACTGTATTAAAGTTATTTATTACATTTTGCTAGTTAAATAATTCTACTGGGTTTTCTCATTTCTCTACAGCAAAAATGTCATAAATGCCATTTATGCTTTTTTACCAGCAAGAACGGGAGCGAGCGATTGCAGTTGTCACATTGCGTCCGCGCGTGCTCCACGTACCTACTCCGCATAGAAATACGTTATTTTACTTCAATAGTTTTACAAGAAGTTGTATTTGGTGATGACTATGGAGTCTAGAGGGAAAAGATTAGTGTCTATGATAAATAAACCCAAAATACTTGAAGGTATGTCATTTTAACTCCATTATTTGTAAGTTTTAAGGTTAGGTATGCTTTTGTTTTGTTTAACGATTTATCGGTGGAATATTCGCTTGAATGGTGATTTTATAGTATGTACAGAGCTTTTTCAGATTGTGTGAAGATACTTACACAGTTTCTATAATACCTATATGCATTTTATGCTCAATTTATTCATATAAGATGGAAGGTTTTTTTAAATTTACGTAAATATTAATGTACCTATAATATTATTATGATACTTGCTTTCGAGAAAAGGTAAAAAATCGATAGATTGTTTACAAAATTATTGCTATCTTATACCTAATCTTATATCTACTAACTGTTGTTTGTCTTTTTCATGATTTTACAGATGAGTTGAATGAAGAGCCTGGTCCTTCGAATAGCGACTCTAGAGAGAAAATAGTGGCTGTAAAGGAGCGCACGTTTGATAGTGATGACTCTGATAATGATCCCACTTATAGCCCCAATCCCCAACAACTGTCTTTAATACTACCAGAAGATTTATTTGGAGAAAACTGGGTTAGTAACAAGGATGAGGACTCTATTGCGAATTATATTATTATTGACGAAGCAATTGAAACTTTTGACGGTGACGTGATAATTCAAGAATTGCCAATATCTGATACACATCAAGTCGGAACATTTGTTTGGGAGCTGTTATTAAAAGGAGTATTCGACGCTACACGAAAAAGAAGACGTTGGATGAAACCAGAACCAGAAAATTGGAAGGTAAATATCGCGAAGAAAAGGCGATCAGAAGGTTTACCTTATTCTTCGCGAAAAAAAGAACGCAATGCCAAAATACCGAAAGAGATTAACTGCGATAAATGTTTTTATAAATGTGGTATTATATCTCTAGAAGAAAGATATAATTTATGTCGTCACTATTGGAGTTTAAGCTATACCGAACAAAAGAATTTTATTCTCAGTAACATAGAAGTAAATACTCCGAAGAGAGTTCTGGTTATTCGTGGACCAAAGAAACAGCGTCAATTTACAAAAAAATGTTTCTTTTTTCACAACGGCGAGAAGAGACAGGTATGTCAAAAGTTTTTTTGTTACACGCTAGCTATTTCTCAGACTGTCGTGAATGATGCTATTCGTAAGCGGAATGATATTGGTCTGTACAAAGATAGCGACAAGAGGGGTAAACATGAACCCCCCAATAAGACTAAAGAAGCCGATGTGGTTTTTGTGAAAAAACACATAGAGTCCTTTCCTGTCATGGAGCCACACTACATAAGGCGAACTTCGAAGCGTCGTTATCTGGATGCATCATTATCCATCTCGAAAATGTATCAACTTTATAAAGTAAAGTGCTCTGAAAATAATATGTGTCCGGTAACAGAAATAACGTACAGAAGAATATTTTGTAACCATTATAATTTTAGTTTTTTTGTTCCAAAAAAGGATCAATGTTTAACATGCTCTAATTTCAACAAAGCTAGTAATGAAGAAAAGGTAGTGCTGAAAGGAGAATATGAGGAGCATTTAACAAGGAAAGAGTTCTGTAATTCAGAAAAAGTGAAGGACAAAGAAAGGGCACAGAAAGATAAAGAGTTTTTCTGTGTAACTTTTGACTTACAAGCTGTGTTACAGATACCTTCTGGTCTGGTGGGGCAGCTTTATTATTGTCGAAAACTATGTGTTTATAATCTCTGTATTTATGAAGCAGCGATGCCAAACGACGCATATTGCTTTGCTTGGTCCGAAATTAATGGGAAAAGAGGCAGTTCCGAAATAGGAAGTATCTTATATCACTATCTTTCCACGTGCGTTCCTTCTAATGTAACTGAGGTTTGCCTGTATTCTGATACGTGTGGAGGGCAAAATCGCAATCAATTCGTTGCTGCACTGCTTTTATTTGCAGTCCAAAACATTTCCAACTTACAAAAAATTGAACACAAGTTTCTTGAATCAGGGCATAGCTACATGGAAGTAGATAGTATGCATAGCAGTATTGAGTCAGCAAAGAAAAACTGTGAGGTTTACTGTATGACGGATTATTTATCAATTTTCAAACGAGCAAGATCGAAAAAAACAATAACTGTTGGAGGTAAATCTGTCATGAAAATGCCCTACAAAACTAAAGAATTTAAATTCGACGAATTTTATGATTTAAAAAAATTAGCTGATGAAACAGTATTCAATCGCTCAAAAGATTGTAATGGAAATCAAGTGAAGTGGCTGAAAATAAAGAGAATACGATATCTAAAAGAAAGTCCTTTCAAGATTTATTTCAATTACGACATGTCTGAAACGTTCTTATACATGGATGTCTCAAATAATACGGGACCTCAACGTCAAAGTACTAGAAAAAAACGGATGGAAAAGACGCCTGAGACTATTGTCTTAAAACAACTTTACGTAAACCCGATACCGATCAGTGAAGCTAAAAAAAAAGATCTTCTGGGTCTATGCACGAAAAAAATTATTCCTGAGGAATACCATGGTTGGTACTCTTCCTTACCAACTGCAACCGGTGAAATAGATCGCTTACCTGAACCTTCGGTTGACGAAGAGTCATCGGAAGAGTATTAAGAGCATCCCTTTGTCATCGAAGATTCAGGTAAATCTGCTTCATAGGTTGCAGGTTTACGTAAGACTTGATTAATTGATTGTTTAATTAATACTGTGATTGTTCTTATTTGTGATTGTAACTTGACATTATTTGATGAGAAAAAAAGTTCATTGATTATTAAAAAAGGTTTAATTTATTATTATTTCATTGATTTCCCTTGTTAAAACTCATTTCCTTATTATTAAATTGATCACTTTCAATTGAAAGTTATAGTATTCCATAACTGTCATATTCGCACTAAAACTCTACAGGCAAAACAAATTAAATGTATCAAAAATAGCATTAATTAAGCGAATATCGTCAAAAAGTATCTATACAGTCAAGTAGTTGGTGTAAAATTCTGTAAGCTATTATACAATACTGAAATGAGCCCTTGGAATCATCAAATTCAGAAGATATAACATGTTTCTTAAGAACAGGTAAAACAAATTAAATGCAGCCCTCTTTCGATCTTAAATTAATTTTATACAGTTTATACTTATACCAAGTATTAAAGAAGTACAAATCTTAAAAGAAGGGTAGTTAGTGCAATATTTTGCATAACCAGTTTTTTAACTAACGAGTTTCACATAGATTAATTTTAAACTTAAACTTTAAAATGTAATTTACTCGAATTGACAGTGACTGCATTTATTACTTTTTACCCGTAAGCAGACATACAAAAAAAAACTTGTCCATGGAATTCTATTATATAGATGACCAACAGAAAACATTACACATTACTTTGATGAAATAATTTAAAAAAGTTACTCCTGAATTGAAAAATAAGATTTCTCATAGATTACAACTATAAAATGATCTATGAGGAATCTTATTTTTCAATTCAGGAGTAAATGTCGGTGCCATAGATTTATATCTATGGTCAGGGCATTTACGCCAGACGTTCTTTACAGCATATGACATGCTTGATCTGCAATGAGCAACACACTTAAAATTTAAAATACAAACATAATAATTTTGAGCTTATGCATCGGTCTAGTAAAAAATGCACGACATAAAGTTGTTGCTCATTGCGAAAGAAGCAACAAAATGATACAAAGATTTAAACTAATAAAAGTTAACCTAATAGAACACAAAAAGTGTTAGCTCGACTGAGACTTGAACTTGAGTAACAAAACATTCAAACGTATGTAACAAAAAGGACTCAAGAACAAAAATACAATCATTAACAACTGGATTTGAACCTGCAGCATGGACATCCATTTCCAATCCTACAACCACCAAGCTGTTTACTACGACAGCTAGTTTTCCAAAAAGTATACTTCAATCACAATGAAGAATGGTCGCTATGGCTACCGTAGCCTGCCATAGTTACCTCTTGTTTATATGTCAATAATGCCAATTTACGTGTGCAGATGAGAAAATGAATTTGGAAATTTAAAGCTCCACCCCGTATTACCTAGATATAGTAGCGTGTTTAAAAATAGCTAACAACCGTCTACGATTTACCAAAAACATTCTCTCAATTTTTTACTGCTATCAATTCAGTAGTTCATAATTGATACTGTAACATGAAATCTGACCCCCGGCAAAATAATGTTGTAATTTACTGTTTTATTAGATGTATAGAAGAAAATGCGCAACTCCATCTATGAATTTTAAAAACAACTATTAACCTCTATTAACCTCGCCAACATGATCAAATTTAAATTATTTATATCCAAAAAGTAGTACTAATAGAATTATCTATACTCCGTTAGAGCATTTTCTTTGTACTAAAAGTTGTATTATATTATATTTTCATACCTTTTTACTATTTATTTACATTTTTCCGATGAATTTTCAGTACTGAATTGATGCCGACGCTTGACCAATAGATGGCGCTGTATGTCCGGAATAAATTTTATTTTTTATTTTATTTTTTGTAATAAAAACTATCCTATGTCCTTTCTCAAGTTCCAAACTATGTCTGTACCAAATTTCACACAAATCGGTTCAGTAGTTTAGGCGTGAAGCAAAGACAGACAGACAGACAGACAGACAGAAAGACAGACAGACAGACAGACAGAGTTACTTTCGCATTTATAATATTAGTTTGGATTATGAAACTGAATGAAGATGCTTTAGAATTTAGTTTCGGAAGCTAACTGGTTGTAGATTTAATGAAGTTAAAATTTTTTTGGGTATAGTTATAGGTATTGATAAGAATACAATTAATTTAAAGATTGAGTATTTAAAATTTATAACCCTATGTGTTCAATTTCAGGGTTATGATATCTTTTTGTGCAAAAAAGAAATGAAGGACCAGTTCTAAGAAATAAAAAAAAAACTTAAATAAATATATTAATTTATTTTAATAACAATTTTTTGTTGTTATGGCGCTTAAAATAGTATTTTCTTTTGGAATTTAACCCTTTACGTGTAATTGTAAAATTATTCTCCCAGATATTCTCAATTGCATATTGACGGGCCTGTTGGTCTAGTGGTTAGTGACCCTGACTGCTATACTGGAGGTCGTGGGTTCGATTCCCACCGAGGACAAATGTTTGTGTGATGAGCATGATCATTTGTTCTGTGTCTGGGTGTAATTTATCTTTAATATGTATGTATTTAGAAATATATAAGTGTGTTTATCAGTAATCTGGTTACCATAACACAAGCTCTGCTTAGCTTAGGATCAGATAACCGTGTGTGAGTTGTCCCGGAATATTATTATTATTATTAAATATTTGTGATCTATTGATATTTGTTGCCTGCATAATTCTCTTCTACAAAACGTATCTAAGAATACTGAATAGAAAATACTCAAAGAAATATATCATTCAACAGATCGCAACAAAAATTCCTACCAAAGAATTTCTCCATTCATCGTAAACATTACACAGATTAACCGCGTATTACCGGTGAATGTACAGAATAGCCGGCTGAAGTGATTAATTGCTGATGTTTAGTCATTTACGCGGTTCGTAGGTAATTAGTCTGTCTTATGAATTGATTGGTTTAACCGTTAAGACTGTTAAGGCGCTGTGAATAGCCAGCATTGATGTAATTTAGGAGTGAAGCGGACGGGTGCGGGACGGAGTAGCCCCGCCCCTACTGCTCGAATTTTTCCGAATTTGTCCGATGCGTAACGTTGTTGTAATATTAAAGCGTTATTTCACAAATTGTTTTAGATGTAAGTTTAGCCCTGCGTAACAATATTTACTTTTGAGCTGCGCTCTCGCGGCGAACAGTAGGTTCGAATCCCGATAAGATCATACATTTTTGGATTATTATTTTTAAAGTATTATGCACCTACTACATTATTATCGTGTTTTTACTTTTAAAACATGTATATAATGTTGTTGATTTATTTTTCGAATAATTATTCAAATATAAAGATTTTCTGAAAAACAAAATATAAAAATTAAAAAACCTGAACAATATATTTTATGACGATCTATATTTTTCTTCAGTATCAAGAGTAAAATAATAAAAAAAAACGTACGCCAAGCTTGATGGTTGAGTCTGGAGAAAAATATGGAGATACAGCGTGTTTCAAATGAGTAGTAACGAAAATTATTATTTTTTAGTGAATAGAGTTTTTTAGTATATAAAGTCAAACGGTCTTTTGTAAAACTTGTATATTTATAGCTGCAATCTAATAAAACAACAAACACTTAACTATACTAAAATTAAAACTTATATACAGGGTGTCCGGTAAATAGTCCGACAAACTGTGGTGGCTGATACTTTAGGTCAGGTCCTATCCAATGAACACAACATATGTTCCCCGAAAAGTTACAGGTTTCGAGTTACAATCGATTTTCGGAAATTTTAGAATTTTCTACCTTGCATCAGACTTTTCCATTTTTCTTGCTGATTAATAGCTTTCGTAATACTTTTTGTACATCAAATTAATCTTAAATAGTTATTCTACGCTTTAGTAAGTCTCATATTTATCTAAAAGAAGAATGTATTGACAAAAAAGCCATTCGCTTAACAATTTTCACTTTTCGTTTTTCTTACTGCTCAACTTTGAACTGCAGTGGTGAAAAATAAATGTATGTAGGAATTTTGTACAACAATCTTAAAAACTTGCTTGAATATTGGTGATTTTGGGAAGGTACAATACTTGCGTATTTTCCTTACAAAATTTGACGAAACAAGCTGCTGAAGTACACACATGGGCTTATTTTTTGAAATATTACTAATGTAAATCTGAGGAAAAATGAGACGTAACTTAACGCGGATCGTCATTGTAAAATGAAATTAGGTATTTTCTTCTAGCGACTAACTAGGTACACAAAATAATTGTGGCCAATTTCAATTTGGAAAATATGGAATGAAAAAAAAAATGCTCTGTTAAATTTTTTGCAAAGTTACGGAACCCTTCGTTAGCATGTCCATCTCTAACTTGACCGGTTTCTTAGAAGACCAACTCTTCGTAAATACAATCTAGGCAAGTTAAACGATACCATATGGTTTGGGAAAATGGGTGCTAAGTGCAGTATGGGCCTGAAGTAAGAGCCTCCTCTAATGAAGGATACCAGGGCATATGGATTGGGCGTCCAAAACCAGCTATTTCATTGTTGTTGCATTAAAACATAAAGTGTTATAAAATCTATTCATCTAGTAAGAAAGTACTGAAGGAAAAGGTAACTTTACACTAAAACATGTTTTAATCTGGCATAGAGAATTAATGGCGAAAAGAAAATACCTAATTTCATTGTACAATGACGATCCGCGTTAAGTTACGTCTCATTTTTCCTTAGATTTACAATAGTAATATTTCAACAAATAAGCCCATGTGTGTACTTCAGCAGCTTGTTTTATCAAATTTTGTAAGGAAAATACGCAAGTATTGTACCTTCCCAAATTCACCAATATTCAAGTAAGTTTTTAAGATTGTTGTACAAAATTCCTACATACATTTATTTTTCACCACTGCTGTTCAAAGTTGAGCAGTAAGAAAAACGAAAAGTGAAAATTGTTAAGCGAATGGCTTTTTTGTCAATACATTCTTCTTTTAGATAAATATGAGACTTACTAAAGCGTAGAGTAACCATTCAAGATTAATTTGATGTACAAAAAGTATTACGAAGGTTATTAATCAGCAAGAAAAATGGAAAAGTCTGATGCAAGGTAGAAAATTCTAAAATTTCCGAAAATCAATTGTAACTCGAAACCTGTAACTTTTCGGGGAACATATGTTGTGTTCATTGGATAGGACCTGACCTAAAGTATCAGCCACCACAGTTTGTCGGACTATTTACCGGACACCCTGTATATGTAAATAAATAAAACTAACACGCGTTAAAAAAAAATCATCGTCACCCTTGTCAATGGCGGGAAACGTGCCTGAAGGCTGGCAGCATTGCCACATTGAATGGCAATGCCGATTCTTTGTGCAAGGAACAAACCAGCCCTCTGATCACGAGCAACCAAAATGTTTGTTTTTCATCCAAATTTATTTGATCTAGACATGCGGCAGCGTGACAAGCCAAGTTCAAGCAAAGGAACTGGCTAGCCAGAACCAAGTGTAATATTACACGAAGCACTTGGAGCCACTTTTGACCCATCTATAACTCAAAACCGTAACAAACATGGTATAAAATAAAATTCAAAAGAAATTGAACTTTTTTTTTTTATTTAGATACACTTTTTAATTAATCGGTAAATTAATACAATTTGTGACCGCTTTTGTTTTTAGTCGGCAACGATATTTTTATTAAATTTATTAGCTTGTTTATTATTAATTTGGGAAAAGGGCAGGAAGAAGAAGAAGAAGTTTATCTGATCCTGCGGTAATCGCTCCCAATGTAATTTTGACAAGTCTTTCAGTTGTTGAGTTGTCGACTCTCCGTTCAAGTTCTCTAAAACCCATCTCTGGAACATGCCCCATGTGTGCTTGATGGTATTGAGGTCGGGCGATCATGCAGCCTGCAGGCCACGGTAATAACCGCAGGTTTTTCATTGCCAAGTAATTTCTGGTCCTTCGAGCTGAATGCGAACAGGCATTGTCATGCATCAGCTTAAAATCTGGGCAAAAACTTTGTACAAATAGGTGAAAATAAGACCACAGAACGTCCTAAACATGCTTTACAGCGTTCAAATTGCCATTTACAAAATCGAGCTCAGTTCTTCTAATCGTCATAATACCCGCCAATACCATCATTTTTGAGCCACTGTACGGGTGCAGTTCCTGGCCGCATCTCAGGCGTTTAGCATTTTCGGGATGATGATACGCTTCTACCCTTTTCGTATCGTGTCAATAAGTAAAACATGTAGATTCGGTAAATTATGCGTGTTGCTTAGACTATTTTGATGTGTGTATTTATGATGATATTATGTGTGGAAAGAAAACAGTCACAATTCTTTAAAATTAAGTGTTCTACTACAACACGGGACGTTTTCTTTGTTGTCGTCACTTAATGTGACTACCAAAGACGATTCTTTTTCTCGCAATGGCATCCCCCGCGCTCGACGAGAATCGACTATTTCAGGCATAATCCAGTCAATGACAAACGACACAAGCTTAGTGGCTTGCTTTTACCACTCCACACTGCAAACAAGCACTTTTCCCTACGTGTTTTATGAAGTTACCCTTGAATTTGATGGTACCAATTACTGTTTTTGTTCACTTCAATCAGTCCACTATTTTTATTATATTTCCACATCTGTATCTTGTTTTCCATTATACATACTTCTATGCCCTTTTTGAATGCCACTAAAGGACATTTTATTTCCACTACTGTGTCTTCACCTGTCAAACCATCGGGCGATGCTCCAATAAAAGGAAACTTATGATCCACGAACAACCCGCACGGCCACACCTGAGGTAAAAAAGGCCCAGGGGGTAATAAGGCCCACATTTCAAACGCGGAATAACATTTCTATGACACTTAACTGTTTACGCACGCGTGCAAAATGTCGGTGTGAATGTTTTCGTATTGGTCTGCAGTCGCTAGCGCCGCCATCGTGCTAGTGACGTGCGATACGTTGATGAAGTGACTGGCAACTGTGCAATTTTATAATTTTACATACCAAAAACTGTAATTATTTTACGTTTAATTCAATAATTGACTAATAACTCTGTATTTATTATCGTTAAGTAAGACTTGCACAATACAACGGATATGGTTTTTCCTAGCCAGAGAAAGATTTTTAAGGTTTATTAGGTTATTTTGTAAAAACATGGCATGAGGTTAATAAGGCCCATTATAACGATACTTGGGCCTTATTTATTGTTGTATATCTTTAATTAAAGTCTGATTTTAAGTTTTAAAAATAAATATAAAAGTAATTACATTGTTTTGTTTAATAAGAAGAGAACAGATTATTTAAGTTTTCAAAGTAACAGAACATGTTGTGATTGTACTAAGTACCTTAGTTAAGACCACTAGTTCCTTGAAACTAAATTGTATACGATTAATATTAAGAGGACAATTAAATAAATAAAAAAACAACAATTTATTTTTATTTAAACATATTCCTTGGTAAATTTAGGACGATTTACTATAAAAATAAAGCAAATTTTTATATGGGCTTTAATGTACTACCGTAGTATAATAAGGCCCCTGAGAAGGGGTTATTTTTAGGGGTTTACTTCATTACTAGACATTACGTTACTGAAATTATTATAACCGTTATTGCGTTCAATACCACCTTTTGGCATTACTAGTTACCTCAATATTGTACACCATGTATAAGCTTAGTACTACTCCTACCTACTCATGAAAAAATTGTCCGATGATTCATTGATTCGTGATCAGTTGACTTGTTCGCCAACCGTTTATTTTTACCATTAAAAGAAAACAATAAAATTTAATTAAAATTATTTTAATAATGAAAAATTTAACGAAAAAAATAAATACAAAAATATATATCTTATTAGAAATCAATTATTAAAAATATAAGATTAATTAATAAAAATAACACAAAAAGTAAAAAAAAAACATCAAAGGAAAAAACAACAAAAGCAAAATAATAGAAACTTGTAGCAAGGTTCGAACCTGCGGTCAGCCATAGCATCGCAACGTTAGATAGGCACGCGACCGCTAGACCAATCTAGCTTCATTTCACTTTTTCAAATTACGCCTCTATAGATGATCAATACAAAAGAAAAGTATTTAGGTACTTTACAAATTCCATTATGTGTTTTTGTTTGACATTTATTAAATTATTTTTGATTTGTCATGTTTTTACATCTGTCAATCGGAAAAAAAAGGGACACAGGTCCATCTAGCACCGCGCCTCAGCGCACACTGTCCGTCCGCGTACGAATGAAAGAGAAGCGAACAAAACGCCATATTTAGTTTGTCAGGATCGTGTTATTTTTCATTAAATATATGAATATTTGTTAATATATTATCTTAATTGAAAAACTAAAACAAAGGTTATCTTCATTATTAGTTATTACGTTACTGTTAATAATTTTATCAAGATTGGTTCATAAATAATACCGGAAAACTTTTTTGAAAATCCATTTTAGTGGTTTGTTTACGATTTTTTTTTATCGAGAAAAATTACTGAAATCGTGTTTTGAAAACAAAGGTTATCTCACAAATATGATGAAGATTAACATATATTTTTTTAGCTGCTCTGACATCTATACATTTTGCTAAAAAACTGTTTGAAAAAGCCCATTTTTACTATTCACAGCGCCTTAAGAGCTCTTAACGTTACTTATTTCAATGGTTGTTTAAGTACTTGGGTAATTAGCGAAACAGGGAGTTGCGAAAATTGTAAAAATTGCAAATTGTTGGTAAAATGCGAATTTCCGGACGGTTTGTAATTATAGTCATGAATAAAAACATTCAAAACTTGAGGTTTAAGGTAAAAAATAAATTCAGTGTAGGGTTAAGTATAAATTATTATTAGAAGAGTTTTTTTTTCATTAGGTTAAATATTGGATAGTATCAGAATATTACAGTGTGTATGAATTGATAAAAAATCAATACAGTTAGTTTTGCACTGTAATATTTTTAACATGATTGATGTAATTTTATAAGTGTTCAGTTCAGATTAAGTCCGGACTTAGAACACTTTTAAAATCATTTAAATTTAATTATGTTATTCATTATTTACGACCAGTCGTAGGGACCTTTTTTGTGTAAATAAATATAACATTTTTGTGATAAAAATAGTGCTTACATACCAAGATATATTTCAATTATATTTCAATATTAAAAGCACTAGTGTGTATTTTTAACTGATTTGAGAATTTATACCTAAATAAAAATAAAAAATATATCAATCTTAAAAGTTCACAGTACAAGGTAAAAATTAGCACTTGAATAGCACACGACGTATAAAGATAATTCAAAATAATAGGTCACCTAGATATTATCTAGATTGCGGTCAAGTGCTTAAAATCGTCACTTTCACATGCCGATAATATATGTAAACATTGTTATCTGTACGAAATCAGGTTATCTATCGACAAATTGGTATTGTATGCAGTGGCGTGCATTGGTTTTCGGCCATGGTAGGCACTCGTACATGGAGCAACTTTACCGTAAATACGCAAATGAACTCCCAAAAAATGGAACTAGCATTATTTTTGTGGATCACAAAGTGCGTTCAGGTCTGACGAACGCGCACCGAATGCGCTGCTCGCGCCTGCAGTTAGGTAGGGTAAATACGCCATATGTCGGCCGCCCCCCAATCGTCGGCCGTCTGCACATTTTGATCTTGCGTTCGTTCCAAGGGTAATGAAGTGGTAATTTTATTACTCGAATTGCAACCTAAGTTCATATTCTATACGCACAAACTGTCACTATCCTATTACGTCACCCGGTCTTCACACACTGAGCGTCAGCAGCGATCGCGCCGTTGAAGAGTCAAGTTCTTAGTTAAAGTAGCTTACTTGATGAGAATACCCACGCTTCGGGGATTGATATTACAACGGTAAGACGTTTCTTTATTTTTGTTTTAAGGTTTGTTATCACTAAAAAAATATTTTTACTATATTTTGACATTGTTTTTTTAACGTTTTTCGTATTATTTTAAATGAAAAATAGGAGGCCGCCATTAGAGTACCAGTTTCGGCTTAAAACCGAATTCTCGGCCGGGGCCGACTTAAAGTAAATGCAGTCTGTTTTACAAATTCCAATTCTACCAATTCCATTTGCTTAATAGGAGTATTTGCAAAGCTTAATAGGTTAATAAATATATTTTACGTTTAGTCGCTAAATACCGGCCGGGGTGATCTTAGTTGAATGTCGAGAAATGAGGCACACACAACAGGGGCCGACTTTAAATATATTAAATATCGTAATGTCGGCCAGCCTCGAATTTGAACGCTAATATACAGGCTGATTACTTTTGTATTTTTTCATTGATTGTGTGGGTAGTCATTTTTAATTTATTTATCCAACTTATTTTCTCGAAATTGAATATATGTTATGTACCCAATACAAAAATTTATTAACATTTTAAATAGGTTAAGTTTGGATGTAGAAGTTGACAGTATCGAAGACATAATTATGTATATTATTCATGATAGCTAAATATGGTTTGGGATACAATTGAAAAATGTTTTTTGGAATTTGCTGGTTATATTTATTCCGATGTTTAACTTAGTTATAATTATAGTAACTTTTAAACAAATTACCCTAAGACAAATACAAATGTATACTCCTGCCAAAATAAATCATGTTGATTATATTTTTCAGTGTCTTAATTTTAAACACCCTATATCCGGCCGACATTTGGGAAAAACACCGCCGACAATAGGCCGCGAACGGCCGACTTAAGGGTTTTTTCGTCTTCAACGCATCTAAACCTTAATCCTTTTTTATTTTAGTAGAAAAGTCAAATTTATGCCTAAAAACATAAAATAGATTTATCAACCTGTCTAAAACCGCAACACAAGCTATCCTTTGTTGCAAACTGGTGCAGCCAGAGCATTCCAAAGTTAGAAAATCCGTAAGGGGGCCGACATTTAGCGTATTTACCCTACTGCAATATGTTAGTGCGCCTCCTTCGCGAAACTCTCGCAAAGGTCGATGGTGCAAATAACGCCGTCTCCGAACTGTTCGCGAGCAGTACGCGGCTGCAAGATACAATTTAAAATGCACGCGCGCAGCTCGCGACCAATTTCTGATTGATTGAATCACTATTTCAACTTGTTGGTATAAGTTTGTATAAAATAATCTTAGTAAAGCTAACTGCGAACAGCAGCCGACTCCGCGACTCGGGACTCGCGACGAGCAAACGGTCAGCTTATGATTGAGGACTTTTATTTGTGTATTATTCTTAATAAGGGTTCGAAACCGAACCTAAATAATAGTAAATATATTGAGCCATAGTCAATATGACCATTCGAGATCAACATTACCTACCTTATGTATTACATAGAAAAAAAAGAATCAGACGTATTATTGAATGTGCCAACATATACTATTATCTTGTATGTTTAATTTACTCCCATTTTTATTAAGATTTTAACTAAAAACAATCACTTAATATCATCATCCACAAGAACAATATGTTTTCGTCGTAGTTGTTCTCGTAGGTATCAATTCACACAACAATTTCGTATTTAACAATCAAGAAACGACGAATAACACAAAAATAACAGTTCGTCCAGCAGCACACCGCTAGTCAGGCGATAGTTTCTAACATTTTGAGTTAATATTATTATGAGCCTTACCTTTAAAGTTTTGTCAACAAACCCCATCTGATGGGTTTGTATTGTAAGTTTGTAATTACGCACGTATGCTATCCAAACATATTTCATTATCGCCACAATCTTAACATTCATACACATAACGGTTTATTAATGCTCCTGTTTCTTAAACTACAGCCACTTCACAAAATCACAATATATAGAAACTAGTTACGAAAGACAAGACGAAAACACGCGCGCGAACTATCAAAAACTTAATAAACAATCTGCCACAGATAATAAATATCGAAAAACGACCAAGTTGCAACACAGAAGTAAAACAATAAAAATGTTAATTGAAACTAAATATAATAAACATTAATAAGTAACTAAATAATATTGTGATAATTAATTTACAAGTTAAATTAGTATTTTAAAACGCAAGTTTCATTTAAAATACACTAATAACTGGAATAATAATTGACAAGTTCGATGAACGACCCAAAAGACTTTTGCTCCAAAACCAGTGGCGTGCATTGCATATAGGCAAAAAGGCAGTGCCTACCTGCAAAATCCCAACTAACTATCTTTAAATATAACAATTAATATAAGATAAATCAGTCAACACTCATCATACATAATCATTAAATTACAGATAATAAAACTTGTATGTGTATCCAAACATTTCATTAACAAACAAATCAATAATGACGTCACATATGTCACGTTCAAATTCATTCAATACTCAACGACAAAGTAGGCTATTCAAAAACTGCCTAGTTTCCACTCACACATTCAAACAAAATCTCCTTATCCATATACGCACGCACACTTCAAAAACAGAAAATAATACACCGCCATCTTGAGTTTTTATTATACGACAAAAACGAAATCCTCTTTTTGCAAAGCGTAATGCTCTGACATTTGACATTCGTAATTTTTTACACCTACAGTAAGCATGCTTACCTGCCAATAAACAAGATTCTTCATTCTTTCTTTCTCCCATTCATTCTACTCTCATATCCGTTTTGGAGCAAAAGTCTTTTGGGTCGTTCATCGAACTTGTCAATTATTATTCCAGTTATTAGTGTATTTTAAATGAAACTTGCGTTTTAAAATACTAATTTAACTTGTAAATTAATTATCACAATATTATTTAGTTACTTATTAATGTTTATTATATTTAGTTTCAATTAACATTTTTATTGTTTTACTTCTGTGTTGCAACTTGGTCGTTTTTCGATATTTATTATCTGTGGCAGATTGTTTATTAAGTTTTTGATAGTTCGCGCGCGTGTTTTCGTCTTGTCTTTCGTAACTAGTTTCTATATATTGTGATTTTGTGAAGTGGCTGTAGTTTAAGAAACAGGAGCATTAATAAACCGTTATGTGTATGAATGTTAAGATTGTGGCGATAATGAAATATGTTTGGATAGCATACGTGCGTAATTACAAACTTACAATACAAACCCATCAGATGGGGTTTGTTGACAAAACTTTAAAGGTAAGGCTCATAATAATATTAACTCAAAATGTTAGAAACTATCGCCTGACTAGCGGTGTGCTGCTGGACGAACTGTTATTTTTGTGTTATTCGTCGTTTCTTGATTGTTAAATACGAAATTGTTGTGTGAATTGATACCTACGAGAACAACTACGACGAAAACATATTGTTCTTGTGGTGGATGATATAAAGTGATTGTTTTTAGTTAAAATCTTAATAAAAATGGGAGTAAATTAAACATACAAGATAATAGTATATGTTGGCACATTCAATAATACGTCTGATTCTTTTTTTTCTATGTAATACATAAGGTAGGTAATGTTGATCTCGAATGGTCATATTGACTATGGCTCAATATATTTACTATTATTTAGGTTCGGTTTCGAACCCTTATTAAGAATAATACACAAATAAAAGTCCTCAATCATAAGCTGACCGTTTGCTCGTCGCGAGTCCCGAGTCGCGGAGTCGGCTGCTGTTCGCAGTTAGCTTTACTAAGATTATTTTATACAAACTTATACCAACAAGTTGAAATAGTGATTCAATCAATCAGAAATTGGTCGCGAGCTGCGCGCGTGCATTTTAAATTGTATCTTGCAGCCGCGTACTGCTCGCGAACAGTTCGGAGACGGCGTTATTTGCACCATCGACCTTTGCGAGAGTTTCGCGAAGGAGGCGCACTAACATATTGCAGTACCTAACTGCAGGCGCGAGCAGCGCATTCGGTGCGCGTTCGTCAGACCTGAACGCACTTTGTGATCCACAAAAATAATGCTAGTTCCATTTTTTGGGAGTTCATTTGCGTATTTACGGTAAAGTTGCTCCATGTACGAGTGCCTACCATGGCCGAAAACCAATGCACGCCACTGTCCAAAACGGATATGAGAGTAGAATGAATGGGAGAAAGAAAGAATGAAGAATCTTGTTTATTGGCAGGTAAGCATGCTTACTGTAGGTGTAAAAAATTACGAATGTCAAATGTCAGAGCATTACGCTTTGCAAAAAGAGGATTTCGTTTTTGTCGTATAATAAAAACTCAAGATGGCGGTGTATTATTTTCTGTTTTTGAAGTGTGCGTGCGTATATGGATAAGGAGATTTTGTTTGAATGTGTGAGTGGAAACTAGGCAGTTTTTGAATAGCCTACTTTGTCGTTGAGTATTGAATGAATTTGAACGTGACATATGTGACGTCATTATTGATTTGTTTGTTAATGAAATGTTTGGATACACATACAAGTTTTATTATCTGTAATTTAATGATTATGTATGATGAGTGTTGACTGATTTATCTTATATTAATTGTTATATTTAAAGATAGTTAGTTGGGATTTTGCAGGTAGGCACTGCCTTTTTGCCTATATGCAATGCACGCCACTGATTGTATGGTGCGTTTAGTTACGAAATTATGGAGAGTTACTACACTGGCGTTGAAATTTTGGTGTTGGTTTTTTTGTTAGGTAAGTGGCTGGAGACTTTATGGCGAGTACGTTTTTTTGTACGTTTGTTTTTATACTTTTATATGGTTCAGAAATTGTTAGTATCTGTTTATTTAGGAAGTGAACATTTAATCGTTAGCTAAATCTAGTTTAAACATATCGAAATAATGCTTGAATTTACCACCTTATTGATATAGTGTCCTGTGAAATTGTTCTGTGAACAATTGTAAAAATAAAAATATTACCAAAAATCTTAATTTTAAAATCTTAATAATTTACTAATGTACGTGCCAATTAAAGGTATACACAACATTCAGATTACATAGCTGACATCTTAAAATTAGTTAACATGAATGCAAGAAGAAAAAATATAAAGATATCTATAATATCTTCTATCTATAACATCTATAATAGAGTAATTAAATCTAATAGTTGTCAATAACAGTGTAACTACTAACCGTATAGTCACGTGCACTGGAGCAAGTTACGCTCTCACAATAAACGAGGCATAAAACTTATTTTTATCAATGATAACATTAATTGATTAGATTTGTTTAAGTTTTTTATTGAGAAATCATGAAGTGTCTTTATTTCCGTTAGATATAAAAATCAAGAATGCCTCTGTCGTAATAATTGCTATAGGTTGTAGTTGTTAATTCATAATTTTTGTGAAACGCAAGTGTAATTTTCTCGAGGAGGGGCTCGTGGCTAAGTGTAAGCCGTACGGTTTGACTGATAATACAGGTTAAGCCGCGCTCACCGCGGTTGGTCCGTGGATGGGTGACCATTTATAACATACCGAGATCCCTCCGTGTTTCGGAAAGCACGTTAAACAGTAGGTCCCGGCTGTCATACAAAGATCTTTGGCAGTCGTTAAGTCAATTCTGACAACCAGTCCTACTATGGGATACTGTGTTTCCCAGTAAAATGGGTTGTAGAGGTCAGATAGGCAGTCGCTCCATGTAAAATACTGTGTTTAGCTGAATCCGGTAAGACTGGTAGCCGACCCCAACATAGTTTGGGAAACAGGCTAGGCAGATGCAAATGTAATTTTCTCTGTTAAACTAATTGAGAGTTTATAATAAATTATTTGCTTGGATAATATAGTTATTACAGATGTTGTAATAAACAGTATAACTTTGAAAAACTTTTATTAAACTTCTTCTTTATAAATAGCTTGTAATTATTTGTTTAAAATGTTAATAAATGTCTTTACCAATAATAAAAATAAACAAGAGCGAAATAGCACGTCAAATGTCACGGAGAACATAAAAATAATAATGTGAACTTTTTAATGCTTAAAGATCGTTATAATAGCATTATTCTCTTCCTCATACGTATGATAAACCAGTGAGTAGCTTTGAGAGAAATAATAATACAGACCAATTCTGAATGATCATTGGTGTCAAATAATTGATGCAAAAAGTTGGGTATCAATTTATTTAACTAACTAATTTTAATTTCAGTTGTCTGGTTACCATACTAGAAGCTCTGCTTAGTTTGGGATCAGGTGACCGTGTGTGAGTTGTCCCGAGATATTATTATTATTATTTTGAGCCGAAATTTTGTAATAATACTCTATACCAGGAGCACTCTTCACCCCTTTCGGATTGATATACCCTTTCGGTAACACTCTGTATATCATCAGTTAAACTGCTTAAACCTTAAAAGTAAAAACTCGCAATGTATTTTTTTCCCACAAGTACGTTTGAGGACTTCCGTATTTCTTCTTGTAAGTTCAAATATATATATTTTTTTGGTCTGAATGGTTAATAAAAGCCAAATGAGCTTCTACACCCACGCGGTACAGAGGAAAATTCCTCTCACATGACAACAAGTTTTTTTGTAAATGACATTGACTTGTTTTGACATTTCATTGTGATATGTCAAAGTCATAATGTCAGGAAAAAAATGCTTGAGTGAAATCTATAAAGTACTCCAATTTCACAATTTATATGTTTTAATGAACTAAAAGGTTTAGTTCAAAAGTGGTAAAGGTTTTTAGGGCAATTAGTCGTTTATTTTTTTATAGTTGTGTCACTAGGCCAATACTGGGCAAAGGGCATTGCCCAAATTCAAATCTTGGCCAATTTTTGAGTTTCATAAAAGTCGTCCAAACTATTGCATCAAAGGCCAATGAAGTAGCTGTTTAGTAAATTGCATGATTAATATCCGAGTTAATTAATGGTCACCCATCCAAAACCCAACCGCATCTACATTAGCTTAACCTCAAAAAAAATCCTCCATTTATCTAGATAAAATAGGAACGCTATCTACAGTTTAATTAAATTCTCACAACGTTTATTTTTATACAATCTGGGTCAAGTTGGAACGTGACTGAGTGGTATCGCTTTATTCTGATGACCAGACACTTTGCTTTTCGAAAAGAGGTTTTAATTCAATGATCGCGGTATGACACCGTTTGCATGAATATTTATGAGACAGTAAATGGAGTAGATATGGAGACAGGACATGTTTAAGTACGTATTCCATGAGTCAATTCTTGTAGAATTACTGTTGTAATCTGTTCCATTGATAATATGGAACAGAACATATTTTGCTCTTAAAAACTGGAGCTCGAAATTTTCTATCTTACTCCGTTTCTGACAATCCCTCAACCGCCTTTTTCTGAGGCTTTAACGAATGATGTTTATGTCCTGGCAAATAAATAAATTAGGCACTGAAGATACCTAGGTATCTACAATAACAGATTTATTAACTTCCTTTTCACAAACACAAATTGTCATCATAAAGTTGAGTAAGAGATAGTTCTTATAATCTTTGTCGTCTTTTGTTTTTCGTTCTTTTGAACATCAGCTTGGGCATGTTAGCTTATGTTTTGTCTTTATTCTCGATCATGTGTTTAAAGGTGGTGATTATTTAGATTCAGTTAGTAAATTACCAATATTTTTCTCGACTCTTTCATTTCGGAATTTTAAGATTTCTATACCCAAGTAAGATTCATCTCGATTCACTCTTGATATTAGGTATAATGGATTGTATTGAGGATGATAATATTATAGACAGTCATGTTAGTTTCTTTAAAACCTTATCTAGGTCAAGTTACTGCGTAATTGAGATTCACGTTGCATTGAAGATCTGATGTTTTACTATTAGTCATCATTGACCGTGTGGACAATGAAAATGACTTTGTACGTATATTATGTTGAAGGACCAGATTACAAATGCATGATCAATTTTTTATCGAAAGGTAAATATGAAATAATTTATAAACCTGTTCAAAGTAAAGTAAAGATAATCTGTAGGACTGAATCAATATTTAACTAATTTTGTGTGACGAACAGTCAGAAATACTGAGGTTGCTCATATAGCGATGGAAGAACTCCCAGTATTGTTAAGATACTTATAAGGTACTACTAGAACAGCTGTAGGCATGAGCCTATTCTAGCGGGAATGAAGGCTACAGAAGACAACTAACGTTTCAAAACACCTAAAAGAACTTGACTTCCAACAAGCGAATACCAAAATATTACCACGCTTACCTATATACCTATAGGATCATAGCCCATAGCCGCGATCCAGACATGCAATTTCCTAGCCAACCCAAGACTATCGATGTATCCATCCCGTTGCCATGGCAATCCGGGAACTTGAGGGAAACAGGGCAAACTTAGTGCACGAACCCTGAAGACCGCAGTTATTGCCAACAGCTGTTTTTGTTTCTTTTATTACGACCGGTTACTATAGAAAGGGGAAAAGTTCAGTGTTTATCAAAGATAGACACTCAAGTTTAATCAAGGTATGGGAATGGTGACAATTTTGGGCATAGAAGAAAGTTGAAATTTAATCAAGGGTTAATCATTTTGGAAACAATGTCCAAAATGGAGTCCAAAACGAGATCGAAAACGAACGATTTAAAAAAAGACATTCTTTTTGCAACTGGTGCTTAGGTGGACTAAATGCCATACGGAAATTTCGGTTTTTTTTTTCTGTGCAAGTTTGATAAATTATTCCTTCTTCACTGCATTTATTTCAATAAAGAAAGAAAAGAATTTTAGATTATGCTTATCAATTGATATAGAATACTACTTCAAGATTTTCAGTAAAAATATCCTAACAAGATTACCTAAAAATATCTTTATTCAATTTTGAGCTCAAACTTGAAACACAAGAGTCAAGAGCGAAGGTCTTACCAATTGACCTTTAAGCTCAAGTATCTAATAATATAAAAGTATTTCCGTACAAAGACGCACCTTCCACGACATCAAAAATCGATAGCTTAGTGCTCAACTTAAAGCCAAGTGCACTTTTGAACCTTGATATTAATTGTGTTTAAAATAATCCTATGTTAGCACACGATGGAATTACTATTGGCTCTTTCTACTTTTTATTATTATTTTTTACCCAATTTCTGTTTTGTTCTTCTCCCCTAGCTATTTCCGTCCCTCTGCAGGGCAAAGGCCTCTCTACCCTCCTTCTTTTTCTCTCTGGTTGAGGCTGCGGTGAAGCACTCCTTATCAAAGGAATCCAGCTACTCCCGCCATTTTCATCTAGGCCCACCGCGATATATGTGTCTCTGTCTAACTGCAAGGAAAACCGTCTCTACCCTCTATTTTTTTCTGATTAGAGCTGTAGTGATATTGGCTTATTTTAATTTGGACCATTTTTTTCGTGAACAAAATGATAAGCAAGAGTCCATTGAGTGATTTAAACCCTCATATGATTCTCTATTTGTCAAAGATGTTTGTAACAGTATAACATATATAATTTACTTATGTTTTAGTTCAATACCTGTTTTTGCTATGTGTAAACTTGCGAAAATCTGGATTGGAATAGAGAAGACAGGTTCTTCTTTGGCTGCACTTGGGCATTTCCAGGAATATTTACAAATTAGATTTTATCAATAGCTAAACTGTTCTCTGACTTTAAGTCCCTAAGTACCATCTCCAACAAAAATGGCGCTTATAATCAGCTTCTAACCAGTTCAGGAAAGTACATCTAAATCAGATAAAAACTAAATATTTCTGATAAAAATCGAATTACATCGACACGCTAAGCGGCTTTTTTTAATCTTCTATTTTATAAAACTCATGATAATGGCCGATTGTGTAAAGATATTTATGAACTGAATAGTGAATCACCAGATTTTTTGATGTTTTGGAAAGCGATGGTACTGGAAGAAATAATCTATTGATACTTCTAATCTAATTCTGAGAATTGATACTTTCGGTTGTGTTTTGTTTTATTGGAGGAAAATTATACAATTCTCGTAATGTTATGTAAGAAGCTATATTATGTTTATGTAGTTGTATTAGTCAGAAGATTGGAACTATAATATATCATTTGCTATCGATGTGTATCATATAAGAGATGGTAGAAGAATGATTGGTTCATTGTAGCTTTGAAAGGATCCTATGCATACATTATATGGATGAAGTCATGACTAATTTTTAAGAATTCATAATTTCGTTTTCTTCTTCTTTGTGTTATTCATCTGTTTTCTTGGTAACATCAGCACTTTTGCTTATTATTTCTGGTAAAACCTTATACTCCTTTATAACCTCACGACTCAGGATACAAAGATCCCTTGTAACGTCAATATTAAAACCTCAATGACGTCAGTGATGATCAAGTGAACCAAGTCTTGACCTCAAAGTATCTAGGTAGATCGTGACTGAAAAATGTTAGTCATTACCAATATTATTGCTGCATTGTTTTTAAATAAGTCTAATTATTTAGCATCGTGAAGTATTCGGATTTTTTTGTAACGGGCCGAGTAGGCTGCCTTGTGGAATTCTTTGATCCTAATTGGATAGAGGATATTTGACTTCTAATTTTGTATATTGAATCCTTAGAAGTGTTCTTGGGTTTGGGATTATTCCGAATCGAGACAAAATGGTTTGTGCTATGTTATTAATTATGTCAGTCTTACTGTTACTTGGTGAAATAATAAAGCAAGAAATATGGATGGAAAGACATAAGTGATTATAACTCATAATAATGTTAAATTCCCACATGATACAAGACACAATAGTAACTAAAATCGAAACCGTTACAATTCTTAGAGAACTGCGCAAAAAATTATAAATTCATGTAACCCGTAAAGCTCATTCAGAAAAGTACCGTTTTGTAAAACAATGATTATTACTATGTAGGAGTATTATCATAAGCTCATGAATATGTATGATTCTGCCTTGACCGATTTGTCCAACTTCCTCATTCAAACAATTGCTTTTGAATTTAGAATGAGCATCTTCAAATTTGGTGAATTGGTTTTTTAATGGCATCTTGCTGGCTAGTGAAAGGATGAAAGGGGGAAAAATTGTATCCGATATCGATGAGCAAAGTAGGTTTTTTTTGAAAAAGGAACATAATAATTTTGCTTGATTTGAAAAAACAAACGTTTAGGATAGAATAATTGGGAATCGGTATGGGACTTCTGATATCATCAACCAATTGTAGGTCTAGCTTTGGGAATGTACCAAGGGTTTATGTTAACCTCGGTGATAGACTACTGAACCAATGTGCCACCCTTCTGCAAATGGCATTTGGTCACCTCAATATACCTTAGACTCAATTTCTTATGTAACCGAGAAGATAAAAAAAAGGTTTTTTGATGCTCGAATTCTATATTTCTTATTTGTTTTTAAATCAGCAGCTAAACCTTTTTTTAAATCTTCGTCTATTTAACGAATCTCTTCAATATTTAAGTGCAGAGTATTCTATTCTGATCTATCTTATATTAGACGGGCCTGTTGGTCTAGTGGTTAGTGACCCTGACTGCTATACCGGAGGTCGTGGGTTCGATTCCCACCCAGGACAAATGTTTGTGTGATGAGCACGATCATTTGTTCTTTGATGGTTGTCTGGGTGTAATTTATCTATAATATGTATGTATTTAGAAATATATAAGTATGATTATCAGTTACCTGGTTACCATAACACAAGCTCTGCTTAGCTTGGGATCAGATAACCGTGTGTGAGTTGTCCCGGAATATTATTATATTATTCTTGACTCATTTCTTTATGTTCATCTTTTGCAATAGTATCCATGTCAATGTCCATTTTATTTTGCTATTTAATATAGGTTGGTTACTAAATACCATAAAACTTGTTTTTATGATATATTCAAATATAATGTGCGAAGATTTTGGCTGAGGTTAACTAAACAATGTCTAACTGTTACGATCAACGTACCTCATTAAGCAAGCTGGGTTTAATATGCCAAGGTTTAACTTACTTTGAGAAGTGTCAAGTATTATTATAATTCAAATCTTTAGCAAGTTAATGTTTTTGTTAGTTTGAATATGCGAAAGGAAAATCATCAAGTACCCACGAAAAGAAAATATTTTCTTTACTTTAACTAAAATTTAACCGAATCAATTAGATTTTTTTATTTTTTATTAAATGCGGAAAACATCACATACATTGTTCTGAACCCAAAGTAAGTTGCTAAAGCACTTGTGTTATGGAATTCAGATACAACGAAGGTACCACAAACACCCAGACCCGAGACGATGTAGAAAAGTGATTTTCTACATTGACCCGTCCGGGGATCGAACCCATGACCTCTGAGCTAGCGACACCTTGAAACCGGTGCGTACGCCACTCGACCACGGAGGTCGTCAAGATTTAAAATCATTTTTTCCTGCACAGTGGTACCTAATAAAAATTGTGTAATAACTTTCGTGAGGCGAATACATAATTAATTATTCATTAACGCTAAAACACAAACTAAAAATCATCTAAGCAAACCTTTTGCCAAGGAGTCATTTTAGATACCTAATTAAAATTAATTTAATTTCACGTCAAACTGCGTAATTAAGTGATTAGTTAAATTTATAATCAGCAGGTCATTGTCAATTCAATTACGATAATTATTTATCATTATTATTTGCTTTCTACTTGATATTCGATTGCGTAAACCGTAAAAGGACAAAGGAGGTCAGACAACATTTTAAAATGTTACTGTCAATTAAAAAGTATAATGAAACTGGTTTCAAGTGGAAACAAAAGAAAAAAGTCGGATTTGAATTTAGAATTATATATTTTAGTTTAGTTTCAGACAGTTAATAGGTACTAATTACCGTCTCATTAACCTACCGTCTCGTTTATTTAATTAATTTATCGTCTTAATTTATCACAGTTTCGTTGGAAATATATAATAATAAATAAGATTGTCTGTTAAAGTTAAATATAAAGACACACAGTAAAATAGCAGGAAACTATTCCAAAGTATAAAATGTTGATTACATTTAATATGAAGTTATCCAATTATTTGAATAAAAAATAAATAATGTGAACAACATCACAAGTATGCAATGTGTTATGGAATTCAGATATAACGACGGTGACAAAAAAAAAACAATGTAAAAAAAGTGATTTTTCTAAATTGACCCGAGGAGGGATCGAACCCGGGACCTTAGAACTAGGGACATCTTGAAAACCGGCGTGTACGCCACTCGACCACAGAGGTTCAATATATGTAAAGCCGTTGGTCCAGTTCAGTTCCAGTCGTATTGCTGTTCCATCGGATTCTGAGAGTGAAGGAACAGATAGTACATCTTTACTGTAACAACACATCATTATGTGTTCTCATATAATAATAATACTAGCCATTCTATGCAAGGAACAACAGTCCCTATTCTAACAAAGAAAGATTTAGTAAAGCTATCAATATTACTTTAAGTTCAACATGTAAAATCTTTAAATAAATAAATACAGGTTAAATTTTTATAACATACATATCATCACGCCTGTATCCCTGAAGGGTTAGGCAGAGGTGTACCAATGTACACCACAGTTCGCCTATTGCCACTAACCGGGCACAAATCCAAACTCCGACCTGCTACTAAGAATTTCATAGAAAAACCCAATAACACCTTGGTCGACTTGGGAATCGAACCCAAGACCTCTAGCGTAGCAGTCCCGCTTAGAACCACTAGGCCAACGAGGCAGTAAATTTTTATAACAACCGCATTAACAAGTTACATTATAATAAATAAAACTAGTTTTAATAAGGTAAATTAAATCATATCCTGACATTATGTATTGCATTAAATCTGTTATTTTTAGAAACTGTAATACAAGTTTGATGTTTTTTTACCTGAAACGATATTAATGAATACTAATAAACTCGCAAAATGTATTTTTACACTAGTACTTTTGTACTTGTTTAAGCTTCACAAAAACTTCTGTCTATCCTTTTCCCAACTATGTTGGGGTCGGCTTCCAGTATTCCCGGATTAAGCTGAATACCGTATTTTACATGGAGCGACTGCCTTTCCGACCTCCACAACCCATTTGGCAGAACTGAAGATACCCATTATCTTCAGTTCTGAAATAATTTTTACAAAAAAAAACCGACTTCAAAATAAAGTCATATATGGTTTTCTTATGGATCCCACTGTCATAACTGGACGAAAACGTCTAAAATGGGACCACACGGGAAGCACCACCTTTCAAATAAAAAAAGAATCATCAAAATCAGTTCACCCAGTCGAAGGTTGTGAGGTAACAAAAATAAAAATAAAAAATTGCAGTCGAATTGAGTACCTCCTCTTTTTTGAAGTCGGTTAAAATTTAGCTCAAACTGTCCAAAAGGCATTGGAAATGACCAATCTGAAGTTGTTTAAATCGGGTTAAGCACTCAATCAGTTTAACAATGCCAATAGTCACATTTATATCTATAAAAAGATTACCATATCTTATCATAAAAGTTTGCATGTTTACCTATTTTTTTCAAGGACAGCGATATTCGTGCAAAATATTGTGTTTTGAGGAAATTGACAGACTTAATAAGGCTATCTGTATTTCAAGGTAGAGTTTAAATTACTGATTATAATAAATAATAAGTAAATGCGGACAACATCACATACATTGCTCTGAACCCAAAGTGAGTAGCTGAAGCACTTGTGTTATGGAATTCAGAAACAACGAAGGTACCACAAACACCCAGACTCGGGACAATGTAGAAAAGTTGGTTTATACATTGACCCGGCCGGGGATCGAACCCGGGACCTCAGAGCTAGCGACACCTTGAAACCGGTGCGTACGCCACTCGACCACGGAGGTCGTCAAAATTGAATAATAAATTTATTATAAAGTGAATAAATGTATGTAATTGCTCTTTTATTTATTTGAGAGGAAGTCGAAATCGACTCCTTCGCAGAACTGACCCTAAACAGCTAAAAACAGGAATAAGTGGAAAGAAGGAAGGGAAGCCCTACAATGAGACACCACAGGCTCTTAATAATAATTTAGAGTCAAGAAGTAGTCAAGTAGAGTTCAAAACCTCTCTTTACCCGGAAGTCCTTAAGTACTTCCTCTGCCTGAAGGAAGACAAAAGAGCCAAGGACTGATATATATTTTGAAAAATTGAGTGTTTTTTCTTTTCGTTTTGCCATCGCCCAAGAGGGAAACCTTTTTTAAAACAGTTAAAATCTGCATCCTTGTGAATATAAGTATAGTCACCACACACACTCAGACCTTGATCCATTCTATATTGAAACCTGAGACAAAACCTCTTTACATGAAAAACTTCTTAAAACTTGTTTCAATCATAAAAAAATAACTGCTGAAAGTGGAATAAATGCAAGCTTATATTTAAAGGAGAGCGAATTGACAGATTTATCAGTAATTTCGTCTATAGCACCTTTATTCCCATAGTAATAAGAGCTATTTTATTAATTATTTAAATTGTAATGACGTCGACAAAACCAATGCAGGAGCAAAACTAGTTTCGACTTTCGTGACCGTCAACCTTTGCCGTGCGTTTATTTTTCTTAATTCATTCAAATTTCGAATGTTGTCATGTTCGAATGCAAAACGGTTGATCATTTGTTTATTTTTAGAATCGGTTTCTGTTTGGCTTTTGTTTTTAGTATGTCTATTGAAATTAGAATTATATTGTCTTGATATGATTGCATTGTGACGTATTTAATTTTTGGAAGAAGCATAATTATTAGGTTAATAAATAAATAAATAAATGCGGACAACATCACATACATTGTTCTGAACCCAAAGTAATGCTAAAGCACTTGTGTTATGGAATTCAGATGCAACGAAGGTACCACAAACACCCAGACCCGAGACAATGTAGAAATGTGATTTTCTACTTTGACCCGTCCGGGGATCGAACCCGGGACCTCAGAGCTAGCGACACCTTGAAACCGGTGCGTACGCCACTTAGGTATACCAATAGCATTTCGCTTTGCTGATCTATAATTTAGTACCAAAAGACTAGTTAGGTACAATATTAGTTCTAGTTCTAACTGACTTCAAAAAGAGGAGGTTCTCTATTTGACTGAACGTTTTTTTTGGGTTTATTTCTATCGCGATATCTCCGCCAATAGTGAAAAACTTTAAAACTCTTTTTAACCCATAAGGTATACGTTAGAGGTTCAAGTATCCTACACTAACTATTTTATAATTTCTTCAGATTTTGTATAATTGAAAATCATGGATCTAGCTAAATAAGCCTTTTTATTAAATTGATTCTAAGGCTCTCATTTACCGGATAGTCTAGACCTACGTAAAGGTGAATGCATTACCAATTGCACAAATTACATTCTAAATTCTATCAGATGATTGGGAAATGAAAGACGAACAACCATCCAATATCTAGTAATATTATAAGCACTAAAGCTTGTGTGAATGGTTAAATGTTTGTTACTCTTTCACGCCAAAACTACTGATCAGACTTCGATAAAATTTTGCACACTGATAGTTTTTACTTGTCTTAACACATTGGAAATTATTTATCTCGATAAGTCAAAGGGTAAAAGGGTAGGGCGCTATTTGTTAGTGAATTTATTTTAACTTTTGTAAAAAAGTATTGTTTTAGTCTGTCTCGTATAAAGTAGTGAATAAATGTTGATGAAATTTGGCATAGCTATTAGTTATAACCCTGATACTTTTATCCTGATGAGTCCTGGGAAACGAGAAACTATGGTTAAAATAGTGGGCAAGGCTGGTTAAAAAATAAATAATAAATATAATAAATAAATACGGACAACATCACATACATTGCTCTGAACCCAAAGTAAATTGCTAAAGCACTTGTGTTATGGAATTCAGATACAACGAAGGTACCACAAACACCCATACCCGGGACAATGTTGAAAAGTGGTTTTCTACATTGACCCGTCCGGGGATCCAACCCGGGACCTCAGAGCTGGCGACACGCCACTCGACCACGGAGGTCGTCAAATAAATGTAGAGTCATTGGCACTAGTTGAAACTCTCGTTTGAATAGATTTATAACAAACGATTGATGAACAAAAAGGTCATCTTCCTGCTGCAGTATGACCTTTGGAATTCAATAAATATATCCACAATAATTTATTGTTTTGTTTATCATGTCCTGTGGCTGTTTTATATAAGAATATGAATGTTATTTAACTCTATCTTTCAATGGAAACTTGATAAAAGTAGAGATTTAACGATTAAAAAGGTAATTATTTATTGTATGCATTAAGTATGTTTTTCGAGTAATTTAATTTTTTATTATTTAGTATGTACTTCTTAGTCTGATCTAAAAAAAGACTGACATACTAGTTAGTCTCCAAAAGCTAAAGTGATAGAAACTTTTCCTGTTGTTATCTGAATACCTGAGTAGAGTCAATGACTCTACAATATATTTTTGCACTGACTGTCTCATAATTTACATTATCTTCCTTCCTTATTTAATCAAAATAACTATATTTAGATTGTTATTTATGACCAACAGATGGCATTAAACATCCTCTAGACCTCGATCACGGTCTTTGAGAAATTACAAATCTGACAACCAGTCTTACTATGGTATACTGTGTTACCCAGTAAAATTGGTTGTGGAGGTCAGATAGGCAGTCGCTCTATGTG
This sequence comes from Autographa pulchrina, assembly GCA_905475315.1. NCBI lineage: Eukaryota > Metazoa > Arthropoda > Insecta > Lepidoptera > Noctuidae > Autographa > Autographa pulchrina. Next base: position 1,555,497 of record FR997786.1, on the reverse strand, counting down.
AAATACGGTATTCAACTGAATCCGGTAAGACTGGAAGCCGGCCCTAACATAGCTTGGAAAAGGACTCGGCAGAAGATGGCTATAAACTTGACTCTACATAATACCGAAGAAGTCTCTTCTTTTACTAGAAAAGTATTTATCATAGTAGTCGTAGATAAATAAAAAGTTGCTTGATCTAGTACTATTCTAGACTAGTTTTTTTGTAGTTTTTAAATTCTTTTATTTCTTTGATTTTAATATCTAGGAAAAAAAAATTATGTGGTCTATCTCTACCTTCTTTGAGTGTCTAGTCGTGAAGATATGTAATAAATATTTACGGAAACCTAAACCTTTTTTGTATTAATAAAAGATATTTTTACGTTTTTATATTATGTAGAGTCGCATTAAATCTAATTAGTAAATTTTATGGAGAGTAACGGGCTTATTACATAAAAGTTATTTGTAACTGTTTAGCAGTTAAAAACTTTAAATAAGGCTTAAAAAAAATTGTTTCATATTCCTGTTCATCATGTGTCTTATTACTTGAGTAAAACAGGTTACATTTCAAACCATTTTTTTAACTTACTTTACATTCAAATTATAAATTACTTAAAGTTAGTAACTTAGCCACAGTAATTTACAATAAACACATAACTTAAGTAACAACTTAGACACAGTCCTAACCTGGTGTCTAGCCAAACCTAGAGTTCTTAACCGGTCTGCGGACCTAACTTAAGACCTAGACGGCTAAAGCAATACCTAACTTGCTTCAAGATCTGACGACCTCCTTACACAATGTCTAAGGAAAACTCTTTTTGTTCTAACTAACAAACGAACAAGTTTTGTTCTCATTAACTGATTAAAACCATTGATTGATTCCTTACATAAACCATTTATATAACTGTAAACGTTAAGATTAAAACCTCTTTTCTGAATAAAAACTTATTTTTATACCAAATAGGTTGTTCGAGTTAAAAGAGGTTTAAGTATTACAACTTTCAAATTAAGAACGTAGAAGTTTGCTTACCGAAACACGATGAAACTTCCTCGGTTTAAACACAAGCACTGCACAAAACTCAACACATGAGAACCATTTAGATTCCTGTCAATGCGATGTTAACTTTCTACTTCAACTCGACAACTTTTAAACACATTTCCACAATCAATTATAACAAAAACAACATTCTACATTAATACAAAACATGAACAACACATAATTTGTCAATAAATAGTTTAGTTTGATTTATTTTTGATACGTAAAAGTTTTTTTCGATGTTTTTTTGTGAGACGTGCGGTCTCCTTGGTAGTCGGTTTGCATCTGGCTCCAGGCTTGGCGAAACGATTGACCTTCGCGGCTTCGTTTAATCAAACGCAGCGGAGTGAAGTTGGCTGTAGACCGGTTTGCTTTAGGCAAAAGTAGTACTTTTTTTCTTTTTTACTTTTTTCCCTCACTCATACTTCAAGAGTTTTTTTGTTTTGTGCCTATTATCACGGTGGGTTGCGTTTGTGGTGTATACAGAAGTGTTGGGTGGTGGATTTTTGTATTTTTTATAAAATTTTAGGACATACATGACATCGAAAATAGGAAGTAAATATTCTTAACTTATTTCATACAAAAAAATATCTGAATTCTGAGACTCATTTAAAGATCAAGTAATTAAATTAAAGTATATTTTAATAGGAGTAGTTGGAAGTCACTATAATGTTTTTATTATATAACCTAATTGTGCAAAAACTTTTAAATACTTTAGTCTAGGAAATAAAATATATAACTATTTAAAGATAAGTCGAAACTAGTTTTTTCTGGAACAAGAATTATTATCGTCTTTATTTTTATTGGATCACTTAGCAAAAAATATTCGTAAAAAGATATCCTATTGAAATACGCAATAATAATTGTGTTGAGGTCATGATTTTGTTCGAAAATAACAATTAAACAATTGGAGATAAAACAAAACATAACGATATAAGAGAAAGGTAATAATTATAGAATCTCAGTCAAACAATAAACAAAGAAAGTTCCAAAAAAAAACTGTGAGAATCGAATTTGCATTCATAATTATTATGAAGGGAATTACTCTAAAACTGATTTAAATGAACTTGAAAAGATAATCTAAATATATTTTTGAATGGAAATATGATTACTTGAATTATGGTACACATAAAATAAATAACGTACTTTAATTAAATACTTAAATCTAATACAAGAACAAACAAATACTAAAATTAAATCTTATATAAATAAATAAAACTAACACGCGTCAAAAAACTCATCGTCATCCTTGTCAATGGCGGATTAAATTAATTAAATTAATTTTTATAAATTGATGTCGAAAATAATACTCAAAATCTATTTACAATTCGCGGAGATATCGCGTAACAAACACAGAAACAAAAAAGTTACCATCGAATTGAGAACCTCCTCTTCTTGAAGACAGTTAAAAATAGACAAAAATCTCGCACATTCATTTTGAATGCTTTTAATTATACATTATAGTGATAATTAAATCAAAAGATGCGATTTATAGTTGCGAGTTGGTATGCTAGACACATTAAATTTTGAATTAGGTTTTAACGAACTGAGTAGGTACCTTTTTATTGTTCAGTTGTAAATTAGATTTTTAGCAGAGTTCCGTATCATTTTTATAATAGGGTTTTTAAGGACTCTCGACGCGAAGCTATACGATAATAAAACGATTTTGATGAAAACATGAGAAATGTTTAATACTTTAATTTAATTACTTGATCTTTAAAGCAGTAGATTTTAGCATTCAGACATATTTTTCAGACGGGCCTGTTGGTCTAGTGGTTAGTGACCCTGACTGCTATACCGGAGGTCGTGGGTTCGATTCCCACTCAGGACAAATGGTTGTGTGATGAGCACGATCATTTGTTCTGTGTCTGGGTGTAACTTATCTATAATATGTATGTATTTAGAAATATATAAGTATGTTTATCAGTTGTCTGGTTACCATAACACAAGCTCTGCTTAGCTTGGGATCAGATAACCGTGTGTGAGATGTCCCGGAATATTATATTATTATTATGTATCTCTTTATATTCACGGGATATCTTCAGAAGAAGAGACCCGGTCCTTTGAAAGGCTTACGTGGGGATACAGATCCAACACGCAGCGGCCTTGTTGAGAACTTTACTCTAATATGGGATGGGGCATCTACCAGAGGCCATTCATCCCTGCCCTATGGGAGAACAGACATGAACGGCCCAAGGTAGCTACAGAACTATTGTGAATTGTGGTGATAAAACTAATATGGTTATGGGTAAGTGCATCTTAAGTGGATTGCATATTTAAATAAAATCGGATACTATGGCACCTACCTTTCAATACATGTAGGTATATGCAATTAAATAGGCAGGTGGTGACTCGCCAGCTCACCAGATGGGCCCCCCGAAACAGCCGCCACGATAGGCAGCGAGGGGCAACACCAGTGCGAGCGGCTTGGGGTGTCGAGCGGTGCGGCCCCGATTTCACCATCACGGGTCACAGAAGCGGCCCGGAGCGGGTTTCCTCGCTATTATGCCATTAGACACTTCCACCCCCGAGCATATAGCTCTAGCGGCCCCTCTCTAGCCAGCCAGTTAAGGCAAGAAAGAGCTGGGAGCCCTCCTAAGGAGTGGCCCCCTGAGGCAGTCAGGTCCGTTGTGTCGCTATTCACAAACAGCTCGCCACAAGATCTCTCTTTATTATTATTATTATTATATTTTTGTATGAATTAAGTTAAGGATATTTACTTCGTGGTGTATCCTATTGATCACAAGAATTTATGAAATTTATACATTTTTTTAATATATCACTTAAAAAGCAGTCAAATTGAGGAACTCCTTTTTTTAAATCGGTCCTACATAGAAAAGGTTTTCACCATTTTTATTTTGATACGGGGCCCTAAAAACAGCATACGAAAACCAGTTACGAACAAATGTAAAAGTTCAAAAATGTTTTTGTTATCATTGGGAAGACAATGGATTTCGTTGGGTCATCTTCAATAATATTTTATCGAAACTATGCCAAAAAATTATAAAATAATTTATTGTATCGCACCTCTGACCTTCAGAATTTAGATATAAACTAATTAGGTTGAATAGGTCGTAAATAATGATATTACTTATCTAGATGACTAGACACTTAAATGAATTAAAATGGTGGAAATAGGTTGCTTGTCTTAAGAACTCTTATTATAAAAAACTTTTTGTATATTTTTTTTTGTTACAGATAGTCTCCACCTTAAATGCCCCGTTTCTTTAAATAATATTATGTAACAACCTTATTTGAAATAAGAAAAAATATAAACTAAATAAAACTAAGAACTAAAATTTATATAATTTTTTTGATGCCTTATTTTATTTCTTAGTTTTATTTAGTTTATATTTTTTCTTATTCCTTGTTTAGGCTTAGTTTTTATATTATTGTAAATGTATTTTTTAATTTGAAATTATACTTTATTTTATGTCTTTTAAGAAATAAGGAAAGAACAGGTTAACTTTACATTAGGTACTTAGTTTTTATTTGAATAGAGCTTACATTAAATTATAGAAAGCACCTAATATACACCAAAATACACCCAAATTTCGAAGTGTCGCAATTGTTATAAGAGGATTTGATATTCATCATCATCTCTCTGCCCTGTTCCCAATTATTTGGGGTCGGCGCAATGCGTATTCAGCTTCCATTCATCTCTACAACTTGTCATCTCAGTATTCACTCCTTTCTTTCTCATATCATCTTTCACACAATCCATCCATCTCTTTTTGGCCTTCCTCTGCATGTATACCCATCCACATTCATATACAGGGTGTCCGGTAAATAGTCCGACAAACTGTAGTGGCTGATACCTTAGGTCAGGTCCTATCAAATGAACACAACATATGTTCCCCGAAAAGTTACAGGTTTCGAGTTACAATCGATTTTCGGTAATTTTAGATTTTTCTACCTTGCATCAGACTTTTCCATTTTTCTTGCTGATTAATTGCTTTCGTAATACTTTTTGTATATCAAATTAATCTTGAATAGTTACTCTACGCTTTAATAAGTCTTGTATTTATCTAAAAGAAGAATATATTGACGAAAACGCCATTCGTTTAACAATTTTCACTTTCCGTTTTTCTTACTGCTCAACTTTGAACTGTAGTGATGAAAAATAAATGTATGTAGGAGTTTTGTACAACAATCTTAAAAACTTGCTTGAATATTAGTGATTTTGGGAAGGTACAATACTTGCGTATTTTCTTTACAAAATTTGACAAAACAAGCTGCTGAAGTACACATGGGGCTTCTTTATCGAAATATTACTAATGTAAATCTGAGGAAAAATGAGATGTAACTTAACGCGGATCGTCATTGTACAATGAAGTTAGGTATTTTCTTCTCGCTATTAACTCTCTATGCCAGATGAAACATGTTTTAGTGTAAAGTTACCTTTACCTTCAGTACTTTCTTACTAGATGAATCAATTTTATAACACTTTATTTTTCATGCAACAACAATGAAATAGCTGGTTTTGGACGCCCAATTCATCTGTCCTGGTATCCCTCTTTAGAGGAGACTCTTACTTCAGGCCCATACTGCACTTAGCACCCATTTTCCCAAACCATATTGTGTCGTTCAACTTGCCTAGAATGTATTTACGAAGAGTGGATCTTCTAAGAAACCGGTCAAGTTGGAGATGGGACATGCTAACGAAGGGTTCCGTAACATTGCAAAAAATTTAACAGAGCGTTTTTTTTTATTTCCATATTTTCCAAATTGAAATTGGCCACAATTATTTTGTGTAACTAGTTAATCGCTAGAAGAAAATACCTTATTTCACTGGACCATGACGATCCGCGTTAAGTTACGTCTCATTTTTCCTCAGATTTACATTAGTAATATTTCATCAAAGAAGCCCATGTGTACTTCAGCAGCTTGTTTTGTAAAATTTTGTAAGAAAAATACGCAAGTATTGTACTTTCCCAAAATCACCAATATTCAAGCAAGTTTTTAAGATTGTTGTACAAAATTCCTACATACATTTATTTTTCACCACTACAGTTCAAAGTTGAGCAGAAAGAAAAACGGAAAGTGAAAATTGTTAAACGAATGGCGTTTTCGTCAATATATTCTTCTTTTAGATAAATACGAGACTTATTAAACCGTAGAGTAACTATTCAAGATTAATTTGATATACAAAAAGTATTACGAAAGCTATTAATCAGCAAGAAAAATGGAAAAGTCTGATGCAAGGTAGAAAATTCTAAAATTTCCGAAAATCGATTGTAACTCGAAACCTGTAACTTTTCGGGGAACATATGTTGTGTTAATTTGATAGGGCCTGACCTAAGGTATCAGCCACCACAGTTTGTCGGACTATTTACCGGACACCCTGTATATATATAAGAGGATTTGATATTACCTTGCAATATTTAACATATTCAGTACCAGTTTTTACTTTTCTATACCAAACTCTTATACAGAGTTTGGTATAGAAAAGTAAAAACTGGCACCTACGCAGATTTTAGCTCTTAATAAAAAAAGTTTTTGTCAATTTCATCGCGAATAAATATTACACAATATGTGTCTCATCTTTCTCATTCTGGAATACAAATACTTCCTCATTTTTTAATACAAAATTAATAAAAGTAAAGCCTTCTGAGAATATTTTAAAAATGATTCATTAAGGGTCTTGGAAATACGATGTAATGTGACTTATTTAATTAAAGGCAATATGGTGGCAATATTCGAACCCAAGACCTCTAGCGTAGCAGTCCCGCTTAGAACCACTAGGCCAACGAGGCAGTTTAAAAAAATTATTGCTCCCAAATATACATAAAAAACTAATCTTTTTGACGTATCAGGCGATTTTAAATTCTATATTCAAGCTTTTACGATTACTGCTATTAAATCAATAGATTAGTTTGCTATTTTTGTACGGAATCAATACGATATTCATTTAAACTGCCTCGTTGGCCTAGTGGTTCTAAGCGCGACTGCTACGCTAGAGGTCTTGGGTTCGATTCCCAAGTCGACCAAGGTGTTATTGGGTTTTTCTATGAAATTCTCAGTAGCAGGTCGGAGTTTGGATTTGTGCCCGGTTAGTGGCAATAGGCTCGCCCCCTATTACATGGGACCTAAACATACCGGCGAACTGTGGGTGTACATTGGTACACCTCTGCCTAACCTTTCGGGGATATAGGCGTGATAGTATGTTATGTTATGTTTAAATCTGGTAAGCTTCGTCGACCCCAACATAGGCAGAAAAAGGCTAGGCAGAAGAAGAATGACTAATTTGGTTACTCCTTAGATTCATCTTCTGTTTCCAAGAAAAGGTCAAACACCTTTAGATATTTCTGATCAACATAACTATACATTGCATACATCCAAAATCAACATAGCAACTAACACAAACTAAAAACGAAAAAACATTAAAAATAAAAACAAAACTTTGATTAGGGATCCCACAAATCAAGCTATCAGAATTATAAAACTTGATCTTTAAAAGAAAGAAAAACATTTAACTCAAACTCAAATATAAATCTTTCATTAAAACTTTTTATCTTTTTTTATATTTATCTTTCACTTTTTTAGGTTTTACTTTACATGTTTTGTAAACGGTAATTATTTTTATGTATAGATTTTTTATTCGTGCTATGATAAGTTATTTAGATCACATAAGCCAAAATACTTTATAAATGATATCAGGAAATTTATACACTCTCAGGACAAATCTTCAAATAGATTTGTTTTCAAAACTTAATATTTTAACATAAACCCTAAAGTACTAGTAGCCCTAAACCTAGTATTACTAAGTAGTAACCCTAAAGTAGTACTATACTAAACTCTTTCTACTCAAACTATCATTATTATAAACCAAAATACAATTTCTAGTTAATACTTCGACCAGTAAAAAAATCATCTTAATCTGACTTGCAACGAGAGCTAAAATCAATTGTTAACATAAAAAAGTAAAACTAATCATTGAATCCAAGCAAAAGCATGTTACAACACAACTTATCTACTTCAATCTCCAATGATCACTTCATATAAAAACTAAACTGTCAAACCGATCGAACCTCAAAATGCCAATCACAATCTTTAATCAATAACGTAATAAAACAGTTATAAGCTTACCTCGATGTTATAATCACACCATATAGTGACGAACTGCGCAAGAGTTCAAAAACCCTATATAAACTCAAAACCTTTCTTTAAAAGTGTAAATTTATTCAAATTTAAATAAAAAAACGTCTCCTGTAGCTGCATCCTTAACACGACACCGTGAGTGACAGAGACAACAATATATGAAACTTTAAGTGAGAAAGAGACATGTGTATTACTGTCGGCTCCCGCTAAAAACCCGTTTAACAATAGGTAAGTCGTATGATGTGATGCGCAAGTGCAACGGTTTTGTAAAAAAAAGTTGTTTTTTTTTCGTTATTTAAAAAAGAAATTGTTTTGTGTTTATTGTAGTTCTATATTTAGATAATGTGATGCTTAATGCTAGAGCAGTTGGCTGGGAATCGAGTTTAGCCGAAGGGAACCGACGTAACCCGAACTTAAAGTACCTCTACATAACTATGTAGCTAACTATCGCGCTGTATTTCTTGCTTGGGTAGGCAGAATTTGTATTATATTTCGCCTTTTTACAAGAATATGATTAAAAGCATAAAGGTCAATGCCAGTCAGGAAATAAAATACTTTTCTTTCTACGTGCTGAAGTAAAGTAGCGGTTTGTCCCTGACTTTGTGGAAGATTCAAATCCATTTAAAAGGCAATAATAGCATCTTCTCGACCTTAAGTATATTTTGTAGTAGAAATGTTTAGGAGACTGAGTTTTCAATAACACTTAGGTGAACCACTTGCCAATATATACAAGTATGTCTTATTATCAGCAGATAAAAGAAAACCACGCAAACTTTAAGACAGGTAGCAACGAGAAATAAATAAAAAAAGAAAAGTAAAAAAAGAAAATTACGTACCACAAGAATACACTTTTTATATATTTTTGCTTCTCGAAATTAAAATGATGCCCTTTTAAGAAGAACACTTTCTACACTATGGTACAAAACTCGCTTTTACCTCATTTACTTAGTGTTAAAATAAATTTATCTCAATACAAAAGGTTAGCACATTGAAAATAAAAGGAACAAAACATTTGCTACTTCTTTACATTGTAACATGTTAGGACAGTGGCATACAAGGTTCTTCAAAGAAAGCAGTTTATATCTTTTTTCGGGACTCTTTACTGACAAAACTTTATAAAAAAAACTTTATACAAACATGAGGTTCTAGTATTTTTAAGATTTTTGGACAATTCGCCTCCATAAAGGCTTTTATTTCTTCCTTGTGCCTACGTAAGGCATAAGTACAAATATTAGAGGAACCTCAACCCATTTCCCCCTTATTTTGCAAAGTTTAAAGGGTCGTAGTCCTTTGAAAGTTGCAAAAAGCAGACACAAATAGATCATCACAAGTAATTGATGCAAAAAACTCTTAGTATAAATTAAAGAAAGCAGCAGATATAGAGTAAAAACAACGTTTGACTATAGTATAATTCCACTTCAATAACATCATCATCATCATCAGCCGGAAGACGTCCACTGCTGAACAAAGGCCTACCCCCTAGAACGCCACAATGAACGACAACTCGCCAATTGCATCCACCGGGTGCCCGCAACTTTGACGATATCGTCGGTCCACCTGGTGGGACCAATTTCAATCTCCTATCGTTTTCCATTTCTGGTGGGAAAAATTCAATAACATAATTACAATTAAATTCAAAACAAAAGCACAACTCAGTGCGTCACCATCTTAAAGTAAGCTTGTGTGTTAACAGTTCTAAGAAACTAAAAGTAAAGGGATATGAGTGTACCTTAGTATGCAGGAAGCGACAGAAAGGTACGAATTATTGTGTTTATATGTAATTAATTAAAAACATTTAATTTTAATTAGGTATTACTTTTCGGAGAATATTTTCAAAGATGAATTTTGAAAATTCAAATTATAAGTTTCGATTGGACAAGAATGAGTTTTACAAGTATTTATTTTGTTATTTTAAGCTTTTTTGTACATAAGACATTTCTTATAGTATGCTATACTTATCAAACACTAAAATAATATAGTTCTTGGATGACAATAATAAACAAAAATTTCATATTTTTACGACCACTACTAAAAACAATACAGAGGACAAGCATAATTCGAGTTCCAGGTATTTAGGTTAAAAGTTCGAAATATCTACTTAAAATTTACAACTGACTAATTGGCTTCTGGTATTCCCCTTTTAACCCCAAAGACGGAAATATGCTGCTTCTGAGAATATTGTACGAAGAATGGAAGTCGCTTATTCACTACATAACATAACATACCATCACGCCTGTATCCCCGAAGGGTTAGGCAGAGGTGTACCAATGTACACCCACAGTTCGCCGGTATGTTTTAGGTCCCATTTAATAGGGGGCGAGCCCATTGCCACTAACCGGGCACAAATCCAAACTCCGACCTGCTACTGAGAAAAACCCAATAAATAAAACCTTGGTCGACTTGGGAACCCAAGACCTCTAGCGTAGCAGTCGCGCTTAGAACCACTAGGCCAACGAGGCAGTAATTCTTATTCACTGGTCCTCAAAAATGACCTTTCAGGCTCCATAACCCAGCACTTTGTTTTTTTTTTTCTGCCAGTTTATAAAGGGTCTAATATACGATGTGTCTGTATTGTTATTTCACTTGAAAGATAGTTCTACATATCAATGGTCGTAGTGTAAATTTTAAAGTTAAATTATTAGTGAAGCAATCTGTACTCGGTCTACTGTTGTGAATTTCCTATTTTACAAAGATGTTTGACAAGTTTATATTTTGACAATAGCTATCGAATCCAAATTTCATGTATCAGTGCCTCATGCCAAAAAGCTTATGTACTTTTACTTACACTTAGCAATCATCATCATCGTCTCCCGAGCCTTTTCCCAAACTATCTTGGGGTCGGCTACCAGTCTTACCGGATTCAGCTGAATACCGTATTTTACATGCAGCGACTGACTTTTTTTTTTTTTTTTTTGTCAGGTGAAACTCATTTATGAGCCAGCCTTGCATCCCCAGGGGGTTGAGGATGAAAGAGTCCGGGCTTCCAGAGCCTTGAAAAAGGCTCCGACTACTCCGGCAAAACACCTGGTGCCATCCTTCGCCTTAGTGGCGGCGTTACGGGTCCAACCGAAGTCTTAGCACCATAACGCCCCCGGCGACTGCCCGCTTAGTGGCGGGCCCGACATGACCTCCGCCTTATGTAGGAAGGAGGACAGCGGGGTCAGTGCATGGCACTACACCACCCCCACCCAGCAAGGAAGGAGACGCGTGCAATGAAGGCTGAAGGACCCCCATCCCCGCCCTCTGCGTCCCCCTCTGGGCAGATCTGGCTACGGAGGTTCCCGTCCGCGCTCTACCCGCCCGCCGTCGGCGGAGCAATGGAGCGGTAGGGTCAGCCTCCCGCTCGCGCTCCGAGGTCTCTTTCTGCGAAATGACGATCTCGCAGAAATGAGACACTGCCCGCCAGACGCGATCGTCCGCGAGCATGGCATTAACCACACCCGCGAACGAAAGGTCCGGGCCAACAACCCCACGCAGGGCACGGCGCTCCGCCTCGAAGGCAGTGCAGACCTCGAGGGTGTGCTGCGCCGTGTCTTCCACCGCGCCACAATGGTGGCATGCAGAGGATTCCTCCCGCCCGATTCGGTACAGGTACGATCCGAAGCACCCGTGCCCGGACAGCACCTGCACTAGACGGAAGGTCAAGAACCCGTGGCGACGCTCCAGCCATGTCTCAAGGAACGGACCCACAACTTCAGTAACGCGACGTCCGAAGCGGGCGTTGACGAGGTCTGACCGCCAATGGAGGACCATTTCGTCGTAGGCCTCACGCCGCACGGCGTCGCGTTCTTCTGGGGCCAAGCGCTCCCCGAGCGCTTTCCGGGCTGCCGTCTGATGATATACGGCGGCCAGGACCCTTGCCTCTAGCTCCCAGGGGGGAGTGCCGGCGAGAGTGCATGCAGCTGCATGACCCACCGTACAGTAGGCCCTCGCAATGCGTTGCGCAATTGCCCGTTGGGGCCTACGCAGGAGGGACACGTTCTCTCTTCTGTACAGGGCGTCTGCCTATATTGGGGCTCCGTAGAGCGCCATGGAGCGCAAGACTCCGGCATAGAGGCGGTGGCAGCTGACCCGTGGTCCCCCCAAGTTAGGAAGGAGCCACGAGAAGGCGTTAGCCGCTTTGAGAAGCCTTGTCGCAAGATCACGAAAGTGGGGGCCGAAATCCCACTTGGCGTCCAGGATTAGGCCCAAGTATTTCATCTGGGCCTTAACATTTACCCTGACGCCAGCCACCACAATGTGCGCGTCAGGGGGCTTACGCTGACGAGGGCCAGGAAAATACAGGGCCTCGGTCTTTTCCAGGGCCACCCCTAGACCCAGGCGAGCCATTCTGCTGGCAACCAGCGTACCACCGACAGAAGCCAGGCGCGCCGCTTCCCCATATGTCTTCCCCCGGGCAGTGACAAGGGTATCGTCTGCATAGCAGAAGATACCCATGCCCGGGAGGAGGGCGCCCCGAAGAACCCAGTTGTAACCTATATTCCACAGGAGTGGCCCAAGGACCGACCCCTGTGGAACCCCAGTGGCCACTCGACGATGCTTGACACTGCCGTCCTTACTTTTAAACAGGACCTCGCGGTCCTGTAGGTAGTCGGCCAGGAGCGCCGCCAGGTATCGCGGTACCCTGTGGTACCTCAGGGCCTCCAAAATTACGGCGTGAGGCAGGGAGTTAAACGCGTTTGCGATATCAAAAGATAGCGCGAACACTCTCTGCCCTCTCTCCTTCGCCTCCCCGCACAGGTGTTTTAGGCCATGAATGGCATCTATGGTGGACCGACCCTCTCGGAAACCGAATTGGGCCTTAGACAGGTCCGGGCCGATCCTGACAAGATGATCCTTCAGGCGGGCTGCAATGATCCGCTCGAAGGTCTTCCCCGCCTCATCCAAAAGGACGATTGGCCTATATCCCGACGGGAAGTCGGCTGGGCGCCCATGCTTCCGAAGAAGGACCAACAAACCCTCCTTCCATGGCTTCGGGAACCTCCCGGTAGCAAAACACCGGTCGAAAAGATCCCGAAACCGTTCCTCCAAATGGGAGGTGGCGATCGCCAGAACTCGCGCTGGTATCCCATCGGGGCCGGGAGCCGTCTTTTTTTGGCTGAGGCACGACACTGCGTCAGCAAACTCCTCCGAGGACAGCAGGGGAATGTCCTCCGATGGACCTATCCCGTACGGGGGATTCATCCTTGGCGGGGTGACATCGGTGGCGCACGGGAACAACGCCTGAACCACCCTGTCCAAGAGATTAGTTGGAAGGGTTTCCGTTAGTGGGGGACCAATGGGGCGCAGTTTGTCGCGCACCATTTTGTACGGTCTCCCCCACGGATCGGCATTGAGTCCCTCCAACATTTCCGACCTGGCTGCGTCCTTAGCTTCCCCAATGGCGGCCTTCAGCGCCTTCTTTGCCTCCTGCCATTGCAGGTGATACCGAGCCTCCCCCTGAAGATCCCGGTTCTGGCGGCGTCGCCGAAGGCGCTGATAGTTTCTTCTGGCGGCCATGCAGCCCTATGGAGCGACTGCCTATCTGACCTCCACAACCCATTCTACTGGGGAATACAGTATCCCATAGTAAGACTAGTTGTCAGAATTGACTTAACGACTGCCAAAGATGTGCGTATGACAGTCGGGACCTACGGTTTAACGTGCTTTCCGAAACACGGAGGGGTCTCGGTATGTTATAAATGGTTACCCATCCACGAACCAACCGCGGCGAGCGCGGCTTAACTTGTATTATCAGTTAAACCGTACGGCTTACACTTAGCCACGAGCCCCTCCCAACACTTAGTAATCATAACCATAAAATTAGATACGTAAGTAATTAACTTTATTTACTTTCGTCAAAAGAGTACACAAACATGAAAAAAATCTTTGTCATTCTGCAAAATTAAACAAAACCCACTACCTAAAAAGTGCTTTTACTAAAAAGCTTTCACTAAAACATTGTAGCTCTGTGGTTCTATCTAAAGGCCTGCTAATTAGTAAGCGAAGGTGTTGGAAACAAAACGTTTACCTTTTACCTTTGTTAGAAAGAAAGCCTTTGTTTGTTTGCCTTTTGGTTTGTCTGCACATGGATATGATGTGTTTGAGTAACTTTAGGCGTGTGTTGGTGTTAGGGTTATGTAAAATTTTAGATTGGTGTTCAGTATAATTTTTACTACTTGATGTTATGGGAAATATTCGTGATGTTGTTCTGAAGCGATTATTTTGTTTGTTTATTAGAAAAACAAATAGTCTTGAGGCATAATAATTTCAATATAGCCTTAATAAAAGCTTGAATAGCTACTTGAATCTTGGAAACCTAGTATTGTTACAAAAATAATCTAGTGATGATAGATGTAGATCTAGATGTTTCACATAGATACAAGTTGTATTATTAATTTTGGAGAATCTGTTTAGATATAAATTACAAAGCTTACTCAAAGCCGAAAGAAACCTCCTGAAACTCAGTACAACAGCGAGAATCTAAAATTATCTCTAGCAGTAGGTGCACTGCTGGACAGAGGTTTAATTAAATGTCATATATATACATAGCACAAAATCAGGCATACCAAACTAATTTCACATTATCTACACATCAAGGTACATCCAACATTATTATGATGCCTACCCCACCTAACTTAAACAATGTTTGGTTAATTATGTCACCTTTATGGGACACGTTATAGGGTGCGGAGTGACGTCAGAGTACGCATATCGGAGTATGAACCATGAGCTAGTATGAACTAGTTTTGTAGTAAAAAATTAAAACATAATGTCGATACCTTAAACTCAAATATAAACCGCGATAAATCCGTAAAAGTATTATAATTTCAACATAAAAATTACATCAAGCAGAGCGCACCGTTTTAATAAAATTATCTCAAAACCTTACCTTACCCTAATTTTGGAACCATCGATATTCTCGCTTGAGGGACTGTCTTTGCACGGAAAATAAAACTAAAATCAGTTAGTAAGGAATGCACTACATACAGCAAAAAAATTATGCTCAGTAAGCTTTTAGCAATACGGGCATTCTATAGTATTAACTTTATTTACTCTATGGGCACACGTTATGGGGTGCGGTATGACGTCATACTGTTGTAAATATTGTCATAGTTGTGTTTGGGAGGGATTTTTAATTGATTTTTCTGGGTATAGGAGCGGTGTGGTTATAGAACCAAGTTTATGTGAGGGAGTGACTGAATAGTGGATATTTTTAAAGTAACTTAGTAGTGAAAATGAAACATAGTAATGGGCAAGATAAATAGTTCAGATTCAAATATATGAAGTCCTAAATTCGGTTTCCATAAATAGCAATTCTGTATAACTCTTTAATTTTAGATTTATTAAGCTTATATAAGGCATAGGGGAAATTTTCACGTCTTAGGGAAACTAGGATTTTCTGAGTGGTAGCAAATTCACAATAAAGTGATTGTGGTTTTGCATACCTTCTTGAACCGAATTGCAAAAAAGAAGGAGGTTGTTGTTCGACAGTATATATCTCCTTCATGGGTTTTTTGCACTTAGTGAGTGTAGAGAAAAAAGAAAATATAACAATATGTCTGCAAACTTAACTGAATATATCAACTCAAGCAATACAATAGTGTTCCTATACGATATACATCGATACATTAAATCATTTACTTACACTTTTATTAAATCCAAAGCCAACTTAACATTACACTTACCTTGATCTTAATGCTCATGTAAATAGGGTTTAAATTCCAATAGCAGGAGTGGAAATTGCGAAATATTTCGAAAACATTCAGAAGTTGGAGACAACACGAATATGCTTGGAACGCGCCTTGTTTCTATTATTTATTGGCTCTTAGTTTTTGGATAAAAATCTAAACAAAAATGTTTTTAGTTGCGAGGCTTTTTGTGCGTCTTTGATTACTCTTAAAACTTTTGATCCTTTGATCCTCAACATTATAACAACTTACTTTGATATATTCACAGAAAAATATATTTGCAAAATCCAATTATTATTAATAAATAAATATAAAGATTTACTAAGTACAATCAAAATTCAACCTTCACTCCTTCATGATAAAGTAAATTTTCCATTGATATTAGTTGTTTGCTCACATGAGCTTAAATGCCGTTAGCAAAGTTATAACGAAACTTATTCTGCTGAAATCTACTAATTGGAAATAGTATGTACTTAATTTGGACAAATTCCAATCTCGACGTTACATATTTTACCTTACCGTAAACCTTAGTTTACGGTAAGGTAAAATATGTAACGTTCTACTATTGGTTAACAACTAGGTATTCAGAGACAACGTACAAATAATGTTATTACATAAAAAAAAAAAATAGTTACACCATTCAGAACTCAAGAAGGGGGGGGGGGGGACGATTTCAGGATTTGTTTTTAATTGTTGTATTTTTCTCTTTCCCGATTAGCGGTATAACTATACCACCACGCGAGTGAAACCGCAGGATAAAGCTAGTGATTGATAAAACTGGTAACAAATATAACATAAACATAGGAACTTCTGTAAACTATGACCTCTTTCTTTACTTATAACAGTAGTAAATTAAAAAGTCAATCAAAATGTATCAATCAATCAGCCTATAACGATGCACTGTTAAACATAGGCCTCTCCCAAGTTACTTCACAACACCCGGTCCTCCGCCTTCCGCAAAAAACAAATGAAGATAAACAAAAGTCTTATAAAACCGAATTCATTCGAACAAGACACAAGTTGTTTACGTTCTGAATAAGCTAAAAAAACCTCATAAGCCTGTTGACCTAGAAAAGTGTCTGTCGCCAAAGATTCCTCACATTTACAAGTTTTTATGTGTCTGGATATAAAAGAATACAACCTACTTACAGGCTACGGGTGTTTGGAATACATAAGGTTTTTGGGACGTTTGGCTCGATATTAGTATTGTTACGTGTGTAGTTTTGTCGACAGATATAGTTATATTTGTTTCTTGTGTATAAGAAATGTGCTTTAGGTAAGTAGTATTATATTTGAATATACGTCGTACTTCACAGATATTAAGCAGATCATGAATGTTCGCGCTGCAGACAGTGTACAAATAAACGGAACATGGAAGTAATTAATCTACAACCACTCGGTTAATATGTTATCTATACCAGATGTACTCTTCACCCCTTTTAGATAGATATACCCTTTTGGTAACACCCTACCCACCTGTACCGGTCCCACAGCTGGGCAATGGCCTCTTCTCAAAAAGTTGTGTTATTAAATAAATAATTAAGTAATTTGAAACCCTATTAATATTTTGACATAGATCACGGTCAAAGCAAAATAGGAAATTCATGAAAAGGCCTTATCAAACACCTGTGAGATTTTCAGTCTGGAAGAGGAAAGTGAATAAAATTATATTTCTTCTTTTAAAATTTTGACAACCATACTTACTACCCATTGTACATAGATGAGGTTTAGACGTCAAAGGCAGTCATATGGATCTTTACCCCTATATAACATCCTATTTTTAATTCACGTTACGAAACCCTGAAAGAATGGCATTAGCTTTCGTAACACGCTATCTCTACGCCACAAATAGCACAAAATACATGTATCCATGTTCCCTTCAAAAATAACCAAATAACCATATTTTACACACGTAGTCAACTAGACATTTCTAAACCAAATCTAAATATAGTACAAAAAACTTCGCCCTGCGAACATCAGTACCCGTACCATGATCTTTTAAAGCTGTACTTTCGCGGCTGTGGAAGCGAGACGGCGCACTACACTGTGCATAGCGCTGTCTCGCTTACTCAACGGGAACAGTCCAGCTTTAAGAGCTCATGGTAAGCGTGCAGAGTTAATCGTGGTTTAACACGGAATGTTCTAATTATCGTCAAAGGTTAGAATAAATATAAACTTTGTCGGTTTTCAGTGCGATTATAAAGTTTTCTATACTAGTTTTAAACTGTAATGGAGATTAGCTTGATTCAGGAGTTGTGGGACCTGTTATAGTGACATAAGATGGATTGTCGCATTGTAAATTTGCTAATTTTGGTTTTTGTCTCGAAGGACTAAACATTTTAATTAAAGGATTAGTAAGTGTTCCCTTGAGTAAATTTAAATTCGAATACTTATTCTAAATCAATTATTTAAAATGTACCAAAGTTTAACATTAAACATGTAAGTATTGTGCATATAAATAATAATAATAATATTCCGGGACAACTCACACACATGGGTTATCTGATCCCAAGCTAAGCAGAGCTTGTGTTATGGTAACCAGGCAACTGATAAACATACTTACGTATTTCTAAATCCATACATATTATTATAGATAAATTACACCCAGACAACCAGAACAAATGATCGTGCTCATCACACAAAGATTTGTCCTGAGTGGGAATCGAACCCACGACCTCCGGTATAGCAGTCAGGGTCACTAACCACTAGACCAACAGGCCCGTCAAATAGTTATTACAAAAGATTTTGAGAGAATTAATATTAAGTTGGCAGGTACGTTATTCAGTATTCTTAAAAGAAAATGTCTTTTAATTTCAGTTGGTTCCTCTCAATGGGCAAATATGATTAAATCAAGAGAACATAACATCACAATTTCAATGTCAATCGGAATTATATTCACGAACCCTCCATAATACACATCAACGACAACTATCACATTGGCATGCCCTTGAAAGTATCACATGAGTGATTCTTTGTTTTCTGTAAGAATAAAGACAGGTTTTTATTTAAAAGGGGTCATGTTTAACAGCAGATAACGTTACTTTAGACGCTAAAATGTACATTCTTTACCACTTAAGCTTCCTAAATTAACATTCTTTCTTTTTGAAATTTGTTTAACAGTTGCCGTTCTCATACTCTAAAACATTTATTTTTCTTTCAATAAAAAGTAAAACAATTCAGGAATATCAAAAATCTAAAAAATATTTTTTTTGGGGTAGATTTTTTTTTAGGAAAAGGAGTACATTTTTAACACATTAAAAAAAATGTTTTGCTTCTTTGAAATAAGGTTCCATTACCACTGAGCGCGTTAGGCCGTTAGCTCTTAAGCATTCTAATTTCAAGATATCAATTATAATTACTAACCTACTCGTATTTTTTTAAAGACCAATATTTTCTGTACTCGTTGGCCTAGTGGCGCTAAGCGCGACTGCTACGCTAGAGGTCTTGGGTTCGATTCCCAAGTCGACCAAGGTGTTATTGGGTTTTTCTATGAAATTCTCAGTAGCAGGTCGGAGTTTGGATTTGTGCCCGGTTAGTGGCAATAGGCTCGCCCCCTATTACATGGGACCTAAAAACATACCGGCGAACTGTGGGTGTACATTGGTACACCTCTGCCTAACCCTTCGGGGATACAGGCGTGATGTTATGTTATGTTTATACAGTACCTATTGTCAATAGCATTGTATTACCTTTTATAATTAACAAGAACAATTAAAGTAAGAGTAAAAGAAAAATTGTCCCATATTATCAACATCAGCTCTAGCTAATTACACGGATGTAATATCTCTGTTCACCTCATAAGTCACAAAGCGTGAAGGATGTGACATTATAATGTCGTTTCGTGCTAAAACATAATTAGGCACTGTCGTCAGTTAATTTACTAAGTTCAGATTAGTTTGCGAAATGCCATGGGAATTTAATTATTTTAATGTCGTCTATTCTTGGTAATCGGTTGGTGATCGGCCTATTTTGTCTATTTAGTTAACTGGGGTAAAGATATAAATTTAGTTTTGACCTAGACTGAATCTAGGCAGACTGACCTTAAAATGCTTCGTTTAAATAAATAAATGATTATTTAAAAGTGGACTGATATCAAAGACTTTAAATATACTGTTTATGGAGCGAAGCTTCATACTGAAATAGGTAAAACGTCAAGAAAATTATTGTACTTATTTATTATACATTTAATTTTACCAACATTTACCATCCATTTAGTTAACTATACGAAAGGGCAAAGATTCAATATGCAGATTGATATAACATAACATATAACATACCATCACGCCTGTATCCCCGAAGGGTTAGGCAGAGGTGTACCAATGTACACCCACAGTTCGCCGGTATGTTTAGGTCCCATGTAATAGGGGGCGAGCCTATTGCCACTAACCGGGCACAAATCCAAACTCCGACCTGCTACTGAGAATTTCATAGAGAAACCCAATAACACCTTGGTCGACTTGGGAATCGAACCCAAGACCTCTAGCGTAGCAGTCGCGCTTAGCACCACTAGGCCAACGAGGCAGTAGATTGATATACAAATATCTAAAATAAAATACCTGTTTCAAACTTCTGAATTAACGTTTTTTTTTTCTTGCAAGGTTCTGAAGCGTCCCAAAAGACCAACTAAACCCAACCTTGACGCCCATAACTCATTTAGCGTGTTTTATACTAACCATGACACTGCGACATTGCAATGTCCTCACCTTAGAGCATAGAAAAAACTACAGAGTGCGCATATCAGGGTATGAACTGTCAGCACTAGTATGAACTAGTTTTGTCGCAAAAATAGTTTCAAAACGAATACTAACGTTAAGGTGCGTCCCCATCTGACGAACGAGAACCGAACAAGCATTACAGTAACAGCTTGCGAGCAGGCCGCGAACGCACTAGTGTCAATAACGCCGTCCGCAAGACGTGTTATGCTCGTTCGGTGCTCGTTCGTCAAATGTGGATGCACCCTTACAATAATTATACTAGAAACATCCATATTTTCGCATAAACGTTACTCGTTGCACGGAAAATAACTCGAATCAGTAAATGAATGTTCTGCATACAGCCAAAAATGTGCTAACGTTCGTTAAATGGGCTTTTAGCAATACGCGCATTCTATAGTTTTTACTGTTCTTACTCTATGGTCCTCACCCTTATATTTTGTCACGCTATCCGTACTCCCAGTAATTATGGGCGAGTTTATTTTAATTGTGTTGTAATTAAATAAACCCGGATTATGTTACTGTTAAATATGGTGTTTGGGTGGTTCGGTGTTAGGCGCGAGTGTAGGATTCTAGGAGTGTAGGCGAGTTGGAAGTAGCTAGCAGTAAATATTTTTGATTCTATCAGAAAAATTGCTGACTTTTTATGTAAAATTTTGTCACGCTTTTTTATTTTCATTTTTTAATTAGCTTAAGAACCAAAAACTACACTTCCAAAAATACATTATGGCTTTTTTTAATAAATACGTTGTCACCGGTATTGACTGCATACTTTTCTGTGTTATAAATTAAATGGAATATAGAACTTAATTTGATTAAAATAATGGTTTGAAAGTAGCCTGAATACAATTACTTAGTCCCCTAAAAAAAAATCCAGTTTTCATTAAGGTAAAATTTTCGTTCTCACCAAAATAATACATAGACGATATTTAGTTATATTGCGTGCTACAACAAATTTTAACAATCTAGATTACTCTTCGTTCATACATTTACTTTTTATCGATCTTTGGTTTAGGTGACTATCATGATATTGGTACAGTGGCTAGCTCATAAGTTTGGTAATCGAGAGGTTTGGAATTTATTATTTTTATCTTACTTTATTTAACTTTGTTAGTCATAATTCTATTTTTGTTTTGCTCGTCAAATTTTTGTTGTTACATAATTTTTGTCTTGTTAAATTACAATATGTTAATTTAGTACTCACAGCACTCAGGTTCCCAAGATACAAACATTCGTTTATTTGGGGACCGCAGTTTAAATGAAATTTTTTGTCAGTAATAACTTTATATTGTAATATAGTTATAAGACAACTCTGTAACCCTTTTTGGAACAATAAATTTATTTTTATTCTTATTAAAGGAAAACTAATAACTGAACAATAAAATTAAAACTATATTATTGTTTTTTTCATTTTATTAACTTATTGACGTACCTCCGTACGTACGTATTATGTCAACTGCATATTTTTAATTTTAATTTTTACTTTTAATTTTAATTTTTATATTTTGTATGTGTTACCACGTTTTTTGTAAAGCTCACAAGGCTTATTTTGCATGATGTGGTCACCTGTAATTAAGGAAGCACAAGAACTCTGTAACTTTATTTTTTCTTCTTGTATAGCATGTAAGGTGTATTCTTTGTTGGTGATCCATAAAAATAAATAAAAGGTATTGTTTTAAATCTACGTATCGTTCCTTAACCATTCCTTAAATATCGACCGTCAAAATAAGAAAAACATTTTTATTCTGGATCCGAACATTTCATATCGTCACACACACATCTATCCATTCAAATTATACCTTATCTCCCTAAAAAGATCCTTACTTTTAAACAAAGACAATAGCATACCTATGTTAATTCAAGATAATTCTTAGAAAAAACACCAAAGGCATTCATTATGGAATGTCTCAAAGGTGTGTATCTTAAACTATGAATGCTTTACTACTTTTTGTTGGGACACAAACAGAAACAATTGACAATTGAAAAGATATGACCATTGGAACCATGACCAGGGGAGTTAAGAATTGAAATACGAGGTTTTGGTATGAAAAAAAGAATATTTTAGGATAATGTAATAATTATTAATAATGTGAAAGAGCTATGAACACTGCGCCGATTAAAATAAGATTTTGAAGAATTCATGTATCATTGTTGTACATAAATTTTAACACGCAATTCAAATCGAACCAAATCAGTTATTTCGCTTTAGATGTAGGGACAGAAGATGTAACAATTTATTAGAATATAACATGCAGTTAAGGTAAGCTTGTATGGATCCCTGAAAATAATATGGATTATTATTTGGTTTTAAATGGAAGGCGACGGAGAACTTTGTAAAGGAAATTTCCTCACTGGTTAATTTATTAATGAGACATCATTGGCACCAAGTCATCTATAACATATAAAACTCTTATTCTACCAAAATTCATTCATCTTAACAATATGATGCTTATATAACTTCGAATAGCCTACTATTCCCTGGCCCCGATACCAGACTTAAAACAATTTAAAATATATAGCCCACCAAAGTTCCCAAAGCGATTAATCTTTTTCAACAAAAAGTATAGCCTTCCGAGGATATTGAGGTGTTTCGCAAACCCGGACAGACAGGAAAATAAAAGAATATTCGCTTCGGTTCATATGGAATTTAGGTTGGACTGATCGATGGGTCTAAAAGATGGCCGAATTGGAAGGATTATTAATTTTGCTTCGAAATATATTAATTTGGTTAAGGTTCTAGATTATTTTGGGGTTTAAAGGTCAAATTGATAGAATGATTGCTGGTTTGGTTGGTTCAGATTTTCGTACAGAAATTTCAAGTGAAATTTTGCAAGTTAGGTGAAATATTTTTGGGCATTTATAATTGCAAAAAAAAAATAACAACGTTCAAAATTGGATGTTAGTTAGTTAAAATTTAGTTATCACATATTCATTAAAGAGAAAACAAAGCCAACATTTTTGGTTCTATTTCATGATAACTATCACATTCTCAACAATGTAGAGACTAAAAAAACTAACTACAGGCGAAGAACGCCCAGTCTAGTAAAACTAATTAATATGATTTATTGTTTCAAGAGCAATTTCATTTATACCGTATCAGTATATACTCTTGTTATAAAAGTGAGGAATTCTACTTTCTCTTGTCTGGCGACATGTAAACGAATTTTTAGTTTCTTGAGACCCATTTAAATTTTTATGGGTCTATTTAGCTTGTTCCTTGGAAATGAAGTTACGAGCTTTCTACGTATATTGTACTGTAGATACTTATGCTATGGTTTAAGATAAAATCTAATAGGATATTTTTGATAGGGAAGTGATTAATAAAGATTATGAAAGGAAAATTGCAACTTTGATGTGTATTATTGTTATGGGTTCTTTGTAATTTTATTTTGTACTAGCTGACCCGGCAGACTTCGTACTGCCTCAATCGATAAAAAAAGCCTAGACTTTTGGATTTGATTTTTTTATTTCATTCCGAGCATGTTCATATTAATTTACCTTTTAAACGTTCTCTGGACTTCCACAAATAATTCAAAACCAAAATTTTCTAAATCGGTTCAGCCGTTTTCGAGTTTTAGCGAGACTAACGAACAGCAATTCATTTTTATATAGATTATTTCGTACTAGGGATTCATATTATGTTCAATTATGGTAACTGATGCGACTGATGCGTCTAAACAGAAGCCTTGGTTTCAAGTTCAGCCTGGGTTTTATTTTAATTTCTTTATATTTTACACAACATAATATAGAAATGTCGTGGTGGCCTAGCGGTTCAATGAACGGATTTGTATGCACAAGGTTGGAGGTTCGAACCCAGGCAATTACCAATGTGGCTTTTTCAAAGTTATATGTACTTTCTTAATTATTCTATGACATTTCTGACAAACGGTGAAGGAAAACATCGTGAGGAAACCTGGATTCCAAAATATGGGATCTGAAATCGTCAACCCGCAAAGAGCAAGCGTGGTGATCAATGCTCGTGCCTTCTCTATATGGGAAGAGGCCTGTGCCCAGCAGTGGGACGTTTATAGGCTGGATTATTATTGAAATATACTACTTATAATACCTATATTGAATACCTAAGAAACCAATATGGATTATTATTATTATTATAATAGAGAAATGAGAATCAGTACGGTTTACAGTTCTAAGTCTATGCAGTGATAATTAGCTAATATGGCATACGGATCAGACAAAGAACTTAGATGCACTATTTTCGTCTGATATCCTGCACCATGGCGTGTCAAGCATACTGACACCCGTAAAATACTCGTGCTGTTATTTTTATTCACAGCAACGTTTTACATTCAGACACAAATCCAGGCATTACAAAGTTTTATCAGCTTACTACGTATTTTTGTAGTTTTGTTAGTTCGTGTGGACAAAGTTGCCTGTGATTAACTACTATGGAAATACTGTGGCTTTGGACTTGATATAAAATATATTTTACGTGTGGGAAGATTTTATGAAAAATAGGCAGCGTTCTATATCTGTTAAAATTTATGTCATTTGCTGATTATACATATTAGAAGGTTACTGTATATTTCATCTTTGCTAGAGAGTTTCAGTCTCACCTGTATAGTTTTGTCATGTATTTTATTTATTTATTTAATCATTTATGCACACACAAAAAAGTAAAAAAAAAAAATACATATTTTTAAATTTACGCAAGTGTATTAGTTATTATAATCTTAAATATTTTTAAAAGCAAGCTCCGGTGAGCTTTTTTGTCATACTGAAGTTCTATAAATAGATATCACTTTTTAAAATATAAAACCGGCTACTTGCATATGGTTTTTATTTATTATCTAATTTATCTCACCTTATTATTCTTGAAAGCAATATTTCTGTCAATCATTTTCTTCTCATTTCTTTCTTCGTACAAAACAATGACTCGAGCCATTTGACTCACACAATTCCACAAATTTACCCAAGTCCACACTGTACACAGCCGTACCACTGCGCACAAAAACTTAAAACACTTCACAAGTTTCCCAGTCTATCGTGCTTAACCCCCTTCGTTAAGAATGCAACGCATAACTCGGTGGAACAAACAGACAAGCATCCTTTGCATATTAATGTTAGGGTTATCATTTTATTGTTTAAACTTATATAATAGGTACGAGAAGTTCGCGTTGAAAATTGTCTGAATAAGGTAGTTGTAAAAATATGTATTTTCAACCGACTTCAATAAGAGGAGGTTCTCAATTCGTGTGTTTTTTTTTTGTATGTATGACATGTATGTTTGTTATGAATGCAGTTGCGAACCGTATACAAAGAACTTTTTTCGTCGATAGGATATTATTTATTTTTGACAGGCCTGTTGGTCTAGTGGTTAGTGACCCTGACTTCTATACCGGAGTTCGTGGGTTCGATTCCCACTCAGGACAAATCTTTGTGTGATGTACACGATCATTTGTTCTGTGTCTGGGTGTAATTTATCTATAATATGTATTATTTATTTATTTATTTATTTAAAGCCTGAACTGTCCCACTGCAGGGCAAAGGCCTCCCTTCCTTCCTTCCACAGGTCTCTATTGTTTGCTATTTGTTGCCACTCCTTTTTGTATGCGTCTAGTTCATCCCTCCATCTCCGCCTGGGTCTCCCACGCGGCCTCCGTCTATTAGGAACCCAATTTGTAGAGGCTTTCGCCCACGGTCCTTCTGACATTCGGCACACGTGTCCGGCCCAGTCCCATTTCAATTTGGCAGCCTTCAGGGCCACGTCCGCTATTTGAGTCTTGGAGCGCAGTAGGGAGTTCCTTACATGATCCGTGAGCCGAACTCCGAGGATGCTGCGCTCCATAGCACGTTGGCAAACACCGAGACGGAATTTTTGAACGTTGGTGAGAGCCCAAGTTTGCGCACCATACGTTAGAACGGGGAGAATGCACATGTCCATTAGTTTCCGCTTTAGTGAAAGTGGTAGCGGTCCTTTCATGATGTCTTTCATAGACCAATATCTCCTCCAGGCGTTTTCAATCCGACGAGATATTTCCTTGTCTTGTCTCGCCTGAAAGGAGACTATTTGGCCTAAGTATAGATACTCTTGGACATATGCAATCTCCACGCTCTCGACTTTAACTCTCCTCTGCGTGTTGTTGGTCATCACCATAATATGTATATATTTAGAAATATACAAGTATGTTTATCAGTTGTCTGGTTACCATAACACAAGCTCTGCTTAGCTTGGGATCAGATAACCGTGTGAGAGTTGTCCCGGAATATTATTATTATTATTTATATTTTACCCCAGAGGTGATCTCATACATATTTTATGAAAAGCGATCCAGTAGTTTTTTTACATTTATGTGCTAATTATCATCACTATCACTATCACTATCACTATCACTATCACTATCACTACATAGTATAAAACAAAGTCGCTTCCCGCTGTCTGTCCCTATGTATGCTTAGATCTTTAAAACTAGGCAACGGATTTTGATGCGGTTTTTTTTAATAGATAGAGTGATTCAAGAGGATGGTTTATAATGTATAATCTAGAGGTTTGTAATTTAAGGTCGTAAATAAACTCATTTTTTTGCGCTTACATTGCAAACGCTGGCTCAACCCTACGAGATAGATCAAAATAATGTACTGAATTGAATTGAACAACTTAAAAAGGTCTACAAAAAAGTCCGCTATGGTATATGTCTATCTCTTGAGGATAACCCACAATAACCATTTTTATCCTTTATTTATTACTTATTAACGAAAAAGCGATTTTAAGCAATACAGCATTAATCCTTATCCAATTAAGTACCTTAAATACATTGTGCATGTAATAAAGATCAATATGGCCCTTTACAGCATGTAATTTAAATGAATATTTTCGAAGATATTACAGATTTAAAATGCAGGGACATAGCGGTTGCAGTGGTACCGGCCGGGGAGCGCGTGCTTATACCAAATAGTGCGTCGAAGGCCGCGTTTCGCCCTACAACACTTTATGATTTTGTAGTATTATTAGTATATTTAGTATCAGCAATGCACCCGTGCAAAGCCGGGGCGGGTCGCTAGTTATTAAATATGACACAGTATTAGCTTATAAATTAGCTGATAGTAATAATAACTACCTTACCAACAACCTTTAGTAGTTGGTAGATCTTTAACGAATTCCATTAGAGGAACAAATCCGTTTTAGGTATTAGTTAGTTTGTGAACAACAAGCTTATTACTGCAACTCCTGTAATATTTAAAAAGGTTGCGAATAATTTTTAACCGACTTCAAAAAAGGAGGTACTCAATTCGACTGTATTTTTTTTATGTTTGTTATCACAAAACTTTTGACTGGGTGAACCGTTTGAAGATTCTTTATTATTTGAAAGCTGGTGCTTCCCGTGTGGTCCCATTTTATTTTGGTCCAGTTTTGACAGTGGGATCCATAAGAAATAAATAAGACTTATTTTGCAGTCGGTTTTTTTTTTGTTAGAATTATTTAATCAACTAGCTGTGCCTGCGACTTCGTTCGCGCGGATGACGAAACTTATCAATGAGTTTTTAACCGCAAAACTAAGTTTAATTTTTGTTGTTTATACTTTTCCGAGATAAAAACTACCCAGTGTGGTGCCCAGGATAATAAAGAATAATTATACCAAGTTTCATCGTAATCGAACCGGTAGTTTTTGCGTGATACCTGAACAAACAGACAGACAGACAGACAAAAAATATATTTTCTTCACTTTTGGGTTCTGTGTCGGTCTAGTAACACCCCTGCAATTTAATTTTTTGGTATTTTCAATGTACAGAATTTTCACTTCTACAGATTTATTATAAGTATAGATTATAATAAAATCTGGTAAAGCAGAGTTTCCAAATAAGGAAATCATGGGTTTATTTAGTCATAAGTAAATTTTTCAAGCCGATATTTATTCCTAAATGCAAAAATGTACTAAGTGGTAACATTATTTTTTTAGCATTTAAAACAATAATGATAAGGTATAATCAAAGGCAAACATTCACAATACAGTGGGTCTGTGCATCTTGTAGTTAAGAAGTAAATTCACTGATATTAGAGGTGAATGACCGCTGCCTCTGTCAACCGGAATACATAAAACTGTGGAGCTGTATGCTACTTTCTTTACTTATGGAGTATTTATTTGTATAGAAAACATTCATTAATCAGTTATTTTTTAGCTAAACGTACAAAATGGCGCTTGTTACAATAACAGTATTGTTGTTCATGAAAATAAGTATCTACGGTAAGATAGATCAGGGGATCCCATGCCAAATTGAAAGGCTTGACGAGTTTAGGATTATTTTTTAGACATCAAAAACTCAAATATTTTAAGAAATGCCATGGTCCGACATGTAAAGAATACCTATTTTAACTTGCCATACCTTCTCAGACTATTCTGTTAACTCACACATTACAAATCCTTAAACTCAATTTTTTTATCCCATTTCATCTCCATACCACTTTTATCCCCACAATATATTCCACATAAGGCCTCCGAATGCTCATTACGGTATCCATATTGGTCGCTCGTTATCTCCTAGCCTATATGCACGACTTCTGTAAGATACTGGATATAAGGTGGGTAAGGCGTCGATGGTAACGGGAATAATCAGTAAATAATACCATGGTGGTAAAAAGGGGAATTTGATTGATGGTAAAGATTGCTAATGCCGTGGTGGCCTAGTGGTTCAATGAACGGATTTGTATGCACAAGGTTGCAGGTTCAAACCCAGGCAAGTACCAATGTGGCTTTTTCAAAGTTATATGTACCTACTTTCTTTATTATTCTAAGACACTTCTGAAAAACGGTGAAGGAAAACATCGTGAGGAAACCTGGATTCCAAAATTTGGGATCTGAAATCGCCAATCCGCAGAGAGCAAGCGTGGTGATCAATGCTCGTGCCTCTATATGGGAAGAGTGCCCAGCAGTGGGACGTTTATAGGCTGGATCGTTATTATTATAACGATTGCTGAGCTTTTTGGAAGGTTTTTTAACAGACTTCAGAAGGAGGGTGTCAATTCAAAGTTATATTTTTTGTAGATTTTAGATATTCATATGGTATGGGTTTAATTAGACCATATAAATTGTCCCATATAAACATTGAATTGTTTTTTTTGCACTTTTGCAGAATCAATTTAAAAAATATTTTATTCAAGAATGGTTACTATGTAGGCCATTGTAGGCACTTTTTTAACGTCAGAACAATACCAAACTCTTTTTAAGTGCTCTAGCTGTCTAGAAGAAAGGGCGAAACAAATTCCACTGCAGCACACTGTCTCCCATTATGTTAATAAATAAAATCAATAAAAAATATATTTATATTTCGGTCTTGCCACTATTTTGAAATTTACTGGATAAGCTTAATTTAGTGGATATTCAACATCAGTTGCATACATGAGGTATCCCAGATTCTTAATTTCATGAAGAAAAAAAAATATCTCATACAAATTGGTGTAAGTATCCCAGCATGAGACAAATTTAAAAAAATATAGACATAAAGATATAGTTTAGCGAGAAAGAGAGAGAATATTTGCTAGTCCTTTAGACCAGGCAGGCAGGCAGTCCAGACCTTTTATTTAAGTACCACTATCTTTAAAAAAAAACATCTGAAACCTTAGATATGTTTTTAATCAGACTCTCAGCATGAGTGACTATTACAGAAGACACTTAAACATTATTATTTTATGTTTTATGCGCCTTAACAGCAATGCTAGTTATCTTTCTGATTGGATTGGTAAGTTAATGTTCTTACTACAGTAAATATGAGGTATTCATTGAATATAGTAAGTAGGTAGTTAAGTGCATGCAGAAAAAAAAAGATCTCCTGATTCTGATGTATCTTCAGTTATTTATTAATCTTCTCGGGTAAATAGCTAGCAAAAACTCACTCTTGCAGTAATTAGATTGGTCTATCTCAAACAGAGTCATCTAGCGGTGAATCATCGAATTAACTAAAAAGTAACTTCATCACAAATTCATATAAATCATTTCAAAAAATCACATCTATTTCAAAACAAACTGGAGCGTAACATAGAAACATTCTTAATTTACTTTGAAATTCAGTTTTCATTTGTTATGCATAAGCGCCATCTACTACAGTTATTAGAGCTTTATCACATATCTCTGGTATTGCTGTTTCAACAGTGCACCTATTCACCGCTAGATGTCACTATGTTATGTTTCATGAAACTCGTAGTCTATGCTATATTTATAAACTAAAAGGCAAGTAAGGAATTCTAGATTTATTACAGAGCTGTAATATACTCTTTATTAGACCATACATCAGGGCCATAAAGCCAATTTAGGTCTATTATTAAGAATGTTCCCTACCATTTTGACTTAGAGACCTAACTATTGCGAGAAATACCTAGATAATATATTTTATTCTAGCTTTTTCAAAATGGTTTATACAGAAAATAATTCAAGTATGTACCTACTTGAAAAACTGAATATAGCGAGTTAATAAACTGATAAAAGGAAACCACTGATGCTTCAAACTTTACAATATAATATTATCAAATAATGGATTCCACGTGACAATTACAATAGGTACTTTAAAAGGCCAGCGACGCCATAATGATGATTTATATTTTAATTTATACAGGTTGTTAAGAAACCCCTGTCCGACCCGAAAGGGTGCTATAGGGTTCACAATCACATGCCCACTTAAATATCAAATTTGGGAAATTCATGATATAAACAATAATAATGGATTTTGAAATGACCATTTTTTGCCCTAAATTTAAGATTAAAACAAAACCTAAAACACCAATTTCGTCGGTATTTTTGGGGTCTTTTGTTTGGTAATTAGGTAGCATCTGTAGACGAAGCCGACTCTCTCTCTCAACTTTTGAGAAAACAAATATTTTAAGGTTATATTTTTTTTCTTTTTTTCCATTCTGATCTACAATAATATCTAGGTCAGTGACCTCAAATAACAAATTAACGAAACGAAACGAACGAACCAATGAAACAAGTACTAAATACTTAGATCATCTAAACTCAATAATGAACTAGGAACAATTAAAATGACTGTAAAAACATCCTAAACGCTTGATAGCCAATTGAACAACTGCCGTTTAACAGCAAAAATATAGCCGAAATACATTTATATTTTACTACTTGTACTTTGCAAGGAAAAATTATGTTTCTGTCATTTTGTATGTCCTGAATTTTTGCACAGACTTTTATTCGATTTCATTTTGCCATCTTTTCATTTATCAATGACCAGCTCAAGTTTTTCTACTTAATAATAAAGCTACGTATTTCTTTTTTTTCAGGTTCATCTTATTCATGTTCGTTTTTATTATACAAATCCATTATTAAACATTGTTGTATAAAATATGTAATTGTGCATTTTTATGTTTATACCTATCGACCAAATTACCTACTTATTACCTAGGTCAATTAAATACAGGGTGTTAAGAAACCCCTGTCCGACCCGAAAGGGTGATAGAGGGTTCACAATCACATACCTAAATATAATCACATTTTTGTAATCAGATATCGATACCTAACAACACCTTAACGGATCGGACAGGGGTTTTTTAACACCCTGTATAGATAGAAGATCCGATAGAGGATTAAAAATAAACCAGGTGTAATAATAATTATAATCAACTAGCTGTGCCCCGCGGTTTCACCCGCGTGAATGACAATTCATACACTATCTTTAAAAATTATATTCCGATGTATAAGATACATTATTGTAAAGTTTCATTAAAATCCATTCAGTAGTTTTTGCGTGTAAGAGTAACAAACATCCATACATCCAAACAAACTTTCGCATTTATAATATTAGTAAGGATGGTATTCAAGAAATACAAGACTATCGGTCGACGATTAAATAAATAGAAGTCATCATAAGCAGTCGAATTCCTTGAGGTTTAAAAGTTATTGATTTGCAATTAGGTAAGTTAGTCTTCTGAAATGGAGCCGCAATGAGTTCCAAGATATTTAGGTCAAAATAATTATCCGAAAAGGCTATATAGAAGAGCAATGTCGGGCCATTAAACATGTATACCAATAAAACTTTACACAATTGAAACGATCCCTCTTTATTACGATAATAAACAACAAAATTATGCCAAAATGTAATTTAGTGACGGACAGGCGAACATTTTATGTGTTACATAAAATTGAGGCACTAAAAATTATTTAATAACTCTAAATGCGTCTTATATTGAAATGGATGGATTTAAATTGATCAGTGATTAATGGGAAATCTCAGTAGATGCTTGTATTTCGCGATCGTAAAAAGTGAATTTACTGTGAAGTAATTCTTTTGTAGGTCAAGGATAAAGCAGCTATTAGACGAGAAGATCTGTCTTAATAAGACAACTCAAAGTGTAATAAGAGTAAGCCAGCAAGCACGCTAGTTAGACTCGAGGAAGTGCGATCGGTAGCTTACCGCATCGTGCAATAAACGAAAGACTGTTCGGTGTTCAGTCTAGTGTCGTCAACTATCGATATTTGCTGTGTCGATAGTATACTGTGTTGAAAGAATTATGACTATGTGGTGAATAAAGACTTGCAAGCAGACACCCCTCACTGCATTATAGCTGACAACATGAAAAATAATAATGTTTTTTTTTATCAACGTTCCTTTTTGTCTATGCTCCTGACGGAAAAGTCTTAAATAAACCAATAAATATGAAGTCTTTAAAAGGGCTATAAAAACTAAACTTCATTATTATTGATTGAGATTATCACTTACAATACATGGATAAGTATCTAGCTGGATTTCCAGGTTGAAAATAAAATAGACTCAAAAAATACTTACGACGAAAATACCTAGGATAAATTCGAAAACACAGCTGGAAAACCCAAAATAAATCAAAGAAACGACCTCACAAAATATCCTAACTTTTCAAACGGCTACAAATCATAGTACCCAATTCGACGTAAGATTTTTTATTCAAAAGTTACAAAAGAGTCTGGGAGATATTTAAATCGTATTTGCAACAAATAAATGAAGTAGAAAAAACTATGTGCCACAAAGTTTTCGCGTAAAACCCCTTTTTATTGGCAAGTCTGGTGAAGGTCAATTGTGCGTCCTAGAAATGCGGTGTGGTGTAATTTTAAAGATTTATACTTCCGAAAAAACAGAACGATAAGGAATTATCAACAAAATACCGAAACTGATAAACTCGTTTATTTAATACATAACTGATTGTATTTGTTTATATTTTGATGATTTGTACACGTTAAATTCAAACAAAACAATCATGTCCCAGAAATGGATTCGGTCCGTCGAGTTGACTAGACTAGTCCAGAGAGGCCATTAGATTTTCGATATAACATTGCAGCACTTTATAAAATTGTTATTTTATGCTTCCTTTCCAGCAATGTTGTAGAGTTCACCATGAGAGAGAGAACGACCCATGTATTGAAATAAAAAAAATAATCACTAAAAGCGCTAACCGCTTCTACTCCTACCTTACCCCAACCTCACACAGTTGGCCAATAAAACACAACCGCCAGTACGATAATAAACCGCAGATATCCAGAAACATATTGTACACTGCTTGCCCTTTATTTGCTTACAAGTGACACTCGGAGCCACTCGTCTTGCTGGTCAGATAAAGGATACTCAAGCGAGAGAGGGCTAGCAGTCAAGACGTCTTGATATAAGATCAAATAAAGTTGTCGACTGTGATTCTGTTGTTTATACTTTTTGAGATGAGTGTCTCAAGGATTTGTCAAGAACGGAAGAATAGAAAGGTCGTGGGATAATAAACTCGGACTATCTTGTAGGGCTATATGGACAGAAATTGCAAAGGTCAGGTTTTAAAGAAGATAAGTTTTCTTTTGCTCAGCAGTGAGATACAGTTTGGGTTACATAAATTGTTGCAAGAATCTTGCGTGACTTTTTGGATATATTGGTAAATCTGTGTGGATATAAAAGTCGGGGATAAATAGATACATAACAATGGCGTCGCTTTAGGGTTTAATTTAAAGGCAATGAAACATTTAATAAGTCTGGTAATTCCATTCGACATTTATCGCAATAATGCATTGCGGCTATCCATTTACCCCGTTTAACAGTATTTTTTGTAAGAAATGTTAATACATAATACTATTAAAAGTTAATAATGGAGGCCAGCGATCGAGCCATCCAGGTGGCATCTTTTTGGTCACATAGAATTTGAAAATTGGATCTCGAAAAGAAGAAGAAGATTAAAAGTTAATACTAAATGTAATACTACTTTTGTTGAAAACACTCTGAAATGCAAAAGGAGTACGAAGGCTATAAGGCTTATAATCGCATATCAATGATGCCAGCTATCTAAGCACAAATAACTAAGCATGGAGTTCCACAATTTATCACTTTTCTCGCATCATATTTTTTGTGGTGTCACTCGGTACCTTATTAGATATTTTGATTGATAGACCTGTAAGGATGTTTGGAGTAAGAAGCCATGGATTTGATGGTAGTTCATAGGAACTGAACTTACAGTCGTAAAAGCATTTATGTCATGGTAGAGTAGTTTCTTAGTAAAATTATGGAAAAACTATAATTTTTTTTTTGACTGTTTCATGCAAAATTTTCATTTCATCATAAGTTGGAAGGAAAACAGTTTATCGTCATTTTTTTTAATATTTATGTATTCTTTAAGCTTTCTTTCGTACGATATCATTAGAGAATAATTCTTGGATTTTCAATTTTATCCGTCTTGTTGTTTTTAAGCATAATACTAGGAAGCCAGAATGAAGAAGGAAACGCTATAGGTACTTACGTACCTACACATATTTAGTGTCAATAATTATTAGTCACAGCCGCGTGCAAGACCTATAAATAAACCAATAACATGTCGTCGTAAATGAGGGATGGAAGTAAAGAGCTTTAGCCACTCTACCATTATACGAAAAGCTCTAGGTATAGCACATTAAATAATAGAAAGCTAAGTTATTTAATAAGTCAAAATTAAAATCAAAATATTTTTACTTTAAGTTGGCTTTTAAAAGCTATTATAAAACATTAAATGACTCTAGTTGCAGGTTCCAAAGTGCCATTCTTATGGAGAAGAACCTGCAAGACACTCCCTTAGTTGTTGTGTGACAATTACCCCAAACATCCCCAAAAATGGTGACGTAACTTTTAATAAAAAAATAAACATGTTTATCAAGCAAGAGAAAAACAATAAATTTGATGAATGAGTCCATCAAGACGTTATTTTAGAGGACCGCCAGTGTTTACAATGTAAACTTTTTTGTTTGCCGCCAAATTAGGTGACGCGTGAAAACAAGTTATTTTCGTTTTGGGGTTCCGTAGGATTTTTAAAAGAGTAGTTGTTTTGAATGTCATTTTATTATTATTTTTTTCAGCCATTATCGTCCCACTGCAGGGCAAAGGCCTCCCTTTCTTTCTTCCAATTCTCCCGGTCTTGAGCTATTGTTGTCCATAATGCTGAAAAGGAGTCAATTTCCTCCCGCCATCTCCTTCTGGGCCGGCCACGAGGTCCTTTAATGTTTTGTGCAGTCCACATTGTCTTTACTTTGACCCAACAGTTGTCGGACATGAATGTCATATATTTATTAGTATTTCCATATAATTTCTTGAAGTGGAAAATAACGAGAGTATTGTTCAAACTAGTAAGCGGAGATTAAAATTTAAAGACATGAAAAAAAGTATATAGATTTTCCCGAGCGAATCAGCACATGACCTTAAAAAAAAAAGGAATGAAATGTTCCAACTTAGTTATGAATGTGAAAAAGATCTGATTGATTACAAAAGACAAAAAACAAAAGTAGTATTGGTATATAATAGATATAATGTTGTTCTGAATTTTTAATAGTAAGACCCTCAGGTTTTACTATTAATTTCCATGTATGACAGAACATTTCTGTTAGAATACCATACTAAATACACTTTGGACTTTTAATATATAATCGGAACCCCAAACAACAGAATAGTTCGCACATCACTAATTTTTTATTTAATTTCCACCCAACGTTGACAAGTTTGTAATCAAATTCGGAAAATTTATATTCAATTTCGACGTCTGAATGCAAAACAGGGGCGGGCGTGTTTTCACGTTGGATTTCTGGTGATCCGTGTTTGTGTATACATGTTTATTATTGTATATCAACATGATTAAAGTTATGGAAAGGTGTGGTGAAGTATTGAGAATAAAAGTCTTTTTTGAAGTTCACGATATATAATTAATAATCCAGCCTATAAACGTTCCACTGCTGGGCACAGGCCTCTTCCCATAGAGAGAAGGCACGAGCATTGATCAACACGCTTGCTCTCTGCGGAATCGCGATTTCAGATCCCTATTTTGGAATCCAGGTTTCCTCACGATGTTTTCCTTCACCGTTTGTCAGAAGTGTCTTATAATAATTAAGAAAGTACACATAACTTTGAAAAAGCCACATTGGTACTTGCCTGGGTTCGAACTTGCAAACTTGTGCATACAAATCCGTTCATTGAACCACTAGGCCACCACGACATTATAGATATATTGTAAAGAAGTATTAATTAGAAAAAGTATGATAGTAGATAAAAGTACAACAACAGGATAGAGGTAAATGGCGAGAAAAGTGTATATAGGACAAATGCGTCACAGCTTTTAAAAACTAACACTGGAGTGGGTTAACACTAACACTAACTTCAGCTATAAAGCCTTATCTTAAAACAGTTTCTGGCATAGTTTAAGACAAACGGGCTCTCTATTTTTCTAACATAACATACCATCACGCCTGTATCCCCGAAGGGTTAGGCAGAGGTGTACCAATGTACACCCACAGTTCGCCGGTATGTTTAGATCCCATGTAATAGGGGGCGAGCCTATTGCCACTAACCGGGCACAAATCCAAACTCCGACCTGCTACTGAGAATTTCATAGAAAAACCCAATAACACCTTGGTCGACTTGGGAATCGAACCCAAGACCTCTAGCGTAGCAGTCGCGCTTAGCACCACTAGGCCAACGAGGCAGTCTATTTCATTTCAGTCTATTTTTCTAGCACTTTTCTAATATCGTTAAAGACCGGATTATTATAATGGGCCAAAATCAAAATGATTTATCGGTAAAGATACGAAAACTCTAACCAATAGACTGGGATAAAAACTCTCCTTACTTTTCAAAAGTTTCCCTTTCCAAAGAGATCGTGGTAAATAATTGCATAACGAACCAAACACATAACTATCTAATATCCAATAAACCTCTATATACACATCTATACATACATAGAGTACACAGCCAGAGGCAGACCGCACCCTCGCAAGTCCACATTGAATTAAATTCCTCTCTTGCCTTGTATTGGTTCACGACTATTGTGCATATTAAAACCGGATCAGCTATGTAGAATATTATCTTGAGATGTGGTATACTGCTATTAAGGGGAAAAAGTCATTTATAATTTAATCAATTATAATTTTCAAAGTGATGTGTACTTTCTTAATTATTCTAAGACACTACAGACAACCGGTGAAGGAAAACATCGTGAGGTCGCCAATCCGAAAGTGAAACTGAGAGAGCCAGCGTGGTGATCAATGCTCGTTCCTTCTCTATATGGGAAGAGGCCTGTATCCAGCAGTGGGACGTAAATACGCCGGTTTATTTTATTTTATTATTGACATATTTATTATTATTATCACACATGGAGTCACTCAATTAAAACTGTTAACTGATAGAATTTAGTGATTTAAAATTAAAAGCCTATTAATTTAAATTATTTCTGTGTAAAATATAATAATGAGTAACCCTATAAATATTTAAATAAAACCATTCATCCATTAAACGTTGATTAGTAAGCCTAATTAACTTCATTCATCCAATTATATTACCTTATATTTTGGGGTAAAACCAAACCAAATTTAATTGGTTACTAACGTAATAAATTTAACAATAATTCTATCACAAACTGAAAATAATTGAATACACCTTTTTTAATTTATTTAGTTGGAGAGATCACAGTCATCTTTATAATACTACTAGCTGTACCCGGCATGCGTTGCAATGCAATTTTTTCTACCTAGCAGCTGCCTACGACCTACCTACTACCGCTTAGGGTATGAAAAATAGATAGTAGCCGATTCTCAGTCCTACTGAATATGCATATAAAATTTCATAAAAATTGATCAAGCCGCATCGGAGGAGTATGGTAACTAACATTGTTACACGAGAATTTTATATATAAGATGTTTAACTAGATTTTGCCTGTGGCTTCGGCCGGATGTTGAATATCACAGCGAAAAGTAGCCTTCGTCTTGCTTTGGAGTTCATGCTAACTCTACACTACATTTTGTTACAATCATTTGTATATTTTAGCCCAGAAAGCGTGACAAACAGACATAGGAACTTTTTCATTTATAATGTTAATAAAGACGTATGTATTAACCAACTAAAAACTACAAACCTACAAGAAGTCTATAGACTCACTGATTTAAATCAATTAAATCAAAGCAACGTTTACTATATTTTTTTAAATAGGTTTCTCATTCACCAGACAAAACATTTTCCTTAAATTATCAAATAATAAATCATCGTGTAGCCCAGCCTTATCCAACTGCGCACAATTAAATCAAATGTTATCGAAATCTAGATTAATCCGGTTCAATGGAGCAGTTGTGGTGGATATCAGATCCGCCATTTTGTAATTTATAATGGAAAATAGCAGAAAGATATATGGGATTAGGTAAAAGTAGATTTTGCTATAATTGGTTATGGTGGTTTCAGGACTTTCAGGGTGGTTATAAACTGAAATTGAGTATAAAACTAGTCAGCTATACTAACCGCAGTTTGTTGTAAAGCCTTGTATTGACAATTATAACATACAAATCTATCGGAACATATAAATGTTATTTAGGAACAACAAAATCCATTATAAAAATAATTATATAATAAAAATAATTATGTAAGTTTCTCGTTTTGCAGGTCTGCCGGAAGAAATTTCTTAAAGAAATAAGCAGTAAGTACCTTCGTACTCTACTGTCCTAATGCCCTGTTATGAGACGGGACATTAAGGATTGGTAAAAAAAAATATTTTCTGTACATACTTTATGTCCCGAGCCTTTTTCCCAACTATGTTGGGGTCGGCTACCAGTCTTACCGGATTCAGCTGAATACCGTATTTTACATGGAGCGACTGCCTATCTGACCTCCACAACCCATTTTTCTGGGAAACACAGTATCCCATAGTAAGACTGGTTGTCAGAATTGACTTAACGACTGCCAAAGATCTATGTATGACAGCCGGGACCTACTGTTTAACGTGCTTTCCGAAACACGGAGGGATCTCGGTATGTTATAAATGGTCACCCATCCACGGACCAACCGCGGTGAGCGCGGCTTAACCTGTATTATCGGTCAAACCGTACGGCTTATACTTAGCCACGAGCCCCTCAAACCCCTCTTTTCTGTACATACATTGTTACTAAATAAATAAGTACATAGAGGCAATATTGACGATTTAAAAAAAAAATAGTTTTTGTTTGTCCGACTACCAGCTTTGGAAGAAAGGACCAGAGCTTATTTGAGCTTCAGAAATCCACCTGCAATTCTAACTATGTAAACTACAACCTTATCTAATTCAAACATCCGGGTACACATAATCATCCTACATACATAATCCGGATAACCGTATCACGTTATCCGGATCTAGATCGGTTTAGTCCGTTGATCCGTGACTGTTTCATCCGGATTCCATTCAGATACAAATATAATTGTGTAAAATATTATTGTGCTGGAATGCAAATTCGATGCTGCGTTGATTTCAATGAAAATAAACGATAAATGCTTCAGATATGGAAATTGATGTTACAGGGATTGTGGGAATTTGGTGGTTTGGGGTATTTCTAGATTTACGTTTGTTTAAAGTGAAGTATAGGTATGACATTCTAACGAGATGCTTTAAATTAAAATTTAAATGAATATGAAATTAAAGTGGAAATGGGCTGGACATGTTTGTCGTATGCCAATACATCAATGAGCTAAAATTACCACCGAATGGTTCCCAACGCACATTAGGCGTCAGCGTGGCAGACCCAGGCGGAG
This sequence comes from Autographa pulchrina, assembly GCA_905475315.1. NCBI lineage: Eukaryota > Metazoa > Arthropoda > Insecta > Lepidoptera > Noctuidae > Autographa > Autographa pulchrina. Next base: position 1,515,040 of record FR997786.1, on the reverse strand, counting down.
GTGGCGGGATGACCTACATTCATTTTTACCAAACTGGTAAATCGCGGTAGTGGGACATTACAGGCTCCTAATAACAATAATAAAATGAATGTTTTATGTATTATCTTGACCCTAATGATCAATCTGTAATTCAAACATTTAAACAGGGATATATGGCTTCTAAGTTCACATCAAACACTTATTTAAGTAGAAATATTTCGTGGTAGAAACAATCGTGGGCTTTCGTTTGTAAGTGATTTCACAAAAAAGGAATAAAAATAAATAAATAATATACTAGTCAGTAAGTCTAAAGAAATCTGAAATATTGTTAAACGCCAAAATAACATTAATTGACGATAACATAGGCATTAAAACAATGCATTTTCCACATCGTTTTTCCAGTTACCTTTTAAAATTCATAGTTTTGATCTGATTTACATAATAAATAAATGCGGACAACATCACATACATTGCTCTGAACCCAAAGTAAGTAGCTAAAGCACTTGTGTTATGGAATTCAGAAACACGAAGGTACCACAAACACCCAGACCCGAGGCAATGTAGAAAAGTTGGTTTCTACATTGACCCGTCCGGGGATCGAACCCGGGACCTCAGAGCTAGCGACACCTTGAAACCGGTGCGTACGCCACTCGACCACGGAGGTCGTCAATAAAGCTGATGCTTCCTGTAACTAGCTATCATTAAACATAAACATTTATAAAAACCTCTTCCTGAATAGAATGATGTAATTTGTTTTTCTTATAAATACTGTTTTCAATCTTCCTAACTAATAAATCACCATTCTCAAAAATACTTCCATTCACAAAAACATTGCCATACTTGAAAGTCAATCAATTCCAAATGAAATAACCAAAACAGTTACACAAACAAAATAACCCAAATTGGACTCCAAGTGAAAACATCAAATCGAAATATTAATTCTATTTGTCAACTGAAAGCAAGTAATAAATGGGGAAGCCGATATAATAATAATATCATGGACACTTGGTCCTTTGGTCCTTCGAGTCAAATATTTGTCCACAATCAAGGCTCAAAAGGCTTCCAGTGGTCTTTGATCACACAATACGAGATTAGGCGTAGCGAGAAAACATCTTAGGGAATCTCTGGAATTTAGACAAACAAACCATTGATGCCTTTAGGAGAAAAGTCCACAAAATGGAGGGAAACGTTAAAAGCTATTAAAAGTAATAGACTCGGTATTTAGGTGTTTTATTTGTACAATGAACTTTTAGACTGTTGTAATGATTTGGATTATTTTAAACTTTGTTATGTTTTGTTTATTGTTTATGGTAAGACGGTGGATTTTGTTTGTTTAAAAGTAAAACGATCTTATATTCTGCGTTAGGTTTTCATTACTCTATAGCCAGTAATTATTTACATTTTAGTTAGGTAGGTACAGCTTTTGATTAGATATTAGTATAAAGCCTAAATACCTTTTGAATAAAGTTAATACTACCACTGAAATTTTAAGGATTCTTTCTTTAAGGTTAATTTAACTCTCGGGAAAAATAGTAAAAAAATTGCATACATTTCAGAACTTTTTAGATCCCTAATAATGTAACTTCCAAGTCATTAAACATTATGCAAAAACAACACTAAGAACAATGAAAACCATTAAGGAAGTAACCACGAAGCAAGTAAAAAAGTAGTATTTCATGTACATTGCTGGCTCTAAATCATTGTGTATAAACCCAGCGCAGATAACACCCAGTACGCACGCAATTTATATCGTCCTATAAAAAATGTGATCCCAGAGCGTCTGTTAAACTAAGAAACATTGTACTGGGATTTATTTTGTCCTTGTTTTCTTTTACGAGATAAGGATGGATAGTTTTGTTTAAGTGATTTAGTCGTGTTAAATAAAATCATTTTCTGGTGAAAAATAGGCATTGTTAACGAAGAGAAAGAAATTAAAAGACAGAATTTTGGAAGAAGAAAGGGAAGTGAGACGCAGATCTTATACAGTCTCAAAAAAAGCATGGAGAAACATTTGCAATTTTTTTTTTAATTGCTGGTTCTGATCTCCGGATTATTACAAGTCTGCATCACGAAGTAAGGTTTTTTGGTAAACAAGTGGTGGTTATTATCAAAACTATTTAATAAGTTAACGTATTAGATGCATAGGGAAAAAACTTCGAATTTTTTTTTATACGACGGAGCCAAAATGTACTAAAGACTACTTAAAATTCAAGTGACTAATATAAATAACCATACATAAATAAATAAATGCGGACAACATCACATACATTGTTCTGAACCCAAAGTAAGTTGCTAAAGCACTTGAAATACATAAAGATTATGTGTCTCCTGACCACATTCGTGGTGAAACTTAAACAACTGAAAAACGCTTTAAAAGCAAGAAAAAGTCCCACATATAACCAACATCCCACAGAACCGTCTAAAATGAAATATACCACACTTGGTCAACTACTCAGCCGTTAAAAGCTAGAACACATTTCTGAAGCCAATATAAAATTGTCTCAGCTCAGCTATAGGGGCACGTTAAAGAATGGGGTCTATTTAGCGTTTAGAGAAATTTATAGGAGCAATGAAAATGCGCAGCGCTGGCCTTTATTTTGTTGCGAAGGACAATCTTAAGACCTCCTGATGGTTCTGTTTGCCTGGTACTTTTTTGTAACTATGTAATGGGAATGGTAATATTTAGCATTAAAAGAATAGGTCCTTTTTAGTATTAAAAAATGCACTAAAAATGAATACAGTTGACAACTAGATAAATATAATTACTTAATAGTGAAAGTTTTCATAAGTTTCTTATCAACTCATTTACATAGAAAAAGCTTTGTTAGCAAGTTAGTAGACAACTCTGACAGCTCAGAATAAATAATCATTTGAAATTGTCGATGAACATAAAACGTAGTTACAGGCTGATATAATTATGATCAAATGCTGTCAATCAATATTCTCATCGACGAAGTCACACATGTGTCGATAATATAAGTTATTTATGCTTTATTTACCAAATTAATTCAGAAGAAACTGTAATAGAAATAGTATCATAATATTCTATAACTGCATATAATGGTCCCCCCTTTTGGTCAAAAGCTTCAATCAGGAAAGATCAAACCCGTAATTTAAAAGTATCTTAAACGATTGGGAGAGAATAGTCTTGAAGGATGACGATACTTACGAGACTAAAGTCCAGCTATACCTGTTGAATGTTCTCCAACAAAAAGCAACCAGTGTCCCTGTTTCATCAAAAATAGTTTTATTCGACGACGGAGAGCGTTTAATCTCTCGAAGATTGTTTCCTTTAAAGATTTCCTTGATATCGAGGTTGAGAAATATTATGAAGTAATTTTCTGAACCTCCGGGAAGTAACTTACTTTGCTATTTTCGTTTTTGGACTTCGTTCATGTCCCCGAACTACAATTATTATACTTAGTGAACTAACTAAGTGTTTTATTTTTTTCGAGCCTTTTCTCAAAAGATTATCTGCAATAAGTATTGGATAAAAATAAAAAATATGAACATGTGTGCTACGGGCAACAAAAATGTATTTTACTTTGTGCAGACCTTAATGATATTTAAATCTTTTCTTACTTGCATACTACTTACTCTCATAAATAGCACATTACCTTTATTCTCCAACACGTTGCACATTTATACGCATCTTAAAACAGCATTATCTACAACAGCACTGCACACGACACACCACATCCCTCCAATTAATTAGAATCCATCTTATGACCCGTCTTAAGAGCCATCTCCGGACCATTTCAGAAACACTAAAGCAACTAATACTAGAAAGGTTTACTATAGCAATGAAACAATGAAAACCTACCTGAACTTGTACCACGAACTCTTCAAACAGAACTGTCATCGTCGAGGGAGCGAGATAGCGCTATACACTGCACGTAGCGGCGTCTCGCTTACACGAAAGCTACAGTTCTGTTTGAAAAGTTCGTGGTAAGGGTGCTGAACGTTTATAGACTCATGAATCTTGTCTATTACCTCCACTTTACATTGTTGCTGTTTTATTTCTGAATACATATGTTTGAGAAGATTGTGTTGTTTTATATTGTGCTTTAGTACTATCCTGGGATTGACACAAAATTTGAACTGACATGGATAGTGTAATAGTATATTCCTGTTTTCGTACTCAAAAATGATCTCTGCATTCCGGAGGTTTTAGGTATTTTTGTCATTTTATAGACGTCCCTGGTTGCTGAAAGGCTGATCATCTGTTAAATCTTATATCAATTACTGCGATTGGATGTTAGATTTCATCAACAAATCAAGGTTAACTTTGAGTTAGACGTAAAATAATCTGTAATCTATATTTTCAGGCAATAAAGTGCTAAATAGATCTTTAAAAAAGAGAGTTCCACTAAATTGAGCCTGTTGGAAATCGGTAGTTAGACTGAACAAATATTTGTGGAACCAAATTATGTTATTTTCCCAAACATACATGAAACACGGATTCAGAGAAAATGCCCGAAAATGCTCATTGGGGTTTCAAATTTCAATAGCTTTGTTGTAAAGGAAAACAAAATATACGTTCATTGACAAAAACAATATTGTAACCAGAAACCAATAGATAGTTGCTTTATAAATACAAATACAAACAAATTTGCTTGGTAGCAAAAAAGTGAGCTTAAAATATATTACAATTTGTAGTTGTTGCAGATTAAGTCGCGCACAATGACTGCCAATATTGACGATTCTCCTTTCGTGGGCCCGCTGGCAGAAATTTCTTAAGAAAGAAGCGGCACCTTTGTACATAATTTGTCAATATGTTACATTTATTAAATGTTTGTGTGTGTACATAAATTATTAAATAAATAAATAAATACAAAAGTTTATGTGTGTAAACGTCATTAACTGGAAATGGTACAGGCAAAAGTACATTTATAGGAAATTAATTAATGAATTAACAATTGAATAGCTAGTTGTGCCGGTTTTGTATATGATGCAGTCATCATATACAAAACCGGCACAACTAGCTATTCAATTGAACAAATTCTATAGGTGTATTGTTTTTTGCGACCGCAATTTGTTTTATACTACCTTTTATCAGTATAAAAGGTAGTATAAAACAAATTGCGGTCGCAAAAAACAATACACCTATAGAATTTGTTTTTAAAACCAATAAATCAGTATCTAAAAAGATTCATTTATTTTGATTTTTTACAATGATTGTGCACAAATTACAGTAACTAGACAACCAGGAAATAGAATTTAAAATTAATTTTACTAAGTTATCTACTCTTCCATAAATTCTTCTTACAAAACATCGGACATGCCAATAAAAGCTTCACCCATTCATCATTTACATCCATAAATAAATAAATATCTAAACGAGTAAATACCCAATTACATTGTATAAAATATTTGAACCTAATTAGTGAAATACATCATTAAATTTAAGTAACATACTATAGTATGGGAGCTAGCAACGTTTGGAAAGTAAGAATTTTAGGTCAGCTGATTTTGTGATATGTCGTCCTTCTTGCTCTTTCGGTTAGAGTCTGGGCTATCTGGCTGGCAGTAGCGGTTGCGTTAATTAGTGCGCATCCTACCTGTGCAGGTAATAATTCTGTATTTTAAAAACATTTTAAGAGGCGTAATTTTTAATTTTTTGTTTTTAAATAAGTCTACCTGATATACTTTTTTTATTGCCAGACATTTTTGACAATGCTAATTATGTGCCATACGCAATTATATATATTTTTTTAATTTTAAAGTATTTTATAATGTCTGTAATTTTAATATTATGTTATTTAAAGATAAGAAAAACTTAAAATTAATTTGCCAGACATTAATTCAATTGTTAAACCTTGAATTAAAATAAAAAAGTCATGAAAAGTATTGGATTGGATGCGCACTAATGAACGCAACCGCTACCGCCAGCCAGATAGCCCAGACTCTAACCGAAAGAGCAAGAATGACGACATATCACAAAATCAGCTGACCTAAAATTCTTTCTCGAAAACGTTGCTAGCTCCTATACTAGAGTACCCGTCACGAGAAGCTATAAATTTTGTAAACACACATTCAGGGGTTTGCAATCTTTGGGTAGAATAAAATAAAAATAGTTTTGTACTATTTTTTTACAGGGATATAACTATATTAATACACACATCTAATTACTGTCTTCAGACGAGTCTGAATATTCTGTTCATAAAATTCATACACACGAAAAACCATTAAGTATACTCTCTTTTTGACGCAATCAGTCAAATAAACACATACCTTTTGAGGTTCTTTTCGTGGCGAAATAATTTCCTTGGACGTACTGGGTCCTGGATCCATTAAAGGTAGTAAAAAAATAACCATTCCTTATACAATAATTAACAATAACAAACAATATAACCTAATCCGCGAAAACACCACAAACAAACAGACGCATTCGAAACTCGAAAGAGACAACGTCAGCGTGAACTTACTTCAAAATCTTGGCCCAAATGTTAACGTTCCATGAATCAGATGCGTTCCAGTACCACAAAACCTTAGACGACAGCGCTTTATATCGCTAAAATATAACCCGATCAAGTGAAATTGCTCATTAGTTTCGTATAACACGTACGTCACTTTGACATTATTGAATTTGGGATTATTGGTTGTTGATTAAATTGTCGCTACGTAACTTGGTAGAAGTTCTTTATTTACAAAAATTATAGCTTCTCGTGGCGGGCACTTTAAGTGTGATGCTACGAATTGGGGAAAATTGTTGGGGTTGGGGGGTGAGTCTACGAATTGGGGAAAGTGGTTGGAGTGTGGTTCTACAAATCGTGGAAAATGGTTGGGGTTTGATGTTAGGAATTGGGGAGATTGGTTGGGGGGTGGATCTACGAGTGTGATGCTAAGAATTGGGGAAAATGGTTGGGGGTGAGTCTATGAATCGGGGAGTGGTTGTAGTGTGGTTCTACGAATCGGGGAAAATAGTTGGGGTTTAATGCTACGAATTGGGGAAAATGGTTGGAGGGGGGGGGGAGGTGAGTCTACGAAGTGGGGAGATTGGTTGAAGGGTGGATCTACGAGTGTGGTGCTAAGAATTGGGGAAAATGGTTGGGGGTGAGTCTACGAATCGGGGAGTGGTTGTAGTGTGGTTCTACGAATCGGGGAAAATAGTTGGGGTTTGATGCTACGAATTGGGAAAAACAGGTGGGGGGTTGAGTCTACGAAGTGGGGAGATTGGTTGAGGGGTGGATCTACGAGTGTGATGCTACGAATTGGGGAAAATGGTTGGGGTTTTGATGCTACGAATTGGGGAAAATGGTGGGGAGGGGGGTTGAGTCTACGAAGTGGGGAGATTGGTTGAGGGGTGGATCTACGAGTGTGAAGCTACGAATTGGGGAAAATGGTTGAGGGGTGGATCTACGAGTGTAATGCTACGAATTGGGGAAAATGGTTGTGGTTTTGATGCTATGAATTGGGGAAAATGGTGGGGAGGGGGTTTGAGTCTACGAAGTGGGGTGATTGGTTGAGGGGTGGATCTACGAGTGTGAAGCTACGAATTGGGGAAAATGGTTGGGGGTTAAGGATACGAATTGGGGAAAATGGTTGGGGTTTGAGGCTACGAATTGGGGAAAATGGTTGGTGGTTGAGGCTACGAATTGGGGAAAATGGTTGGGGGTTGAGGCTACGAATTGGGGAAAATGGTTGGGGGTTGAGGCTACGAATTGGGGAAAATGGTTGGGGGTGAGTCTACGAATTGGGGAAAATGGTTGGGGGTTGAGGATACGAATTGGGGAAAATGGTTGGGGGTTGAGGCTACGAATTGGGGAAAATGGTTGGGGGTTAGTCTACGTATTGGGGAGTGGTTAGAAAGTGGTTCTACGAATCGGGGAAAATGGTTGGGGTTTGAGGCTACGAATTGGGGAAAATGGTTGGGGGTTAAGGATACGAATTGGGGAAAATGGTTGGGGTTTGATGCTACGAAGTGGGGAAAATGGTTGAGGGGTGGATCTACGAGTGTGAAGCTACGAATTGGGGAAAATGGTTGTGGTTTTGATGCTATGAATTGGGGAAAATGGTGGGGAGGGGGGTTGAGTCTACGAAGTGGGGTGATTGGTTGAGGGGTGGATCTACAAGTGTGATGCTACGAAGTGGGGAGATTGGTTGAGGGGTGGATCTACGAGTGTGAAGCTACAAATTGGGGAAAATGGTTGTGGTTTTGATGCTATGAATTGGGGAAAATGGTGGGGAGGGGGGTTGAGTCTACGAAGTGGGGTGATTGGTTGAGGGGTGGATCTACAAGTGTGATGCTACGAAGTGGGGAGATTGGTTGAGGGGTGGATCTACGAGTGTAATGCTACAAATTGGGGAAAATGGTTGGGGGTTGAGGCTACGAATTGGGGAAAATGGTTGGGGGTTGAGGATACGTATTGGGGAAAATGGTTGGGGTTTGATGCTACGAATTGGGGAAAATGGTTGGGGGGGGGGTGAGTCTACGAAGTGGGGAGATTGGTTGAGGGGTGGATCTACGAGTGTGAAGTTACGAATTGGGGAAAATGGTTGTGGTTTTGATGCTATGAATTGGGGAAAATGGTGGGGAGGGGGGGTGAGTCTACGAAGTGGGGTGATTGGTTGAGGGGTGGATCTACGAGTGTGAAGCTATGAATTGGGGAAAATGGTTGGGGTTTGAGGCTACGAATCGGGGAAAATGGTTGGGGTTTGAGGCTACGAATTGGGGACAATGGTTGGGGGTTAAGGATACGAATTGGGGAAAATGGTTGGGGTTTGATGCTACGAATTGGGGAAAATGGTTGGGGGGTGGATCTACGAGTGTGAAGCTACAAATTGGGAAAAATGGTTGGGGGTTGAGGCTACGAATTGGGGAAAATGGTGGGGAGGGGGGTTGAGTCTACGAAGTGGGGTGATTGGTTGAGGGGTGGATCTACGAGTGTGATGCTACGAAGTGGGGAGATTGGTTGAGGGGTGGATCTACGAGTGTGAAGATACGAAGTGGGGAGATTGGTTGAGGGGTGGATCTACGAGTGTGAAGCTACGAGTTGGGGAAAATGGTTGTGGTTTTGATGCTATGAATTGGGGAAAATGGTGGGGAGGGGGGGTGAGTCTACGAAAAGGGGTGATTGGTTGAGTAGGTATTGGGGAGTGGTTGGAAAGTGGTTCTACGAATCGGGGAAAATGGTTGGGGTTTGATGCTACGAATTGGGAAAAATGGTTGGGGGGGGGGGGGTGAGTCTACGAAGTGGGGAGATTGGTTGAGGGGTGGATCTACGAGTGTGAAGCTACGAATTGGGGAAAATGGTTGTGGTTTTGATGCTATGAATTGGGGAAAATGGTGGGGAGGGGGGGTGAGTCTACGAAGTGGGGTGATTGGTTGAGGGGTGGATCTACGAGTGTGAAGCTACGAATTGGGGAAAATGGTTGGGGGTTAAGGATACGAATTGGGGAAAATGGTTGGGGTTTGAGGCTACGAATCGGGGAAAATGGTTGGGGTTTGAGGCTACGAATTGGGGAAAATGGTTGGGGGTTAAGGATACGAATTGGGGAAAATGGTTGGGGTTTGATGCTATGAATTGGGGAAAATGGTTGAGGGGTGGATCTACGAGTGTAATGCTACAAATTGGGGAAAATGGTTGGGGGTTGAGGCTACGAATTGGGGAAAATGGTTGGGGGTTAAGGATACGAATTGGGGGAAATGGTTGGGGTGGGGGTGAGTCTACGAAGTGGGGAGATTGGTTGAGGGGTGGATCTACGAGTGTGAAGCTACGAATTGGGGAAAATGGTTGGGGGGTGGATCTACGAGTGTGAAGCTACAAATTGAGGAAAATGGTTGGGGGTTGAGGCTACGAATTGGGGAAAATGGTTGGGGGTTGAGGCTACGAATTGGGGAAAATGGTTGGGGGTTGAGGATATGAATTGGGGAAAATGGTTGGGGGTTGAGGCTACGAATTAGGGAAAATGGTTGGGGGTTAGTCTACGTATTGGGGAGTGGTTGGAAAGTGGTTCTACGAATCGGGGAAAATGGTTGGGGTTTGAGGCTACGAATTGGGGAAAATGGTTGGGGGTTAAGGATACGAATTGGGGAAAATGGTTGGGGTTTGATGCTACGAATTGGGGAAAATGGTTGAAGGGTGGATCTACGAGTGTGAAGCTACGAATTTGGGAAAATGGTTGGGGGTTGAGGCTACGAATTGGGGAAAATGGTTGGGGGTTGAGGATACGTATTGGGGAAAATGGTTGGGGTTTGATGCTACGAATTGGGGGAAATGGTTGGGGTGGGGGTGAGTCTATGAAGTGGGGAGATTGGTTGAGGGGTGGATCTACGAGTGTGATGCTACGAAGTGGGGAGATTGGTTGAGGGGTGGATCTACGAGTGTGAAGCTACGAATTGGGGAAAATGGTTGGGGGGTGGATCTACGAGTGTGAAGCTACAAATTGAGGAAAATGGTTGGGGGTTGAGGCTACGAATTGGGGAAAATGGTTGGGGGTTGAGGCTACGAATTGGGGAAAATGGTTGGGGGTTGAGGATACGAATTGGGGAAAATGGTTGGGGGTTGAGGCTACGAATTGGGGAAAATGGTTGGGGGTTAGTCTACGTATTGGGAAGTGGTTGGAAAGTGGTTCTACGAATCGGGGAAAATGGTTGGGGTTTGATGCTACGAATTGGGAAAAATGGTGGGGGGGGGGGTGAGTCTAAAAAGTGGGGAGATTGGTTGATGGGTGGATCTACGAGTGTGAAGCTACGAATTGGGGAAAATGGTTGTGGTTTTGATGCTATGAATTGGGAAAAATGGTTGGGAGGGGGGTGAGTCTACGAAGTGGGGTGATTGGTTGAGGGGTGGATCTACGAGTGTGAAGCTACGAATTGGGGAAAATGGTTGGGGGTTAAGGATACGAATTGGGGAAAATGGTTGGGGTTTGAGGCTACGAATCGGGGAAAATGGTTGGGGTTTGAGGCTACGAATTGGGGAAAATGGTTGGGGGTTAAGGATACGAATTGGGGAAAATGGTTGGGGTTTGATGCTATGAATTGGGGAAAATGGTTGAGGGGTGGATCTACGAGTGTAATGCTACAAATTGGGGAAAATGGTTGGGGGTTGAGGCTACGAATTGGGGAAAATGGTTGGGGGTTGAGGATACGTATTGGGGAAAATGGTTGGGGTTTGATGCTACGAATTGGGGGAAATGGTTGGGGTGGGGGTGAGTCTACGAAGTGGGGAGATTGGTTGAGGGGTGGATCTACGAGTGTGAAGCTACGAATTGGGGAAAATGGTTGGGGGGTGGATCTACGAGTGTGAAGCTACAAATTGAGGAAAATGGTTGGGGGTTGAGGCTACGAATTGGGGAAAATGGTTGGGGGTTGAGGCTACGAATTGGGGAAAATGGTTGGGGGTTGAGGATACGAATTGGGGAAAATGGTTGGGGGTTGAGGCTACGAATTGGGGAAAATGGTTGGGGGTTAGTCTACGTATTGGGGAGTGGTTGGAAAGTGGTTCTACGAATCGGGGAAAATGGTTGGGGTTTGAGGCTACGAATTGGGGAAAATGGTTGGGGGTTAAGGATACGAATTGGGGAAAATGGTTGGGGTTTGATGCTACGAATTGGGGAAAATGGTTGAGGGGTGGATCTACGAGTGTGAAGCTACGAATTGGGGAAAATGGTTGTGGTTTTGATGCTATGAATTGGGGAAAATGGTGGGGAGGGGGGTTGAGTCTACGAAGTGGGGTGATTGGTTGAGGGGTGGATCTACAAGTGTGATGCTACGAAGTGGGGAGATTGGTTGAGGGGTGGATCTACGAGTGTAATGCTACAAATTGGGGAAAATGGTTGGGGGTTGAGGCTACGAATTGGGGAAAATGGTTGGGGGTTGAGGATACGTATTGGGGAAAATGGTTGGGGTTTGATGCTACGAATTAGGGGAAATGGTTGGGGTGGGGGTGAGTCTACGAAGTGGGGAGATTGGTTGAGGGGTGGATCTACGAGTGTGAAGCTACGAATTGGGGAAAATGGTTGGGGGGTGGATCTACGAGTGTGAAGCTACAAATTGAGGAAAATGGTTGGGGGTTGAGGCTACGAATTGGAGAAAATGGTTGGGGGTTGAGGCTACGAATTGGGGAAAATGGTTGGGGGTTGAGGATACGAATTGGGGAAAATGGTTGGGGGTTGAGGCTACGAATTGGGGAAAATGGTTGGGGGTTAGTCTACGTATTGGGGAGTGGTTGGAAAGTGGTTCTACGAATCGGGGAAAAGGTTGGGGTTTGATGCTACGAATTGGGGAAAATGGTTGGGGGGGGGGGGGTGAGTCTACGAAGTGGGGAGATTGGTTGAGGGGTGGATCTACGAGTGTGAAGCTACGAATTGGGGAAAATTGTTGTGGTTTTGATGCTATGAATTGGGGAAAATGGTGGGGAGGGGGGGTGAGTCTACGAAGTGGGGTGATTGGTTAAGGGGTGGATCTACGAGTGTGAAGCTACGAATTGGGGAAAATGGTTGGGGTTTGAGGCTACGAATCGGGGAAAATGGTTGGGGTTTGAGGCTACGAATTGGGGAAAATGGTTGGGGGTTAAGGATACGAATTGGGGAAAATGGTTGGGGTTTGATGCTACGAATTGGGGAAAATGGTTGGGGGGTGGATCTACGAGTGTGAAGCTACAAATTGGGGAAAATGGTTGGGGGTGAGTCTACGTATTAGGGAGTGGTTGGAGTGTGGTTCTACGAATCGGGGAAAATGGTTGGGGTTTTGATGCTACGAATTGGGGAAAATGGTGGGGAGGGGGGTTGAGTCTACGAAGTGGGGTGATTGGTTCAGGGGTGGATCTACGAGTGTGATGCTACGAAGTGGGGAGATTGGTTGAGGGGTGGATCTACGAGTGTAATGCTACGAATTGAGGAAAATGGTTGGGGGTTTAGGCTACGAATTGGGGAAAATGGTTGGAGGTTGAGGCTACGAATTGGGGAAAATGGTTGGGGGTTGAGGCTACGAATTGGGGAAAATGGTTGGGGGTTGAGGATACGAATTGGGGAAAATGGTTGGGGTTTGATGCTACGAATTGGGGAAAATGGTTGGGGGGGGGGTGAGTCTACGAAGTGGGGAGATTGGTTGAGGGGTGGATCTACGAGTCTGAAGCTACGAATTGGGGAAAATGGTTGGGGGTTGAGGCTACGAATTGGGGAAAATGGTTGGGGGTGAGTCTACGTATTGGGGAGTGGTTGGAGTGTGGTTCTACGAATCGGGGAAAATGGTTGGGGTTTTGATGCTACGAATTGGGGAAAATGGTGGGGAGGGGGGTTGAGTCTACGAAGTGGGGTGATTGGTTGAGGGGTGGATCTACGAGTGTGATGCTACGAAGTGGGGAGATTGGTTGAGGGGTGGATCTACGAGTGTAATGCTACGAATTGGGGAAAATGGTTGGGGGTTGAGGCTACGAATTGGGGAAAACGGAAATTTATTTTTTTGTTTTTAAATAAGTCTACCTGAAATACTTTTTTTATTGCCAGACATTTTTGACAATGCTAATAATGTGCCATACGCAATTTTTTTTTTTTTTTTAATTTTAAAGTATTTTATAATGTCTGTAATTTTAATATTATGTTTTTTAAAGATAAGAAAAACTTAAAATTAATTTGCCAGACATTAATTTAATTGTTAAACCTTGAATTAAAATAAAAAAGTCATGAAAAGTATTGGATTGGATGCGCACTAATGAATGCAACCGCTACCGCCAGCCAGATAGCCCAGACACTAACCGAAAGAGCAAGAAGGACAGCATATCACAAAATCAGCTGACCTGAAATTCTTTCTCGAAAACGTTGCTAGCTCCTATACTACTATGTAGCCCACTTAACGGTATAACCATTCAGTTCGAAATTGAAAAAAATCAGTCACTGCGTTATTTCTTTTCCTCGTTTCAGCAGAACGGGTTTGTTCGCTCTTGAGTCGTGAAATATTTAAATTGGACGCCAAACAGAGTGGGATTAGGGGTTAACTAGATTTGGCTAAATGTATTTAAACAATATTGGGAACTAGAGTACCCGTCACGAGAAGCTATAAATTTTGTAAACACACATTCAGGGGTTTGCAATCTTTGGGTAGAATAAAATTAAAACAGTTTTGTACTATTTTTTACAGGGATATAATTATATTAACACACACATCTAATTACTGTCTTCAGACGATTCTGAATATTCTGTTTATAAAATTCATACACTCGAAAAACCATTACTCTCTTTTTGACGCAATCAGTCAAAAAAACACATACCTTTTGAGGTTCTTTTCGTGGCGAAATAATTTCCTTGGACGTACTGGGTCCTGGGTCCATTATAGGTAGTAAAAAAATAACAATTCCTTATACAATAATTAACAATAACAAACAATATAACCTAATCCGCGAAAACACCACAAACAAACAGACGCATTCGAAACCCGAAAGAGACAACGTCACCGTGAACTTACTTCAAAATCTTGGCCCAAATGTTAACGTTCCATGAATCAGATGCGTTCCAGTACCACAAAACCTTAGACGACAGCGCTTTATATCGCTAAAATATAACCCGATCAAGTGAAATTGCTCATTAGTTTCGTATAACACGTACGTCACTTTGACGTTATTGAATTTTGGATTATTGGTTGTTGATTAAATTGTCGCTACGTAACTTGGTAGAAGTTCTTTATTTACAAAAATTATAGCTTCTCGTGGCGGGCACTTTAGTTTGGTATTTGTTGTGTAAGGTTTGGTCAATGATTTTAAGGAGAAAAATACAAAAACAGCATGTTTTATAGATATTTAATGACCTGCAATTATGTATTTAGTGTATACTTTTTGTTGACAATGTTGTTTAAGAGAAAAAAACAAAACCATTCATTCACCTATCATAAAAAAAATATATTGCCGTGATGAGAGCTCTTTGAGGGTTTTTCCCATTTTTTAATAATTTATATCAGTTTATTTATGTCAGTTTTCACATAAGAAAATATGCGTTTAAATGTATATTTTGACGGGGCGCTACGGTAAAGCACATTCAATACTTCTGAATCCGGTCCTGTGTTTAGAAAGAATCGTTTCTCAGTCGACGGTTTAAAAGGCAATGCAGTTTTATGTTTCTTAAGACATCCATATTGATTCCTTTGCGTAGAGTTATTCTAGTAACTGTTGTATTGGGTTGAGAAACTTTTGATTGTATTGTTCCAACCATTGTGTATTGTTTTTCCTTGTTTATTTTCGTATTGGAAATGGAATGTTTTTATTGACATAAAATGTAACGAGACTTTCCTTAATAGTATTAAACATACATACCATGATGCCTGCATTTCAGTTACAAGATTTAGCTCTAGTAATGTTAGACTAATTAAAGTTTCATCTATTTTATTCAGATTTGTCAGATAAAATTAATTATATGAATATAGTAAGCAATCTAGGAGGTGGTAATATTGATAGCACCTACAGATTTGTTTCTAGGTAGTGTTTTGGTAAATAAGGCGACCCACGGTCAATCTTAGGTACATTTTGGCATAATATTGGCAACCTTTTTAGGGTTCCGTACCCAAAGGGTAAAACGGGACCCTATTACTAAGACTCCGCTGTATGGCTGTCCGTCTGTCTGTCTCCAGGCTGTATCTCATAACCCATGATAGCTAGAAAGCTGAAATTTTCACAAATGATGTATTTCCGTTGCCGCTATAACAACAAATACTAAAAACCACATAAAATTAATATTTAAGGGTCATACGACGGTGGTACGGAACCCTTCGTGCGCGAGTCCGACTCGCACTTGGCCAGTTTTTTTAGCTCACTGTAAGATAGATCAAAACATAAACTGGCATGTATTTTTTTATCATTTGAATTATCATTTCACACTTCGTACAAGATAAACAACAAAATACCTTAACAGACCGATAAATAATTAGATTTTCTAATTAAAACTTTAGTCAAATCGTAATGGATTAAATGACGTTAACTGTGAATAACTTAAACAATTAGTTAGAAAGCTGAGTGTACAGAGATAAGACGACTCAATTAGTGACAAGAAACTTAGAATTATGGATGTGGTACTTATTTTTGTAACACCTGTCAAAACATTGTGGAAAGCAAATAAAATATATGAATATGAATATGAATATGAATATGATGGATGGCTAAATTTTCACGTCATTTAAAAGTTTAGCGTAGTTTGTGATAGTACAAAATAAACGAGCATTGATCACCATGCTTGCTTAAGAGGTATACGATTTTTATTTTATGTTACCTGAACAATTTCTTTACAATATTTTTTGTAACATAAGGGAAGAAGCCTGTGCCCAGCGGTGGGACGTTTATAGGCTGGATTTATATTATATCTTATATATAAAATTCTCGTGTCACAATGTTAGTTACCATACTCCTCCGAAACGGCTTGACCGATTTTTATGAAATTTTATATGCATATTCAGTAGGCGATGTGGCGCAAATTGGGAGAGGCCTATGTCCAGCAGTGGACTATGATTGGCTGAATGATGATGATGATGATGATTCAGTAGGTCTGAGAATCGGCTACTATCTATTTTTCATACACCTAAGTGGTAGTAGGTAGGTAGTAGGCAGGTGCTAGGTAGAAAAAATTGCATTGCAACGCATGCCGGGTACAGCTAGTATATTTATAATATTATATCTAATCAGGGTCTCGGATAAACTAAGCAAGTTCCTATTAAGTACTTTTGGAAACGTCACTTTAGTTCTACCTTGGTATCCAATATGAAACCTTGAGCATACAAATCTTCTCAGTTATACTACGATGTTTGTGAAAATCTTGAAAATTTTAAATTGAATTAAGAGAATAGAATACATTTGTCTTGTTTATGATGTTACTTCAGTCTAAAGTAAATTTAATCCAGAATATGGGTTTGAAGACAACGTAAGAAAAACCAGTCAAGTGGGAATTGGACTCACATATGAGAGGGTTCCGTACCAAAGGTTACTTATGTACTATTTACTTATGTTAATTTGTATGTTGGATATTTTTGACTTTTGCTATCTCTACTTTTTATTATTTCTTTTTATAGTTGAAATAGAAATTCCAACTCTTTGTCTATTATGATTCATGAGAAACAGCCCGTTGACGGACGGACGGTTAGTGGACACTAGCAATATTTAGGTACAGAACCCTAAAAATGGCGACGTTTTCGAAGATCTAACATAAATTCGGAAGACTACAGACAAATATATACAGAAGCCAAGAAATATCCAGTTTATGGCAACACTTCACATCAATGTTTGAAAAAGGACGGAACAAGACATTTTAGGAGATTGGAGAACGATTTTTCTTTAGAAGTTGTATACCTACTGGTCTAATATTTGCTGCGTTTTTAAGAGATTCGTTTGAAATATGGCCTTGTCCTAGTATTTTTATTGATCATCTGAATAAATTTATTATTGATGCTGTTTATTGGACATTATAACATCACTCTTCACTAAGAAAAGTAACCTGCTCTTTGAAAATATTTCCTTGTGACATACAGACACATTTGGGATCGAAGTAATGTGAGAATATGAGTTGAAAATTGTTGTGTGATATAAGATTGAAAGCTTCTCAACGACCTTATTTACTAGCGGCCATATTGTGATCCTCGCAGTCAGTTTATATGCAAACATGCAGCATCAATATTTTATTATCAGGCAAAGAGCATGACCTTGCACTCGAACTCAAAAAATGGATCTATTTGGGTTGTTGTGCAGTTAAAATTGTTTAGGAAAATCATCATCATCATCTCCCGAGCCTTTTCCTTACTATGTTGGGATCGGCTACCAGTCTTACCGGATTCAGCTGAATACCGTATTTTACATGGAGCGACTGCCTATCTAACCTCCACAACCCATTTTTACTGGGACACACAGTATCCCATAGTAAGACTGGATATCAGAATTGACTTAACAACTGCCAAAGATCTATGTATGACAGCCGGGACCTACTGTTTAACGTGCTTTTCGAAACACGGAGGGGTCTCGGTATGTTATAAATCTTATCTTCTAAACTCGGAGCTCCACAATCAATAGTGCACCGCCACTGTATTAGCACAGTCTGGTCCACAAGCTCTTATACTGCAAATCTGTAGAAACACTCCTCCATAATGTATGTGTACATTTGAAATGTGGACTGATGTACAAAGGAGTATTCTTGTGAATTCGAACAGTGGCCGTACCATGAGTTCTTAAATCAGGACTGTTGCGGTTGAGTAAGCGGGACAGCGCTATGCGCAGTGTAGTGCGCCGTCTCGCTTCCACATCCACAACAGTACTGCTAAGAGATTATGGTACGGCCACTGAATCGACAATGAGAATCAATTTTGTTGGTTCTTCTTTTACTGGAGATTTGCAGATGTTCCCGATTCTTAAAGTGTGTGGCCATTGAATTTTAAGATGGAAATGTGAGACGTGAGGTGTGAAATGGATGAAGATTTATATGAAGTGCAGATGTTTGATGGAAAGTTTTCATATTGATGTCGTGTCTGTACTGCAGGTGATTGACTCAGAAAACTTCGTAGTTTATGAAGTTAATGAAGACTTTAATGTTGTTATAACTCCAAGTATTTTATAAAGCATAAGCCCTTTGTATGTATTTTTTTTCTATTTCTTCTTTGACTCCCGCATTAAATCCTTATGTCGTGGAGGTTTATCTTTTAACATTCAATTCAAGAACACCTAGACATAGAACATCCGTTTGTCACAATAGAGAAAAGTAATAAGTAGGGTATTTGTCACACAAAACCTGGCAGCAGTAGTAATATAATTAGCGTCATGGCCTAAGCGACTCGCCTAGCCGTGAGATGATTTATTTTACACCCACGTTATTCGACACCCATGAACTCAAAATATAATAATGTATGTGACCGACTATTTTGATGCAGGGATAGAACATACATTAGCAAATTGTACATTAAATCCTTATACGCTTGTTCCAATACTAGGTTATATATTAAATATCCGAATACAACGTAAAGCTTAAATTTCCAATATCAGATCAGAATAATGCCGTGAAGTTTCTGGAAGCATATGACTATGTTAATATTTAAATCTTGTTCGCCTCTAGAAATATAGATTCGGTAACCGATGTTGGACTTGTGAAATAGGTATGATATAAAGACAATTTTTATTTAGTATCTTTAAAGTTCATAAGCTTTTTTGTTATATAGCATGTTTTTCTTTGCTTCAAGTTTAGGTATGGAATTATAATGTTAACATAACATAACATACCATCACGCCTGTATCCCCGAAGGGTTAGGCAGAGGTGTACCAATGTACACCCACAGTTCGCCGGTATGTTTAGGTCCCATGTAATAGGGGGCGAGCCTATTGCCACTAAACGGGCACAAATCCAAACTCCGACTTGCTACTGAGAATTTCATAGAAAAACCCAATACCACCTTGGTTGACTTGGGAATCGAACCCAAGACGTCTAGCGTAGCAGTCGCGCTTAGCGTTACTAGGCCAACGAGGCAGTCTATTATAATGTTTCTTGTTACAAACCGCTAAGAGAGGTTTCCAATCTCACTGTATATGAATATCATACCGTATACTTTACAAAGCGACTGAATACCCCTCAGAATTAATATACTCGTAGATATACTCTTAGACCAGCAATCTTAGGAAAATGGCTTATTACTTGAAATTCATACACTAGCATAATTTCTACGGATGCTATATACTGCATTGATATAATATAATCAAAGAAATCATATTCAATACATCTTACAAAAAGGACAGCTATATGTCCTGCGGCCTCATTCCGCTATTTAAGAGTTGCTTGAATTGAACGAATGACCTGCTTTATTTGGTAATTTTTTACGATTATTTTCATTCTGCTAACTGTCATTACGATCATTAATTGGTCATTCCGATCATTCTCTTCGAGAGTTAAATGAGATTTTATTGTAGGCTTATCTGAATACGAAAATTAGGCACAATGACAACAAGTACACTGACCGACCACTGACATGCATTTAAAATAGCTGAATCAAGGCCCAGGACATCCAATGCTGAATAGAAGCGTACTTCAGCCTTTTGCTCAGCGTTTTCTGAAAGCCCGTATATAAATGTACAAATGGAACTTTGAACGTAGATCGATACTTTGATTCAATGGTCCGTCTTTATGGAAGACATTGAGTTGGTTTAGACTGGAAGTGATCTTGTTATTTCTGAAAAGGTTTTTGTTTAGTAAGGAGTAAGGTTTGGGTTTATTCGGATTAGTTGTGTTATTTTAAGAACTATACATAGGACAACCTTAAACATATATCCGATGTTTAAGGTTGTCCTATGTTTAGTTCATTCCTGATAGTTAATTAAAAAAAAAAAAAACGAATCAGTGTAAGTAAGTGTAAACTTGCAAATAAAAGATATGTTATTAATGTTCATGAAATATTTTTTTTATTGAGTCCCATATTATGAGAGAATAATTTTTTTACGATCTCTCTCTCTCGGAGCGGCTCGTGGCTAAGTGTAAGCCGTACGGTTTGACCGATAATACAGGTTAAGCCGCGCTCGCCGCGGTTGGTCCGTGGATGGGTGACCATTTATAACATACCGAGACCCCTCCGTGCCTCGGATAGCACGTTAAGCCGTAGGTCCTGACTGTCATACTATGATCATTGGCAGTCGTTAAGTCAATTCTGACAACCAGTCTTACCATGGGATACTGTGTTAATAACCAGTAAAATGGGTTGTGGAGGTCAGATAGGCAGTCGCTCCATGTAAAATACGGTATTCAGCTGAATCCGGTAAGACTGGAAGCCGACCCCAACATAGTTGGGAAAAAGCTCGGGAGATGATGATGATCTCTCTCTCTCGAATCTTCATTAGCATAAAATACCAATCTCACTATACTTAAGTTCTATTTATATTCAAAGCCCTTTCTAGTAGTTCCAGCGAAGGGCTTTCAACTGTTACGTATGTATCTATGGTTAGGATCGGTGGATACGCTGATGCACTATAGTGCACTTGACGTAAAGTTGATGGCACAAATATAACCATGATTAAATTACCGAGAATTTAACCACGAGATTGATTAAAGCCACATAATTGATGTACCATCACTAATCTGGCTAGCCTTGATGAGAATCCATTAAGTTAATGACGTTAAAATATTTTTTACAAAAAATTCAAATTTACAAATTAAAATACAAAAAAAAATTAAATTCAAAATTAAAATAGACTAACAGACACAATGAAAATAACATTATCATAATCCAATAGCTGATCAGTTTACGCCTAAATGACAAATATTTTACGGCAATATTGGGCTTAAATCGAACAATGGAATGTATGAAAATCGTGCTTAGTGTGGCCACAGCATTAATCCCGGATGAAAGGGCATTTACAGCAGGTTTTAAGGTTGGTATTCAGTTTCCGTTTAACCATCGAAACTGGAGTGTCGATTTAGCGAAAACATGGAGATTATTGTAACTTTTGATACACAAGGGTTTAAAACTAGTTGAAATTTATGGACATTGACCCAATCAGAATACAATATACCTTCAAAACCTGAACAATCCTTGAAAATACAATACAGTTCTCTTGGAATAGTTCGTCCAAAAGTAGGTTTAACTTTTTCACCTGAAATCGCTAATTTGCAATGAGCAAGCGTGGTGATCAATGCTCGTTCTTTGACTAAATGGGAAAGACTTGTGTCTATCAGTAGGACGTTTTAAGGCTGGCTATTAATAATACAACTTATTTAAACTGAATTTGGATTTCGGCCTTACAGGATACAGTTTTAATCAATCAACTCATTCTATCGCGGTCTACTGCTAGTCATAGGCCTCTCCCAAGTTGCGCCACAACACTCTGTCTTCCGCCTTGTTCATTGCCATGAGTATTATTGATTGCTCTAATATGAAACGATGTTTTTTTTAACCTTACGAGATACCGTTTTCTTTTTTAAATAAATTTTTCGATTTGTCACTTCATAATTCAACGCCACATGGTAAACTTCAAAGTGCGAAGACATATTACCCATTTGAACATAACAGTCGCGAGGTAACACCTGCATCCCAGATCTCAGCATATATTTTCGTCTAGTCTCTATAAAACTGGTACCAAACGTGTTGACATAAAACAAAGAGTTATCCAAGTAATCATGAGATTGCAAGACGGATGGCGACCAGTTTGTCTTGGCCTTTGTTTACTATAGAAATCTGGGGTGAGCTGGTTCAGAGGCTTACTAAAATGAGAATTTTTATTACATGTTTGTGATGAATGCACGTATTTGAGGGTTTCTAGAATTGATGACTTGGAATTAGCTTAACGGTATTAAAGAGGTGAAGTTAGTTGAGAAAAAGATACGATGGCTATTTAGATTAGACTAGCTGTTAACCTAATGGTAGGTCAACAATAATAATGTCTAAAATCTATACGCAGTAGTCGTTAAGAATCCCCAAAATTGGAGCACTTAGAAGTGTTAAATGGATTATTCTATCTTGATTGTAAAGATTTTTAGCCCTTATAGGATCGTGTTCTTAGCCTAGCTTGCTTTATAACTACATGTTATAAAAAATAATTTACACCACTTATCTCGTTTACGGTTCTTTTTTTCAAAAGCTTTGTCCGTACCCTCTTAAAAATCTTGTAACTTTGCCAAGAGCATCGTCCAAAATTCTTTTCTCAAATTTATTCTAGTACGTAACCTGTCCCAGTTGTCTTGTAAACATTTCTGGGATCAAACAACAACGGTTAGATAGATTTTACGGGAAGGTAAACTCATAAAACACGAAAAGGGGTGTAAAAACTGCTTGATAGTACAGGAGCTTGTGAGTATCGGGGCCGTCACATCTGATGGCCTATTAATTCCATTAATGGTGTTTCCTATGGTTTTGTAAAATTTATGGAGGTTTCGATGTTTATTTGTTTGTAGGATTTTAGCAGTGATGGTGGAAGTTGAATAGTACTGTACAGTTTTGTGATGAAATTGGACTAGTGTTTTAATTTCGATCTTAGACGAACACACGTTTGTAATATGACTTCAAAATTTAAGACCCTTAAAAGATTACTATGTTATCGTGTATTCGATTATACATAAAAGGAAAACCGAGTAGAAGGCAATTTTAACCAAGGAAAACGTGTTCGGAAATTCATATAACCGCATTTTTATAGGATTTTAGTTCACAGAAACTGGAACATCAATAATGACTTCTTGTCCAACCAAACTGTAAAGAATCGTCGATCACACACCATCAGGTGAAAATCCCCTTCTTCCGTATTTCTTCACGAATGGCCGTTTCCTATATTTTACTTTTCTTTTATTACTAAATCAACGTGGATAAAAATGTCTGTAAATAAATTGGTGCAATAAAATGTTACGATACGCACTACTCATAATAAACGATACCAATAGGGATGGGAAAATGAACATATTTTTTTTGGGATTTATTTTTTATTTTTTTCTTAAAAGTTATAGATGTTTTTTTTTTGTATTTTTTTACTGTTGTTATCAGCTGCAACTTTTATAGAAGTAGATTTATTTCTTTGAATAAAATATTCATGTAATTTCTAGTTATGACATGACACCTGTCAAACCGTCTCTTAATATACCTAAATATGAGAAGCGAGATAAAAGACAAAGAATAAAATACAATGAGCAAAATTTTTACCTTTTCTCTGTTTCAATATTTTGATTTTGAATCAGAGAAACCATTTATTATTAAAAGCATGTAAGGTTGAAAACATAAAATTGTTAGTGTGTGTAGTGAACACGGAAAAATATAATGCATCTCTTCTCAAATACAGATTTATATAATAAATTACAAAACGATCAAAAATCATAACCTACATGATTTTCTCATAATATCGACCATCGTTAAATCAGAGTTCAAAAACCCGGGATCACAGACGTCCCACCCCTAGCTTCATTGCTATAATAAATAAGAATCGGCCTGCTGAATTTCAGTATACTTTTTACAGTTACAACATAGGACTTTATGACCTTAGCTTGTGTAAATGAGATTTTTATGATCTAGATATGAAAAAAATATATTTTCTGTACATCTTGAGTTTGGAAGATGTAATTTTGTCTATGAGGGTGAAAAGCAACCTTACTGTATTATTAACGACCTTTGTTGACCGGTAACTTTTCACGTCACGAGTTTTTTACAACAGTAATACTTAATTACCAGAAACATTTTGATTTCATTACCTAGAGTGTCAAAAATGTTCTTGTTTTAGCGGCAGAATAAATACCTACACACGCTGTTAAAAATACAACCTTCTGATAGACAAACTGACCGAAAAACGGGCAGGCTGAGTAAAAGGGTCGCATTCCATATTAACACTTTTTCAGCACAAGATATTAATACATACATACATATAATCACGCCTCTTTCCCTTGTAGGGGTAGGCAGATACCACTTCTCTCCACTTGCTACGATCCTTACACAATTGTTTCGCATCGTCCACTTTCATTATTCCATTCATACATGCTCTTCGGTTTAGAATAAGATAAAACATTATTAATTTATTTTTTAGATTTTACTAAGCTAATATTCTTGTCAGTAGACCAAATGAAGCATTCAGGATCAAAACACCACCGCAAAACTTCCGTCAAATTTAACCGTTTATAGCCAGAATACAAAGCGATTAGCACTTTAAGCCGGGTTATGCCTAACCAATCAGGATCGCCTATCGATGCGGCATAGCAACCGTTATGCTAAACCAGCCAATTACAGACCAGAATCATGGTGGAACAAAGTTTAGCAAATACTACATCGTTGCACGAAATTTTAACGTTGGAACTGTTTCTAAACGTATGCTAATTTAGGTTTGGTTATTTTTGTGAAGACTTATAGAAGATTTTGGCAGAATTTTGTTAGGGTTATTTCGTTTTGATATGCATTCAGCATCAAGAACATACAAGAATAATAATTATTTTAAGCAGTAGACCCAAAATGCTGTTGAAAAAAATAATTCTATAATCTCCAATTTAATAAAATATTCTTCTATAATAATAATATTGGAAGTCCAAATAGGATTCGATTGTTTGGCGTATTTAATTTGGAAAAACAAATTATTTCATATAGAAAAATATATTTAAATTATCAATGAAGTTTCAATAAAGAAAATAAGAACACATAGCAAACTAACCAGAGGTATACATAATATATGTATAATCATCTATACTTATAATAAATCTGTAGAAGTGAAAATTCTGTACATTGAAAATATCAAAAAAATAAATGGCGGGGGGTGTTACTAGACCGACAGTACCGACACCGAACCCAAAAGAGTGAGAAAAATTTTTTTGTCTGTCTGTCTGTTTGTTCAGGTATCACGCAAAAACTGCCGGTTCGATTATGATGAAACTTGGTATAATTATTCTTTATTATCCTGGGCACCATACTGGGTAGTTTTTATCCCGGAAAAGTATAAACAATAAAAAACAAACTTAATTTTGCGGTTAAAAACTCATTGATAAGTTTCGCCATCCACGCGAACGAAGTCGCAGGCACAGCTAGTAGTTAATATAAGTCTACGTAAATGAGAACTGAGTGAGAAACACTGTGTCAGTGTATTGCTAGTCCAAAATAAGTTTGTTTTATAATACGAAATCAATGCCATTGTACAAAAAGGTCAGATCTGAAAATAATGTCGGTAAACTCATGGGACACACAAAACATAAAGTTAAAGTGGTCGAACCGGTAGAAAAGTTATATTGGTCGTAATGCCATACCAATCTAGGTTTACTATTGTTTTTAAAATAATTGGATTTAATTTTATTAAGCCCGTGCTGATACTTAATAAGGAATGGTAGATCACTAAAAGAACAGACGAATTAACAACCTATAATTTTGACCAAATGGATGGAGTTTTACATTATTCGTTCATACGTTGATCTTTGGCAGTCGTTAAGTCAATTCTGACAACCAGTCTTACCATGGGATACTGGATTACCCAGTAAAATGGGTTGTGGAGGTCAGATAGGCAGTCGCTCCATGTAAAACACGGTATTCGGCTGAATCCGGTAAGACTGGTAGCCGACCCCAACATAGTTGGGAAAAGGCTCGGGAGATGATGATGATGATGAAGTTTGAATCGGTTCAACCTTTCGACCTGAAGTCAATTAATAAAAAGATCTTGGCAAATTCACTATCAGAGTTAATATCGTAACCTACATAAATATTCAGCACATTAAACCAAATCACCATAATAATAATTTACCAATACTAACTGCACCTACATGCTAAAACATTTAAATCCTACAATTTGCATGGCAACAAAATCGATTCTATCGGACACCACGTGGTTACCAACAATATGACCCTAACGAGATATTTGAAGGCACGTCTGACTGGCGAATTCAAATTGAGTACGAAACGTTATTCAAATTTGAAATTATGGCGACTACATTTGTAGCTGAACTTCTGGTTGGGTGTGAAATACCTAAATCTATGTTTATTTAGACGCGGTTGAGGGGATTAGATTAATATTGGCTTTGACTGTAATACTGAATTGATGTTTTGGACATGAAATCACTACTGAAAATGTTTGGACCATTTATTTGTTATAGCGGTCGTAATCAAAATCGATAATCGCTTTACAGGAAACTCTGTGAAAACACAATTATAGTACCTATTGTCTAACGTCGATAACCAACTAGACGCTAAAACTACAACGCAGCAAACTTGATCAGCAACGTTAATAATTTACGATTTTACCTTTATTTTTATCCAGTTAAGTTTGCTTAGCTTGTCACTGTTTAATCACTGATCCGGAGATCGTGGTTACATGTCGTATTAATTGACATGTTATAATGATTGACGAATGATCCAAAAAGGATTTCATTACTATAATTTTTTTTGTAGACTAGTTTATTTGGATTGGTGAATTCAACCCACAATTTATATACGTTGGTTTTTTGGGACCATTGTTATAATTTTTTATATTTTTTTATTTTTATTTATTTATTTATCAACTTAACCTATCATTACAGGGCAGTTTGTCCTAATGCAACAGATCAGAATTTAAACTAAAAACTAAAATAAACTATAATACACTTTCAACAACTAAATTCGAAAAATACAACTTAAAGAATTATTAAATTATAACACAATAAATTATTATTAATTAATTATTTTTCTTATAACATAACATAAATAGTAATGCCCTTGCGAATTCACCCAAAGAGCATGTAAAAATATCTATTTGAGTTTGAAGGTCGTTGATCGTACGGATAGCTCTGGTAAGGGGTGCTTTAACAATGTAATGATGGTAGAATAAATTATATGTAGCTCATTACAACGACTAATTATTATAACTATTTTAGTTGCTTGTGTATAAGGATTGAACAACTAAGGAAATACACGAGACTTTGGTTGTAATATGAAAATCCATTGTTATGTAATTGAACAATACTATTTATAAGTTTTTATTCATGTTATTACATCACTGATGACCTCCGTGGTCGAGTGGCGTACGCACCGGTTTCAAGGTGTCGCTAGCTCTGAGGTCCCGGGTTCGATCCCCGGTCGGGTCAATGTAGAAATCAACTTTCCTACATTGTCTCGGGTCTGGGTGTTTGTGGTACCTTCGTTGTTTCTGAATTCCATAACACAAGTGCTTTAGCTACTTACTTTGGGTTCAGAGCAATGTATGTGATGTTGTCCGCATTTATTTATTTACTGTAGCGCATTCAATCTGTTGATCATAAATTCCTACAAACTATAGTTATAGAAGTTAAACAAGCAAACGATAAAATTAAGTTTTCTTCGAACAAAACGAGTTGGGTAACTTTTTTAATCATATTTGTATTGTCTAGACACTTTGCTAGTCGTTGCGGATACAAGAACACAGATTATTTCTAGGTATCAACTTTAATATAGACATTTGAGATGAGTTTGTGAGCTTTATTTAATTGAGATCAGTGTAGTTAAACCTTAACTTTTAAATATATACTTACTCAATTAGAAACGGAATTCATAGTTAAGACAGGACAACGTCTGTCGGGTGAGCTAGTATTTTATAATAATGGCACGTAAGAAGAAAAGTCAAACATTATTACGAAACTTTCATTTTACAAGTAAAATGCAATATTGAAATACTTTACAACTCAATATGCAATTTTCAATTTTATACCTTGTTCATAAATATCAATTTTGCTTCATCATTCTATATTGATTCTATAATGTCGTGGTGGCCTAGCGGTTCAATGGACGGATTTGTGTGCACAAGGTTGCAGGTTCGAACCCAGGCAAGTACCAATGTGGCTTTTTCAAAGTTATATGTACTTTCTTAATTATTCTAAGACACTTCTGATAAACGGTGAAGGAAAACATCGTGAGGAAACCTGGATTCCAAAATTTGGGATCTGAAATCGCCAATCCGCAGAGAGCAAGCGTGGTGATCAATGCTCGTGCCTTCTCTATATGGGAAGAGGCCTGTGCCCAGCAGTGGGACGTTTATAGGCTGGATTATTTATTTATTTATTTATTTATTCTATATTACGTTGACGTTCCGTTTGACGTACGTCATATAATGTTTTATTGCCTGATATTACAAACATTCTTATTGAAACTTAAACTTTAAGAAAATTGTAAGTTTATATTTACTTTCTTAATTTACTATGAGCTCAATGACTCCAGTTCTGCTTCAAGATCGGATTTGTGCCCGGTTAGTGGCAATAGGCTCGCCCCCTATAACATGGGACCTAAACACCCGCGAACTGTGGGTGTACATTGGTACACCTCTGCCTAACCCTTCGGGGATACAGGCGTGATGGTATGTTATGTTATGTATTAAGTTCAAAACATACGCGTTCTAAAATACCATATTGTATTTGATAATCTCATCTTGTACTAAAAGTCAGCTTAAAAGCGTATTATTGTGAAGTCTATTGTGGCTGAATAGTAGAATGCACTCACGTCCAGTATAAAGGACAAAAGTTCTGTATTAAAGGACAGGACTAGACGGTATAGAAAAATATAATGATTTTTGTTAAGGACCATTACTCTATTTAAATAGTCACACTAACACATCAAAACACTATTATAAAAGTTATAGGTATTAGCATTTAATATGCGTACTTGTGTAAAAAGTAATAGTTTTTGTTTCATCAATATCGGGCCAGGCGGTATGTATTATATAAGACAGCATGTATTACATAGTACATATACATAGTACAAAAGAGGTATTTATCACACAAGGCAGTAAGTATTACACACGGAAGATATTCCCCTTAACGCCATCCACAAAATTGAAAGGCTGGGATCTATGAAAATTAAATTATATTGTTAAATCTAGTGCCAGTAACAGTCTAAGGTATAATGCTTTTATCTGGGTTGGTCAGTTATGACAATATAAAAAATTAAGTGACGGGCCTGTTGATCTAGTGGTTAGTGACCCTGACTGCTATACCGGAGGTCGTGGGTTCGATTCCCACCCAGGACAAATGTTTGTGTGATGAGCACGATCATTTGTTCTGGTTGTCTGGGTGTAATTTATCTATAATATGTATATATTTAGAAATATATAAGTATGTTTATCAGTTGTCTGGTTACCATAACACAAGCTCTGCTTAGCTTGGGATCAGATAACCGTGTGTGAGTTGTCCCGGAATATTATTATTATTAAGTTTGTTCCACAATGTTTTCAATGCGTACAAGTTTAAATAAATAATTTATGCACGAGTACTTATAATTATGATTTATGAAACTATTAGGAAATGAGTAGGTTGTACTCTGAAATAGTATCATAAATCATTTTAAATTATGTACTTGATCAAGCCCACATAATTTTCGTACAGCAAGTCTGTCCGTGACCATGACACCTGCAAAGTCGAAAACTTAAATAAAAATAAAAATTTACCGCGATAGATTTAAAGTAGTTTTATTTTCCAGCAAACCTTTATCATAATGATAACGATGATGAAGACCTCCGTAGTCGAGTGGCGTACGCACCGGTTTCAAGGTTTCGCTAGCTCTGAGATCCCGGGTTCGATCCCCGGACGGGTCAATGTAGAAAGCAACTTTTTTACATTGCCTTGGGTCTTGGTGTTTGTGGTACCTTCGTGGTTTCTGAATTCCATAACACAAGTGCTTTAGCTACTTACTTTGGGTTCAGAGCAATGTATGTGATGATGTCCGCATAATAAAAATATATCAGCCCTAAATCTAGGTTTTAGGGTTAGGTAAATAGGTAGCTTATTTAAAATTATGTTATTTTATTTACCGTCAGATCTATACTAACAATTTCCTATTATTTCAGTTAACCTAATTTTATAAACAACCATTTCAAAATCACCAGAAATCCTATCACAGTCAAACACACGGTAAAGAATTTTTCAAATAAAGACCGCACTAAATTTTGACTGTCCCATCAAGAGAGATCATCGTTCATAAGTTTCGGTCGGTAAATGTCCGGGGCGGACGTGACGTCATTAGGGGGTACGTGCACACTAACTAAGTTAGGGTAGGGACATAAGGGGTAGGTTTTCGAGATAATATGAGTGGGGATGTATTGTTAAATGTTTTTTTTAGCCTGATGTGATTTTATGTAAAAAGTTTGTTTCTCTATAGTAAGTATTTTGTTAAATGTCATAGTTTTTATTATAATTAAGTTGCAATCTGAAAAATCGTGTTTACAGTACTTCTTTGTACCTTTTTTTCCAAGGACCATGCCTTGGAAAGTACTTCGGTGGTTTGAGAAAGTAGGACTCCAGCATTCCCTTTAAAATATCTCATGGTGAATTTCCAGGTCGTAACAAATAGTTGCAATATTAAAAAGAAATGTCAATATGGCCAAAAAGATGGTATTATTAGAAAAAGTAAGTACATAGCTCACAAACTTCATATTATGTAGTAAGAACCTCATATTTATTTATTTATTGTACACAGGTAAAACACCATGTGACATAAAATAATAAAGAAACATGCACAAAAGGTGGCCTTATTGCACCTGGAAATCTCTTCCAGGCAACCTTTTCCTTAACCTACCATGGTATAGAAAAAATGAAATAAAAGGAATATATAAAAATAAACAAAACAAAAACAAAACTAATCATAAAAATAAACTAAAAGTATTCGAAAATATACATATTATATTATTACATTTCTCGAGTTTCTGCTTTTTTTTTACCCAGTCGCTACAGTTCCTAAACATGCTAGTATTTGTACCACTATGAATACACCCTAACCACATAAGACGGTCTCAATGTACCATGATAAAGTAATTTACTACAAATATCTAGATACCGTCTTGTTTAATGGCCGCCATTACACACGATAATGCGTTACTAACATACGTATTTATGAATATCTGGAATCTAGACTGGATCGTAATAACAGTAGGACTAGGTAGGTAGGTAATTTGATTTAGGAAACCTTCTTGTGATTAACAGTTTATGATTAATACGCAATAATTTAATGGGTGTGCTATATGCACATGCCCCGTGGTTTTCCCCGCTACGGTATTTCCCGTTTTCGTAAGACATTTTTGTCTTGACTTTTACCGATGTTTTTTTATAGTTATTGTAGAATATATTATAAATAGTATAATATATTCTAAAAATAATATATGTAATAGTATTTGGAGTGAAGAATCCAACATACGAAAGATCACAAAGATCGGTCCACGAGTGCTTGAGTGATAAATGGTGTAACTGACCCTATGGACTTCGCTTATATTACACAATTAAATTAAATATACAGTGGCTTACGAAGAACACCTAGTAAACATTTTAGAATTCAATGTGATTCATTTCTAATTTACTGTACTAAGTGGTAATCTGGTCTCACAGTTCTTCAGTGATCAACGCACACGGGCTACGCGAGCTTTCGACCGCTGTAACGCTTGCTTTTCGTTTTTTCGAACGCTCGAAGCAGTCGAACGGCATCAAGCAGTCCGTGTGTAGCCATGTTTATGAAATTCATAAAGTCTTCTAAAATACAAAGACCACGTTCAAACCCACTTCCTGTCACATTAATAATATCAGATACCCTAGTTTATACATATTTTAGTAGTTCCAGTATTTTCAGCGTAAATACAGTATAATGAGACCTCTTGGGAAAAACCGGTTGACCCTGAGTGAAATAAAATAAATAACAGGTAAAATTATTTGTTGGACCTTTGTAGAAACGACATGTGTAAGTGTCCTTAGGGATTAGAAAGAGTACAGAAAATCCTACCGTATAATAATATTATGAAAGTAATAAAGAATAATTTTGTAGGTACCGATAGTAGTAATTAGTTTGTGTACCTAGACAAAAATTAAGGCAATTTTATCTACTGACCTACTTCAGTTGAAGATATAGAAAAAAAAAACTTTTAGTTCACTTTTATTCTTTTATTTCTAAGGAAAATACGAATGCTACATCTACACTAATATTATAAAGAGGAAAGATTTGATTGTTTGTTTGTTTGTTTGTTTGTTTGTTTGTTTGAAATGAATAGGCTCCGAAACTACTTGACCGATTTGAAAAATTCTTTCACTGTTGGGAAGCTACACTATCTCCGGTGAACATAGGCTATATAAAATTTTCAAAAAAGTGAGGGATCCATACTAAAACCTCAATAATGTAAACCAAGGTGTGAAAAAATTACCAAAAAACTTTCTTGCATCGCGTGCGCTGCGAAAACTATTGATTATAGAACAGAATAATGTACTACGTCTTTGTAGAACATATAATTATCTACAAAAAGTGTCGCGACAGCATATGTCTAACTATTACAGTTAGGTCACAATAAGAGATATTTTATTAAAAAAAATATTATTGAAAGGACGCCGCTAGATAAGGCTCTTTGTTTGTTACTTGGTATTGATCCTTATCAAAATAAATTACTTCATAGTCAAGACTGCTTCAATACCTTTATGTAACTTTTTGAATTATTCACTTTGGACATTCCCTTCGAAACATATCACGAGTTTAAAATATAAGAATTAGAAAAAAGTCGCGTGATTGTCGCTCACTCTGCTCGGCTAACTATGCGATTAAGCATCACTGAGGTACGGGAGTGTCTATACTAATATTATAAAGAGCGTAATAGTAGTAATAACACAGAAACCTTCAATCCTAACTTTTTAATAATGTGTTAAATACCCGTGCGAAGCCGGGACGGGCCGCTAGTATTGAAATAAACTTATGAACGGATTCTATTACAGTTTTTTAAATTATATTTTCGACGTTTAAACAACATAATTTTAATTAGGTACATTTTAATAGGTATATCAAATGGTGACTTCGTTCCACTACGAAAATCACTGACGTCACTCGGAAAGCTGCCACGCTAAAATGGAACTGGGCTGGCCACATTTGCCGCATGTCAATGGGCCAAACGAACGACCCAATGGGTCCCTCTAAATGACAAGAGACATCGCGGTAGGCCCAGACGGAGATGGCGGGACGAACTGGAGTCCTTTGATAAGGAGTGGATAACCACGGCCTTAGCTAGAGAGAGATGGAAGGAGGGTAGAGAGGCCTTTGCCCTGCAGTGGGACAGAAACGGCTAGAAAAAAAAAAAAATGGTGACTACAGCTGATACTATCTAAATAAAAAAAAAACCAGTCTGTCCATGCCTTTATAACCACATCATTTTAATTATAAAATCCTCAAAAATATTAAATAAATCACAAAAGGAATATCTTGTTACTAATTAAAATAAATCATTCCAGCTTAATCTGGCTAATTAGCCTCTTTATAAAGAATTTACTTACAAACCAGTGTTCCATTTGTCTACATCAAAATATTAATGTGGATGAAATCATGTTAGAATTATAAAAACCTTGTAACTACAGCGGGGAACAAACAAAACCCTAATTATTTTAGAATTATTTATGTTTAAGATTGTTTTATAAAGTTGTTATTATAAAGTACTTTTCACCATTATTTTCATAACACTATAAGTAATCTTATATATAAAATTCTCGTGTCACAATGTTAGTTACCATACTCCTCCGAAACGGCTTGACCGAGTATTATGAAATTTTATATACATATTCAGTAGGTCTGAGAATCGGCTACTATCTATTTTTCATACCCCTAAGTGGTAGTAGGTAGGTAGTAGGCAGGTGCTAGGTAGAAAAAATTGCATTGCAACGCATGCCGGGTACAGCTAGTAATAATATAATAATATATAATAATCTCGGGTCGAGTCTGGATGAGGCTGGCACAGGACCGTAGAAAATGGCACGAAAAAGGGGAGGCCTATGCCCAGCAGTGGGAGGACAAGGGCTGTGGATGATGATGATGATGATAAGTAATAAATATATTCAACGTTTATCAATAAAACCGCATAACATGTTTAGTTTTGGGCTCTCCCAAACGACTTATAGATATTATATTTTACTTAATAAGTCATTAAAAAAAACTGGAGTTGGAATATAGCGTGGTGATTGTATAATTATGAATCGGCTACAATTGAAATTCTGAAATTAAAACGAAATGAATTAAAAACTATTATAGTAAGTTTTAACCGATAATCTTGTTCAGTAGACCTCTTAATCCTAAAGTCTACTAAACTAGAAAAACATCACACACGAAGAAACACTGATCCAGTTCAACTAATACCACAATAATCAAATAACCCATTAGTCCAGCGAGTTCAGACAAAACTATTCAAAATGAAAACTCCGTTCAGTCCCTGTACTACTAACTCTTAAAGCAAGACAGTCGCCATCGTGTGAGCGAGACAGCGCGCTACAACGTGTATAGCGGCGTCTCGTTTTCCTAACGGCAAAGGTTCTACTTTAAGAGTTCATAGTACGAGATCTGTTTTCATAGATCTTTCGAGCGAGAATCAAACGGATGAACGCATTTGAAGTTGTAAGAAAATCTGGCGACTCAAAACTGAGGGAGGTCAGACGAACTGTGAAATTTCTTTAAAGATTTCCAAACCATTGGTCTCGAAAGGTACGTTAGTTTTCAGTGTTGGCACTTGGCAGCGCGTTGAAGTGGCTGCTAGAGGTATTTGTTCAATTATGTACTTAATTTTAGTGTTGAATTGTACTGACTGTGATTTCTTGAATCGGATATCAGTAATCTTCGTATTACTTCCCAAATTGTTGCAAATTAAAAAGTAATGTTAATCGGGTGTGCTGGTTTTTTGTTATTTGTACGATATTTATTTATTAGACTAGATTTTGCAGCTTTAATCGTGTGGATGTTTATTATCAAAATTTCTCCTAAAGTTTTGCAAATTATCTTTTGTACAAACCTTATCCAGACAATTAAATAAAAAACCAACCAAATGGGTCGACCTTTTCTTACGTGAAGCTCCATACATGTGGTAGTTGGTTTTTATTTATTTAAGTAATAATAATACATTATTGTTATTGTAATTCTGAGATAAATTAAAAACACATATATTAATCTTGCTGGGACCCAAAAATACACACTATTTTCTACCACTACATACAAATGGACCACAATCTTAACTTGAATTGAATCCCAACTTCACACAATAGAAAGGTAATTGATCTAAGATACTCTCAAGAACCCCATTGACAGTCATGGAACCAAGAAAGGGTTGGCTATCTAATGGGTTTCCACACCTCAATGATTTATTAATCAAATGGTCCGGTTGACCAATGGCGAGGTTGATCAAACTTCTTCACAAAATTTCTGAGGTTTGTTATTAGATTTTACTTCCTGATTTTTGTTTTGTCATATACGAAGTTCTAATAGATATTACAAATAGGAAGGTTATTAGTAGTACTAGCTACAAAACTGTGCTATGCAGTAGGGTAGAACGTAATTATTAGATTACTAGCTGTGCCCTGCAGTTTCACCCGCGTCAATGACAATTCATACACTATCTTTATAAATTATAGCCTATGTGTTATTCCGATGTATAAACTACATTATTGTAAAGTTTCATTAAAATTCATTCAGTAGTTTTTGCGTGAAAGAGTAACAAACATCCATGCATCCAAACAAACTTTCGCACTTATAATATTAGTAACGATTGGCAGAGTTAAAAATGAAAATATTTTAGAAAGAATTATATGTGTAGTAATTATGTATCTTTCATTGGAAAGTGAAGAACTAGGAACTGAATAGTTTGTTTTTGGTTAGAATAACTTTCGTTTTTTTATCTAAGTTCCGTACGGTTCAAAAAACCTTTTCAATTTAAAAGCGTACGAAACTATTTCGTACACTATACTTATTAAAAAGTACTTAATGAAATTACCCTCACACTTTTTCCCTATAAAACATAACAGACAATTCCAAACCACCAAAATATCACACAAACATTACAAATAAAAGCCCGTTTGGTCAACAATTCACATTAGAATTGACTACTAACCACTGTCCGAAGTTTCGAGTTACCTGAAACCGGCCGCGGTTAATTAGTCAAGTAATCAACTAAGCTGTGGTTAATTTTAACTGAAACCTGTGTTTGAACTTTAGAGTTTTAAGTTAGAATGGTTAAGGGGTTAAGTTTTTATGAATTGTATATATGGTAACTGATTCCTAGTATTTTCCACGTTCTTATTTTAATCAAATAAAATTTTTGATTCTGGTTCTGTTTTCTAAGTTCTTAATTAACTAGGAAGGTATATAAAAATTATGTAAACATCTTAAAGGTATTAGGTAAGGCTATTTGGTCTTCATGGTAGGGATTACTAGGGATGCTTGTTACAATTAAATAAGACTATACAGGGTGTTAAGAAACTCCTGTCCGATCCGTTAAGGTGTTGTTAGGTATCGATATCTATTTACGAAAATGTGGAAAAAAAATGAAAAAAAAGAAAAAAAAATTATAACCTAAAAAAATTTTTTTTCTCAAAAGTCGAGAGAGAGTATCGGCGTTGTCACAGATGATACCTAATTACCAAACAAAAGGCCTCCAAACATACCGACGAAATTGGTGTTGTAGTTTTTGTTTTATTCTCAAATTTAGGGAATTTTGGGGCAAAAAATGGTTATTTCAAAATCCATTATTATTGTTTCTGTCGTGAATTTTCCAAATTTGATATTTTATTTGGGCATGTGATTGTGAACCCTCTATGACCCTTTCGGGTCGGACAGGGGTTTCTTAACACCCTGTATACATGGCTGATTTCATCATTTTATGTACCCTATGGTATCATAGTAATAAAAGAGCATCACAATACCAAAACTCAAAACATGAAGACAAAAAACTTCACGAAATCCAACAATCACATTCCCAAGTCGTTATCACATAACACAAATCTGTTTGCTGAAACTAGAAGCGAAATGAAGCAGTTTAAAAGGATATAAAAAGTAAATCCAAGGAGTTGGAACTAATAAAAGAATTAATGTGAGATTAAAACTCTTTGCAGCAAGAGGGAATTAAGAGATCTGAGAGCTTGGGGCTTGATTATAGACTATAGTAATGAGAGATAGCAGTCTTGTACAAAGATGTTGAAATCTAGATGTGTTAAAGAAAATAGCTATGGCCATTATTGTCGATAATTTTTTTTATAGTGGTACCTAATAAATTTCATCTAAACGGATAAGTTTTGCTTCCGTCTCCATTGAAGTCGGTTTTTTTAATTTTTTGTGCTATCAATTGTAGTATCGTACAAATGACAAATGTGTAAGCGTTGTACAAAACACGTGTATCATATAAAATATACTTTCTGCTTTACATTCCCTTGTTAATGACATTACTATTGCTTATTATTATTATCTACTACTTTTACTTTTTTCATCATTCATTTTATTACTGTTTTATTTTTTACTCATATTTTTATCACTAGCCGTATACTCGTACCTATAGCTGTAGCCCCCAACACTATTTCTGTGCCTCACATTTCTTTTATCGAATTTTTATCAGGTATTTCAAATATTTCCTCATTTCACTTCCTACTTGGCTGTGTTTCAAGGAACTCCTTTCATCTAGTGATACCTTCCCATCTAATCTACTCATCATTTACCATTAAATTATTTATGTCTCAGAAATATCTTTCTGTTAAAGTCAATCTATATGAAGTGTTTCATCTTTGATTCCCTTGGTATACCGTAATAATGAATAAATCATGGCGCTCAATTCACAAATTAAATGGTTGACAGGTTTAATCTTGTCCTGAAACATTTTAAGTATTTTAGAACGTTTTCACTATATTCGATACGATATCGCTTTCAGACCTATACGATATTAATATCGGATAACGATACTATATCAGGGGCAACTAAAATATATATATATGTTATGAAAAAAGATCCTGTTTATATTGCTTTCTGAGATTAACACGAATGTATTTAGGTTTAAGGTCAAGTTTAGAGAGAAAGCGTCATTTGCTGAAGTTTCGGTTTATGTCATTATGAGTTTTTACGTCTTTGAACTACTTTTATTAAATGAAATAACAAAACATACCGCGATAAAATCCGTTAAAGGTAGTTTTATTTCAATTTACCTTTCATTCACACTATTCGCTCCGATATCGTTTATCGGATTCGTTATTTTCATACGTTGGCGATATCGTATCGGTATCCGATACCGATATCGTATCGGATAATGTGAAAATGTTCTCACAGTCAATTGTATTTTCCCTGTCATTTATTATTTTGTTGGAAGCTTCGATTTTCAGTGTCTTGTACTTTTAATTATTTCAAAATTTTATTTATGGCTATTTAGATTATTGATTGTCATTATTTTGAGCTTGGTTGGGTTTTCAGAATTTTGTCTGTGTGTCTGTAAAGCTTCTTTTAATACGTCTCATATAATATTACCAAGTGCCTATGGATGTACCATAGGCACGTGCTACAGTAAAATGAGGTATCTATTGTACATTTTCAATATTTTCAAAGTAATTGTTGGCACTTCTAGTAAAATCTGATATCTGTGTCACAGAGGTAAAGAGTTAATGGCTCGAACAGGGCCGTTCGGGTTAAGTGTAACTGTACTACACGTGTACATCTCAATGGTTTATAGTTGCATGTACTTATAGATGTGTCTGATTGTTTATAGGAAGGAACAGTTTTAAATAAGGATGGAAAGAAGTTTAAGGTAAATTATACATGTACGGCTCTAAACCCTGCATGACTTGAAGGCAACCTCATCAAAATATATTGCTTGGAAAAATGTATTTATCACAAACAATGCCGTATAGAAAGTTGTAAGAATATAGTTAGGTTTTTTGTTTAGATATTTTAAACTACTTAGTCACACATCATCATCTCCCGAGCCTTTTCCCACTATGTTGGGGTCGGCTACCAGTCTTATCGGATTCAGCTGAATACCGTATTTTTACATGGAGAGACTGCCTATCTGCCCTCCACAACCCATTTTACTGGGAAACACAGTATCCCATAGTGAGACTGGTTGTCAGAATTGACTTAACGACTGCCAAAGATCTATGTATGACAGCCGGGACCTACTGTTTAACGTGCTTTCCGAAACACGAAGGGCTCTCGATAAACGGTCACCCATCCACGGACCAACCGCGGCGAGCGCGGCTTAACCTGTATTATCGGTCAAACCGCACGGCTTACACTTAGCCACGAGCCCCTCAAACTACTCAGTCACACAGATCTTCAAAACTATGGAGGAATTTTTGGAATCAACAGAATTCATTTAGTTGACACTAAATGAATTCTGTTGATTCCAATTAGATACGTCATAGACAATATTTAAGAACCCTATTAAAGAAACAGAGAATCTGCGAACCGGTAATTTAAGATGAAAAAATCCTGTTAAGTACGCCCCATTATTTTATTTAGTCCATAAAAAACTGGCCCCAAAAAAAACAGGTCAAAATTAATCTGGTTTGAAATAACTAGACTTTGTCCTCCGAGAAAAGGTATCGATAAAATTTAATCGTTGTTCTCTTTGAAAATAATAATAATAAATTGGTATCAACCGTCAGCAATTCCGAACACAAAAAGTAATAAATATTTGTTGTGAAAGTTGTCTGTTGCTGAAGCATCTAATTTGAATATTTCCTTATTCGATGGTACTGATAATATTGGATGGAGATAGCACTTACATTATATTAGATTTTTTTTTAGGAAAATTATTGTGCGGAGAAATCAAAATTGTAAGAAGTATTTCAGTAAAAAAAAAATGCTTTCGGAGAGTGGATGAAAAATTAAGATGACTTTGCTAAATAAATATGTAACATTAGGCAGCTACTTAGTAGATAGCTTTTTGGGAGTTGTGTCTTTTGGAATAATTTGTGTTATTTCACTTTTCACGGAAATTGTGTCTGACAGCACCTTAGATGTTTGATTGATTTGATTACACTAGAAGACAATCACGATTACTTAATTTTGGATTTTAGGAGTTATTTTTTAAAGTTATAGTAATAGTCTTACGAGTATCTATTATACTCATAGTAAAGACTACTACAATGACGACTATACTATGGCGTTTTTCCTGAGACTGGTGAAACTGACGATTAAACCGTCAAACTTTACAAAAAAACATGGACTATTTGCACGTATGATACCTATGTGCCTCTGTGCCAATGATGATCCAGCAGACAAACTATGTAAATATAGATTTGTTTTACTTTTATGGCTCGTAAGATGTACCTTTATTAAATATATAATAATAAAAAAATATGAAAAAAAGCGGAACTGAATACTTTTAACACTAGCCACGATTTATTAGCAATGTGATAAAAGTTCTGTCTCCACATTTACCGAGCGCTA
Organism: Autographa pulchrina; assembly: GCA_905475315.1. Taxonomy (NCBI): domain Eukaryota; kingdom Metazoa; phylum Arthropoda; class Insecta; order Lepidoptera; family Noctuidae; genus Autographa; species Autographa pulchrina. The sequence goes on along the minus strand of FR997786.1, from coordinate 1,474,542 downwards.
CAAATCGCAGTCCGGGCAATATCTGATCGGTCGAATAATCATTTATTGGTATTCTATTTTACAGTATTTGTAGTAGCATACATTTCTCGCACTGGGAGACACATTGAGAAATATATTGGATTCGAGCTGTTTTTTTTCGTAGCGTTTTTGAAATAAACGTTATGTTCGTTATGTGTTCTTAGTAACTAATTGGTTTTTTAAGCTTTTTCTGTTTGAAATAAACATGAAAACGTGTCGTCTGTTTTGCAACTATACAAGGTGCTTCGTTATTGTTTTAACATGTTAATTGTGTTTCGAAATGTTTTAGATTTATAACTTTATTTTAAAACTAGCTGTGCCCCGCGGTTTCACCCGCGTGAATGCCTAGGCCCCGTTCCCGGTGCCTTTGTATTATTAGGGGTGTAGATAAATCCAACAAATCACTATCGTAACAAAAGTCAGGATTACTTAATTTGGTGGTTGAGTATTCTTCAATTTCCTAATTTTCAGCGCAATTTTGCAAACTTTTTCTAATAAGAACCTTCTCCTGACAATAACAAACACAACAAAAAAAAGAATTAGCGAAATCGGTCCAGCCGTTCACGCCGCCGTGATGCCGTGACCAAGGGAAACAGGGATTCATTTTTATATATATAGATAGTTAATGATACGATGTCTCATCAAAAAACAATTTTGTATTCAGCTATTTCAAATAAACCTTGGCTTGGTTGGATTCTACATTCATTTAACGAATTTATTCTTTCTTACATTTTTGGTTTTCTCTTTCATGCGTCGCATGTTGAGCATACGAACACTTATTTGTTTTTAAAGTCATATGCACAAAAATTACAGTCTTGAAACAAATACATATTATTTAAGAATCTGATGACATTTTTGTATCATACGGGAATCGAACTAGTACTACAGTCAAGTGTGTCACTCATATACCACTCTACTCTCTTTGCTTTTAACTAAAACTCTATAACTCAATCTCTTCAACAAGTAGTAATAAAAATGTACAATAATAAATTTAACACATAGATATGTTTTAAGAAAAGCCTCATTTAAGTCTTCACGCAAAGCTGGGATGAAAAATATCTTTTTCAGACGCATGAAAACGTACCAAACGTCTTTTTCTCATTATTTTTAAGAAGTTTCTTTATTTATTTATTTTTGCATCTTTTCGTATACCTTTTATTGCCTGTTATTGATATTGTATAATATTTTTTGTAGGTACATGGTAATTTTCATATAAAAGAAGATTTTTAATCTCATTTAGACATTGTCATTTTTTGACAGAATGCTATTTATTTCTTTCTTGACTACTATAACTCGCAAGCGTAGTCATTTAATTTAAACAGTAATGAAGAAATCATTTTTTTTTCAGGTATAATTATAGTTTATAGTAAAAAAATAAAAATCACAAATGTAATATGAAATAAAATCGTTAGTTCAAAATCTTTTAAAAATTTTACGTCAGTCAAATAAATATTTTTTTCATTTACTGACGACGTTTGCTCTATGCATGCCACTTCTTCAAACACACTTATATTACATTTAATTTCCCTCAGTACTTCGCTCACCCCTCTTTCTCAACCCTTAGTAAGGCTCATCCCTTGATAAAGTGCGGAACATAAAACTCAAGAAAAACGACTCTTCTGTCAAGAGCAGGGGGGCAATTTATATATTTTTTTTTTCGTCTGTGTTCAGAGAAAAATTACGACTCTCTTTATTAGAAGAGTAATTTTTGACGTAAAATTGTCAGCGGTTAGTTATTTGTATGTATTAATTATTTTGTCTTTTGTTTTGGTTTTAATCTGTGTACTTACCACAACGAAAGATTGCACGCAATGTAGGTATATCGTGTCCCGATTTGCTTTTTTTTTTATCGAAGCTGTTGAAGATCTTAACATAATAATTATATTAAATGCTAATTAAGTAGTTGTTTGCTTGAGTAGTTTTGCATTAAGTCGTGAAAATAAAGACATAAATAGTTTTGATGTGGTAAAACTATAAAAGAAAACAAGAGACATTTTGTCAAAAAAACAAGCTATATTTTAATTACTCAAAAGCAATTTAACATGTACTATATCTGGGTAGAGCCACATTCTTTCAAGTACCTCAGTGAGTAAAGAATTTCACAGATGAAAGAACCAATCGATTTCGCACTTTGATTGGTCGAACGAACAGAGGCTTGCAAAACGAAAGCTCGGTGCACGTTAGAACGGTGGGCTTGAGTCAGAAATTAATTTGTGTGTCGGTCTCCTAGTGCAACGACTTGGGAAAATGCAAAAAGGCAGCAGGGAGTAGAAAATATCATGTTACAAAAATGATGATACAAAAAATTTGAAATCAATTAATAATATAACTCATTTTCTGAAAATGTTGAAAACCCTGAAATTTTGGACACTGACTCTGTACCAGATGTACTCTTCACCCCTTTTGTTTAGATATACCCTTTCGGTAACACCCTGTATAAGTGTTTTTTTATTTTTCACCAAGATGTCATAAGGGAAATCATAATATCCAAAGTAATAATAATTACTCACTTAGAAGTAGTACTTACACAGTTTCGTCAATTTAGCAATATTTAATAAATTTCTGAGGCAACCGAAATAGAACATTCTCAATTAAATATGTCTGTAATTTGGCTGTTTTTTTATTAAACTTGTCGGACATAAAACAGATAGCTGCGAGCCGTTATAAATAAAATTTCTGTAACCTAATTATAAGAGAGGAAGGCTCAAGGTATTTTAAAGCCATCACTGTTAAATAACTTACACAATACTTACGATTCTGAATACTTGAAAATAAATAACTTTAGGATCTCACATTTTTAAATGACAGCAATTTTTATAGGTATCCAATAAAGCAAAGAAATAGAGTTTAATACTTGTTCACAATGTTATTTTGTTCCTATAAATACATATTTGGATTTTGCATAGAACTTGGCACTCATTTAGATCTCCATTCTTTTTGTGTATTGAACATGGCTTTCCTTTTTTACATTTATGTTTTTGGTGGGATAATACCATACAAAAGTTCAGATAAAAATCCTCCGACAGACTACAGAGAAACTGCTGATAGCTATCTAAACACTGAACAAATTTTCATAAATTAGCTAAGAACCTCCTCGATCAAGTCAGCGTTCAAGGAATTACATCGTAATCGGTCTATTTATTTAAGAGCTACGAATCCACAGACTAACACATAGATACACAAACAGACACGTTACTTACAAAATCTTTATTTTACTGTAGGGAGTTAAAAAAATAAAGTTAATAAAGTAAATAAATGTAAAGTACTGGCATTTTCCGTTAAAATATTTGAAATGAGCTTATTAATTTCCATTATATTATGTACCTAATATAATGGAAATTAATTAGGTCATTTATTCAATAGTGTTTACAAATGACAATGTAATTAATTAGGTGCAAATATTGACGAACGCCTTACAGTAGTGTTATAGCAATAGGTCGTAAGCAATGGTAATGAATTCAATTAATTGATTTCTAAAGGCGTTTCTGTTACTAGTTCTATTAATAATAATATGTATCTTCTACTAATTTTATAATTGATCTAAGAATTGTTATTGCTATTTCTTATATTAAACATAACCGAAATTCGAAATGACCGCGGCCCTAACCAGAGAGATATGGAAGGAGGGTAGAGAGGCCTTTGCCCTGCAGAGGGACTGAAATGGCTAGTAAAAAAAACATCGTAAATCATTAGTCTCAGGTCTACCTAATTCAAATCGTCAAGCAATGTCCTTGTCTCCTATACTATAATATTATATGCAGTCAAGATTCCTAACTGTAAATGTCTGTCCCTTTCTCTCACAGTAAAACAGACAGAGATGCAAGAAAAACAAGAGGAAAACGTGAAGAATTTGATCAGTAACTCGTCGATTGGAGATGAGTCAAAAAGTTTGCAAATAAATATTATTTTATTTTATTTACGGACTTATTATAAGTGTAATATTTGTGTTGTGTACTTGAAATGTACGTGTAAGTGTTTTTGTGACAGAACCAGTTCGTTTGAGTGACAAGGTAAGTACCTATATTATTTTTATTGCTAATTTATGAGCAGAATTAGGTTTTCGTACGCCTATAAATACGTTTATTTTGATGTCGTTGTCATTTGCCATATAAGACAATATAAAGCAATTCTTTGAAATGTTGTTTCTAACTACCCAAGGTTTATTATACAACCGGTTTTAAAAGAAGAAAAATAAAGCAGCGGCACATAGTTTTAAAAATGTGTTTTTCAAAATAACATCTGTCATGATCTATAGTATTTTTTGTTCATTTCAGAATATTCATTAGAATATAGATTTGGATATAAAGCAAATTACACTTAGGAAAGTTTATGTAATTGGAACAAATATATTTAAATAACGCTCGACATACACCTAACGAAGAAAGTTTTAGAAAAAATATATAACAAATACATATAAATGCAAATACTTCTGGAACTTATAAAAGGAAACCAATTTATTTTTATTTCTAGCAGCAATAAAGGCACAGAAAAGAAAACTAGAAAAAAGTATCAAATAGACCTAAAAACATGTATATCCTTTATATATTTCTGGTCATAGCAATCCAAACTTCAGAGGTAGCAGTAAAAACTATATCATTAGTTGGTAACCCACTGGCTCATGCTTTACCCTGCGGCAATTACAATGTAGTGGCACAATACGAAACTGGGCGACCACCGGGCGAAGAAAACCAATACAATTTGCATATTGTAGGACCTATGTACAAATATTCCAGAGTTCAATTAAAATTTGATTCGGATGCTACTGTTACTTTGGTAAGTCAAAAAGAAACGATCGAAATACTAGATTCAAAGTGGTTTAGATTAGACTTTAGACTAATATCACCGTCATCAATTTGAGAGCCATGCTCTTGTCGGTACAGCTCTTTCCATTTATCTTTCCTGTGCTAATTCTTGAACTTCTTTGTACGTCATGACCTCCACCTTCTCTTTTATTTGTGTAATGTAACTACTATACTTGATCATATTAGGCACGACACTATTTTAAATTGTTGAATTACTGTAGGCTCACGGCTTCACGACTCACGAGTTGTCGTGTCACTTCTATTTCATACTTATGTGATGATGAGAAAATAAACATTTTTATTAGTTATTTAGTATTTTATTATTATTATATTATTATACTTTCTGAGTCAAATCGTTTAGACTCAAAAAATATTTTTAGCGGTAGTCGCTCACTTAAACCGCTTCTCAGGTTTCTTTAAAACATCAGTATTCTGAATATCTATTCTTTAAAAATTAAGTCTTATATATTTTCTTTCAGTCTGATTCAATGGTAGCCAGAATACTGGCGGACACACACTCAAATTCTTTTAGTGTGCATTTTTATAAACCAGCGAAGCGTCTTCGTGTAGACGTAAAAGGTCCTCCTACTGGAACTATACCTTATATCGAAAGCATTGTACAAGATCGGGAAGAGATTTGTGCAAATCATACAACTGTACGTATTAGCTCGTAATTAATTTCTATCTAGAAATATACAGCCCTTGTTCATTGTACAGGCGTTGGTGTAAAATAAAGGATACAAAAAATTACATGTCGATTATTAAATTAACTCATTTTGAGTTGAAATTTTGTAAACGATCTCTATATTAGATGTACTCTTCACCCCTTTTGGAAAGATATACCCTTTCAGTAGCACCCTATATGTAAAAATAAATTTCAACAATCCATTGACCAGCCAGCCAGCATGACTTTATGATTGGCACATCTGCAATTCTGCACGACTTATTCCTAACCACAAGCTGAAAGATAACAATGAAAACTTAAAAAAAGAAAACTAAGGCGTTAGAAGTAATATGTTAAAATAGAACCCTAAACTAACATTAATATAATTTTAATCAAAGCTTATTATACTCAAAATCATTTAAACTTGCTTTTGGGTTTTCACGAATATTTGCAGGGTTACTTCGATAACTTCATTCTAGGAGTGAAAGAAACAGCTGAACTGAGCCTATCAGTGCCTGATGGTACCTGTGGAAGACGTAAGGTTGTCCATACTGGGCTAATTGTCAATGGTCATCCAACGAAGCCTGGAGATTGGCCCTGGCATGTGGCCATATTTCAACTCGAAGGAAAATATGTAAAGTACATCTGTGGAGGAACTTTGCTGTCTAAAACTATGATTTTTTCGGGTAAGACTTTTGGAAATGGCATTTACCGCTTTATGTTTTTTACTAGCCCATTATGTACTAAATAAAAATAATTAATACCCATTTCTTTATTAATTTTATAAGAACTTTGAAGCAGTGATGGAGTCAAGCAGTTTTTGCCGTCTTTCCCGATTTATCAGATAAATTACATTAATAGTACATGTACTTATACAAAGGACCAATATAATAATAATAATAATAATTAATTAAGGCATTTATTGGTTTAAACATCGTTACAAAGTAATTAAACCCACCAAACTGTGTGTCAGTTTGTCGGCGGGAGCGCGCTCGTTAAATATTTGGTTTACAGTTAACAGTTCTTAATAGTAGTTATATATTTATGCAGTGAATAATAGCTAGAATATAATATATATGTAATATAATTGAGCTGGTAGTAACTTAATTTAATTTTTAAATATGTTATTAATTAAAATTTTCACTGAAATTGGTAAGCAACATATTTTTTAACCTAATTTTTAAGGTTAGTTTACTTGTTTTTTTTTGTGATTTTCCTTAGCCAATCATTACTATTATATAACGTAGGGATCATATACTTATTGGTTCTCCTACCATAATAATTCTTTATTGGTTGACGGACAAATTTCTGTTCTCGTACACGTCTTGTATTGTAAATATTTTGTACTTTTATTTTATTACTATCATTGTAAAATTGTTCAAGAACCACCAAGTAATTGACCCTTTCGTGAACAGGAAGTATTTTACATAACAGAAACAGTTTTTCATAATTATCTTTGCATGTGCGTTTTGTCTTAGGGGTAACAAGGTATTTCATAAAGCGAGTTTGCAGTGACCTAATATTATTAATATAAGTCTTAAATGTACGACCATATACACATAGTCCATAACTTATAATAGACTCGACTAAAGCAAAGTAAACAACACGTAATGTTTTTCTATTTAATGGCGCTTTTAATGTATAAAACTTACTAAGCACTGCTCTGAGCTTTGTGCACACTGTATCAACATGCGTCTTCCAATTAGCATTACAATCCACCCATAGACCCAGGTACTTAAATGTTTTGACATAATCTAAGCTTTGGCAGACACAGTCAATATTCATCCCGTGCAAGCACTCATAAGTGTGACCCCTTATATCTATGTCTGCACTATCGATATTCTTTGCTACTAGATTGTGTGGTGAATGAATGTGCATTATTTTAGTTTTTTTAATATTTAATATGATACCATTATCGTGTGCCCACTTATTGATGTTATCAAAGTCTGCTTGTATTATGGCTCTCGCCTCTTGTATATTTCTGGACGAATACAGTAAGCACATATCGTCAGCATACATATACACTCGACAATTTTTAACTACGTTAGTAACGCTATTTACATGCATGATGTAACCAACTGGTCCATATACGGAGCCGGTCGGTACGCCGAGGGTAACTGCAGCTTCCTTCCCTGTGACTCCTGCTATACTAGACTGAAGAGTTCTATCACTTAAATAACTACGAAACCACTTATTAGTTGGACCCCTAATTCCACACTCATCCATAGCCTGCAACAGTATAAATCACAATGCCAAAAAATTAACAATTTAGTTATGACTTTGACATCACGGACCTTTGCATTCAACTCTCACTTACTAGATATAGCTGAATACAAGATAAGGCTTATCAGTAAAGACTTTTTTCACACCCCACATACAACATACCCATAAGCGTTTAAACACTCAAGTAATTTATTTGCCCAACAAATCACTGTAGCTAACTCGATCGGAACAATGGGTAAGATTTATTCGCTGCCGACTCAAGGCGTTTGTATGTAAAATTCATGCCCACACAAGTAATACGGATAGGGGAAATAAGAGAAAAAGAAAATAAGTGGCTCTAACTCCGGTGTACTAAATTTGGTGCGAAAAGTATGGGTGTAGAATTTTCAAAACAAATCGAGCTTCCTCCAAAAAATCCTATTATTATGAAGCATGTTGCGGTATCAACTATTTTTGTTTTTGTTCATTTTAACCGACTTCAAAAAGAGCAAATTCTTAAATTGTTTGTATGTTTTCTTTTTAATCTAACCTTATACCATTAATTGCAGCTGCTCACTGTGCTACTATCAGAAATGATGCAGTGGTACCAAATTCTCTAAGCGTCATACTTGGGAAACATAATCTGATCGGTGGAGATATTGCTCCACAGGAAAGGGAGGTAAGAAAAACCCTTTTTAATAAAAATATCAAGTAAAAAAAGTATGTATAACGTATGAGATAAAATGTTGTCCTGAAGTAAAGAAAAAATATTTATTTTAGTAATCCATTCAATAAGAGTGTCATAAATCAATCAGTTGGTAAGGTTTTTTGATGTAATTTGTAACAAGGCCGATTCGCTTTCACAAAAATTATTAAAATTCTTTAGAACACCTTTATATAATAAGTAAAGGTTGTCGTCCAATCTTACCTGAATACTATATTTTATGGACTTCCGGCTATTCCTACAGATAAGTATCCCCTAAAATTATATAATCTCATCCAGGTATTCCAAGTAATAATCCACCCATCTTACGATGTGAAAACCCTCAACAACGACTTAGCTCTTCTGAAACTGAAGTCGGAAGCTGTGTTCGATGACTACGTACAACCTGCTTGTTTATGGAACACCAATAACTATAAGAAACTACCTTCAGGTCAAGTGTATGGAACTGTAAGTAAGATTTTTAATCTTTGGACTTAAAAAGAAATCGTTTGTTATCCCATTAAGAAATCTTAAATCTTTAGCGATCAGCCATTGCCAATTTGACGCTTAAAAATTCTTTATATTTGTGTTATCTGATTGTATTTAAAAGACTTTCGATGCAAGAATCATTGATTAATTTATGACATAAAAATATATTTTCGTATTCTACATGAGAAGAAGTCCTTTCCCTCCATTGGGACATTTACAGGCCGGTATTTACAGTTTATAGGAGGCCATCAAAAAATACTCACCTCTACGTCACACAAATTCCTATTGAATTTAGTAATCACATAATAAAGGAGCCCATCGGAAACTAGCTCACTTCAACGACATGAACATCCCTATTGAATTTCCTAAGATTAAGTTAGCCATGTTTTTTCTAATGTACATTCGCAAAAATATACAGAGTTTTAGTGTTAATAGTGATCACCACAATATAAATCCAAGAAATAAAAATAAGCTCGTAGTCCCAAGATTTAGACTAACTAAAACAAATACTAAATCTTTACTAGGAAATTCAATTCGATTTTATAATA